>CM065367.1:8665000-9265000 GCA_033032245.1 Poecilia picta
TATGTTCATGACAGGTGTTATGTCATATTTATGACAGTGTCATGTCAGTTTTATGCATTCCCCTTCAAATAAAGTCATACTGTTTTAATATACATCAAATTTTAAATTACAGAGTTTGTAATGTGTTTTAAATGATTATATTTATGTCAGACCATTAGATTTTAAAAATAAAAGTTTTAACAGCCCTTAAACCCTTTGGCCAACCCAGTAAAAGTGTCATCTGTTCCTAAATTTGTTTAATTTAACCTTCTAGTCAGCACGGCCCATCCGTCTTGACTAACCGTCTAGTCAAAAACTGATCACTTGGACAGACATTTAAACCGCTTATAAAATATAAAAGAAAGGTAATCCCCTAACAGCAGGCACTAGGCTACAATGATTTGATTCATGACTCTGGCTTCTAGCATCATTTGTCTCTGGAGAACAGATTTTCTGCTGTGTTTTCAAGTTTCAGGAAAAGGCTGATGGAAATGTCCAAACACACAAGTGAATTATTATTTTTCTGGTTTCTAATATTCCAAATGTCACGGTTCTCTATTTTAATAGATGTTTTCAGCCTTAATCCAAATTCTGTTTTTGATCTGCAGAAGGCGCGCTAAAAGGTGGTTTGTGGTTTAACCTGGGAAATTGAATTCCTCTGTCATCCAAATTTAAGAAGACAGGTAATGCAATTAGACACACTTTCTGATCAAAATGAAATGCAAAATAAAATATAGTTTGTTGCATTCAGCTTTGGTCTGATTCATTACACAGTGCACTATAATATTGTAGTGATATGGACTCTCAAATATGACTTTTACAAACATATTCACACATATCACAGGGTGCCAATGATAAAGTGATCTTTTGTCCAGCATATGAAGTCCTAAAGTTGTTAAAACCAGGTTCAGTGTATATATATTAAAATGGTTATGAAACTGCCAGTTGATATGCATGAAGAATCCTACATATTATTTAAAACTGTTCAATTATGAGGATTTTTTTTTGTTTCCTTCTAATAAATTAATGGTAAATGACTCAAGTCTGAGGACTCCACAGCACTTTATAATCAGACATTCATATGACATTCACTCGTTGAATACAGGATCTGTGCTACATTACAGGAGGATAAAGTAAATGCAAAAGCAACAAAGGTATAAAAATGATCTCATGTTCAGTCCCACATCAAAAATTATTTTCCTTGAACTGGAGTACTAGTCTGTCAGTCTAAAATAATGAGTCTTTAAGTAAAGATGTTCTGCAGACTGAGGGTTTTTAGTTTCAATCTCCTAATCATGAATCTTCCTCAGGACAACAAACTCGACAAGAGTCAGTTTCCTCTGTAAAGTCGTTTCGTCATAGTAAAGTTGTTTATAGGGACTTTTAATCAAACAAGTGTACATGTGGAAAAACATACAGGCCTTACTCCAACAGGCCTCTATGGGATGAATCTTGGTTCTGTACTACACTCGCCTTTGTGAACCGTAATTTTTCACCACCATGAAATGAAGAAAATGCACCGACAAATACTGAATTATTCTTCCTTTTTGGGTGTTAGGGTAAAGGGGGTGCAGCATAAACCATTTGTGATTAATACCAAATGTCTAGTGCTGCCTCTGCTGACACTACAGGACACCAAAAAAAATGCTCAAATTCACCCCTGACAAATTCGACACATCCTGATTTTTATTCTCTCAGATTTTTTGGCTTTTCTGGAACGTTGTGTCCCAGAGTAACTAGACGATGCATCAGGGTGACATGTCCTTATTAAAAAATTTGTCCTTCCCCTCTAGGGAGTGTGTTTACATCTCACTGGCAATAACAATTCATATTTGGTAAAGCTGACAGCACAGAGATCGGAGGAAGGAGGGAGCCGCCTGATTTGAGGATTGCAGGGCAATTGTGGCGGCGTGACTGGAGAAGGCAGCGAATTCTCCAATGGCTTAAATGTCAACCGGTCAATAAAATCTTGGCACTCTGTCACTTCTAATTTGTACTAAGACAGAGGATGCTATTAAAGAACGAAACTAAAATTACCAACATGACATTTACACATTTATTTATTGTTGTTTCCCATGTCAATTCTCTGTGTTGTCATTGTGTAACTGAAAGCCGCCTCGCTTCAGATTCCTCCAAACCGTGAGGGCGCTTCCAGGCCGTTAGGCTGGGGTGGTATTTATTTTTAATTAACATGTCAGACTCACCATGTCTGCATGACTCTGCAACAATCGCTTTAGAGGCATGCAGAGTTAATAAACGGCATCATCTGCATTCAGAAAATGAACCGAACACTGCAGTCGACATGGTAAACATTGCACTCTGGTAGGTGAATAAATGAAGAGGATCACATGAATGAGTGTACAAAAACGAAAATCTCATTTTCTCTTTCAGTCACTTCCCTATTATGGAGAATTTTCTGCCACATTGTTGAACTTCTCATATTTTTGTGCCACTTTTAATTATACGACCATTTTATTCTCTTCTTTGAACTTTTGATCCCCATCCTTTCTTTTTCTATTTTTTGTTGTTTTGTGAGTGTGTCTATTGATTTGTCCTTCACCATTATCTTTTTGTTCAGTTTAGTGACTACAGTTTATAACCCTAAGCAAAAAAAAAAAAACAAAAATCATGCAATCGCTGCCATTGGAGCACATTCAATCAATTATTGTACTATTTAACACATGCAACAAATCACTTACCTCAAAATTCAGAAACTAACACTACAAAAATCACAAAATTCTCACATTTTGTAGTTGCAATTTAAGTGGATTTTGCTGTATTTAAAAATGTAGTTTGAGATTTTTTTTTCCTCATGCTTGTTGATTTGTCAGCATTGGCCCAACTAGAATACTGCGAAATTTGTTGGCTAGCAATTTTTTTACCCCCTTTAAATGGATGCTAGATGTCCAAATGTAATGTGAGCTCCTGCAGTCCTAAAAGACACAACCCACACTTCCTCTTGCTGCCAAGAAGTTAAAGGCAAGTGGAGCCAGCAAAATATGCCAAAATAAAGACCATGCTGGAGCTTCAGCTGTCTATTTGAATCTCATATTCACTCCACTCCCACAGCAGGGCTCACACACGCTGCATATAAATGATGGATGAAGTCACTCGTTTTTAACAACAAACTCATTGTGAAAGAAAAACCTTCAAGTGGAGCACAGCACGAAGTGGAGTGTGCTGTATGTGTTAGTAACATGCATTGTGTTTAAATACAAAAAGTTGATTATTTAAAATTATTTATTTCTAAGCTGTCAAGTAATCGGAGGAAAAGAGGCCTTCACTGTCAGTATGCCTAACCCTACCGCTTTTGGCTGGCTACAAAACTCAAATCTTAAAATTTCAGGATGAAAAAGCTATAAAAGGTTTTAAGTTAAAAATATGATGGCTACATTTTTAGTGGTTGCGTTGTCTTTTTAGGTCGGAGCACTCCTTTCTTGCACCCAGACGGTCCTTGGTTCAAAGAGTTTGGATGTTATTCCCGTTTCCTCCCACTGTAAAAAAACATGACTGCTAGGTTAACTAATAGATAGGCACCAGCCTCTGCAACTCTGCAAGGACAAGCGGACACACACAATAGAGATAGCAATCTATCTATCCAAGGCATCTAATACAACTTCTGTCACCATCCGCCTTGTCCCCTGAACCACAAGCATAAGGTTAAGTGGAGAGTGTTTAATAATAGAGGGAAATGACTTACAAGGCTGTTATAAAGGGGGAAATGGCAGGTAAACAGGAATGATAACGAGAGAAACTCAGCAGGTTTAAATACTGAGGGATGAGTGGAGAAAGACATAAGATGCAGGTGAGGGATTTAGGTGATTGGGAACAGCTGTGGAAGGGAGAAAATGGACAAGCTGAGGGGAGGTGAATAATTTACACAGGATATGAACTAAGAGTCACACATAGTGCAATTTTATAGCACAGTCAAATACCTGTTACCTTCAGTTGTAATAAAAATGTTATGTATGCTTTATGCCTTCAGCACGTCATCACAACGATGCTCCTCCATTGTGTCGTCTACAACAGTTTTAGAAGAGATGCACTGCAAAGTAGTTAGCATGAACGTGAACTGTGGTGCTCTGTTCCACCAGGTACTTTACTAATTGTTGCTGCCACTAGTCTGAAAGAGCTGAGTTGGAGAGTCATAGAGAAGGGGAGGTCTGTGAGGCAGGGAAATCGTCGGTGAGTCCAGGATTTCTCAAACATGCATGGAAGAATCAAAGCAACACTCCATAAATGATTTTAATAAAATATTATTAAAACATAATATAAAGCTTAAAAATATATATTTTACATGATACCCACATCCTTTAACAGAATATGACAAGAGCTAGTGAACAAGAAAAAAGAGGAAGGAAATAGTGAAACCACAAAAAATAACCAACTTCCATCATAACACCACTAAAGTAACTGTGAGAGCTGAGCACATAACGTTAACTCTGGACTCAGGTTCAGGCTGAAGTTTCAACTGGTCCTTTCCATAAGGTGAAGCTATACTGCAGACCGATTCCTGGAGTCAGCTAATCTGGGCTGGATGACATTAAAGAGGTCTAATCTCCAGGAGGGAGACGCATGCTTATTACATTAGAGACAGAAGGTCTCTTGCCTTGCAGACAATAATGCTAAAAGGCCACAGGAGTGACTTCTAAGTGAGACATATCTGGCCCTCTTTTATGTATCTTTTTTTATGGAGCTTTGTGGTTTAGACGTTCACGTTAATCTGTCTGAGCCAACAGGAATAACATTTGCTTCATCTGAGCTTCTACTTGCAGTGAGTCCCATAAGCAATATGTAATATTTAGCAGAAATACATGACAGTTTTACTACTCCTCTTAGCAAACGCTAAAGCCACGAACCTGAACAGTTAGTCTTGAGGGACATGCATCTTATTGCATCATTTTACCTGCAGGTATACAGGAATATGTTTTTCTCATTTAAAAAATAATGCCTAAATGATAGAACAATTCAACAACAGGTGCTGCTATTTACTGAGCCGCAATAATGTTGTGGGATTCCTAAATAGACGCAGCTGCATGTACAAGATTAAAACTCATTCATCTGATCAGACTGAAGAGTTTTTCATTCTCGGGCTTATGTTTTCATTGTGGTGCTCAAAATGGTAAAAATGATTATGTTGGAGTGTTCAATCCTGAGAGCAGACACTTTTCTGCTTTCTCTCAGGATTAGATCAATGAAAATAAACAAACTTTGCCAAGATAAGGGTTTGTATCGAGACAACACAAAACGAAGGGAGGGTGAGTGAGAGAAAAAAGCACCATGGTGTTCTCTGTTAATTAGCCAACCCAAAGACAGGCGGCAGATAAAACTACTACTCTGTCTGGTTGGATTTAGCAGATCTGGATCCAGCCAGGACAATACAATGACTTTTTATTTAAAAACCACTGAATGACAGTGGTTTAAAAAAAACACACAGAGGATTCAGAAATCCCGGCTGCACCCGACTACATTATTCTCAGATCCATCAAAAATATATTAGAATTAGTAACTCTTGTCTTATTTAGGCATTACCTTATGATTAAGGATCCCAGAGGGAAAATAAGTATTGCTATAATAATTCAAGATTCTTCAAACTTATTGTAGATGGCAGTGGGCAGGAAGTATCTCCTGTAACAACTGTTGAGAATAAATAATTATGTGTTTTCTTCTATCTCTTTTAGCCATTTGCATTCTTGTATACACACACAAACACACGTAGAGCACATGTGCACAAAGCTAAGGTTAAAGGAAATGACACATTAGGGAACGCCCTGTTAAGGCGTAGCTTAGATAGAGACCAACAAAGAGAATTGAGACATGTTGTCAGATTCCATTTTGTTCCAATAGCTCATAAGGATAGCATGAACAATGGACCAGCTGTATTTTGGTATTAATAAATGGAATTCATGATTTCAACTCACTGACTCTTCTTCAACCTCAAGAACCTAAAGGAGAAAGAATAATTCTTCAACACAGTCCAGATGACAGCAAATTTGAAGAAGCCTCTCACTGAAAACACTGTTTTTCAACAGGAACAAACATTATTGTAAAGATATTCTGTATATGATCAAAAATCAAGTTTGGTTACTTCACTCTGTAACTTAAGAAAAGTGCATATCAGAAAAGTTTACTATTTTTTAGGAAGTCAACGTTCCAGAGCCTGAAGGAGAAACAAATAGGCACAGAATCCCTTTTGCTTGAGATCCACTGAGAAGTTTTGAAGATTTGGGGAACTATGTCATCTACTTCAAATAGCCCAAAGTACCATGGTGTCACTATGATTGGTGGGCTAGCAAACGCACCTGACCTGAACCCAGAACAGAATCCATGGAGTATTGTGAGGATGAGAGACAACAGAAACAACAATGCAAAGAGGCTGAAGGCTACAATAAAACCAACCTGGGTTTCTTTACCTGTTTAGAAGAGTCACAGACTGATCTCATCTGCAGTAATTCAAGAGGCCCAACAAAATATTGAGAAAATACTGTACACCACACCAGGATACATTTCAGCAGGATGATGTTTCTGCATCTGATGCAATATTCATATTTTCTGGAAACTGAATTCCAGGTTTTCATTAGCTTTCAGCTATAATTATGCTAAAAACTGAAAGCTTTAAATATCTTTCTCTATGTCAATGCTCTGCAATTTTCACCTTCTGAATTGAAATAATGAAGTGAATGAATTTTTGATGATATTCTGATCTGCTGAGATGCAGACTGAAAGGAAGGATTCAGCCAGTTCTACTGTGCATCAATAAATCAACTGAATCCGTGGTAGAAAAAAAAAACGTACAATGAATTTGTACGTTGCTCCCTGCTAGTTTGTTTCATCTGAGGTGTTAAAATCCTTTGGCTCAGCGCCAACCAGGTCATGCGTTTCATCTCCACTTCATTCAGAGACGTGCTAGAATACCAATCAGTGGGAAGAAGGGCACAGATAATACTTATCAATCCTTTTCTCTGGAAAATTAATTACATTGATTCATTAGCACATAGAAGCAACTTGTTGCCAAGTTCCACATCTTCTCAGACTAATTTCAGCTGATGTCTCGCGAGTATAGATGGAACATATGCTCCTTCAGCTCATTAAACACAGACGCCTTCTGAGAGCAACCCTGACTACGGGATTGTTGGGGCTGAAATAATATGAAGGAGGTTCTTTTTTGTCGTTGCTGCAAGAAGCAGTTATGCAATGTATCTGGAACCAAATAAGCAACTGTCACATCTATCCATGTGCCAGTTGTGTTCTTTTATATTTTAACTAGAAAAAAAGACAGAAAAATGCCAACATAACTTCACTGCTGAGGCACCTTAAACTTCTGTGGAAGAACATGTTTTCCTCATGAGTGATCCTGTTCATTCCAGTCCATTCGTACAAAACAATTTCACACAAGTTTTGCAGATCTTTCTCAGCTATAATACAAGAAGTACTTGTGTTTGTGTACACTTGTTTTTATTTAGCCATTAAATTTAGTCTCTTTTTTTTTTCTCTTATACAACGCTTTATGATGATGACTGCCCAGTTTTAAAAAGAAGCATGTCCAATTTCATTTGCAAAATGCCTAGGCTTATGAAAAACAGCCGTCGTTACAGTGGAATATTTAAAAAATGGCATTTTGTGAAATATAGAGTTCTGCTACCTCTAAAAAGTATGTGTGACCTGCGACGCACCTCTATTAGGTATATTTGACCCCAGAGGCAGGTATAGAGGGAGCCACAGAAATAAATGAAGACACTACAAATGAACAGGCAGGTGTACAGGACTGGGAAATGGTAGACAAGAAAAAGAGAACCATGAGGCAATTGGAGGTAAAGGGCAGGACACAGAAGAAGATGGCAGAATACAGCAAAGTGAGACAGGAAATAAGGAGCTTGATTACTGACAAGTGACAGGTGGCTGATTGAGAACAGGTTGCAGCTGTGAGGAGAGACGGGCAGGCTGAGAGAATGAGACGGTAGAACATTAAATAAGCTGAGAAGGAAATAAAAACCAAAATAAAAGGAAAGTAAATATGAATTAAGAAGCTGAATAAAGGAATTAACTGAAATAATGAGACCTAGACTGTATATAAATGAACAACAAGGAGTTAATCCAAATGTAAATATAGAAAAATAAAACAACAAAAAAACTCATACTCCAGAACTATGACATAAAGGATATAAAATCTTCAACAGGTGCAACTGTGAAATAACTGAGTCTCTGTTCTAAAAACTACAAAATTTCCTGACCATCTTGGACTGAATGTTCAATGCTTTATAAACTATATGAAGTTTCCCAAATGATCAAATAATCAATTGCTGAAATGACAAATAGTCATGTAATGGATGTGAGTAACTGCAAACATTTTGCATATCAAATATGTAAACTTTCATCCGTGCAAACAGAGCATCAGCATGATGCAGCATGAGAACAAAGATCATAAAACAGGCCATACTTAGACATTTATAGTTTCACTTGTTTTTTACTGTGAGAAACTGGTGACATTTCTAGAACTTTTAACTTCAAGTCTAAGTTTGGTATACTTTTTATGTCAAATGATGTTAGATTTGTCAGTGGAGTTTAAGCATCATAACATGATGCAGGGCTTCATTCAAAGTTTTTGCAGTTGGTGCCAACATTCACATCTTCAGAAATCTATTAGTCAGCTGTGAAGCTTTGCTGTCCATGTAAACAACATAGTAAAAAATGTAATTAAGTAGTAAATAACTCATCAGCAGAATCTGCAAATATAAATACATTGGATGGTTCCATAAATGATTTATAAGTGTAGCATCTGATTTTATACACCATTTGGGATTTTTATTTGTTTATTTTATTATAATTTCCAATCTAGCTACATGGAGTCTGACTTTCTCTGTCACCTTCTCTGTACTGTTTAAAAATTATACAAGTGTAATTGAAATATGGGACACAGAGTTAATTACTGCGGTAAGTTTGCATGAAAATGACATAATTAAAAGCAAAATTAACTGCATGTTAATAAAATCATCTTTTTGCAGCTCATTCCATTAAAGAAAATAACTTGATCAAGTTTACACAAGAGTTATACTTCGTTAAGAGAGTAAGTAATTACAATCTTAAGGGTATAGAGATGTTTGTAAAGCCCAAGATTCGAACAAATTTGAAGGACCGATGTACTTCGGTACAAGGTATAAGATTGTGGAATAATCTGGAAAGTGAATATAAAAATGCTGGCTCGATAGATATATTTAAGAGAATGATAAAAGTTAAGTTGTTGAAGACATATACAATTGTATAATGTGCAATCATAAGAATTGCTGTACAAGAAGGAGTTGATGTTTTTTTTTTATTATTTTATTTGAAAACTACCATTGTTTGAATTTGTTTATTTTGGAAAAAAGGGGCAGATATTAATAACAATTTTCTTCTTCTCTCTGCTACCTTTCATTTTATTTGTGTTTTGTATATTCTTTTTTTGTATAGCATTTGTTTTGTTTTTAAATGAAATGAATAAAATTCTATTAAAAAAAAGTTTATATCTCAGTGCACTTTTCTTCTGCTTTTCTCTCAAACCAGTTCTTTCTTTTGAAGGTCTAATTGGAGGTGATGAACAAATAAATCTGAAAACTTAGTACTGGGATGTTGATCATACAAAAAATAAATGAGTAAAATGATTACTTTTTAAGGTGAAATGAGCAAAACTGGAAACCTGCTGAGAGTTGGACAGCTCAATTTAATTTGAGATGGTTCTGTTTAGAAAAAACATGATTTTATGGAGTCATTTTCACATTATGACATGAGATGAGTCTTTTTAACAAAAGATGAGCTGTTGTAGGAGGCTGAGCTGCAGGAGCATAACAGATTATACTATTTTGTGATTGGGGTTATTTTGAACCAGAAAATGAAAGAGACCTAACTCTAACATTGTTATTTAGCCCCATGTACCTGTGAATAAAATAAATGTTGAAGCTCACATTGGGTCTCTGACCATCAATTTTAAGTTTTGCTACAGGTTCTGGTCAGACTGGGTTGTTCTAACCCACGTATATGCTCTGGATGTTTGTTTTGGGTTGTTCTGGTAGAAGGTGGACCCTCATCTCATCAACCATTTAGCAACTCCAACAGCTTTTCTACTAGGATTGCACTGAATTTATTTCCAACCATCTTTCTTACCAGCTCTGTGGATCAACACTGTAGAGCAATGTGTAAGGTTTTCCATCACACATTCTCACATAGTCTCAAAGGTTCAGCTTGGTCTGATAGCTGCTTCTTCATCTGTCTTGCTTTGGGACAAACTATGAATGGAATTGCTTACTGTTTTCATACAATGATGGCTTTCTTCTTGCCGCTCTTCTATTAGTGGAGTGCACAGCTAATAGCTGTTGTGTCAACAGATTCCTCAGTGCAAGCTTTGCATCACTACAGCTTCTTCAGTTACCCAGAGCTTCTTTGATGCTTCTAGTTTCACACTCTATGTTTAAACCTTGTTTTGTTCTAGAACCAACCCTGCTTTAAAAATCTCCCAGTTTCATCTCTGACATGTCAGCTCCATGGACCTTACCAAGCTCCGCCCAGAAATGCCCCTCTAAAGTCTCACGTGACTGCATGTCTCAAACAAAGCCTCGTGTTGCCTAGTTTCTACGTGTAATTTCATTTTGACTGACTCTCTGCAGAGTATTTCTGAGTCGATTAGTGTAGCATTTCTGCCGGATTTTCAAAAAATATCAGCCACGACAATGGACAGGGGAACCAACAGGTTCATGTCATCTTTTTTGGACCACATCAAGGTGTTTGA
This sequence comes from Poecilia picta, assembly GCA_033032245.1. NCBI lineage: Eukaryota > Metazoa > Chordata > Actinopteri > Cyprinodontiformes > Poeciliidae > Poecilia > Poecilia picta. The sequence goes on from CM065367.1 coordinate 8,675,739, forward strand.
GCCACGCAATGCCTCCAACATTGTGCGCGTCACAGCTAAATGCTATCGGTTGATGAGGAAAACAGCAGATCCTCAGACCCTCAGCATAAATATAGCTGTGGACAAAATCACTGACGCCTATTGTTCTTGCAAGGCTGGGTAAGTCGGACATTCATGGTTTTGAGGGTGATTTCTGTTGGCAAATGTTCAAATGTGCTAAGGCCTGATACACGGTACTCAGTGGCTAACATGATTAGCGTGGCTAACACGATTACAGTTTAGTAAAAAACCTTTTCAGGTGAAATAAAATCTTTAATATATGTCAGATACGGTACACATTGCATATTAATCTGTTCAGCTAATGTAAGACTGTAACAGACAGGCTTCAAGGTGTAGAAGTTGTATCGGTACTGCCATTATGCTGTACTTGGCTAAAAGGTTTTCATAATGGATGTGTTTATTATTGACTTTCTTTTTTTCATTCACTAAACACAAAGAAAGCAAAGCAATAATACTTACACCAGCAGACAATCCTTTGTTCTTATTGATCCTACGACGGTTGAGCTACAAATGTGGTTGTGAACAAGCTTTGATCCAAGCAAGGCTTTCTGTTTCAGATTTTGAAAATCTGTGAATTTTAGTTCCACAAACACGATCAGGATTCCTGACATCGCCTGTACAGATACCCCACTGACAGTGGAGAACCATTTTTTTTCCAAGACCTGACGCAAAAACTTTCTGCCGGTCTGGTAGTCCACAATGTACATCAGTATGGATTTACTACAGTAGCTTGTGTTTGTGAGACGGTCACGCACGTGGTAGCTGCGCTGTGACGTAAAATGGGCATTAGCCAATGAAACACGGTCCCTGTGGTAAGGTCCATTATTTGGTCTTTAGGGTGCTTTTTTGTTATCTAATGTTCTGTTTCCTTTCTCTTGCCTGTATTTATACAGTAAATTAAGCACATTTACTAACAAGGTGACCTTTGAAGGCAGTTGAATGCATTGGATTTATTGGACTGGATAATTTAGCTTTGTCACAGAAATTGGACTGAGAACAAATGGACACCATCCATCACAGTTTTACACGCAAGAAAAAAATTTGAATAGTTTTTATCCTTTTCGTTTGACAATTATGTTCTACTTTGTCTTGAATAAACACCTAAAATACCAATAAAATACACTGAGATGTTAAAGTAACATAAATGTACAAAAAGGGATGAGCACTGAAACAAATCTGACATCAATGCAAGATTTTTATTTTCTATGATGTATGTTTAAGATAAAGTGGTTTGTTTAAAACAACCTGGAGCAGAATAGCTTTAAAATAAACAGCTATTTATGGTCCAGAAGAAAAGAAAATTATGACTCAACAGAACCCAGTACTGTAATAAATGTCATATAAGCTAAAACAAGAAATGACACGACATTGACGAGGCGGTTTACCCATACAATCTCCACTGCAGCCTTTATCATTGGCGCTGTAACCGTGGGAATGTAAAATGACAGCAAAAAATTTGCAGTAATAATTCACATGCGATGCAATCTCACTGTTATCTGCGTCAGCCTTATATGCAGAGCTGTCTTTGTTTACGATTACCATTAAAATCCATAAAGCTGTCAGTACAGACTCTGCTCTGAAACATACAGGTTTTTTTATTTAACAACCGTAGGTTGTTGCTGGATTCAGACCTGCATCTCCTCCAAACAGAAGCTGGAGCATGTAGTGATGAGCAATTAGAGCAGAACCAGACATGGGGGAAGTAAATGAGGTAAAATCAAGAGACCTTCATTTGCACATTACATCAACATGATTTCTGCTCTTTAAACTAAATCCTCATATTTTTCATGTTCCAATATTCATGTTCTCAGTATGACTAGAGCACAGTTTGTTCTTGTAATAAAGTGTGCTGGCGTCACATAAATTCATTCATAGTCGTTACAAAAGTTTATATTACTTTGTTCACTGTCACTTTTTATGTCAGTGTTTAAAAACACCTGATTTGCATTCTTCATTCTGTTTTTTGTATTAAATCTTCATAGTTTCAATTTTTAATAGCTGTTCTCATTGTTGCTGTTATGCTTTTCTTTTGCATGAGAGCTGGTGGGAGAGGAAAACTAAAGTGTGGCAGCTTATTCCTAATAGGTAGAAAAGTTTTCTGGGTTAGGCTGTGTTTTTTGTCTTTCAGCAAGCAGAAGATGACACTTGCAAATAATCTTTTGTGCTTTTTTAAATTCATTGGGATGCTTAAAAATGTTGCAGATGCAAAAGGTAGTATTAAAATTACTTTGAAGTTTCTGTTGAACTCTTAAGAATTAAACAGTTATATTAACAGAGCATTGTTTAAATATAAAGCATGTCCAAATCTACCATATTTTCATTTAGCACATTCACTGTAGAGCAGGTCCACCCTGCAGAACAGCAGTGGGCAAACCAAACTACAGGTTTTCACCTGACCTCTAAACTCTCCCAAACCATCATCCTGATTGGGTCTGATGACATCTGTGGGATCCACTGATAGTCTGCCTCACAATCAACAAGACTCTAAAGTTCAGAAGTCAGCAAAGCCCAGTAAACTTCAGGAAAGTTTAAGACTGATCGGAGTCATTTTAGTGGCAAATAAATAATCTATTAAGAAGAGAGTCACACTGCTTTGGCTTATTAGTTTGAGCTCTCATGCACTTTTTACAAGGACGACATGCAGTGTTTATGCAATCTGCAGCATTGTAAGTTCTGTGAGGAGTAGGAAAGGTCAAATCAAACCAGAGGTCGCTGCCTTTTAGGCACCATGCTGTGTTGCAGAAGATCAGTGAACAATAAAGATGTAACAAGACATTCAGCTCACAAGAGAACAAATATATTCTCAAAACTGGGTTCACATAGTTGAGGTCTCCCTCCCCTAGGGAAAGGAGGAAGCACCGTTTGTATACAAATTAATTCTTTAAGTTGAGTAGAGGGTCTGCTCAGCTTTCTTCTTCCTTAGTGTTATAAAATATGATATGACAGAGATCTAAATCTGTTTTCAAAATAGAGTAGACAACATGGTATTCAAGTAACAGAGAGGTGTTTTGATCTTTATAAGTCTAAAATAGGACCACAAGAATTGTAAATGAGACTAGGATTATCTTGTTTAAAGACAAAACATTGCAGGTTAGTTTAGTATCAAAAGAAAAATGTCCCTCACATCCACTGACATGCACGGTGAAGGTTTTGTGATGCTGTGGGCCTCTTTATCCGAAAGGTATGGAAGCCATGTAAGACCTTTTTTAAAAAATATATAAAGACAATATAAATAAACATCTGATGGACTTGACCAATCAACTTTATAGGAAAAATCAAAACAAAAATGTCTGGCACAACTCACCCTGCAACCTTGGATGGATGAATAAGATGATCTTCCCTGAATGTGTGACGCTGTGGTATGAGAAAGACGAGACACACACGTTGAGCTTCCTTTACATTCAACTGGGAGATTTATTCTTCTTGTGTTATAAACACACTTCATATACAACAGACTTCAGGTTTCGCCTGTCGAGTTAGTCAATGACAGACAACATTCATACCTGACATATGGTCATCTCTATAGTTCTAACTATGGCAAACACTCAGTTAAAACAGAGGGCTGGTATTTAACTGGTTTAACACAACCACTGCTACACATTGGATCAGTGTTGCTATTTAAAATGAAGCTTAATGAAAATTTCAAAATAAAATCAGCTGACTGATTTTTGACTGACTGATTTTTGACCATTGACAGTTGCTCTATTGGTGATTAAATAACTGGTGTTACCAAACCACTCTTACTCACTGGATTAGTGTTGCCAGATAAAATTAGGCTTACGGAAAATTTCAAAATAAAAGCCTTGACCATTTTTACATCAACTATTCTTTTTTTGGGCTTTACATGACTTGTTTAACCAAACCATTGAATTAGTGTGGTCATTTAAAATAAAGCTTACTGAAAATTTCGAAATAAAATCTTGCATATTCGTCCCACCTCACTGCACTGCCATAGGCGGTGCAATAATATTAAACTCTTTTTCCCTTTCTTTCTCAGGATGCTTCTGCCAGCATTTAGGCTAACATTAGCATATTGGCTAATTTTAGCTCATGCATAAATTACAACATAATAAATGGTACAAGTACAGCTTACTCTGCCTTTCCACACATTATTGACTACATTGCAGCTTTCTTTAGCATTAATGCAAATTTTTAGCATCATATCGCTGCATCTATGTCGACGGGCACACTTTGGCATGGCCCCTCAAAATTTCTGCAGGAATTTTCTAGTATTTATTATTCTTCGTCACCGTTAATGCGGCTCGTACCGCTGCGTGCCCACCCACAAAAGTGGTATCAAATCGAGCGGCTTGACCCTGGCATGATTGCTATTATTTTTATTGAGGATCGGAGTTACAACGGCGACGTAAAAAGCAAAAAACGACCAAAATTTTCAACTGCCGAAATGCAGAGTGTAACTGACATCAACTGCTGCTTTTTTAGAGTGAGAAACAGAGTGGAATTTTGACCCAAAAATAATTTTGAAATCGCTCTCATGCCTTCAAAAATTGCTCTATTGGTATGAAAGTCGGTTGGGACATTGCTACTCATGTCTGCTCCGGTAAAATATTTTCGAAATTTCTCTAGGGCTTACGGTTGTCTGTCCAGGTGCTTCAGAGCAAAATTATGGGAAGGGGTAACTGACTCTGCTACCCTGTGTAATACAAGGTTTCTCCCCCTGAGCACAGCTGTCAGTTGGCAGTGAGGATTCATCACCATAGCAACAGAACTTTGGTCACAGCTGAGTGATTTCTCAGAAAGTAACTGATTTAAAGATTAATCACCATAGCAACAGAATTCTGGCCACAGCTGACTGGTTTTTTCAGACATTGATTTAAAGAGAGAGTTTTGTCTCCCCCTGTCTGACTTAAGTGATGCAGCAACAGCTGCAGTGATCTACCATGGTAGGAAACTCAATTATTACAGAGGAGGGCTGAGCTGGCATTTAGAACTACTTGCTGAATGGAGTAAGTCAATGACAGACAACACTCATACCTGACATTTGGTCATTCTGCAGTTCTAACTATGGCAAACATTCAGTTAAAACAGAGGGCTAGTAAATAACTGGTGTTACCAAACCATTGCTACACATTGGATCAGATTGGCCATTTGAAATGAAACTTAAAAATTTCAAAATAAAAGCCTTGACCAATTTTACATCAGCTATTGTTCTTTTGGGCTTTACATGACTGGTTTAACCAAGCCACTGTTACACATTGATTTAGTGTGGACATTTAAAATGAAGCTTATTGAAGGTTTCAAAATAAAAGCCTGCATATTCGTCTCACGTGCTTTTTTTCTTTCTTAGGATAGTGAACTGCCTTAGTTCACTGAACTGCCTTGGGCAGTTCATTAACTGTAGCACAAGGATTCACATTTCACTGTGCTTGATTATATGCTTCAAACTGTTTTCGGAACAATCTTGTGGATCCTGAATGGGAAGCTGTTGTTCAGACTGCTTTTTCATCAAAACTAACTGGGTGTTTACATAGGTCTTTCTTAAAATGAGCATTTTAGGTGGTTTTTTTCTGTCAGGTTAGTGGACTGCCTTTCTTAAAATGAGCATTTTAAGCTCATTTTAAACAAGTCTTCAAATGAGCTAAAGTGTCATTTTAAGTCAGTAAAATGATAATTAAGCAAGGTTGCACATTTACATTAGTCTTTCTTAAAATAAGCATTTCAGCTATTTTTTCCCCTCTGTTTGCTTTGTTTTTGTTGCCTGTTAAACATGTGTTGTTTTGCAAAGCTGACCTGTCACCAAAACAGTACATCATACTCGCTGGAAAATGTCAGTCTCTGATTGGCTGACACGTAACATTTTGTATCTACGCCTGTGACATAAGGTGCTAAAACTGCCATGCAGCTGTGTTGACAGTCTCCTTATGTAAAAAAAAAAAAAAAAAATTGTTGCATTTTTTAAAATTGTTGTTTTGCTAAGCTGACTGGTCAGCTGAAGGACACATGATACACGCTGGAAAATGCCAATATCTGATTGGCTGACACGAATTCCCGAGCCCCTGAAGCTTCAGGATCTTTCTGGAACTTTCTGCTTCCGAGTCCTGCTTCGGTCAAGGTAAGATGTGTGTGTATATACGTTCTCCATAAAATATAGTATTATATTATTGTTACTGTTTGCAGTTGTTAGATTTAATGTTGTTTGAGAACGTTGGTCGATTTTAAAAGTTTAATTGCTGTGGAATATTTCGTTGTGGCTCCGATAGCGTACTTGCTAGCTTGATGGAACAGAATTTTTCTGGATTTATACTGGAAGCTAAATGTTTGTACGCCCACAAGACGCTAAAGAATAAAGTGCTGTGGTGTTTTTAATTATCATGTAATTTCTTTCATATCTTTATATGTGAAATATAGTCATATACCGGCATTGTGTGAGATATTTTTCCTCCTGGAAGGTTGCGGTTTTTATTTTGCTTGTGTTAGAAGCACAGCAGTGGGCAGATCCCAATGACTAAATACTAATGCGAGTCCACACCGATCGATTTGAGTGTTAAGGGCCTCTGGTTTATATTCAAAGCGTATGTAGCTACGTTTCGCGAAGTTGAAGCCTTTCAGGTGTTCTGCATAGTGAACGGGCAAACGACCTGATAGTGTCCCACATGGACAGTAGAGGGCGCAATAGCGTCAGCGTTCTCAGTGTTCTGCCAACCGCCATAAAAAGAAGAGCTCAGTGTTTGCGGAAGTAAACGTGGTGGAGCATAGCTTACATATTTGAAGTTGTCCGACCGGAGCAGCATATTAGCAGCTTAATCCTCATTAAAGTCCTCATTTACTCATACAGTAAAAGACTTTGTTCATTTGGTTAAAATTAATTTTTTTAATTTACATATTTAAAACCCTTTAGATTTATTTGTTTAATTCCTGCTTTTTCATTATATTTTGAACCAAGTTGTAAAATGGATTGATGTTTGCAACAATTGTGAAAGTATCTCGGTCCTGCTTACAAGCCTCAGAACTTCTAAAAAGGTTTTTAAAAATTATTTTAAAAATGTATTTTTACACCTCTTTTTTAAAGAACATTTATTTTGCTTCTAATTACAGCTTTTTACTTGTGCAAGACTGAGATTTGGAAGTTTTCCACTGCTGCCTGCTGAGATCCTAACCTCTGCATCACCACACCTTAATCAATCTACATACATATACCTCTTAATCCTACACATACTTTTATCTATATATTGAAATAAGTTTTTTGCAAACAGTAACATTCAAACATAATCTTACAAATACTGTTTAATTTTAGATATTATTTATAAATAACCAGCTTTCCCCCCCAGGTGTCTTTTTTTTATTCTGGTCTTACAGGATGCCACGTCGAGGTCGTCGCTCTGAGGCTGCGAAGGTCCGATGGAGGCAGCTGGAGAGTGTGCCGGATGTCGCCAAGGTATATAAATTACACATCGCAGTAATTGTTTTTCTTTAACAGTAGTTTTTACTGTAGTTTTGACTTTAAACATGATCATAATTGTTTCTGTGTTGACAGCCGGGGGCATCAGCGCTCACGCCTCGGGCTTGGACCACCACCGAGTCTCCGCCGAAGAAGGTATAGCTATCATTTTACTTTTATTAACTTATTGTTAGATGATAGGTCTTTTGCTTTACTCATTCCATTTATGTCTTTAGACGTCGCGACTGCTGGAGGGTGGCCTGCCCGACCAGGTAAGTTCATGACAAGTTCAGGATCATTTATTTACAATAACCCAATCCAGTTATGTTTGTGGTTTGATCTAAACCTTTAAAAAAATTGTTTTTTAGATGTCGCCTGCCGGGCTGAGCCAGGAGGAGCCCCGTCCGCCACCGACCTCTCCTGGGTCACGTATGTGGATAAAATTTGTGTTTTGTTGTTAAATTTTCAGAGTCATGAAAGTCTAATCTTGATAATTGCATTTTTCTAATCAGGCCGTGGGACGGGGCGTCGCCATCGGGTGGTGACTTGGCCAGCTTCCCATGTGACGAGACATCGCTGCAAGTTTGTTCTGCCTACTGCCGAGTCTCTGGAGGAGAAGGTACTCTTTTTTTTTTCTTTTTTTTTGTCAATTTCATATGCAAATCTTGGTTTGGATGATAAAATCAATCATCAATCAATCAATTTTAGTTCGTTCTGTTGGTTGGTGATTCCCATCTGCGCGCTATCGTGGATGGGTTTTCTGCCAAACTCAGGGCAACTTCTCCCTTGGGATGCTTGCATCTCCCGGAGCCACTTCTGCCTCGTTCTCCCGATGTGATCTGTGTTTTGGCACCAAGCAACAACTTGACCGCCAGCAGGACCTTCGTGGAGGCCGGACGGGACTTCGCCGGGTTGTTGCGTACTGTCTGCGAACTCTCTGCTAATGTAAGTATAATATCCACTGCATTTATTCATGATCAAATATATCTGAAAAAAATAGTGTATGTTAATTTGGTTCTTTTATTTTTGATTGAAATTGACAGGTGGTTGTTGTGGACTTTCCTCTACGACTTGTCGTGGACCAAAGTGTTCAACATCTGCTGCGGCAGGAGTATCGCCGTGTGGCTGCTCAGAGAAGTAAGTTTGTTTATACTAAAACTTCAGCAAATTTACATTTTATGGTGTTCAGGTTTCAGATGTATGAAAAATGTACTTATTTTTCCTTTCGTATCTACTTTATCTCAAATTACTGCATTGTTAGTGTGACTGACATTATGACATTTTTTTCTTCTGTCCAGATGTTTGGTACCTGCCTGTTACTGAACATTTCCCATTGAGCAGCCTGCACTTGTGGAGCAGGGATGGCGTAAGTTAAATAGATTTTTTTTGTAATTTAAAAAATGTTATTTAAGCGTACGGTATTTTATAAAATGTGTTCTACGACTGTTATAGGTTCACCTGAGCGACCATCCTGGGATGACGGTCCTTTCTCAGTTGCTTGAGATGGCAGTCTGTTCGCAACTTGAGTTAAGTGCACCGAAATCTCCAGCTCCCGTGACGTTGGCTCCTCCCACTCCTGGGAGGGCTTCCCCCCCTGCGGTGAGACGTCCCCTGCCCCGGCTGGTTGTGGTTGGCGAGGTGGCTGCTCCCCGTCATTCAGACCCCTTCGACTGGACTGTGGTTGGTGGCCGGAAGGTACTGGATACATACTTAGTTGATTTAAGCAAGGGGTTTGCATGTTTAACTCTTTAAAAGTCCATGAATGTGTATATTTGTCTTTTTAACATGTCTGTTTTGTGTTGGGGTAGTAGCAAGAGTCCGCCTCCTTGAGTGTTCATTTGAACTTTTGTTTAAAGTGCTGATTATAAACTACATAACTGGGTTTTTTTGTTGTTTTTTAATTGTGTTAAGAAAAACTGGAATTATGCTAAAATAATTAGCCATTTTTTTCAAGATCAGGTAAATCTTAAAAACTGGCATTTTGAAAATGTGAAAGGGAATTAGCTTACAAACATAAAATATGAAGTGCTACATGAGGTCCCTCTGTTATGTGAAATCTCACATCTTCAAACAATAATTATGCATATTTTAAGAAACTGGGGAAAGTTGTCCAAGTAGCAACAAAAAGAGACAGCAAGTGGGACCGGAGTAGCAGCAAAAATGGCGAGATTGTGATATTGATTGGTGTGACAGAAGTCTGTCAAATACATTTTGTAATATGTAGTTTAGTGATTTATGAAATAAAATGTAGTTTATTGATGCCCAAGTGGAAATTGCTTATTTGCTGAAAAGGTAGTTTGTCCAGGGTGTTAATATTGGTAAATGGAAATGAAACCATAAGCAATATAAAATTTATAGAAATATATACATAACTGTTAAGTAGTTTAAATAATTTGGCTAAATATAAAATGAATAAATGAAATAACTAGAATTCACATAAATATGTATTAATCTATAAATGAGTCAAGAAAAGACTGAGAGTAAAAACACTCAGATTTGGTTATTGTACATAAAGAATTATGTTACTAATAAATGTGCAGCATACAGGGGTGGTCTGTTTTTAAGACAAAAAGGGAAACTTGCAAAAAGAGTCTGAGGCACAGTGAAGATTGAGAAGATGATAACGATTATGACATTTGTATTAGAAATCTAGAAAATCAGAGGCTTGAAGGATAAGATGAGGTCAAGACAGGTTTAGAGGCAGCTACTCAGTGATCAAAGCTGAGGACTGGTGGCGCTGCGCAGCTGTAAGGAGTCGATCACCAGGGGATGAAGAGCCACTCCCCAAGCAGCTAGTAAGCAGCATCCAGTTGTGGTGAGCTCCAGGAGTTAAGGTAGTAAACCTTTGTGAGCTCACAATAAAAAATAAAAATGTTTCCAACTTGAAATTTATGTAACTTGTGTATGTGAAATAACTGTTTCCAAATGAAAAATGAATTTGTAACATTACACCCTTAAGGTTGTGTAGCAAAAAAAATACCACATAAAGCAATAATATGATTTCTGTGGAGGGAGTTCAAAGGTAAAATTAAAGTTTATTAAAATTACTATACATGTATACCCTGGACGCAGAGGGTTTGCTGCCACTGAAAATTTTTCTTTGTTTACAGACATCTCGCGGAGTCCAGGGTGGCGATGGCGGTCCACACGCCACTGGGAGGATGGTTGACCATCAGGTAAGCTTTTCTTCACCTCAGAGCAAAACGTGTTGTGTCCTCAATGTACAAACGAATCTATTTTAAGCAATTTTTCTTATTTTACAGGGAGACCTGTTGGACTCTTCCATCCCCCCGAATCCTGTGTGGTTCAGCCCAGCATTGCTGGAGGAGATGGACCGGATCGTTCCTGCGTCTGGCCGTGACGCTCCGCTACCTACATGTTCTCCGAAGGGGAAGAAGGTATTTTATTCCTTTTTTAAAAATAACCATGTGATTTTGATGTGCCACAATTAAAAATGCTTAGTGAGGTTGACAGGGCTCTTTTGATCCAAGCCGTTACTGACCCCAAAGAGTGTCCTACACATTTTTGCAACAAACAAACAGGTGGACAACCATAACAAAGCAGTTGTGGCCTCTTTAGGTGCAGTAACAGTTGACATTGAGGCAGAGGACTACAAAAGAGTTACGAAGACAGGAAACATGATTAACCTGGGCTGTTGTGTAGCAGGTAACAAACAAGATTTGTCTAACAGTATACAGGCTGGTTTGGGACTTAGGGTAATGATTATAAGGAACTTGGATGTAGAGGATGGTCTTGTTAATGGGACATTTGGCACCATTGCTGATACTGTCACCTGTACCAAAGATGGAAAGACTAGTGTAAAGTTAATTGGACTTAAATTGGATAATCCCACAGCTGGACGCACAAAAAAGATTCAAGGTAAACCAGATGGCTTTGTTTACATCGAGAGATACGAGGAACAGACTAGCGTAAAAGGTTGTAAAAGGAGTGGTACGACGACAAATTCCAATCAAGTTGGCCTTTGGTTGTACTGCACACAGGGTGCAAGGGATGACCATGAAGTCTGCAGTAATTTCATTGAAGCAGATTTTTGAACCTGGAATGGCATATGTGGCCCTCAGTCGCACAACTTCCCTGGAAGGACTTAAAATCATTGATTTCAATGAAGGTAAGATCTACGCTGATGAAAACATCAGAGCAGCTACGGAATCAATGAGATCAGCATCGTTCTTGCACACCAGACCACTCTTGGATTTTCACTCGGGTCATCAGGGTCCAACTTTAACAATTGTCCACCACAATGTCGAAGGTCTTGTCTGTCACTCTGAGGACATGAAACATCATGAACTTACGTTGGCAGATATCTTATGCCTAAGGGAGACTCATTTATTTGGATCTTCTGTTCCAGCTTCTTGCCAAATGGAGGGCTATTGTTTCTTTTCACGGAACAGACATGTCTCCTACTCAAACAGAGTCGACATTGCTACCAAAGAGGGTGGGGGAGTAGCGACTTACTGCCAGAGTCTTCTCCAACCGCAGGAACGGAGATTCTTTAATGAGGTTACAGATCTTGAATTTAATGTTGTCAAAGTGGACTCTCCAATTACAGCCCTTGTTGCGACAGTTTACAGGCCACCAACTTATGATCTTGCAACTTTTTTAAGAAATCTGCAAAACCTCTTGGATGGCCTGAATTCAATGGATATTACGCCCACTGTTATATTGGGAGACTTTAATGAGGACCTTATTCCCCCTGGGAAAAAATCCATCAATGAGTTGTTTAGAGCAAGAGGCTTTATTCAACTTGTCACTGATCCTACCACAGAAAAACGTACTCTTCTTGATCACATTTACATCTCCCATCCAGAATACTGCGTTCAGTCAGATGTCTTGCAGACTTACTACAGTTACCACAATCCTATATATTGTGCGTTGACTTTAGTATAAGCTGCATCTACAGGGGCTTGCAAATGTAGTCATGTCCCTTGACGTTTTTCGTATTTTATCACTTTACAACCACAAATGTAAAAATACAGTGAGGAAAACAAGTATTTAACCCTGGTGTGATCGAAACATTCTGTTTACTCCCCTTGTCCTACGGGTCAAAAAGTGGGTCTAAAAACTAGTCAAAAAAATCCCCAAAATAAAGCAACTTACTTGAATTTGATATCCAAAATCTATTTTGCATGATGAAACAATCTGTTATCAATTAAATTAAGTTTAATTCATTTTTAAAATGTGTTTTTTTTTTGTTACACAACATAAAAAGACAACCAACAGTATTAAACTTTTCTTTTTACGACCAACCAGCTGCCATAAGGTTACTTTTACACAGTAAAGGTTTATTATTATAATTATATATATGTGAAGTATTACTTCTAATTAACTATACTGAAAGGTAAAAACGTCAACATTCTAACTTTTTTGTCAACAGTTCATTCTTTTATATAGCTTAGGACATCAATTATGAAAATACTTCTCTCAAACAATGTCCTTCAACATTATAAATAAATTATAAAAGAGTGAACTGTTGACAAAAAAGATCCAAATTGTTGACTTTTTCCCTTTTCTATAATTAATTCTTTATAATTAATTATAATTAACCCAAAAGTAATAACTTCACATTTATAAAATTTCTATAATAAACCTTTACTGTGTAAAAGAAAACTTATGACACTTGGTTTGTGGTAAAAAAAAAAAGGTGTAATGCTGTTGATTTTCTTTTTGTATTGTAGAACAAAAATACTTAATAAGAAATTAATTAAACTTAATAGAAATAATAAATGATTGTTTTGTCATGAAAAATAGATTTTGGATTTAAAATTTTATTAATTTGTTTTATTTATGGGCTTTTGTTAGGGTGGGTCATTTTTGACCCGTAGGACAAGAGGAGTAAACAATGTCACAATCGCATCAAGGTTAAGATATTTTTTTTACAGCTATACATGCCAATGGGTCGCTTTTGACCGCAAGACAACACTGTTGATTTTTGCACAACTGTATTACTCAGTATGTACTGAGTAATTTTCAGTAATACACATAATTATTTTATTTTTTATCATAAACACTACTGTTACATTATGTAGAAAAAGGAACCACGAATTCACCTTAATTTAGACAAAAATTTGTTTTTAATAACTTTTCCAAGAAGAAAACTAAACAAAACAGGCATTGTGCAAATTGAACTGCTATCACTAATACTATCTTTAACAGACTGATAACATATGAAGGCTCTGAAGAAGCTAAATAATGCAAAGAGCCAAAATAAAACCTCTCAACATTGCCAAAAAATTCAAGTATAAAACTTAACATTCAAAGGCAAAAACAGGATCCATTACAATAAACAATCCAGAGTTACTGAATGAAAACTTCCTGTTAGCATGGCGGCTAGCTGGTTACTGCTAGTTCTGATTGGCTGTTTCTGACTGAGTGGAGTAATTATGCAGAGATCGATTATTTTTTAGAGATTATCTGTCTCATGTTAGGACAGCGAAAGTTTTAATACACATGTAAAATGTATTTTTTTAGTTAGGTGCTGCAGCTTTAAACAGGTTCGGTGTGAGTCGCTACCAGGTGGAGCAGAAGCGGCTCCGTGTCAAATATTACTAAATATTAAATATTACTACCTGTAGCGGAGCAGCGGTTCAACAGCAGAACCAGCGTCTTACATCGCAGCTCCAAGACTTAAATCATTTAGCGGGTTATTAGTTTAGCTTTCTGACCGTCATGCTAATCTGGGTGAGTTTGCAGCTGCGCTGCTTTGCCTGCTGTCTGATCCTCCATGTCTTTTTACTGCAGTGAGACTCGATGTAGCCAAACTCCGTCATTGTTTTTATGTCTATTAGCTTCGTTGTGTTGATGCATTTTGACCTGTTTCTATTTTCCACCGCAACACGCAAACGTCCTCATTCACTCAGTGCGTTATAGTTACACATCGCTTAGCATTTGTTGCTGCGCGTTTGACAGAGTGAAGGAAAGACGAGACCAGCTGGACAGACAGGCTGGGAAATGAGATGCAGGTGATCGGTATCGGTAACAGAGCCAATGATCGGCCGATCCCGATCATCACCGATTTCACGGAAATCGGCCGATTATGATCGGTGACCGATCGATCGGCACACCTTTAATAATTGTATATGTAACACTTCTAACGGTTTTCAGATTGCTCTTGAAGATTCTGAATGGGAAGCAGTTCTGACAATTACAAAGCGAACTCCGCGACTCATTAGTTGAGATTCGATTCAAGAACCTTTCAGTTCTTCCAAGAAACGAATGTATATGTATAAAATGCATTTTTACTGACCTGTGGTATGAGAAAGACGAGACACACGTTGAGATTCCTTCACATTCAACCGGAAGATTTATTCTTCTTCTGTGCTCAATCTTCTCTATTCCACCAACGCGGCAGCGCCCCTAGCGGTTGTTGTGTGGACTTGCATAGGTTTAACTAAAATTACACTAAAGAACTTATTACAATGAGAAATTAAAGATACAAAAATAAAAATTCTGTTGGGGTGGCTATTTTTTTACTTACTGTTTTTATTTACTAAGATCTCGTTTTTCACCCCTCTACATCAGCATTTTCTTGTCTCCGTAGTTGCCCCAGAATCTCTTCAACGGTCCATTTTTAAAAAAAATTGGCATAGGCCTACCTGTACTAGAGGTGCCAATAAATGCGGTGGGTACTCCATTCTTGAAATTTTTGTATCTCATTTGTGGCTTCTACAGAGTAAAAGTTACACCGATGAGCTTTAAGCTGACTAGATTAAAAAAGGTGGTGCCTGAGGAGGATTTGCTGCGTCTCTGTTAATTAATTCATGCATAAACGACCAAAGAAATCTAATACACTGCCTTAAGAAGAATTTTTCACATGCACAGAAAAAAAAGGTAATACACTTCTTTGTTTGTGAAGGGGAAAAAAAGCTCATGAATAAAACAGCCTGTTCTGGGTCAAAGAAAATTAAATCAAAGTCAAGAAAATTCATTCATCCCCTCAAAAAGCTGCAGCGTTGTAAGATTCCCTCTCCTTCTGAAGGAAAAATGTCATGTTAAGGTCACTGCGCTCCTCAAGAAATGGGAAACTTCTTAAACTGATTGCTGCATGTTTATTGGAGTGCTTTCCTGCGATATTCTCAAACACTAGAGGCACATTATGCAGGGGGTGTTAAGAGATTGAACACCTTAAACATCGCATACATATAAATGGATGGATGAGTGCGCCCGTGCTGTTCTCCTGTTAGTCCATGTCACCTGCAATCACACCAACGCCGTTAAGCCAGAAGCCGCTTTCCCTCTGGCGGGGGCCTAAAATGCTGGCGGTGAGTCCCAGCTGTTCTCCTGAGCACAATTAGAAAAGCCATCAGGATTTGTCTTCATCCCAGGGTGACTTGATAGTTCTTCTTGCTTGCAGTTGCTTGGATAGAAATTTATCATCTGGCTGTTCTACATATTTATAGAGCTTCTCAAACAGGCAGCATGAAATTAATAGATGACATGAGCTGGAAATATGTGTCGTGCTGCAAAGGTGAACACCGCTCCCAGTCTCTTTCATCTAAATCCCTCTCTGCTTCCCGCGTCTCAACCACCTCTTCTTTAGCACAGACACGCTGTCGGTCCATTTCAAAGGAGCCGCACAAAACAAACCCTGTAAAATGTGATAAATGAAATCCACATGAGACTTGGACTAGTTACAACAGAACAAATAAATAGGGGAATATCCAGGAACTCCATTGCTTGTGGTGTCAACTCTGGCTGGTGACACAGTCTGGAGATTACCTTAGGAAGTTACTCTCAACAACCAGTTAATACATCGCCACTAATTACAAACTGAACTGTAAAAGACAGGTTCTTTTAAAGTTTGATTAAAATGTCAAAGGGTTTTCATTAAGAGTTGGCGCCTGTAGACTGTGGTGATGCACAAATGCAAATGAAAACCAACACCCAAACACCCAAGGATAGTGACACAGAATAACATATTCTGTTTTGAATAAGTTAGGGTGTTATTTGTCAAATGCCAGAATAATAAAAGAATTAAATTTTTAGAATTTCTTTTGTCTTAAACAAATACGCTACATGTATTTCCATGGTATTTGGTAGAATTCCCTTCTAATCTGATGGTTATGGCTTATGGTCATTGATAAACTCAGGGCTTCACCTTGTTACTGATGTCTTGAGATGTTGCCTCAATATTATGTTTTTCACTCATGAAAGGATTAATTTTATTTCTGCTTTCGGCAGGAAGCATCCATCCAGTTACTCATTTCTGTTGGGACTCTCCAGCTTCTGTCTTTCTTCTTTAATATCAGCCAAGTCAAGTAAATAACTTTAGGGGTTTTTTTCTAATTACAGAACATGTAATAAAATTAAGGTTTGTGTAAACTATGAAGAAGGAGAAGAAGTCACACTCTGTATCCTGACTAATCAAAAATCTGTTCAAAAATCTAATGATTTGTGTAAAAACGTAAGCAACAAGATAAAATTATTAGTCTAACTCTAATACTTCAACTGGGTGTTTGGGAAAAGATTTCTAAAAGAGAACGTTAAAAATAATATCTAAGCTGATTAAAGGTGTTAACCTTTGCCAAAAGTTTCCTCAGTCTCTTTCTGGAGTTTAAAATCCTGTTTTTGAGGGGGAAGAATTTGGGAGCCGAAAATAAATCATTAGTGTTTCTGAGTTTCAAAAGCCCTCTGGACAATTTAATTTTCCAAGCAACAGAAAACCACCTTGGCAGAAGAAAGAGAAACAGACAGTAGCGTCATGTCCTGTCCTAGTTTGTGAAGGATCCAAGTAACTGGGTTTCATTAATAATGAATAATTATTAATTTACGAGGGAAATCGTGAGACGAGCAGGTCATGGAGTTCAGGGAGAGTATCAGAAAAATCGAGTAAGGAAAAAAATATATATATAAATATTCTGTTGAACCACAATTAAAATTTTTCCTTTGTTAATTTTCAGCAAATCTTTATTTATTACTTGTCAGTTTCAAGTTATTTCAGTCATTGTGGGCTTTTTGTTTATTAACGGAGGGATACCAGCAATTTTGTCCACGTCTGTAATTGTTAGGATTTTAATTTTACCACTCATTTGGTCTGTGAAGATTTATGTAAAACAGCACATAATTAATTTAAAAAATGGTCATTTGAAGATAACAACTTAGTACATTTGTATTAAAACAATTACCTTAATCTAGGTATGTAGATGTCGAGGCTTCATGAGAATATTTGTTAATTTAAAACTGTCCCCCTGTTCATAGTGCCTCTGAAAAAAAATTACAAGAGTTCATTAGGATAAATTTTATGCTAATTTACTGATAATTGTGTTCACTTCTAGTCTGCACTCTGCTGAGGGAATAAGCTGGGCCGTTAAATTACAGTAACATAATTTAAGGATTATCTGACTGCTGCCTTGCTTGTTTTATTATCCTGCCTGACCCCAATGACAGTGGGAACGATTGTAATTTTTTTTGCCACACTGAAGTTTCTTGTAGTATTAACAGGTTTATAAAACTAACTTGCCCTATCACGTAGAAGATAATTGAAGTGGTAAAATGAAAACTTGTCATCTTTAAATGTTAATTTTAACATTTGGCACAGGTGGCTGTAGAGGTTAGATGATGAATCCTGTTCTTGAGCTAGTTTGAAAAAATGTAGGTCATAATCCCCACTCAGTGAACTGAAATCATTTCGATAATCTAACAGCCCTAAAACAACAAGTTTAGCCTTTAATGTTATTATTATGTCTCTGTCACAACCCACGGTTGTTTGGGTTTCAGTTTTTTATGTGTGGTTGCTCCCTGATTATTTCTATGTTGGTAATTTTTGTCAATAAAATCTTGCTGTATTCAGTTCTTGTGTTTAGTTATTTGGTTATATTCTTTGTTCTTTTCTCTGTGTATTTAGGTTTATTCTCCTCTAACAGTGTTAGGTTTTTATCATTTTTACAACCTTTTGTTTCTAGTTCAGCTCCTTTTCTTCAACACTTCACTGATTAGACTCTCCTGATTCCCATGCCATTGAAACTTCCTGGTTTTCATTGCTCATTGCTGATTTTCACATTTCTTTTCCTGCTCTCATCATACTGTACTTTGTCGTCAGTTGGTTTTTTGTTCTTTCGTATATTAAATTTGTCATGTTGCCTGAATAATAATGTGGTATATGTGTGTTGTGTAATTTCTATTTTGTTGTGAAGAGTGCAGGAACTTGGCAACTTGTGTTGTTACCTCTGCAGCATCCCTCCAAGTTCTCTTGTTTCAGCAATACAGCTTCAACTCAGCTGTAGTTTTGATTTAGGCTGCAGTAAAGCGTAATGGTCACAAGCAGTGACCCTATAAACAATCAGCCTCTCCTTGTGTCTAGCTGTTTGTTATACGATTCTGCTGAAGTATGACATCTTGAAGGGTTTATAGCTGATCATAATGAAAATGGCAGGACAATCAAAACACTAAGAGAATATAAGTATGTCGTTTTTCAGACAGTTAACTGAGAGGAATTATAATACTGTTTAATTAAGGGACTAATTCATAAAATCCTCCAATATAAATATTTATAAAAAGAACTTGTGGGAAAAGGTCCACGCAGCTCTATAGCTGACCTTGAACATACTTGTGAATTCCCTGACGCACACAAGTCATTATTCTGCCTAAGGATATATAAAATGACCTTTTATCATGACTTTAAATCAGACTAAAGAGAATACCAATATTTACTTCCACCAATTGTTCTTTAGAGATTGCACAAATGCTCCGTTTATGACAATTGAACTGTGTTAATGCCATTCTCACATATTGAGTTAAACATCAGTTCCTAACGGTAGTAATAGTCTTATCTATCTTGATTTTGGTGTTCTTTGTGAAAGGTAAACAAGAAATTGTGAAAAGCACAGAGTTTACTTTCCCTCTTGGCTTTCTAGGTGAAAAAGTAGCAAAACCATCACTCTGACATTTCTGTGCACTGATGAAAAACAGATGGAGAAGAAGAAAGATGGATAGCAGAGATTGATTGACCAGCTGACACAGAACCACAAAGTTGTGACCAACTGGTTTAGCCAAACTGTAATTGAAGCTGCTTACAGTTTGTTTTTTATCAAAGAGAGGAACCGCTCTACCTCCAACACCTGGGCCAGAATGAAAACATCGAGTCGTACATTCCTGGAGAGCTACCTTGAGGTCAGGTCCAGCAAATATTGAGCTGAAAATTCCCTATTCACTGAACCGAGGATTCATGCTGCATGAAAACAGTCTGTTTCACTGAGAGGGGACATAAAAACTAATGCTAAGAGTAAAGTCTCATCACTTTATCTCAGGCTGTTTTAGCAAGACCTTTCCCTGTCGAACTCTTTGTTTCCCAAACTTCCCCTAAATTTACAACAGGCACGTAGACAATCTGAATTATGCATAAAGACTTTTGAGAGTTAAATCCTTAATCAGCTACAGATAATCTGAGTCAGTATCCTTCAGAATCACCTTAAGTGGTTTGATTTTGATTGTCTTTACTAAATTAATAATTTAAATGTGTTATTACTAATGTATTATTTACTAATTTCTTTTAGTGTCTATATCCAGAGTGTAATCCTATGTTAACTCCACCAAAACATAGAAATTAGTCATTTTACTTGAGGCTAAAACAGCAAGGATATTTCACATTTTACACAAAGTAAAGTGCAAAAATCTCAAGAAGCCTTCATAACACCTGTCTACTGCTGAGCACCTACTTTAAGTTCTGAATAAACATCTTGAAGCAGCTGCATGAACACATTCAGGTCATTTTGTTGCAGATTTGGGACAGACAACCAATTTCTGTGTTCTTGCAGAGTATGAAATGGTCTCTAGGCTCCTTAAAAATTTGAGACTGATCAAATCAATAGATTTTATTTAATTAGATTGATCTAATTTTAAACACACTTATTAAGTTGTCAATCAGTTGCTATGGTTAATGAACCACATGGCACAAGGCTCAATGCATATCTACAGACTGATTCTATGCATTGTACGTAAGCTTTAGAGATTGTACATCTGAACATGAACATGGAGTTGGAAATGCCTGAATAAGAGCCAGCCAGAGGGAAGACATCATCAGCTATGATCCCTGGAATATCCATCCGCTGCAGGACCGGGTGGCCTCATGCATGAGAAATCTGCACTGAATCTTAAAGTTATTGATGTCCCCCCCACTTGGTAAACCTCACTCGAAGTTTGGAATTGATTGTGGGTCTTATGCAAATAGGTTTGCAGCTATGAATGTTTGATAAATGTTGGAGCCGAGTTAAAGGTTGGGTGAAGAGTTCAGCGGTTTAATTTTTCTCCAGGACACCGGCACTAGCCCTGGTTTGTGTCAATGTGGCTGTCACAGCCAAAAGGTTTGTTAGTTCAATCTTATTGATTTGGGATATGTGAATAATGTGAAAATTTATGCTTTTTAGGCTTTTAGTATGTAACAAAGCACCAACTTTAATCCATCGTATAGGGATTTGCGTGATAGATCAGCACAATGTAGAGCAGAATTTTGAAGTAGAAGGATAAAGATGATAAGAAAGAAGGATCTGAAAAGTGTAGTGCGCATTTGTATTCAGGCCCTCTGAGCTGGTACTTTATAGGCTGAGATTTAGACGCTAGTCTGTTGGGATATGTTCATCTCTGCAGTGATGTGCTGCAAGATTCATGACTAGTGAAGCACAGATTCCACTGGAGTCAGATGTACAATTTATATTTCAAATTTGACATTAACTGGACCATTTAGTTGTTTTAAAAAATTATATATACTTTAATCTGTTTCACTCTGTTCAAGAATATGACAGCAAGAGAAACAATAACCAAAACTCATCATTTTTTCAAAAGTATTGCTTTACTTATAGGCTGATTTCTCTCTCTCTCTTTTTAAGTCCATTCACATAGCCTCCTCCTTGCCTAGAGCAGTTCTATTTCAACAACATGTTTTCGACCTTTAACAAATAGAAGAAGACCATGCAGCAACATACAACTGTTGCCCATTGGTCCCATGGAGCTCAACACTGCCCTCTATCAGGCCAGGTCAGTACTTTCTGGTTCACCCTGTGCATTTTCATCTGCATTCCATCATCAGGAAGTCAACCAAGTGTATTATTTTGTTAAGGTCTCCTTAAAAGGGCAGTTTAAGATAATCAATTAACCTAACAGTCAAGTTGTTGGATTGCAAGAGGAAGTGTTAATGTCCACACAAGCAATGGAAGAACATGCACACTCAATACAGGAAGACCTCAGGCCGAGATTTGAACACCAAGACTTACGTACAGCCAACTGCACCTCTGTGCAGCCAACCAGTGGCTCAACATGAAGAAATTTAACAAAGTAACAAACTTCTATGAGTCAGTCCAAACTTAACTTGAGTTTACCATCAAAATAAATTGATATTTTAGTTGTGCAACCACTTGACCTGTCTTAACACAAGATATGCAAACCTTAAGGTCATCTGGTTCTCATTTCCACATCCATTAGAGTTCCATTTTCACACCATTTTCCTGAGCTGATGTGAATGGATGCAATCATTGTTAACATTTTCTCAGACTTTTACTTTATTAGTATGCTTGATTGGATGTGAAGGGAGTAGAGGACAAATTAAACATAATCCTTTATCATCATGGCCCTTAACGGTGGAAACCTGCAGATGTGTAACAACTCAACATGCATTTCCTTTTCTGCTCTTGCAGCTTGCTGGAAGATCCCATAGAAATCAATTAGAGACACATCAGCATTGTCTGAGCCACCGTAGGGAGCCGGTCGGAGCAAATTAGAATGCGCACCTCTCTGCTTCACACCCTCTTTCTCGTGCTATGAAGGGAAATTACAAGCCGATCCATCAATTGATCCATGGGTGAAGAGAGCTGTTAACACAAGGGTGAACCATCATTATCTCTTTATCTACTGTTGCCAAATTTAGTGAAAGAGAAGTGCCATGCTGCGAAAAGCCACTGACTGATCTTAAAAAGTCCCGGTTTCCTTTCAGATCGTGCAGCTGAGAGCTGCCCGGGTGAAAGTAATTCTGGGCATCCAGTGATGCTAAGTTAAGAATCATGTTTGCAGTGGAGAGAAACCCCTCAGGAGGTTTGTGCCAGATGAGGAGATTCTGGAGGAAGATAAAAGATATGGACACAAAAGAAGTCAGAGCTGTGCTTTAATAATAGTGCAATTTTCATTCATCATGCCTTAAGCTGGTGTCAAAATGAAAACTCACATTATCAGGAGTGTCACTTCTTTTACTCACACTTACTTGCTAAACATATGTCTTGCTCTTAAAGCACAAGAGACAGACAGCCATCCTACCTCAGGCCTATGTATCTAACTAAATTTCTTCCCATTAATAGAAATTAATGGGAAGTTATTAGTTATTTTAAAATTATGTAGCCTGGTAAAAACCAGCCACTTGTCCTTGCTTTGTACGGAAGGCCTGGGCTCTTGGCTATTGACAAATGA
This sequence comes from Poecilia picta, assembly GCA_033032245.1. Classification (NCBI taxonomy): domain Eukaryota; kingdom Metazoa; phylum Chordata; class Actinopteri; order Cyprinodontiformes; family Poeciliidae; genus Poecilia; species Poecilia picta. The sequence goes on from CM065367.1 coordinate 8,698,582, forward strand.
TTGTTCCTGGAGGCGTGGACCCTGTTGGGGTTTTAAATTTTAACCAATTGCTAACATTTGTCCATGACCGGCAATTCGAGAGGTCAACGCTAAGACGCTTGTCAGAAATTGCCTGTGCTGTAAACAACTATTCTCCACCACAAAGAAAGACAGACCAGTCCGAACAAGGTGGACGGAGCGGATTCATTCGCTGCCTCCGTAGCCATTGCTAAAACTACAGATTGTCTACAATTGTAAAACAGCGCAGAAAATCAACGTCATTGTTCACAACTTCTTGTCGCTTTTTTATGGAAGAACAACAAAAACAAAGTCACAACTGTGCCAAAGTTATGTAGGGGACACAGCAAAAGTGTATGGTTAGATAACTTTAACAAAAAATATCCATATAATGCCGTAGGCTAGTAGAATGTAAATGATTATTAGAGATGCTGTAGAAACATTGCAGTCATTATATTGACTCTAAGGTACCGAAAACAAATGTACACAATTGTTTTCAGACTTAGAAACCTTGTATTCTCTTAATTAAAATAAATACATATATAAGAGAAGTGAAAAACCGTCACTTCTGAAGGCACTACCTTCTACAAACCTTAGGACAATATATATATTTAACATTTCTTGACATGTGGCTCTCTTTGCTAACTTCTGCTGAGCTTGGAGGATTAAACAAAAACATTGAGAACCTGTAAGCAAAACTAAGTATTTAGTTCAACCGAGTGAAGACATAGAGTGAGGCATCTTTTTTTTTCCTCAACTTTACCTGAGGGAGGGCTTACTGTCTCAGTCTCTAAAATGCCAGCTCTGCTCAGTAAAAGATCAATGCATCTCCCAAAAGCATGAAGTTAAAGTTGAAAGATGCTCAGTGTCGTTCCACTTAAGAAAAAAGTTCATATTGCTCAGCAGACAAATATTCTGCAGAAGTAAAACCTTTAAAAAATAAATAAAAAATCAAAGATAGTGTTTATAGGTTAAAGTTAGCTTCTAGAATAGGATAAAGACTATAAAAACACATTACCAGGTTCTATTTGTGCGGTTATTGTCTTGCCTTTTTACTGACTCAAGACTTTCCAGCATGTTTCTTCTGAGTTTCTCTCATCAGCCTTAACCTATACCATCGACTGCAGAACATAACTTAAAGCTACGCCATAGGAAGGCTTACCATTTTCAAATGCAACATTCAAACTCTGAAACTCAGTCAGTTGTGCAGCTCCAAGCTGCTAAGGAGACACAAGTGCACACTGCAGAAAAACTCCCTTAGATCCAGGAGAACTGTGAAATCAAACTAATGACTCATACAGTGGTGGTTGCTTTACAGCTGTTTTATCATGAGGCACAAATAAAGCTACACACAACCTGCAGAGCTGCATAGCATTAGGGGATTCTAAGGAAAATTTTACTCTATTGGACAGTTAAGAGAGCACATAGAGCTCAAATTTAATTTGGTAATTAAGTATGAAAAATATTTAACTGCTGTAACATTATCAAGTACAAATAAAAACATCTCCAACATGGGCCTTAACTGATTTTAAATGAATAAAATCCACTTGTTTTCACTGACAAATCATCCAAAACTTGCACATTAATTTGGCTACAAAGTACAACAGATATGAACAAGCGTAATTTGTCCAATCTGCTCTGACCATATTAGCAAGTGCTCCCCAACCCCTGATCCTCACAGCCTATGTTCCTGCATATTTTATTGTTTCTCTGTCCCAACACACCTGATTTAAATAAATAGGGCCAGGGTTCTGCAGCAGCTGATAGCATGCCAATGAGGTAATGTAATTATTTGTGGTGCTGGTTTAAACCAAAGCTTTAATAGCAGAGTTGGGAACACACTTCCATCAAAGTCACAGGGTTACAGGGGATACAAAAACATGCCGCTAAGCACCCTGGGGGGAATAATAGAAAGTTCACTCCCAGCAACCGCTATAAGTCCATGTAAGTCCTTAAAAAAATAAAAATAAAAAGCACTTATCCCGTAAAAAGCACTTATTCCGTTTTCTGGCAATACCCCAGACCCTCACCTAGTGGAGCTGAGCATGTTTGGTAGTGATGGTCAATCTGAATCCAGGCTTCGAGGCAGGACCGAGTAAAAAGGGGGCGTATCCGATGAAGCCCCGCTTCCAGGCTTGTGTTGTCTTGCTGAAAACCACGTGACTGGCAACAAACGAGGCCTCGCATTGCATGGGTCACGTGACTGCTTCATTTTGCGTGTCGATTTTCAAAATAAAAGCGCGATGAGCCGCGCTGTCCAGTTGGTCGCATCAGAGGATGATATTAGTCTTCAGTGGCCAAATAAAATAAACATTGACCGACATATTTGATGTTTATTGATGATGACACTCATCAAAATGTAATGTTTGTTACAGGTTTTCTCAATTGTAGATTATTTTTTATATATAACTACACTTTTGTGATTTTATGATGTAAATCTCTTTGAACTCCGTTGTTGCTGAAATGTGCCACACAAATAAAGTTGACTGATTGTCTGAAATGGAGCCAGCAAGAGGAAAATCTCTGACATCTGGGAATATTTTGAGATTATCCTCACAATAAAATTATTCTTAAATAATTAACCCTTCACCTCCCAATTTCTCACCTTCTGCAAAGTTCCACTATTATTTGTAGTCTGATTAGCAAAAGATCAGATTTAATGGTGTTGCAGAACTAAAATTCAACATGTAGCCAAATACACAGTCCAGTCACATTAATGTGACCATCTGTCAAAAGCCAGAATAACCACCTTTCGCAGAGCGAACTGCTACGAGACGTGCAGGAAGAGAGTCACTTAGGTCCCTGAAGGTCTTCTCTGGGATGTTGAGCCATGCCGACTCTAATGCCGTGGCCAGCTGCGCTAGATTACGCAGTTGAGGATCCATGGCGCGAACAACTCGATCGAGATGGTCCCACAGATGCTCGATTGGGTTTAAGTCAGGTGAGTTTGCTGGCCAGGGGAGGACGGTAAACTCATCCTGGTGCTCTTCGAACCACGCACGTACACTGGCAGCTGTATGGCACCTCGCATTGTCCTGCTGGAAGATGCCATCATCCTGAGGAAAAACAATGCGCATGTAGGGGTGGACATGGTCCGCAAGGACAGATGCGTACTTGTATTGATCCATCGTGCCTTCCACAATAATCAGTGAACCCAGAGAATGCCAGGAAAACATTCCCCAGACCATAATGCTCCCGCCTCCAGCTTGGACCGTTCCTGCAATGGTTGCAGGGTGGTTCCTTTCAGAGGTTTCACGCCTTATACGCCAACGTCCATCTGTCCGATGGAGCATAAAACGCGATTCATCTGAAAACGCTACCTGTCCAGCTGCTGTACTGGCGTGCAAATTCTAGCCTTCGTCGTCGATGAACACCAGTCAGCATAGGTGCACGAACCAGGCGTCTGCTTCGGAGGCCCAGACGCAGCAATGTTCGCTGAATAGTGGTTTGGGAGACACTTGTGGTAGCCCCTTGGTTCATTTTAGTGGTCAGTTGCTCAACGGTAGCCCGTCTATCTGCCCGAACGCATCTCCGCAACCGTCGTTCGCCTCTGTCATCTATGGCCCGTGGTGCACCACATTTGCCACGTCGTTGATTTTGGACAGTCCCATTTTGCCATGCACGGTACACTTTTACCACGGCGGCACGCGAACAGTTCACAAACTCAGCCGTTTCGGAAATGCTTCCACCCTTGGCCCGAAAGCCAATGATCATGCCCTTTTGGACGTCGGATAAATCGCTTCGTTTCTGCATTACGCCAACGATTGAAATGTTTTCCGAAGCCCACACACACCCTTTATATACGCTCAACTGCACTGTGCTGCCACCTGCCTTCTGTGATTGGTTATTTAACTCTGAAGTGGAAAGTACGTGGTGGTCACATTAATGTGACTGGACTGTGTATAAGAGATCAGAGCCAATTATAAATCCAAGAAAAAGTGAAGCCTCAACAGGCACTGCACTCCCAAGACACCACAACATCAAATGTCTTTATTTTCAAATCAGTCTGACATAAAAGAAAACCCAACACAACCACTGACGTTCAACATATACCAGGATTAGATTGGCTACAAATAATTGTAATAATTAAAACATATGACAATTAAATATGGTTTGATTGATTCTCCTGTTACTAAACATGAGTTTGATGAAAACTTTGTGACAATATTGCATTTAGTAATTTTTGGAAGTATGATCCAACTGAATGATAAGGCTGTTACAGTTTCACCAGCAGATGTCACTAGTGAGTAATGAATGAAGCATCGAGTATGAACCTTTTTGCAAAGCAAATGGCTGGAAAGCTTCATTGCTTCATGAGGCTTCATTTGCCCATCACTAATGTTTGCTCAGCTGGTTTTACTGCTGAAAAGACAAGTGTTTGTGGACTTACCATTCATAACATGCTGCATCCTTCATGGTTGAGCAGGAGGCTCCACTTTTTATGCTTCTGGATCTGACTATGGGTTAAAAATGTACTGTTTGTTAAGTCTTGGAAAGCACAGGGGAGGTATTTCCTCTATGGACAAAGCACAGAAATACAGGGAGGCACTCAGGTAACTTACCTCTTATTAACTACATATCTCTAACTACCACTCATTGGCACCAAAGCATACGATGTACAGCACACAACGCCACCTTCTGACCGGAGGACCGATGTCAACACAAACAGTATACTTTTCCAGGTCTTTTCCATCAGGAACTCATCATTACTAGAGCTAATGCTTTGTGTTTACATCAGAGGTTAGAAAAAAAACGATGGCAAACTGCTCAATAAAGCAGGAACTTGTTTATCAAAAATGTAAAATTGTGAAATTTTTATATTTGGTGAGTCATCACTCTAAGTATTGCATACTTTTTCTAGATTGTAATGGTGTAACCTATAGGCAAATAGAAGTTGTATTTTTTTCAAGTTACCAGTTGGAAGTTGGAAACAGAGTTCTCTACAACCTTTTAGTAAACATTTCCCTTTAGTGTTTATATCCAAAGTGAAGGAGAACATGTTATTGGTTTGTACTGCTAATATGAATTAACACAACTATTAGCAAACCTGACTAGATTTACAACTTGCGACAAGAACGTGCTCAGCTTGGCCATCATCATATCGTTCTGACATTGGAGCTCCCACTTCTAAGATAAATACAGCATCAGTGTTTCCTACCTTGAGTCTAAGTCATCTAACAGTCTGCTAAAGTTGTCAAATCTGACATGATCCGAGACTGATACAAACTGAAAGCTAAAAATACAACAACTTTTGTCATTCGGTTAACATTCCTGTTGTCTCTCCTCATGTTCTTTTTCTCTTTATCCACCAATATATCTCTGCTGGGCAGCAGACTGGACTTCTGCAACAAGTTCCACCTGTAGGTTTGTCACTTAATTTGGCTAATTTAACCACACATCTATTGAAATGAAACACTGATTTATTAACAGTTTAGAACATTTACCATTTCAATGTGCAGTAATATAAATTATGTCCTGCAACAACACAGGACGATGGCAACTGGAGCTTTAGATGGACTGGTTGCCCAAGTCCGATATTAAATTCAAGAGTGGCATCAATCTTTCGTCAGATGGCAATTGGATCAGCTTCATCTCTGGTGCCTGTGTAAACATTTTAGACATGGAGACAAACTGCACCAACAATTTGGCTCAAACTACAGGAAATAGATACTGAAGTGTCATCTGGCCTTCAGACTCACCAGATACAGACATGCTGCGCCTGAATGTTTTTTACCCTTGCCTTTTACTTAAGCACTTATGCATGGCTTGATGGATGGATGTCCAAGGTCTTGTTTGGATTTTCTTTTTTCTGTCTGTGTGGTGGATGTTATCGCATACCTGAGAGACTTCTCAAATCACTAAAAGGAGAAGTTGAGTTGATGCTTTCTCTGGGAATTATTGAGGCATCACAGAGCGAGTGGTGCAATCCAATTGTTCTTGTCCCTAAAAAAGATTGAACAATAAGGTTTTGCATTGATTTTCACTATCTAAATTCAGTCTCAAAATTTGACTCTTATCCAACACCACGAATCGACGATCTTATTGGAAAACTAGGCAAGGCAAAGTATCTCACTACCATTGACCTTTCCAGAGGATATTGGCAAGTACCACTTTCCCACAGGTCCAAAGAGCTGACGGCTTTCAGAACACCATGGGGCTTTTACCACTTCAGAGTGATGCCTTTTGGACTGCATGGGGCTCCTGCCACATTTCAACGCCTAATGGATAAGGTACTCAATGACCACTCACATTTTGCCTCTGCATATCTAGATGACATCATTGTTTACAGCAGCTCCTGGGATGAACACCTGCAACATCTACCAGTGATCTTTGAGTGTCTTCAGAAAGCAGGATTGAATGTGAATCCAGTCAAGTGTGCCATAGCAAAGAGGGAAACTGAGTACCTGGGCTTTGCCATCGGAGGAGGATTGGTGAAGCCACAAATTAAAAAGATTGAAGCCATCCAGTCCTGCCCCCTTCCCCAGACAAGAAAACAACTCAAATCCTTCTTGGGTATGTCTGGTTGGTATCACAAATTTATCCCTAATTACTCTGCTATAGCTTCTCTTCTTACAGACATGACCAGTCTTCGGGCCCAAATATTCTACAGTGGTCTGAAGAAGCTAGGCAAGCATTCAGAGATGTTCAGCAGGCCTTAAGTAAAGATCCTGTGCTCCATTGCCCTGACTTCCAGCAGGAGTTTATTTTACAAACTGACACATCAGATAAAGGTCTTGGTGCTGTGCTGCTTCAGGGTTCTCCAAATGATCGGCATCCAATCGCTTTCATCAGCCGTAGGTTATTTCCTAGAGAAACCCGTTATTCCACAATAGAGAAGGAATGTCTGGCTATAAAGTGGGCTTTGGACTCGCTCTGCTATTATCTCTTGGGGAGACGATTTGTTTTGGAAACGGACCACAAAGCTCTAAAATGGCTATAGAAGATGAAGGACACCAATAATCGAATAACCCGCTGGTACCTGGCCATGCAGCCCTACAAGTTTGAGGTGGATCACATCCCTGGCAGACAGAACATTACTGCTGACTACTTGTCCCGCTGTGCCAGCGAGCCTTCAGAGGAGGTGGAGTGTGTGGTGGATGCTCCTACCACCACCACCACATAGTGTTAGTATTTATTTCTTTATTAGTATAGTTTAACTTGGTTATTTTATTTAGACATATATTTTCTAATGGGTGCACACTTTAGTTAATGTCTGTCTGAATGGTTCATTTATACTTGTGTTTTGAGTTTGTTTATAGGAACCAGCTGGTGGAGGAACCTGGGGCAAACCATCTATAAAATACTGAGAGACTGAAGGGGGAGACTACAGAGAAAATTATTATTTAATTTTGTCACTTAAATATTCACTTATTGTTTGTGTTAAATTAAAGTTAGTTTTGCTTTATTTGTTTATAGAATAGTTTAGTTAATTTTGTATTTATTTGTTCTGTGTTAGGTCAGACCTCCCCCATGTAGTAGATTTAGGTTACTCCACCCCTATTTAAGCAGCTTTGGTTCTTTGTTTGTTAGGTCAGTTTTGTTTGTGTTCAGTTAGAGTTCATTTGACCTCAGTTAATTTGGATCCAAATTTGTTATTTATCCTTTGATTTATTCTTGCTTCAAATCTTTATGTTTTGTCAATGATTTTTTGAAGAATTACATTTGAAACTTTTTCTATTTTTGAGCATTTTTTGTCTTCGTTTGAGTTTGGTCCCTCACAAACTAGATCAGATCAGATCAATAGATCAGAGCCATTCTGTTAAAAAAATGGAGTGATACCCAAAAAATGTGAGGCTGGTGGTAAAAAGATTAGGGCTTGTCAGTATCTTTTTAAAAGATATTTCCACATTTTAATATGAACAAATTGGAGACTCTGGAGACGTGTCATGCTCTAACAGCGTTTATTCCTGCACATCTTATAAGTATAGATGTGACCTGATTAGCTACCAATTAGTGTCATTCTTCAGGGTTTTTTTCTTCTTCTTCTTCTTTTTTCAGTAGGTCTTATTAATGCTCATGTTTTGAAATAGAAATATTCCCGGAGGCAGTGGTGAGGCAGGAAGTGAACAGACAGTTCAATGTCATTCTGGCTGAGGTTTCTCTGAGGGTGAGGACTCTGAGAGTGTTGGCTTATCCCGTGCAAATTAATCAAAGAACTGGGCTCACTCCACTGGAACCATTAACAGTCTCTTCACTTCAGATTCGCTTACGATATTTGCCTGTTCTGGCAAAAGATGGGGAGAAGAGATATACACTGGGAAAAAATATGAAAATTCCTCTTTTCCTGCAACCTTCAGCAACGTCTACTGACAAAATTATTATGCCAATTTTCTTACAAAACTCTGTAAGGAGTAGCAGGTGGACTCATAATGCTCTCCTTGATCAGAACCAATTCTTCTTGTTCGCTAACATATAGAGTTGAACTCAAACTCTATTTCTTACTCTACTTCTTCATACTTCTTAAATACAAAGTTTTAGAGATTTATTTACTCATAATCCTGATTTTCAGTTTCTTGATAATACTTTGTAAGTATCTGAGTTTAATTAAATATCTTACTGATAAAGCCTTTCTGGGATATTGACCATTCCCCAAAACTCAAAATATTACACGTCAGGTGCTGTAAAAATTTCTGTATGTTAAGGGTACCTTCAAAAGTATTTAAAATTACACCATATTTGCTATCTGAGTTCAGTGTGATGTATGGAAACTTGCAACAAGAAGTCGTCTATTTGTGGATTAAAGTTGGCATTTTAGCTTCGACTTGCTCAATGTTCTTTTGAGGTATGGATGATCAATAAGCATATCCATCAAAGGATGCAGGCATGATCACACTTCCAACTTTGACTTCTCACTGTGTAACACAAACTTGTTATAAATCGAGTCTAACTTTGAATGACCTCATCAGCTTCAACCTATGTCAAAACCTGATTGTAAAATCTCATCCAACAGATTTAAATTTCACTTTTAAATTTGTTTAATATATTTTTACTCCATTGGTGACTTAAAATGCATCAAAAACGTAATTATTCAAACCAGAACGTGGGCATAACTTGGCCTGATTCTTTGTGCGAAACACAAAATTATAGCACGAGACCTGAGCACTACAAGCTTTTCTGTATGTCATCGCTGCACTCTTCTCCACACATATATATGGTAATTTCTGAAAATCACATAAGCTCCATCCACATACATTAGGAACATCTTTTTTTGGACTGAAAGATTTCAGTTTGATCTTGCAAATCATTCAACCCCTTAATTATATTTACTGACAGCTAACAGATAATCCAAACAATTTTGATCCTTCACTGCCTGACAGAAAGGTAGAATGTTGATTTGCACGCAACTGTTTCATAATAGATGTTCAACTGGATGCAAACAAATGTTATTTCCAAGATTCCCAAATAGCTCAATCTATTGTTTATGTACACATGTTTAGGATTGTTCTGAGTTTGTGGCACTCAAACCCCTTGGCAGCAACACAGACCTGAGCAACGCCAACGTACGAGGTAAATTCAAGACTGCTTGTCTTTCTTTTTTTAATTTATTTTAATTAGCACAGTTAAAGTTTATAGGATGTCTCATTTGCAGATATGAAGGCTGCATATTCACTTAACTATCCTAACTATATGGTAAGAAAGAAATAGCTCACACGTCTTTGAAATTAGAAATGCAGAAATCATTAATGAAATAGCAACCTTTGGTTTTCAGAGCATGAAGTGCTCACAACAAAACGTGGAAAGACATAAATCAGCATGATTATTGTGGGTTATTGAGTGGTTGTAATGACTGAATATGAATGCAGAGTGCTTTTAATCTTCTAAATTCTTTTAACAAGAAGGTTAAAAGAGTGTAAAATTTGTCTGCAGCAAATGCCCACATTGAATACTTTGGAAATAAGATCTGAGGTCCTTAAAACAATGTTTCAATGTGCTGCTTGCTGTTTAAAAGGTCACTGATTCTAATGACATTTCCAGGAGGTTTTGTAATGTGACCAGCTGATGCATAGCGAGCACAACGGTACGCTACAAAAACACAGCAGTGTCCAGAGTGGAGCATGTCAGCTAATTAATACCACACATCTCGCCAATCTTGTATTGTGCCCCCTTGCACGTCTAAATTTGTATGGGTTTTTTTTTTTAGGAACGCCTTGTTCAGTTTTTTCTAGTACAGCAATTTATTTCTCTAAAAATGAGAAAATTGATCAACTAATTTGGTCCACTAAAGCTGAAACTCTTTTACTAACTGATTTAGGAAATTGTGGGTTATGGTTGTTTTATGGAAATAATCTAATTTGGTTCAAGTAACAACAGTTTTTTCACATTTGTCATAAGTCAAAGCATGTGCAGTAAATCTCAGTAAAATATTTATCTATTTAGACCAAATTACCACATTTATCATGCTCAATTCACATCAAGAAAATTACATGCATTATGGAAAAGAAGCAAACACAAGTTTAAAACTTTGAAAAAGCTAAGACTCAAATTGGTACTTTTTTACTTCATTGTTTATCAACATTTTGTGTAATTATATGTGTGGTGCACCTAAAAACAGTGCTTTGTTTTTTAGCCCATGGATGTGCAGCGTGCTGATCCCGGACGAGCCCCCACGATCTGTTACAGGTCTCGAGTGTCAGGACTGCTGTAGCATATGCTGTACTTTATGACCTACTCTTTTTATTGGTACCCACAGATAAAGACTTTAAAACAAAAATCTAAAGTAAATTCGTATTTTTAAGCAGAGGAGTAATCTCACTTTGGGGAAAATTCAGCCTTTAATTTGAGAGGATTAGAAAATCCAGTATCATGAAATCTATTTTTTTTATTTTCAGAAAAAGTCATGTGTACCACAGTTATTGGATGGCATATTCTCTTATGTCTCCCGTTTTAAAAGTGCCTATGTGCCTATTAGAAGCTGGCCTCTGTAATATGTCATATTTATTTGTCAGGGAAACAGGATGTAGTGAATTATGAGTTGCTCAGCACTACTTAAATTGAAACATTCAAGCATACTTAAAAAAAATGTTTTTTCACATTTACCTATTTTTATGAGTGTATCAATAAATGTATAGGGTTTTTTTAGATACATGTATATATCTATTACAGGGTTAAAATGTAATATTTTATTTTAAAAGTGAAAAAGTGTGATGATGCTAACCTCGACACATGACTTTGCACACATAAGATAATGGCCCATATCCGTTCTATGCTGCCAGTGATACCATGTTGTAGAGTGTACCGTAACATTTCCACTGTGGAAAGGTTTCTGTCGACTTTATTAAACGAGCACCATATTCATACGGAGTATGTCTGCTGGTCATCAGGACAGCTGCAGCTGCTTGGCCTCCTGTTAAATCTACAACAGTGCATGTTGTTAATACATGCCCTATGGCTGTATTTGTTTGGGAATACAACATGCTATATATAGCTATACTGCGTCATTAGATTCTGTAGTTTTGCTTTGAATAGGACCGATGTTTTATATCTATTGTGTCTTCAGCAGCTCTAATTAACATTTTTAAATTGCCTGCACAGATACATTACCTTTGTGTTGCTGCTGTTCATTCACTCTGGTGTCCCATTGTAGTAAATCCAACAACAACCGCACAACTACAATTACTCCCATTATCGCAGCAACAACTGCCAGTCCATAATCACAGCTATTGGCTGTTTCAATCAGCTTCTCCAGCAGCAGTTTGTTTTAGTTTGACAACAGAAAGCACAGGAGGTAGTTCTTATCTTATCGAGCATGAATGAAAGTGAGCTGCAAGCTGAGAGCGCTTGTGTTGTGGTCTCGACCCATTGTCACTAACTGTGAAAAACTGAATTAGACTTTCACACTTTGTATTATTTTTTTGGCACGAATTATTTAATAAATTCAACTAAAACAATAATTTATAGAGTGAATAAGTGGCTTCCCCAACATGACACTGCATGCTATCACCTATTTTTGAATCATCCCTGTGAGAATAAAGAAAGAATAAACAAAGACGACTTCACCCCTTATGGCCCAACATTGATCACCATCAGTGGAACATCTCAGTAAACCACAGGTCTCTCATTGGATTTCTATGAAAATTCAGCTGTTTATGACCCATAACATGTGATTTCATAGTGAAATTTTAAACAAACTCTGGACGGATTCTCTACAACTTCATGTAAGGCTGTTCTACCCGTTGCATCACTGAGCACATCATTATTATCCCATAAGCGACTGAGCAGAGCTCTCATTGTCACCCCTCTCACCTCGTTTGCATTTCAGGAGCAGGATTTTCCTATTAGGGAATGTTAATAACTTACTAATACTTCAAAATTTCAACCTCAGCAGAAAGCGGGGATGCTCAGGACTTTAAATGTGCAGTGTGCACTCACCCATTTTTTTTTCACCCACCATAATCAGCCACGTTTGATTAACTGTAATTAATACTTGATTCTTGCAGCTAAGTGAAGGGGACAGCCAGCTTTAGATAAGAGCGTGGGTAAAAATGAAACCCACTGTCCTTCCCAGAAGTTTTCGTACCCCTTGAGCTTTTTCACATTTTGTTCTGTTATAACCACAAACTTCAAATGGTATTCAACTATTTGGATGAATGTGAAAGAAAGTGGAATAAAATTGATATGTTGTTGTCCTGCATTTCTATTTAGTTCCTTTTAGGATAAAAATCAGCACAAACAACTTCCAAATAGAATCTGTCTGGCTTCATTTGTTAGAGAACAATTATGAACAAACAGCATCGTGGAGACCAAGAAACAGCCGACATGTCAGGGATAAAGATGAGAAGTTTAAAGCAGAGTTAGATTATCAATATCCAAAGGTTTCAACATCACACAGACCTCTGCTTAATCCATCATCTAAAAATGAAAAGCGTGTGATGCAACTACAGAGCTACCAAGATTTGACTGCCCATTTCAACAAACAGGGCGGTCAAAGAGAGAGAGAAAGAGGCCATTAGGTCATTGGTAGTTCTAAAGGAGCACAGCAAGCATGTTTAAAGAAGAGCTGTTCAGATAAAACTGAAACTGAAATTTCACTTGCACAAAAAAATCCTTTACATAGCAGAAAACTACCAATGTAGTCACATAAAACATTAAACTCAGAGTGCAGAAAGGTGATTCCCGCAGGTAAAAATTGATAAAACAGCAAATAAAGATGGCTGAGATAAAATTGACAAATACTCAGTATAATATAAATTAGGAATAAAAATTAATAAAGTACATTTTTAACATATGTGTATTAAACATTCAAAACGACTAACTAGCTACTACACTGAAGCCCCTGGGATAGTCTGACAGAAGCGAGGCTGCCATGCACCAAAGCCACTGGGTCCTCTGACCACCACCAGTCGGCAAAGCAAGTGAAATATCTTGCCCAAGGACACAACAACTGAAATAGAAGATGCTGCGGGTCGAATACTCAATCCACCAAGAAACACTCAGAGAGTAGGCAAAGGTGATGGTCAGGAGAAAAAATAAACAGTTCTGGTACAATCAGGATGTCAGACGTGATCGTTCAAAGGCTGAGAGAAAGGATGACAACTGATGCAGGAAAGGAGTAGATATAGGCAGTGGCAGAGGTGGAATCAATCAGTAGACAGCAGAGGTGTGTAGGCCAGGTCACTGTAACAACATATGGCTTGGCAAAATAGGGACTGTCAACACAAACTAGTATGTGTCGGTCTGCGATATAAAGGCCTTATAAAATCAATTAAGGTTTGTGGTTGAAACACAACAAAAAGGTGAAAAGTTCAAGCAGTACGAACACTTTTTCAGGGAAATACATTAGCTCCTCAGAAGAGCTTCTTTTAAAAGTTGTTGAAGTTGTGTGAGACTATTCAAAATCTTTCCTCTCGGGCCCCAAAGTGGCAACTAAAGTACTGCAGTTGAACATCCAGCTTGTTGTGACCAGGCTTTTGTGCATGTAGTCTTCTACCCCTCACAGTCCACAGGGACTCTGGGAATGTAGAAAGAGCCTGTGACCTTTCCCGTGGACAGACATGGTCTAACTGCCTCTGATCGATAGGAGAGAAGAAAACCCAGAGCGCTGTCGGCTCTCTGGGTAGCAACACACACACATATTTACCACCCACTAAAGCTGTCAGTCACATCAACACTCTTCCAGTAATGGCGCTGTGACTGAAAGGCCACACGCCACAGGGGAGCCCAGGCCAGTTTAGATTCATGATGTGAAGTCTAAATTAAGGTTGCACCCCATTTGAAATTAGATATGCAGGTGAAAGAAGGGTGTGTGTATGCGTGTGTGTGTGTGTTTACTGAACATGATGCTAGAGATGTGATCAACAACATAAACCCTGCTTAAAGCTTTTAAATCGCAGCAGTAAGCTTCTGAAAACACATTTGATAATAACTAAATAAAACTTACATTTCATTTGTTTTAATCACCTGATAGTCATAGATGCCAATGTTTTGTGTCCTCTGAGGGGTTTTATAATCTTTCCATTTGTGTTGTTGTTCAAAATGGATCTAATTCAAAAGCTATTTCTCCCCTCTGAAGAGAAGCAGTGTTGTGAAGAACGATGCTGAAGGGATGGAGACACATTCATTTTTATTTGTAGTCATTTTGTCTTCGTACTGGTTTTTGTTTGATCTCCGTCAAAGGGTTTACTGCTGCCAACATTTGACAGGTAGAAACAATGGAGGTGGGAGACTGCAAGTTGTTTTGACCAAAACTTTAAGGAGCTTTTTCTAAATATACTTGCTTTGTGTATACAGCCCCAACAACCTAGGTTTATGTTCTCCTACATACGAGGATTAGAGGGAAAGAACATTTTTTTCAATAAAAATGTTTTCATTTGGTAAAAAGCAAGAAATTTCCTATTTTTTTTCCTGAATAAGCCTCCTGAATTAAAGGCCTAAACAGATGGAGGCGATCCAAAGGGAAATTTGGGAGCCAGGCTGTGACATTTGTCCTGGTATATCTGACATAAACACCGCTTAAATTTACTCTGATGTTTTTGATGTTGAAGAGTTTGTTGCGGTTCAGTTTCATTCAGTTTATCCATCCTCCCATCCACTGTCTATACCTTCTCACCATTGCAGGTGTCGCATGGGGGCTGGTATCTACCTCCAGTGGTCGTTGGGTTAGAGAGCAGAACATCATGGGGCAAACAGACAACCTTGCATACACACACTGCCTCTGATGGACAATTCAGTGTAA
This sequence comes from Poecilia picta, assembly GCA_033032245.1. Lineage (NCBI taxonomy): Eukaryota > Metazoa > Chordata > Actinopteri > Cyprinodontiformes > Poeciliidae > Poecilia > Poecilia picta. Next base: position 8,713,751 of record CM065367.1, read on the forward strand.
CCAGTTAACCTCCCAGTCAGGTCTTTGGACTTAGGGAGGAAGATGAAGTCCTAAGGAGAGAAGCTGGTACAAGCCCCAAGTGGAGAAGTTCAAGTATCTCGAGGTCTTTTTTTTTCAGGAAATACCAATCTATTGTGGGAGAGTTGAACTAAAAGGTGAAGCTCGTGATTTAACAGTTAATTTACATTCCTAAACTTATCTTTGTTCACAAGCTCTGGATAATGACAAAAACAGTTTTTTTTCTCTTGGGGTTCAATTAGGGATAGGGTGAGAAGCTCTGAGAGCGGCTCAGGCTCCGTTTACACAGAGCTGATTTACAGTAAAACCATGACATTTTTATTATGATTCCAGCTTTTATGCAAATCCAGTGATTGGAGTCTCTGACACTGGTACTTTTTGAAGCCACTTTTTGAAGGGCTTCCATATCCGAACAAAGGTGTCCGTCTTAGAGTGGATTAGGCATGTTAGGAAGTCAAGAGGTATATATTCCAAAACAAGGTTCTTCCACCCAAAAATAGGAGATTTATTAGAGATCCACTGTAGCAGAATATTCTTTCTAGCACAGAAAGTAAGGACATTATACAATTTACTCATGTTTTGATTTTGAATATGTTTATTTGGTAGACCAAGGAGAAGAGATACTGGATCAAGATCGATATTAGGTCTGGAAAGAAACAACAAGACATCATCGGCATATAAAGAGATTTTATGGGTCCCCCGATCAGTGTTAATACCGATAACAGCGGGATCCCTACGAATTGCTTCGGCCAGTGGTTCGATTGCAAGGGTGAATAAAAGAGGGGAAAGGGGGCAGCCCTGCCTATTTCCCCTTCCCACCTCAAAATTATTAGACCTAAGCCCATTCGTAACAACCGCAGCCAAAGGACGATTATAGAGGACTTTGATCCAGCTGATAAAGTTGGGGCCCAAACCGAATTGGTGCAGAGTATAGAAAAGAAATGGCCACTCCACCGGTCGAATGCCTTGTCTGCATCTAAGGAGACTACAAGACCATCCATCGCACGCCGCTGACACAGCTGAATCACGTTCAAAAGACGTCTGAGGTTATTACGGGAATTACGCCCCTTGATAAAACCTGTTTGGTCCATCCCTATCACAAGGGGTAGAATGTTTTCCAGGCGTTTTGCTAAAATTTTAGCATTTGGTTTATTTGACGGGTGACTGTTTTCTAAATAAGCAGGAAGGTTAAACGCACATGCATGTTTTGACAACATGTTGACATCACCTCACCGTCTACAGCCCTGGCATGACAACTACAGCAGATTCAAAGGTGCCTATCTGGTGCAATTTAAATATGGAACACTTTTCCAATCAACATCTAGTTATACTGTCTTCTCCAAACAACTGCCTTGTGTAAACATAATCAAGTAGAGCTGTGGTCCTTCACATCGAGGAGCCAGTTGATGTGGTTGGAGTATCTGGTAAGGATGCCTCCTGGATGCCTCAGTGGCGAGGTGAAACCCGGAGGAACACCAAGGTCACGCTGGAGGGACAATGTTTCTCGCCTTGCCTGAGAATGTCTTAGGATTCCCGTGAAGGATCTGGACAAGGTAGAAAGAGGGAAATCTAAGTATCTTTTCTTAGGCCACTGCCCCTGAAATGAATGGATGGATGGACGGACAGATGGACATGCTACTTTGATGAAAGAGGAAATTGTTTTAACGCTTTTTCAGGGGTGCCAATAAGTTTAAAAGGCACTTTAGTTTGTTGTTCCAGACTGGCAAGTTGCAAGTGAATGTGTTATTGTGTATAAATAAGCCCTCTAGTTTTGAAGTGTGAACATTTGCATAGAAATAATGATAACACCATTTGACAGGGCCAGTATACTAATTTGCATGATAACTGCAGAAGCAGTGCAACACAATAAAAATTAGTTTTGGGTGGCAGACAATCATTTACCGCAGTTGAAGTGGATTTATGTGTTTTGCACTCTGATTGCTGTTTAATACCTCTAATTTGTGCTGAACTGTAAGGAGGTAACAGAATACCATGGCACCTTTGATTGAGGCTTAAACATATGAGGTCAGGGGTGTAGCCACATCTGGATTATTAGTCAGAGGAGGCTGAACAACTGACCAATCACAACTCCTTCTGCTTAATTAAGATTCTGCTGAGGAGCTGTGTACATGATTGCAATGAAGGACCAAACAATAGTGTAACTGTATTCGGCGCGATCTCCTGTTCTGCGAGTGCCTCGTTAGTGAGTCATTGCCAGAGAGGAAATCGAACGAATGCAAATTAAATGTGATGGGAGGCATCTCCCCCAGGTAGCATACATAGATCTCACATCCACCGACGACTGTACTGGAAATCACGCTCGCGTCAAAGCCTGAACGCTTGTCGTGCAAACTCCCCTTAGACCCCAGAGGAGCATCCCAAACCAGAGATCAGATCACATGAAAGAGAGCAGGGAGGCAAGCTCTCTGTTACAAAGACAGGACAGCGCAGGAGGACCTTTTTCAAGGCTCTGATTTTCTGACTTCTTGAGCAGTTCGGGTTTCCCTCCAGGAGCTCACATGCTGAATAAAGCTGAGCTTGCTGGGAAGGCAAAGCGACTGCTTTAACGCTTAAAATGGTTTGTTCGATTTGAATCAACTGCTTTCGTGTCCAAAATCCAAAGAGATTGTGTTTGATTAGCTGTGGGAAATCATTATTGATTTTTATTTGTCAGAGCACGAAGTCGTTTGGCATGTGTGGGTTGGAGACACACAGAACTGTACGTTTGAATGTGTGTGCTGTGGGTTTGGACAATAAAATATGAGCACCGTAGCAAATCTATGTTCGTTTTTACTTTCTATGACATTTATTTTCCATTTGGCTGCCAGCCCAGACATTATCAATCGAATTATTATTTTTTTCCCTCGGAAAGCTGAGTAGTTCCAGCAGGTATGGGACACAGTGAGGGGTGTACATAACCCGAGCCTGTTGGCTGGGTTACCATAAGTCCACAGGTCATCAGGATCAGAGCCAGCACATTAATCTGAGTAGAAGATGGACATTACAGATTAAATCAGCGGGCAGTTGTCACCCAAGAGTCTGCTCCATCCAGAGGAATAGTCCCTGTCTGGACTTAACGTAGTCACCATGGGCATGATTGTCCATTTAATTTGTCTTTTTCCAGCCCAGAAAGATTACAGGGTTTCCCCAAAAAAATTTGGTAAGTCTGGTGGTAGGACTGACAGTGCAGCACCAGCATCCCACTGTGTTTTTGAGTTAGAAAATTGTAAAAATTACAAAAATTTGGAGCATTTGCTCATGCCCTGTTCAATGTATCAGCTGTGAATCTAGTTTAATCTGTCTTTATTGTCTCTGCTACTTATGGATAAAAACCCTATGTAAAATAAACAACACTGAGCCTGGGAGGGGGGCAAGTGAAGCCTGGTGGCCCACCAGGATTACAATGCAGTGGGCGAAACCCTGGAGATTATAAAACATATAACTTTAAAAGCAAGAATTAGAATTATTTTTAATCTATTGTATTCAGATGCTCAAATGTGCAAATTTACCTCAACAAATGTTTGGTCCAACCTTCTTACCAAATTGCACCCTTTTTGGAGCATTTACCAAGCAGTTGTTGCAATTCTAGCTGGATTCTTTATTGCACATTTTAATGGAGATTATTCAAAGCTGCGCTGAAAAAAAATCAAGGAGTGGCCTTAGCTACTCAAAAGGAGGAACAAATCAACTTTTTCTCTAAGTTTCTTTGCTGATTTTATTCAGATTTCCTCATCATGTCAAGAAATATGTAATTCCCACACCCAGAGGCACATCACTGTTCCACATTAGTCGGTTTAATGAAACCTTATCCTGCTCATAACACCCTGGGTAATCTATGACATTATTCTCTGAGGTGCTCTCTTTTTAGCTTTACTTTTGACAACCTGTGCGCTGCACTGTTTCCATGGCGATGTTCTTCAAAGTTATTGAAAGCAGGGACACTTATAGCTTCAGCAAGAGAATGAAATAATCTTGCATCAATGAATCGTACTGTACAACAGAAAGCTTTGTATATATTCACAAAAGATTCCTTAGCTTGTCAAGCACTGGGATGGGTTTGCCATTCTCCGTAAAAACACTCAAAAAAAATGTCAGGAAGATGAGCTCAGCGGTGGCTGAGAGAAGTTTTTCATGTTCCCTCAAAGGTTGAGAGTGGAAACTGGAAAGCGTGGACGCTCCATGTCTTTGTTTGGTTTCATCTCAGCATCTCGCTTCACCCACGCAGTGACCCCCGCCGGGTCGGGTTTATTCTGCAGCGCTGTGAGGCCACGAGAGCTTTGTCTTGACGTCAGCGCTAACCGAGGTTTCTCTCGTGTTCGATCCGAAGTGTCTCAGAGAGGGAGAAGTCTCTGTAGTAGAGAGAGTTCGTCTCCTGCTGCGTTAACTGTCACCGCACTTTGTCAGCTGTGTTTGATGTTATTCAAACACAGCTGAATAACATCAGCTTCCCCCATAAATTAACATTGTAAAATGTTAATTTATGGGGGATGCATGTACAGTAATCGGGGGACAACCGTGAACCGTGCCAGTGACGTTTTCTTTACCTAACTGTAACTATGAGGTGCAAAATGTACAAATAAAAGTCTGACGAGATGAATCAAGAAACAAAAGAAGGCATGAATCTTTCAACATTGGTGTAAAATTCAAGACAAACATGAGATAAATAAAGCCTTTTGGCATATGATGAGTGACAGGGGAACTAAATCTATTCTTATTAAACTGTTTCTCCATTAAAAGGAATCCTTTGGTGCTTCCATAGAAACAACAATATAATTTTATATTTCTGCCAGTCAATCAGGTTGACTCCTTTTGCCCTTCAAGAATTGTTTTGAATCTTTGATTCTCTCTGAAAATTAGATTTGGATATTTTAACAAACACCCTATTATATAATGTTAATTTTTTGACAACTTTACTGCTCCAAAACTTTTTAACAGTACTTATTGATGCTAATTTTATTGTATGCCTCGCTTGCTTTCCTTTTGAAATCCATTTTTTTCTTTTATTCCAATAATTGATGAATTAATTTACCTATTTTAAGGTCCTAATTACATCTCACATAATTAATCAACTTTCTGAATACATTTCCAATCCCCTGAGCGCTGCATTAGAAACACTCCTTCTTGTTTACTTGTGTTGACCCTCAGGGTTTTGCAGAACCGGAGCGATAAACATGTTAATGATGCGTGCCCCATATACGTGTTTGGTATGTATGCATGGCGCATACGTAGAGAACAACGAGCAGCTGCCTCCATTTTCAGGACTTCCTTTAAATACCCACATCAGCGAGAGTCTGGGAAATCTAACTGGATCCTGCAGAGAAGAAACACACAAGCATGAGCACTAATTCTTTGAATGCTGGAGGGCGAGTGTGTGGAAGTAAACAAACAATACACTCGGAGATGTTCTCTCGCTAAAACCCAGGACTATTGGCTCTGCACAACAAAGAAGTTAAGCGTAAACCCATGAAACCCTGCTTGGGATTGTTGTAATGCACAATAACGACATCTTGGCATCCATTCTTGACTCGGTGCGCAATAATTTCTCCTAACAAAAGATAACATGTTTATGAAGTCTTTGCACTGTGGGGATGCTTACATCTCCTGGGAGGACAGGTGCTTTGCCGTAAATACTTCCAATGAAAGAACGGCATCAAAATAAATCAAACATTCATATGCAAGAAGGCTGCTGCTCTGAAAGGCTGCCATTTGTATTCTCCTCCCTGGATGACTGGCCTTTCTCTCGTGAATATCATCTGGATGTGTTGAGGCTTGTGTCTTGGATCCAGTGCTGAATCAGAGCTGTGTTTTCAGGCAAAGCAACTTGAGGAGCAGGCTGCAGTCTATTTTGGGGGCTTTTTGTTTAACCCAATTACAGTGTCGGAGCAAGCTGACTGAACCACCACCATAAGGTGATGTGTCTCCCTTGAAAACTGGAGCAACAGCGATGCTGTGCACATGGAAACGTGACGCAAGCAGAGCGATAGCAGGCTGCTTTCATACAGAGACCGGGAGAAGGCAGCTCACACACTGTGGAGGATTCTCTCATACAACACGAGGAATCAGATTCAAGGTTGGGGCTAACATGCAAACGCTGCTCGGGGGTCACCCTTCCTGTGACCTTGACTGCTATCAGGCTGTGAAGCAGTTTCCATCTGCCAAACAATCCTAGAGCACAGGAGACAAATCACATCCTTAGCTGGATGGGTTTCATCCACGCATTCATCTATCTGAAAATAAATGCACACCCTAAGATAAGCTTTCAGAGGAGGCTTCATGCCAGGCTGCAGCAACAATGAAAGCATAAAGGCGCTAAATAAACGAAGCTGTGGCGGCGCCACCTGAGGCTCTGTTGTATGAAATCAAGCAGTTTCAATTTGGAGACTCCTTTTTTTCCTTCTTTGTGAGTAAATGAGGTAATCATTTGTAAGGAGGTCGCTGGTGAGGGCAAGATATGAAAAACGTGCTGCTTGTGAAGGGAAGAAAGGAAGAAAACAGGGTTCCTGCAGGGTCCTAAGCAACCTTAAATTTAGTCAGCCCAGTTTTAGGCCCTAACCCTGGGCCTAAAAACCATTAACAAACCTGGACTGCAGCTACAGTCAGTGCTTCATAAATATTCCCATACAGATGTATTCAGGACTGTCACATTTATTGTGTTAAGCCATTCCTTTTAAAGCTGTGGCGCCTCGTCTGTGGAATGAGCTACCTTGCACCATTCGATCTCTAAATTGTATTGACACTTTTAGGAAACAACTTAAGACCCACTTTTTTAAAATTGCTTTTTAATGTAACACTGTGTTTTATTGCTTATTGTTTGTGTGATGTTTTAAATTATTTTGTTTTTACATTGTGCAGCACTTTGTGACTTTGGTCTGTGAAAAGTGCTATAGAAATAAAGCTTACTTACTTACTTACTTCCTGAACTAGAAACCAGCAGTGGGGAAAAAAGGATCAGAGATGCTGATTTAATTTACCTGCAACACTTGGCACCTTCTCACACTGCCAAAACTATCCATAATTTGTTCAATGACAGTGTTATCACTGTGCATGATTAGCCACTTGGCCTAAACCTCACAGAGAGTATCTGGACGGTTGCAAAGAGAAAGATGAAAGACACCTGGCTGATTTTATAGAAACCTGAGCTTCCTTTATACCTCGGCTACGCTTATCTGATGCAGCTATTCATGCAAAAGGAGTGCCGGCTAAGTAAAGAGTGTGTATACTGCACAGTACAATGCACATAAAGATTCTTGAATAGCTGAAAGCTGATATCTGATATTCACAGATGCAAAGATGTGTAACATGTCACTGTGTGTGATGCTAACGGAGCACAGGTTGAACTGCAAAAGCACCAAATCTTACTAAATATTTTTGGCTTAGTTTCTAGTGAAAATATCACAAAACACTTGAAATAAGACAAAACTAACCTGTAAGTAACGTTTCAGCAAGACATCAGAGTTTAAGTTAATAATTCTTTAATAATTAATGGAAAAATCCTATTTCTGATGGCACTAGAATTTTATTATCAATATAAAATAATTATTGACTTATAAAAAACTCCTATATCTTGTTGAAATTTTATATGGAAGTTGGTTTTGTCTTATTTTAAATATGCAAAACTATTTGCACTTGAAACTAAGGAAGAATATTTGGTAAGATTTTGCATTTTTGCAATGTGAATTGAATTACTGAATAAAAAATTCAGTTTCAGATTTTTATGTAAATATTGCAATCCTTTTTTCCAAATCAATCCTAGAAAGTCATAAATTTAGTCCACTAAAAGTTGCTTAAACCCTGGAAAGAATCTCACTTGTGAGCTTTTCAGTCTGAGTTGCGCTGATGCACTTTTCCCCTCAGCATCCGCCCTCCAGTCATCCACCTCAGAAAGCGTTTTAGGAGCTACTGAAGTAGGGCAGATGACAGCTATTCCTCTGTTTCTCTTTTGTCAGCGGTGCAACCTCAACACCACTCTCAGATCCCAGATATGAATCACAGCAGCACCCAAACACTTTTCATTTTCTCATGCGTCTCCTCTCTTGTGAGGTGCTGGGTTGTTACCACAATCTCACATCAGCCCACGTTAACATAAGCGAGATAAGAGGGCCTCATATGTAACTGAGTGATCCATTAATCCATGTCAGCCTGCGGTTTCTGATATGCGGTGTAATTATAGTCACGTAAAGACAGCCTTAACTCTGGGAAGGCTGAACTGAGGGTCAATTCAGCAAAAAAGGTGACCTTTTTTTGTTTTTCACTTGGTTTGGACACAACCTCAGAGAAACTGTGCCTGTGGGAAATCATTATTGTTGCAGGTAACGCTGACAGAAGCAGGAAGACCGAAGCACAGCAGATGTGGGAACTTGTTAGGAACTTTATATGCCATTGTACCCTTCAAGAGACATCACTTCTAATTAGGTCTCCATGGATAAGTATAGGCATCTGGACTCCTTCCTATGAATGGACACACACACACACACACACACACACACACACACACACACACACACACACACGCACACACACACACACATACAGAATGCGCTTCATTTCAGCCTCGTTTGAATTATGTTATTGTCATGTAGTGTCTGACCTAGAGCCAGTTGGAGCTATTGCGCCATCTGGTGGTTGTTTGGACCTTCAGCACGTCTCATGCAACGAGGCTTTTTGCTCTTCATTCATGCATATGAACCAGGTGTTCCTGTGGTGCTGCATCTCATTGCAGCCTGCAGCAATCTATCACTCGCCTCAGCGTTCAGTCGGGCCACTAATCTAAATATTCATCCATGCAGGCATTGATTTTTTTTTCCAGATGTGGTCAACCTTGGATTGATCTCTCTGTGAACAGTTTATGTGACCAGCTAGAAGATGTAAAAATCTATCCGAGGCGGAGGAGCCATACCAGTCCGATCCTGACTATCCAGAGAAAGCATTCTGGGTTTCCTCACAGTCTAAAAGAAGAGTAGAATTTGACTTTTCTGGGACTGGGTAATTATGGAAGAAGAATTCAATATCTAAATATTGTCTCCTTAATTCTCTCATTCATTTCCTTAATTTATGGCCAGAAAAAACAAAGATGGAGCTACTTTGTGACAGTGAACAAAAACGTTTGGAGGCATCAGGTTGTGGTTTTGTAACCAAAGAATACAGTACAAAGTATTACACATGTTGACAGAATGGCATCATTTTGTGTTCCCGTTTTGCTGCTAGTAGTATAGCCTCATTATTCAACGTGAATGAGCATAATGAAGATTAATATTCAAACTTCATATCAGCCACTTCATTATTACCATTAAACCTTTGAATGGCTCTGATCTATCCAATCAAAATAAACATTTACTGCTAAGTCTGCCAAAAATCATTAGTCAAATGTCCAACCAGAATTGCCAGAAACTTGCTAGTGAAATAAATAGTTTGGTTGAGATGCAGCTTCCAAAAAGACATTAATTCAAATATTATTCTGTGTATCGTGTGTATATTTGAACCTGCATGGCGTTGAGAAAATCCACCATAAATTCAAGCTTGTGCACTCAATACTTGTTTTTGAAAATTATTGAAGTTGTGTCATCAGTTAACGCTGAAATTGTTCTTTGGATTACCTATTAAAAGACAGTTCATGCTGATGATGAGTGTAAAAAAGAAAACTATTCATGTAAATCCAAAGATCTCTGATAATTTCTCCTCAGCTTTTGTTTTGCTGCTTTGTTGTTTTCCTGACAAACCCACCAGCATAAAATGGAACATAAATAAAAGTTAGAAACTCGTTGGTGAACCTACTGCAGACTTTAACAGCTGGAGAGACAACATGTGCTGCTCCCACAGGAATCAGCAGAGACCAAAGGAAGGATTAAAGCAGGATGAACATTTTTACATAACTCACAGTGAACACTTTTATTGTTTTCTTGTTAATTGTGCTTAAGTCGGGATTTCTTAGCCACAAAAGCTCTACCAACTGAAGCTTTTCTTGTGAAAATAACATATTGGTTTTACTCTTGCTAAAATTCCTATTGGATTAGCACTGTTGTGTTGAAGTTAAATGCTACATTTCATCATGTTTTACAAGAGTTATTGATTAAATTTCATGAAAATAATAGAGAGAAAAACTATCAATGTGTTTTCCATGTGATTTATTTACATCTCTGAAGAGAAAAACGTACAGGGATCCAGTACCATGGGAGAAAAAAAGAAATATACATAGAATAAGCATTAAACTGTCGATAAATAGAAGAAGGTAAACAGAATAAATACAAACTTGGAATGTGTTGAGCTTTTCCACTGAGGTAGAAGCTGCATTTACAATCATTACATCTGTCCTGCTGCTGCTGGTTTACCTGCATCCCTGACAGCATGAAAACATTGAGTCACTTTTGCATCAAATCGGCAAACATCGTTCTAACAAACTAGATCTTTATGATCAGTTTTAAGGCACCTGGAAAGTAGCAAAAGCTGGTTCTTTACTAAAAGGAATGATTAATGTTTTAAAGCTTATCCTGGTTAAATCAAGGTTTCTATCTCCTCTGTTATGAAATTCTTCAGTCGGTGACTTTGATAAAGTGCTCAATAATAAACTGTGGTCACTTAGTATTAAATGAAATATATACCTCGATTTCAGTGTGTAATTCCTGTCAGAAGTATTATTAAAGTACCTTTACTTTTTTCTAAGAATAAAAGACATCAGCAAAACATAAAACACACCCGACAGCAGTGCTTGGAGGAGTTACGACAGAGCTGACAGAACAGGACAATTTATCTCGGCTTATTTTGGTAAAGCAAACAGCATCTAAGCGCTGATGTCCATTTTTCTCTTTCTTCGAATCCGTCGTAGGAGGGTTGCCCTGACAATATGTCATACGGGTGTTAGCACGGTAAGTCACAGACTTATTTTAGTACAAGTTCTCCTCAGCAAGTCCATCTGCAGGGAGACAAACGGTACAGAGTGGAAATTAGTTCTGTGTATACATAGATATTTACCCTCTTACAGATCTATTTTTTGCTTCTTTTTTTTGTCGCACCTAGATGCTTGATATCATCTGGATTTTAATGTTAGACATTGGTAAACATCACTTGATAATTTTATTTATTACGATAAAATCTAAATCAGAGAGGCTTTTAAGTGAAAAAGCATTGTTTGGGTTCAGTTTCACTGCTGGATCTGTACAATCAAAAAATAATTTAAACTGACAACATAATGTAGGCCTGGTGTGGAAAATGTTACAGAATTTTTTTTTTTATAAGGCTTTACAAGAGCTGAAAATGGAGAAAACATGGAACAGTGGCGAACCAGGAACTGTTGCCAGTCAAAATTATTTCTGGAATGCTTTAATGAGTTCAATGGAAAGAATTAATTTGCATTAAAAAAAGTTTGATCAATAACAGGATGTTACTACAGACAAAGAAGACGACAGGAAGTGGAAGGTGGACGATGATGCAGAGTGTTTTTTAATGACTTATCGTGTGAACAAACTTATTCATGTTTGATTTTAATTGTGTGGGGTTTTTTTAGTTTTTTGTTTTACATTAGTGGAATATTGACAAAGTTTTGCCCACATTTGTAATTGAAACACAGCTACCAATTCTCATTACAGAGATTAAACATTTCTCCACAGTCATGTTTTTGGTTTAAGAGGCAGCAATATTTCCATGTATGGTCAGTTTTTTTAGGACATTTTTTTAAAATTATCACCTCAAAACAGTAATTTGAAAAATCTATTTGATCTAACAAAATGGAAATCTGTAAGGGGGTAAATATTTTTCTTCACAGCAAAAACATTGTATGCTTTAGGAAAGTTTACCTTGCTGGAGGCTCCTCTGCATGTAGTGGTTGAGTTGATGCAACCCAGTGTTTCTGCCTTGGTTTCCCAGCTGCACATTGAAGGGATATAAGGTGAAGCTGCCTGTGCTGACCGGCTCCCCTGAAACGAGGCCCTGCTGGTAGCTGCAGGAAACAACGTCAGGACTGGACGGACTATTTTTCCTAGAGACCACGTTCAGGTCTTTGAGGATGCTGTCCAGCGTGCAGTCGTCATAGACCTGCTCCTGCTTTGGGAGAAGAGCTGAAGGAAGAGGCGAGCCTTGGAGCCAGTCAGCGTTGGCTGCCAGCGCCACGTTTTGTAGAGGATTCAGGCCGCGGTGCAGGTTGAAGCTGCTGGCAAGAGAGGAGATCTGCTGGGCCAGGATGCTGATGGCCGCCTGCTCCCTCTCGTCATAGAGGTTCGGCTCTGCCGCTACCGGAGACTGGGTGGGAGTCAGAATGCTGGAATGCATGAGAAGTTCTTGTTGTGGCACCTGATGAAGCTGAACTAGACTGCCCCCTTGTGGATCGTCCAGAAGGTTGTAGTCGTCCGGATGCAGGGACGCGCTCTCCCCTTGGCTCTCGCACGTTTCCGACACAAAGAAACAGTCTGGAACCAATCGAGTGTCGGCCGGACAAGCCTGAAAATCATAGTTTGGAGATGAAGATGAGGACGAGGAGGAGTGCGGGGAGCTGCCGGTGAACAGGTCAAAGCCTCTGTGCTCAAAGACTTGGTCAGCGGCTGTGAGTAAAGAGTCTGCAGGTGAATAGTGACAGGCGAGTCTCGTGTCTTGGTAGGAGTAGTAAGAGGGAGAGGCATCAGGAGAGGTTGGCAGCTGATCTTCACATGCTTGAACATCCATCAGGAGGTCAGAGTTCAGCTCTTCTGGCTGCAGAGTGGAGCTGGACGAGGCCGGGCTGTAGGGAGGGGTGAACAGCGCGGGGCTCTCACCCAGGGGAACAGGAGAGCCGTTACCCTGGGAGGACGGGCAAAACGCACAGTAAATGTCTTCCTCAGATTCCCTTCTCGTTCTGGTTCCAAGCTCCTCACTCTGGCTGCCACACATCCTCCGCCTTTTAAAACATTTAGCGCTGACGCTCCGACTCTGAGGCACCTCTGGAGCAAAGTAGAGGTAATTTGGCACAGACGGCGGCTTGAAGGCGGCGCTGCTGATTTTCTTCTGCAGAAATTTGGCCTCAGTTTCGCTGTGAGATTAGAAAAGATGTGTTAAGAGACTTTAAAAAGTGAAACGCTGTCAGTTCGGGGTTGCCTGAGAGCCTCATCACACCTGATGATGTAGTTAGTGCAGCTGATGCTCTGGCACTCTGGGTCCTTGTTAGCTCGGATATAGATCCAGGTCCATGACAGATCTGTGCTCTGGACCCTCAGGATCATCTCCACCTGGAAACCCTCTTCTGCCTGCACTGGAGAAAAAGGCAATTATGCTTATTATAAAGGATAGAAACAAGTTATTCACCAATAAAAACCTGGCCGCTAGCTTTAGAAATATAAAAAATACCTACTTAAACTTTTATGAGAAGTTGCAGCCAGTGGCAAATCTTCAGGATGCAAGAGACTGTACCATGATCGGTTGATCATTTCCTCCCTTGAATACCCCAAATAGTATAAAACACTAAGAAAATAAAAATAAACAACAATCAGAAACCACAGATGCCGATCCTGGACAAAGGATATGAAAACACAACAGGAATAGGTGACATAAATCCACTGTTTTGCCCAAAAATGACCTACAAATGGTTATTTCCACCGCAGTTATTTACCTTTGTGAATCTGTAAAAATCAATCCATAAACAACTCCATGTATTATTACTTCTGTAAACAATGCTATGCTGTGTGACCTCAACATTAGGAGTCAAAAACCGTTTGTATAATCTGACTGCAGTTGGGTTTACTCAGCTCCCTGACCATGTAAGAAAAAAATTATATTTCAGCAAAACAATAAGAATAACGCATGAAGACCTGCTGTGTGAATGTAGCCTAAGCTGAGGAGTTTGCGTTCACCTGTCTGAGAGCTGAGTGAAGCCCATGTCCAGCCTGTGGGTGCTGCTGAAGCTGTGGCAGAAGTGAGAGTCGGCGCCGGTCAGGCGATTCACCGTGGGGGTGCAGAGGGCCACAAACAAAGGCTGGACGGTGGGGGCGGCTGCAGACGAGGGCTGAGGGAAGAACTGGAAGTTTCCTCTGACCAGCATGGAGCAGCAGCTTCCAAACTGGAGCTTAAAGGCCTTGGAGGCCAACATGCAACACACGAAGCTCCTGTCTGAGAAAGATAAAGCAAAATGGAAATTTAGTCTTTCGAGATGCTGAAATTTTACAACCACAACAAAAGCACCCACACTTTACTTCTTTAGGTCGACCGGAGTTTCTAGGAACTTCCAATTAATAATCTATGAATTTCTGTTGCTTATAAAAAAGACATTAAACAAAAGCCCATATTAGCCACAAGGCAGAACCAGAACTGGCATTTATCTTGTTGGGGTTGAAGGAAAGGTGAAGAAAATCTCCAACGCTCACTGCAGCACAGAGTTCAATCTTCAAGTCTCCATAACAACCATTAGACACTACCTACATGCCAGGGAGAAAAAAAAATTCTGCTCAACAAAACTCTGTACTGAGATTTAATCTGGAACATTGCTTCAATCTGAGGAGACTTGAGATTAAGCAGGAAAACACTCCAGGTGTGATGATGTGTGCCTGTCTCTCTGCCAAAGGCCCTGGGAAACTTATTCGAGTTTTATTTGAAATCTTCTCAAATAAGAAAATCTGATGAAGTTATGAACTGAAATTGATCATTTTTGGATCTTCTGGCTCTACAGCTACTTGTCTTTAACTTCTAAATAGAATATATTTCCACATACAATTATGCAAAACACTTTTCTGGTAAGATTTGTATCATTTTTGTTGTGCATCTGGAGTATCTAAGACCAGCTTTATTTCAAAATGTGCAACCAAATCCAGATTACTTTAAACTGACTGCAGATTATTTAACACCAATTAATTCCCAACTGCTGAGTTGGTTTAAAATATATTTTTTTCTTTTAATTGCATATTTTATTTGCGTAAAATAAACGTGTGATTCTTCTTTTAGAATTGCTGCAATACAATATATATCCATCTTCATCAGGGTTCCTCATAAATGTGGACAGTGCAGTCTGATTGCTAAAGAATTTGGTTTACTTTTAAGCTTAAAACTATAAATAAAGGAATTTATTGTTACCTGAAAATAAGTTGCTTTCCGTGTTGAGGTTGGAGCGAATAACATCCACATCAGATTGTTCCACCAAGTCATAGATTGTGTCTCCTTGTAGAACATCTACCTGGAAAAGCAACACAGGCTTACATTAACAGATCAAAGTCTATTAAGAAGCAGAAACAACTAAATGTGAGGCTTCAACGCTCACCATGGACAGACCGAGGTATTCAGCCACATTTTCCGACACGTAAACCAGTCTGCCTTGAGCCGTGGTGACGAGGATGAATCCGTGCAGAGCGTCCAGGAAGGCCTCGTACTGCAGAGCGCTCTGGGACCGTTCCCCAGCCGGGAGCCCTGCAGGATGAAAGGACGAGTTCAGCCTTTGTTTCACTGCCTCTGTCTCTGTCTGCAGATTGTCACATCTGTTGTTCATATAACACTTTTAAACTGAGTTTTATAATCCTCTCCGTAATGCAGAATGAATATAAATTCAGGTGTTGAAAAAAATATGCTGAAGTAAGAGTAGCACGATGTCATTTCGAATAAAGTAATAGTAAAAAGTTCTAAAAATTACACCATCGGAAGGGCCAACATGTGGATATGTGGAATTTTTTTGGTAAGGCCAAAATAAGTGAAAATAATTCATATAAATAACAGAATTAAAAAATAACAACATCCAGCAAAAGAAACTTTTTTTTTTTTTTTTTACAAATTAATGTCTTTCATTAAAATAATTATTAAACTTTATCAAAAACTGTCGTTTTTGTTGTTAAAACAAGCTTGTTTTTCATTCAGTGAAGTTACTCATTCACAAAGAGTATCAACACTCAGTAAACTCACTCAAGAAAAAGCAAAAAGTACAACATAGTAAAAATACTCATAAAAGCACATTTCTCTTCCCCCCCCCCCCCCCATAGTTACTCAAGTAAAAGTACTGGAGTAAATTTAACTTGCGATAAGTTTGCAGAACTCACCCTGGAAGAGGACAGATTTGCGGATGTAGGTGCAGATGGCGGCCATGGAGTGAAGGTACGACAGGCGCTCCTGGTCCTCCTGGCTGATGGGGAGCAGAGAGCGCATATTCCTGATTTCATGGTTGATGTGGTCTCTCCGGGCTTTGGAGGCTCCTTTAGTGGACCTGTGGGAGACCATGATTGCTGGTGTGAGAGCTGTGACCTAAAAATCTACAAAATTCTAAAAAAAAAACTAGTCTGGTTTCATTCTGTTCACTTCAAAACAAAACACAGATTTGGCCTCGTCTGAGCTAAAGCCCACTTTGAATATGAAGAGTTCCTATGGAAACGGCTGACAGGAGAGGCTGAGTAGAGCGAAGAGGGCTCTCCATGCACTTAGTGTGCATGATCAGAGTCTGTCTGGGTCCATCCTCACAGAGCCTTGGGTTTTTATAGCTGCCGGGGCTCCGGGCGTGGGCGTCACGCACACAGGAAGGGAGGGGCGGCCGGGCTCCTCGTTCTCCCTTCATTGCCTTATAAAGTGGGCGTCCTTGGAGCGGGAGCCCCCCACGTCACACCACACAGAAAGTGCCACAAAAGGAGAGTGAAATCACTCTGTATCCAAGCATGAGCACAGTCAAACTCCTGATCAGATATTAATATTAAATTCAGTCAAGACGTGTTTATAAATAGGGCTCAGGAATTTATGAAAAAAAAGGGATTAATTATTGGATGAGTTTTGAGAGCATCACTGAGGCTGAATCACATTTTTCTCCACCTTGTGTCTCAACAGCCTATAAAACGTCATAACAATAAAATGCATTAATCTCAACCAGTAAACATGCAGAAAAACTGGGAAGGTGTGCAAATGAAAATTTTAATTGCTCCAATTATTTCATTTCTTTTTTTTCTTTCATTTCCCAGAAACCAGCTCAGACTGTGAAGAAGCCCTTCAAACCAAAATAAGAATTAAATGCACCTGGTTCACAAACGGGAGGGCATCTGATTATAAAGAGACAATTTTCAATATGATGAAAAGTCACAGAATTGACATCGGTCAAAAAACAGAGAATAATAATTACTCAGTTGCTAGTAATTGGATTGAAGTTGGGTTTTTACAAAAATCAGTTTTGATTAAGTGACTACTTTAATGTTCTTTATTGAGATTTGGTACAAACAAACAATAAAGTGAATTTATTAATTATTTAGTAGAAAATATATTATGTAGTTTTCAAAAGCATTTAAAAAATAAATAAATAAAAATAATTGAAAAGTGTGGCCTGCATATATTCAACCCCTTTTCTTTGATACCACTAAATAAAACACAATTTAACACAGCTGACACTTGGAGCACTGTTAGGTTAAAAGACCTACTGACAGGTAAAACATTAATCAGAGAAGGCCCATGGTAACTCTGGAAGTGCAACAGAGACTCACAGCTCAGGTGGAAAAAACCTGTTGACAGCTACTACTTGTTTGCTTTATAAAATTTTTTGTAGGAGTGGCAAGAAGAAAGCCACTGTTGGAAGAAAAACAGAAGAAATCCTGCTTATATTGCCACAAAACGTGCAGGTGGAAGAAGGTTATATGAGAGCTGAACCAGCAATATAACATACTGTGGGGATGAAGTTGAAATATAACTATATTTGTGATTGTAACACGGAAACTTGTTACAAAAGTCACCGTGTGGTCAAATGATTCAGTTCTAGTAAGCTAAGAAAGAATCAACCACCACAACATTCAATTAACCTGCACCACCAGAGGCACACGCACCTCCGTTTGAGCACCGACCAGAGAAGACGAGCTGACCTGAACCTCCTGCAGGCGGAGCGGCGCTGGTCTCCGGGCGGCTGGTGGGACGCGCACGGAGAGCCGGCGGGACCTTTGCAGGCGTCGCACCAAAGAGCCATTGTGGAGGTGAAGACCTGAGAGTGCGGCGCATCCAAGATGTTTCCTCTCCCTCCGAAAGGAAAACCTTACGTTTTCACGCGGATGAAGCTGTTTGAGGGTCAAACCCGCAGCCTCCGCGGTCTCCGGGTGATGAGTGGCAGCCACTTGCTGCCGCCCCTCCTTTTATAGCCCCTCAAACCAAAACCCGACAAAACCCGACACCTCAGAGAAACTCCGCGGGATCATCTCACTTGTTGTGACGCGATGACGGTTATATTTAGTTTAACGATTCCTAATAGTAACCCGCCGGACTGTGAAGCGTCATTATGAAAGAAAACCAAAAAAAAAAAAAAAAAAAAAATTTGATTTTAAAAAAGCTTAACATCTCCAATCAGCGGCCCATGATAGTTTTAAATATTAATCTATGAAGACTTTCTCCTCTAAGGAGCTTCATTTAGGTCCAGACACTCAACCAGGACAATAATAATAATTATTATTATTATAATTCGGGCTGTAAGTCATTTCCCACTCAGAACCTGCATGAATGACTCGATTTTGCACACTTTTGATGGAGGACAAGCAATTAAAGAGTCTTGCGTCTGCACTCTTGTTTTGTTCATTAAGACATTGAATTGAGGAGATTTACTTTGCTTCAAATAACCAATAAGTTCGCTTACGTATGCACAGTTGTGATTTTAGGGATTCATTGCTTACATGTGAAGCTTGCAACAAGGTACAGTAATGGCAGAATAGCTTTTTTCTTACACGCAACAGTTTGAATTTGTCACATTTTTCAGAAAACACTGAATGCAATCAGTATTAGTCTAATCATTTAAGACATTCAGAGGGTAATCTGCGAAAATATAAAATAATTACTCAGTTTACTCTGTAACTGTAGTAGGATATCCATGCTTCACAAGGTTCCTTAAAAAAGCACAAAAAAGAAGAAGAAAGAAACTTGCAACATGATCGATTGTAAAGGTTTCTGCATTTTGCAAGGCATCTAAAGCTCTTCTATAATATTTTTCTTTTTAAGATTCTTAGTGTTAAATGAGACAAGAATGAGTTAAATGAAAATGTATCAAAGAAAATCAAATTGATATAACCGATTATATTGTTGTTAAACTACATTGCTAAGAATCCACAAAGCAGTGGCTCACTGCCCAGGGTGGGATAGTTTCATGGGGTGACAGGAGCAATCAAACATAATAAATAAAGTTATTAGTATTTTAGAAAGTCATTGCAACAAACTTTTTTTTTCCTGTAAATGATTTTGCATATCAGCTCTACAGGAAATACTGTACATTTGTTGTGCAAAATAAATACTGAAAATTAAACTGCCGACAAATGAAGCCGAATAACATTTTATAGTTCCAGTAGTTTAATGATTTTGCCATTTTCTAAGTTAATGTAATCATGACGTTTAGATAGTTAAGGTTACTTGATAAAAAGTTATTGTTATTGTGTGTTGGAGCACACTCAGGGCCTCAATTCTTACAAGAATCACCCCTGATGTAAGCGGTTGCAACTCTTTACAGGCAACATGATTTATTAATGCTTCTCACTGTACAGCATGTGACAGCAAAGGTCAGGCTTTCTCAGCTTTACAGCATCTCGTTTGCTGCTGGAAAACAAGAGCTGCATTCAACCGGGAGCAGAACGGGGACAGGAGAGAGATGTTTTCCTGCAGGAAGCTGTGGGGATCTTCTGTTGGCACAAGAAAATAAAAAAAAAAAAAAACACAAAATGGTAAAAAACAAAAAAAAGACATTTTAAAAAAAGACAGCGGTTTCAGGAATATATTTGTAATCGTTAATGATTGAAGCACTAAGTCTATGGATGTCTGCTGTATCTTAATCCAGCAACAAGAACTTCAGAGACAGGTTTTTAATTAAAATTAATCAATTTTAAACATGGAAACCATTATTAGACATGTGAATGAGTAAAAGTCTGCAGACAGATGAGTCTCAACATAATGTTATTAGAGTGCAGAAACCAGGATACTCCTGAAATTGTTGTTTTTTTTTAAATGTCTTTTTTAATCAACTACACAAAGGAATAATGGGATGAAGAGGTAGACATCAGCCGAGCTTTGATTAATGATTATCACAGCTTCATACTTACAGCATTAAACGTCTGGAGGTTGACACTGTCAGGACAACTAAAAACAAAAACATGCAAACTCCTGGTCTAAACAAAACATGTTTAACTATATATAGATATCCTTATTTGTCTTCTACAACAATTCGCTTTGGAAGTGCAGATTGTGAGCAACTGTGATAACAAATGTAAATCTAAAACTTTAAGATTTGTTTTATTGTGCACATCTTGCTGTATTAGTGTTTCTTTCGCATTATCCGTTATTTTTCTGTCTGTCGGTGTTTGTTTTAAAAGCCTGTCACTTAGCTGTAATTATTCCAAACACTGGTGTCAGTAATATATGTCAGTAATCACATTAACTAGTAACTGCATTGGCAGGTCTTCATTATCAACCCGTCAGTCCATGTGTGTCATTATCATGGTCATTTCATACGGTGGGGAAAGAAGCTGAAGCTTATCACTGGTTTCCAGTACCTCCAAATTAAAACTGGTTAATGTCACAAAACCCAGTTAATGGAACAATTACAGCTTGAGAGTCTTGAAACAGGTTCTGAAAGAGAGACGCTCAAAGATTTCAGAAACTAATTCAGTCTGGAAAAAGTTAAATATACTTCCAACACAGTCAGAGGTCAGGTTGTATATTTACTCTCAAAATAAGATAAATGAGAAATTATTGTGTATTGGTTAAAAATAGATTTTTTAAAAGTTGACTCCTTTAAAATAAGGTCTGCACATTTTGTAACACAATTTTAAAAAAAAAAAAAAAAGACTGTAAATTGAAGGTTTTATACTGCAAACACAAACAAAATTTAGCATCTTATTGCAAAATTTTTCAATAAAAATGCTGCAAACCAGTTTATATTACAAGATAATGTTTCAAAAAAATATTAAAGAAGTAGACTTGAGTGTTTTTGTTGCTTTTAGAAGACTGTAAAAGTAAAAATTGTATTCTCTGGCAGAAAATCCTGAAGTGTAATTAATGTCTGTCCATCAGTTTGAGACCTGAAGCTTAAGGGTTCTGGATCAGAACAATGACCCAAAACAAATCCATCAGTGAACAACAACATTTAATTTCCCTTTGGGATCAATAAATTATTTATGAACTGAACTGAAATGAGACAAAAACAACCAGACTAGTGTTACGTTTAAACTTCGGAGTCATCGCAGTTCAAATCTTACATAAAACAACTGTTCGCTGCATCACTTCTTCGTTTATGAAGGGGCTATTTCTTTTTAGAGACAGTGAGCTTTGGGAGCTTGTTTTCCAAAAACTTCATTTGTGTTTGTATTAGTCACCCAATTAAACCCCTGCTGGAGGAGAATCAAGCTACAGGTCTGTAATGATGACGCACTGAGGCTGAGCGGCCCAGCAGCTCGCTCTAAATCAGATCCTTTAGCAGATGAATAGATTACGGATATCGCACAACATGACAAAAAGCACAGCAGAAACTTGGCCTTTCATGACAACTGTTCCTCATCCTCAAAGAGTTATATTTGTGAGAACGACATCTGCAGGGAACGCTTCTTTTCTGACTCGTACAAACAGTTTCTAGCTGACTTTTTGGGTTAAATTGCTACAACTGGCTTCTCCCTCAGTGCCTTCTTGTTTTAGTGACCCTCCTTGATGCCAGACGCAGAGAACTAGAACTTGAGTGAAGGGACTGGATAGTGATATGTGTGGACAAGACAAAACAAATCACTCAGAACAAATCCCCAGCCTGATTCTCAAGTGCCAGTGGGATCATTTCAGTCCTGGGGGAAATTAGAGAGTAATTTGACTGAGTGTCTCCCCACATTAGCGCCTGCGTTTTTGGGCTCTGGGGCCAGACGAGGGGGACCCGGTGCGGCCCGGCTTCCTGATGGGACCAGGCGGGACACGGTGTCTCGGGTGCCTCACTTTAAGCTGACCCGCCGTCTGCTGCTTGCACTTAACGCCGCAGATAACGGCGGTTTTATAGCACACGGCTGGTGACAGACAGGATCAGACTGCCAGGCCACCGCTGGATTCAGGGTTCAGGGTTAGACACGGTGAGGCCTCCACCCAAGCAGCCTGCTCGCCCATCATTAATGAGCAGTTAGGGGGAGGAGGGCCTGTGTCACCATGACTACCTCAAACACCCACATCAGTAGACGGAGAGGCCCATCAGACAGGCCGACTGGGCTGGACGTCCCAGCAGGGAGCAGAAGCTGCGCAAGGAAAAAGTTGGAAGAGCAAAGAGTCTTCACAGTGGATCCAACAGATCTGCTTCTAACTAAACGGCAGATTCAAAAACACAGCAGATGAAATTCACGCAAGATTTAGCAACATCTACATTTGCAGTTTAATTGCCATTTCATTTTCTTTAAGGTCTGAGCAGCTGGGGTTCTGTTTACGACAAGACAATGGAGAAAAAACACAAGGAGCACGACGCAGATGAGAGCTCTAAACTGCTTCATGTTCAACAATTTGTGTAATTATTACTAGTCCTAAAGACATTTTTACTTGAGGGGAAATGTTTGCATCCTATTTTCTAAAAATCTTTGGGAAGGAAAGTGATTTAACCAAGTTGTGCTGATTAAGCAGAAGATAGTTGGTGTCTACCACATCTGTGACTGAACTGAGTTCAACTACATCTTCATATTTCTTGCATGTACATTTCATAGCATCTCTTGGACAAAATGACGGAGGTTTGCAGCAATGTTGCCTGAGTTCAAATCCCAGCATGGAGTTTGCATCTTCCTCTTCATGCATGTCTCCTTAGATTGCTCATAATTATGAGTCTGTGTGCGTCTGTCATGGTAAAAACCGTACAATTTGACAAATTAATACCAAAAACAAAACACGTAAAGTGTTTTCAATTTATTATTTATACACATATAAAGCATATTGCACAGGAAGTCCTGCCAGCCCTCACCACACAAGGAATCCCCTTTTAAAACATAGTGAAAAATAAAAACAGAATAAAGAGCCTATATACAGTAGTTGTAAAAGGAACCGAAACACACCTCTTCATACTTTGTTCATTTTTCGAGCTCGTGTTGAAGCGTTGAACAAAGAGCTGTCAGCTTTAACAAAAACCACGAGAGGAGAATTAGAAACTGTATTTCCTGCACCGTGAGTGAAATCCCAGCATGTTTCTGAGCATTATATGAGGGATTCATATTATTTTCTTTTGCCTCCGTAATTATTTAGTATTTACTTTTTTAAAGGACAAATATTATGATCATTCAAAATGTTCAAAGGCAGCAAACGCTCAAATTTAAATTACTTTCACACTATATTTAGACAAAAATTAGATCTCTGCTTTGCGTTTTATTTTCAGTATGTGGAAAAAACAATAGGCCTAAATGTGATTTCACTGCATTATCCTTTGTATTATCCTCTAAGGAAATCTGCTAAGTGTACGTGTGTGTAGTGCAAGGAGTGTCGGACCTGCTGGGTCACATTGGCACTGCTGGTCTGTAAAGAAAAGTCTGAACTGGTTTGTGTAGGTTAACATTAAAAACTCTCAAGTCTACCTTGGCAAAAAAGCAGTTTCTCATCTCTGTAAGGCCAGACGTGCCACATTTGGCGATAGTGCAGAAACCTGGTGACTAAGCTGCAGTTACAGACTGTTTTACTCTGCTTCTGTCGTGTAAACATTTAAAATGGTGTTAAATCCTCATGTTCGGGATTCAGAGCCTTGAAAAGTTTCCCTGCATCCGTCAAATGACACTGAGAGCTAAATTTAATGTGCGAACTTTAATATAAAATAAATCCTTCATCACAGGAGCTTCATCTGATACTGAATTGTTAACTAAATTACAAGTGGCACACATACTGGCAACCCTGTGGTCAGTTTTTTTTTATCAACGTTTATGTCTTCTTCTATTATAGTGTTTATATATAGTCGGAGCAGATGACTCCTCTTTTTCACATCACTTTTCTATAAGGTCAGTGAAAGAGGTTGATTTGTGTCTTGTTTTTCCACTAATTTTGAATCATTATTCACAAATTTTGCTTCCTGGTAGAGTCCACAAGATTTTTTTTTATGTAAATCTTCTAATGCCATGAACTCTGATGAGGCTCTTAGAGCATTTGGAGGAAACAAATTCACAATTGACAAAAGGTGATTTTCAACATAAATTAATTTCTTAATACCAAACATAAATGGAGCTTTTATTGCAGATAAGCTTGATTTTTCAAAGCCCATGTTTATGTTTGTGATGGTAGGATGGAAAAAAAGGTCTTATTCTGGAAACACTTACAAATAATCTCTTTTAGATTTTCATATCTGTGCATATTGGTAAGAGAATCTGAGCCTCGCCCAGCCAGGAGGCCAGAGGCTAAAGGAAACAAGCTGAACAAAAAGTTAATGATTACCACTTAGAAAGTCTTAGAAAACCAGATTAACCTAAAAAAATATAGTGTTTTCTGATGTTGTGTTTGGGTTCCAATAATTGTGCCACTAGTGATTTTGTTAAAAACAATTAATTATTAAAACATGACGGGTTTTTTTTATTATTCCTGTTGACTAAATGCACTCAAATTTAACAAAGGATTTAATAAAATGTTTCAGTGAGAGATTAATCTGCTGCAGTAAAAAACACACTTGTTTTTTTAGGGCACGAGAGATGTAGCTGCCACTGCAGGAGCAAACTGATGTCAATACCGAAAGGTAAGACAGACTTGGTCCCTAAGGAAGGGCAGAGGACGCAGAGTGGACTGAAACGACAACTTCAGGTTTTAGATTAAGGTGAAATCTGATTTGAAAACATGAGAAAACGAGAATAACTCCTCCAGATTCTGACCAGAACGATTCATCATTTTCAGATTTGAAGGAAAGGTGCGACTTCCTGGATCTACTGATCACGAAGATCAAAAGCTAAAACAAAATTTATCAGTATGATGTTTAGACCGCGCCCTGCCCTGCCTCCATGTCCTCACTGCTGAGGGTTAAAAACGTCACGCTGGAGAAACAACAACCAGCAGGAACAAACGGGCCGCAGCGAGGCAGGGAAGTGATGAGAGACGATGTTACATAGTTTGTTTTGGTCTTACTTTTGGGATGTGTCAACAAAATCTGAAATAAATTAGACTGTTACCACAGCCGTTTTTTTTTTTTTTTTTTTAAATGAACAAAATGTTTTCTTCACGCTGCGCACAAAAACATTTCCGTAAATTTTGATCAGCTTGATAAATGAACCGGCTTGAAAGTTGAAGGATTGTCTACAAACAAAATGCATTCATCAGATAATCTCTCCAAATCACACACAGAATGTGTATCTGTGAGATAAATGATCTTTTCTGCATTTGATATTGAAATCCTCTGAAGTTACGCAGCAGGTTGGTCACACTTCTTTGCAACATTTCTTTCCTCTTTTTCTGGAGACTAGCAGGTGTCGAATGTGCAGGAGGTGTCAAAGAACCAATCACAAATACTTTAGAGGGAGGTAGATGCCCTTGATTATTTTACAGCTTTCTCTAGCTGTCTTGTAAATCATGTGGGAGCCATTTCAGAGCAGCAGGGAGGCTTTCATGTTGTGGTGAAACTAGTAAACCACTTAGACTTTCTGCAAACAAAACACTCCTGGATTGCAGTCCCCAATACGCTGTCCTTTACTGGATGTGAGCCAGTCTCTTCAGATCTGCAGCTGAAGGTTTGTTTCTTGACATCTTCAGTGGTCACTCGCGCTCAAGAGCCTTTGGCTGAAATTCTCGTCGATTCCTGTGCTTAAGATTAGAAGTTGCATGTCTATGATTATCATAGGCTGATTGGGTTCCTAGAGAGGCTAGAAAGAAGAGGAAAATCTGAACAAGCGTCATCGCCCACAACGAGTGTCGAGGATTAAAATACATCCTTAGGCAGGGCAAGGCCCTTCTGTCTGCTGAAGTCTTATGCCAGGACAGTTTGGTCAGTGATGAGTTTTCATTTGAAGAATGTGGAAGATAAATCCAAAGCAGTCCTCGGAGTTCAGTCGACCAGGAGGATTTAAAAATAAAAAAAGTTCAGCTTTTCTGAAACAGAGTCCTGGTTCTGTTCCGTCTGCAGCTGCATCAACCATGTGAGGAGAAGATGGGTCTGCTGATGTTGCTGTTGGTCGTCATGGCTGCCAGTTCCCATCTGATTTTAACAAAAGGAAGGGGGAAAAAATGTATCAAAATCTTTAGAAAAATGTTCTTTCTTGCTGAATCTGAGTAGCTGAACGTGTTTAAATTGTTTATATTTACGATAATCATAACATTGTGCAAAACTCATATAATTGTTTTGAGTTTCTACCAGAGAATTTACATTTTATTTAGGTTTCAAATGTATTTTGAAATTCCAGACTAAAAAAGAAAGGCACACAAACCTCTAGCATCATTTCTTTATTTTCATAATTTAGACAATTTATAGTGGCTAAACGTAGCCCTTGTCACAATAAACAATAAATTAATTAATTGCATTATAAATTAAAATGCGTTCAATAATTTTCATTTGCATGATACATAGTTTTTCTCTTTCTACCAAAAACTGGATGATCAGAATCTTCAGTCTGCTGTTTTGGTCTCATCTATAACCCTTTTTAGGAGGACAACTTTGTTTACAAAAACTTCATAATCCACTTTATTTTTTTTTTCTGTTGTTAATTTTGAATATTTAAAATGTCTTCCAGTTTCAGTGGTAAATGTTCATTAAAACGTAATGTTTATTAATCATCTTTGAGAACGTGTTCTTGCATTATTATGCCTTTTTCCATTATAAGCAACAATGTTGTCGTTTATCGCAATGACTTCTGGGACAATTCTGCGTCCAGTAAAAGTTTTTATGGCAACAGGCCTAGCTAGACTTTAAAGGAAAAAATGCACAAGACAAAGGAATAAATGAAAAATGGATGGATGAAGGAAGAGAGAGAAATTATAAGTTATTATAAGTTTGTGAATGAAAGGAGAACGAATGGATGGAGCGGTAAATGGAAGGATTTTTACTCCAAAACTCATACTTTTCATACTTTACCATCTTTTACTACATTTCCATATATTACATTTTTTATACTTCCTCCAGACTGTGTGACTAAAAAAAAAAAAAAAAAACAAGATACATTTATTCTGAAACACAGAGAACGTGGCAGACCCCCTGCTGTGCGCCGTCCCCATCGCCTCCTCTAACTTGTCTGAGTAAAGAGGCAGGCTGTGGAAAAGACGGGCCGTAACATGAGCGCGAGGAGCGGGAGCTGCAAACAGGGTCCAGCAGTGACCCGATGACAGGTCAGAGGTTGAGCTGCAGATTGTTATCACTGGCTCTGGTTTCACACTCACTCCCTCTCGACTGCTTTGTTCGTTTTTCTGTTGTGAGCACGTGTGTTTAAGAGGAGTTGGGGACGCCACCGAGAGGCAAAAGGGAGTTAACCAAAGTCTTGTGACCCCAGCTGGAAACCCCTCGAAGGGTTAGAAACACAAATGCAAACACCAAGGCTGGGAGCGTGCAAGGTGGCAGAGATGATGCAAGAGAAATGAGAGGTTAAGAGGAGTAATTAGTATCAGGTTCCAACAGACAAACGTGCACAAAAAAGAAAAAAAAATATCTTAGCAGGAGGCCGAAGTTTTAGACACACTTGCTTCAAAAAGTGCAAGTTATTCATTACATCTTTTCATGCAAATCAATTTCAAGAAATTGATGTTGTTTGTAGAAAGTGATTGAAAGAAGATGGAGGAAAGTTTGGTTAGAAATGATGGAAAGATTGACTTTTTCCATCAGATTTGATTTTCTGGACAAACTGGGTGGACTTCGTTTCACCAATGAGGTCAGATTTTGTTGAGTAATAGCATCTTGTTCTGTGAACTTTTATGGTGTTTTTGTTTTTCCCTCTAATCTGTTAAAGTGATTCTGTCAGAGGAGATTGAAAATACAAAGATGAACTGGGAAAGTTCATCTTTGTATGAAAGTGTAATTTCTGCAAAGTGTAATTTCTCAATGCTCACCAAAAATATAAATAAAAAAAAGGAATTACATAAAAAAGAATAATTACTTTCTCTTTTAACTATATTGCACTGTTTTTTATTTTGTTGTAAATAAATTGATATGATGACACTAGTATTTGTACTGAAGGTTTTTATTTTGTGAAAATCGCAGTCATTTCAGACCTATATTTCCAAGCTATCACTTATTTCACTGCCGTAATATTAAAATCTAATAACACATTTACATTTATGCCTGAGTAAGTTCAGCAGTTTCCACTTTTATTCTGCCGGACAATGAGGCGGCGTCTGTGTGATGTAAACGCCGGGCACAGGGCTCAGACAAAATACGTCACAGTCTGCGTTAACGTTTCTTCATGATCATTTGATTCTTTTATAAAACAAACTTTTCTGCTATTAGCTGAGCTATAATTATGTGTAAAATGTACATTAGTACGCCACAAGCTGAATGAAGGATAATGAGTTATAATTTGCCTTTTTGATAAATAACCTCATTACTGAGAGTGACAAGCATAATACAAACAGGACCTAAAATGTGTGGGTTCTGTGACAAAACAGCATTAATGAGAGGAGGATGCATCTCTGACCTGATATCATGTGGGAGTCCTGACTGCTCCAGACTGTACTGAATAACAGCTATTTTGCATAATGTCTTCAAATTGGGGCCTGCAAAAAAACAGAAAGTGAAGTGAGTCAGATTATCTAATTATATTCATGCTGCAAATATACATCTCAGCTGTGGGAATTCAACCTGACACTGCAATACAACTAAGATCCGTAGGGTCCTTCTCTATGGTGTAAAATCCTCCTGAAGTGGCTGCAAAGCAGGCCACAGTCAGAAACAAAACAACGACATTTACATACGAGGGAAGTGACGCAAGCGTCAACTCATCTTGTTACAAACCTGCGTTCTAAATTTACCTGCAAACTTCCTCCTAGTGCCGCCGTCATGGCTGTTTGGCCATATGTTCACTGATGAGCAGTGTGAGGAGGACACACGTGACTGGCGCTGGGACGCGTATGGCACAGGGGATGCCACCGGGTACAGCCGGTCCCTGTGCAAGCCCACCCACACGAAGCCAAACTGTGACCAGAAAGCTCTGCAGGCCCGTCCCAAGCAGGCAGGATGCATGACTATACTTGGGTGTCTGTGAGGCGGAAGCGCCCACTGCGAAAGGCCGGCGAGGAATGAAGCAGTGCAGTGAAGACACGCCAGACAAGTTGTTATAGGGTGTTATAGTTCGGGGGTTTTTTTGGCATGGTCAAAAACTGGGAGTTTTACAGTTCCTTAGCTAAAAATTCTTTATCCACTGGTTAAAAGTTTACATACACTTCTCTTGGGCAACGATTTTCAAAATATTTTTCATCTTTTATTCACAGTGGAATAATCATATAATGAACAACTTTAATAGAATTTGCTCATTAATCAAAATGAACCCAAACCACACATTTTTTTGAAGCCATCACAAGAAGAGCTGAAACAATAAGTCATATTAATTGTGATGAATCAATTATCAAAAATAATCTGCAATTAATTTAGTAATCGATTAACTGTCAACTGGAACATATAGACTAAAGAAAAGGTGTATTGAGCAGTAGTTAAGCCAAAACTGAAGAAAAATACAAACATTTTCAGAATACTTGATAGATTAATCGATTACTAAAATAAATAAATATTATTTGCAGCCCTAATGACAAGCCTGTTTCATGATCCTCGGTGGTTTTTTGATAACTTTTCTTGGTAGAATTAATTTTAAATTGTTGGCTTTTAAACAGAACCCCGAACTTTCTTGACGGTGTTGAAGTTGAAGCCTTGAAAAAGCCAGGATTCAAGGTGACACTTTCAAAACTGGCATCAGTGTCAAGATGAGAAAATCTACAGTTAATTAAAACTTGTCTATTCAGTTCCCTGTTTTCAGATTTTTTGTAAAGTTGTATGGAATGTAATCATTTGCCAATGAAACATTTCAAATAAATAATTAAAAGTGCAAAACAAATGTGACCCTTATGATCCTAGTGAGTTTGAACTGTTAATTAGTTTGTGCTTCAGAGTTTATGTTGTGTTCTCTTCTCCATCACATCTCATGGTGATTGTGTGCAACAGTTCCTGAACATCTGCGGCTTTAACAAAAACAGACTTTAAAAGAAAAAGGTATCAGTGTCTCTCCTTTTCAGCTTCTGAATGAACCATCATTAATGAAGTTTACAACTATCTGAACATGTTTGATAGTTTAAGGATAGAAAAGACACATTTTTAACAAGTGGTAACAAAAGAAAGCAGGAGAACAGGAAGGAATACTCACTGAAGTCTAAGATGTACAAGTCTGAATGATCCATGAGATTAAATTCATCCCCCATTCCTTGCTCTGGGCAGGGGCTGTCAAAGAGAACAAAAACAATCAGAGTTAGGTTAGGGTGAGCCCTCACACTTCCTGCTCTCCTGATCAGGATCCAAACGGCTTCCCAGGATGCTTTTCACTCCAAACTCTCTAATGGAGTCATTTATAGGACTCAAAACCAGCAGTATCTCATCTGCTGTCTTCATTCTGTTGTTTAATCCTGAACTTTTTAATCAGGGACTCTAAGATTTTTGCCAATAGGCAGGACCGGGCGCATTGCTCTCCTTATCATGGACGCTCATGATTTAAGCTCACAGGAAGTGGAGCACTGCACCGAGACGGCAGGCTGGCCAGAGCTGATAGACTCCCAGACCTGTGCTGTCGATGATATCACTGCACATCTGTTTCCTGCCACAGCTAAGCACACACACACACACACACACACACACACACAGACACACACACCTGTAACCCACCTGAATCACCACAGTCTGAGAGAGAAAGCTATGCTAAATTATAACTATCCAGGCATTATTCTAAACAATTAATAATAATGAAAAACCTGACCAAGTAGAACGATGCTTCATAAAACAAAACGTTACTGTAATAAATACCCTGGAGCCAAAGGAAGTTAATCTTTTAGGAGTGATTTATTTTCTAAAGGCAGAGAATTAAGCTTACTAGATCCCCATAACTGTTTTACAGACACAATAACAATGCACACAGACCTGTCTAAATAAATGATTAAATTTCTCTTGACACTTTCATGCAACCCAAAGGAGACATTCAGCCAGACCTGTGCCATCTCCAAGCATTTAGGAGACCATAAATGTATATTACACTGATCTACACAGCCAAGATCAGTCGCTACAGAAACTTTACGGCGCCTTGCAAAAGCTTTTGCTGAACCTTTTGGTTTTAGGTTAAAGCATATTCATGCGCTAAGTAACGTCCAGAAATTTGAGGCAGTTGAAAATGTTTGGAAAGGTTTTTACAAACTGATGCTCATAGAAGCTCCCCATCCAGTTTGAATGGGCATGAGCTACTTTGCAGCAGTTTCCCTAAAATCTACAAGTAAAATCACTGAGAAAGACGGTTCTGACTCAAGGGGCTGAATGTAAGACACATAACATGTCAGCATTTTTATTTGTGGAAAAAATAAAACTTAAACAATCTCAATAACATATTTGTGACATGAGATGTAGTAATACTTTTATTTTTCAAGTCAATAGAAAAGAAATGAAGAAACACTCTAGATATATAGTACCATTTCAAATTATTGGACATTTTCTGTTTTCTTTCATTTTTTAAAAAAAACAGTCCGTCTCCCGCAGCACACTGTCCCCTCCTCTATCCTTCTACCCATCAATCTCTATTCTCTTCTCCATCACATCTCCCTCTCGCTGCGTGTTCAGGATGTTGTAAGGGTTTTACGTTGCTAATCTTCCCTAAACAAACAAGGCGGCCAGGAGAGGTGCTCAGCACGAGTGCCGTCGTCCCAGGGGTCCAGATGGGGAAGTCATTACAGCCCCCTGCCCTCAGGAGGTGACCCGGCCTCTGCACCTTAGAAGAGGACCCTGAGTCGAAACATTACTCAGGTCTTTAAATATGTTTTTACTAGTGAGCTTAATCCAAAAATCAACCAGCAATAAATTAGAAAGGTGCAACAATAAATACAAGGTATTAATAATGGGCAGTGATAAACAAAACTTTTTATGATTATCACAAATTAAAAAAGCAAGATTTTTTTTGTTGTTTTAAGTTTCTGTTTTCAGGTAAAACAGTGGTGGATTCACCCTGGACAGGTCGTCAGGCCACCACAGAAACTCACACATCTAAAGGCAATTTAGAGAGACCAATTAACCCACCATGCATCTGGACAGCAGGAGGAAGCTGATCATGCTGCCTAAGAAGCACTAATGGCTTTCACAAGGTTTTATTTGAGAAATTAAAAGCTTAAAAGTGTGGCAATCATTCAGATTTAGTCGCCTAATCCTTGTAGAATCATTATTTGCTGTAATTGCAGCCGATAGTCTTCAGGGTTACGCCGCCAGCAGCTTTGCAAATCTAGAGACTAAAATTTAGCCCTTTTCTTTTATGAAAAACATAAACCTCAGTCAGATTTATGTTTGCAAACATCAAATTTGTAAGAGGATTTACATGTCAGCTTTAACAGGAACATTTTAACAAATGAACATGCTGTCGTCGTCTTGCGAGGTGAACCTCTGTCACAGAATCAAGTCTTTAGCAGCCTCTAAAGTTGGTTTTCTTTCAGAGGTTTTGTATTTTGCTCCATCGATCTTTCCAACTACGGAGATGAACTTCATTGTACCTTCTGCAGAAAAGTTGCCATCACCACATTTCACCATGCGGATGGTGCGACGTCAGTTTTCATTCTCACGGAGGTCAAAAAGTTCATTTTGTTAACATCTGATCAGATGCCTTTGTGCCATTCCTCCTGATGATGGACTGAACAGTAAAATGTTCAAACTTTGGAATATAATTAAATAACTTAGCCCGGCTTTAAACTTCTCCATAAAGTTCTTCCTGACTTTTCTGCTGTGTTCACTCGTTCTCCAACAAACCTCTGAGGCCTTCAGAGAACAGCTGGATTTATACTGAGATTACAATAATACACAGTTAATTAGGTAACTTTAGTGGATAAGTACTTGAAAGAGATATAAATTAGGAAATTTCATAAGGTGGCTAAATAGAAATATGTTCTTTTTTCTTTTATTTATTTTGTTGAAACAAGTTTTTTTTTTTAAATGTGGAGCTCTTTGGTTTCAAGTGGCTTTTACATATGATGCAGGTTATACAAAGATGAAGCAACTAAGTGGAGATTGTTTAATTTTTTGACAGGACAAGAGACATTTTCTATTTATGTTAGGAGGAATGAGATGAACAATGTTCCAGGGGAAAAGTTCACAACGTTCAATGGTTTAATGTTTATTATTATTATTATTATTATTATTATTTTTGCTGATGAATATTGTGACAGTTTTCTTCTCAGTGGTGTTTGTTTTAAAAATGTGTGTTGTGTGGTTGGACAGTTTTTAACCTTGTTAATGTGAAAACTCCTTATCATAATGCATACTTATTGAAGAATGTATTTTTTCTTATAAAACTCTAACAAAACACATTCAAGCTATTCATTGTAATATGAAACCATGCAGAAAAATGTACGCGGTGTGAAAACCTTTCCAAGTCACTGTCCTGAGCTTCCAAGCATTATATCAATGTTCTTTGGCAACTGAGATATTGCACGCATTGATATCGCAATAGTAACTGCAATTTAATATAGAGCCCTGAAAACTAACATCTGTATCTGAAAAGCACAGCTCAGTAGCTGTGAACTACTGTGCAGACTCACTCAGAAGAGACGGTTCAGGTTGAAGATGCTGACATGTGAAGCGGAGCAGATAAGACGATGTTTGAACAGCAGTAATAGTGTTAACAAGAAAGCTGAAGATTGCGTCCTCCTAGATAAAAGTTTCTCACTAGGTCGTGGATATTGTCGGCCTGAGTGTGAAGTTTAGCAGAGCATCAGGAGATGTTAATACTTTATTGGTCGCCACAAAAAGGAAGAGAATGAACTGAACCGTAAAGGCAGGAGAAAGAGCGAGGGGGTGATGGCGGACGAACGATGGACTGGCGGTATTAAGAAGTGGGAAAGTCACAGCGCACGACTTTATGTGGCATCCTGGTGTTTGACGGGCCACTTTGTTACTTGATCAGCAAAGTATCAGTGTGTGTGTGAAAGTGCTCCTCCCCCTGCAGTGGCAGTGGTTCCCAGTCTGAATGATGCCTGAGTGATGCTGCTCCCCCCACTAAAACAACACCGGTTGCTATTTCAAACAACACTCAGTGCGGGCGTCTAATCACCTAATTGCCAGCTCTGCACTGCCTACTCCACCTAATTACCTTCTAAACCAAGGCCTTGAAACTGCAGAAGACAGAGCTGAGCTAGCGTCCTGAGACCTAAAACAGACGAGGAAACAAGAGTCTTGGAAGGAAAAGGAGTGATCAGTAGAATTAAAAGTTACTTTCAGAAACTGTAAAAAGGCAGACAAAGTGGTAAAACTGAGATTTTCTCTGTGTTCTTTTAAGAAATGTTTTTACCGTCTTCATTGGCCATATCCTCATTCTTGGGCTGATATGATCTGCATCCTTTTCCTTTCTCTCCTTCCCACTGAACTCTTCTTTTTCTGAACCCCCTTAACCCACAGGAACTCATCACACACAACAACTTCCTGCAAAGCATCTTATCAGGACAGCCAGATGGGCCTTCAAATTATTTCACAACCTATACGGTAGTTTTGCTAATGCATTAAAGTACTGAAAACGTTTGTGGTCTGAAAATAATTCACTCCCTTTGACATTTTCATTGGTGTGTACGTCCATGAAAAACCAGGTCTGCCATGTTTCTTTCTCAAAAGGAAGTAAAATGTTTCTTTTCTTCTACTCCATCAACCAGGACACAGGGGGCCATTTGGATAACCACATGACTATAAATATGCATCAACAAAAGAGGCTCCTAACCTTCAAATAGGACTTGTAAAACATAAGTTTTCATATACATTTTTTAAATCATAGCATCTATAAGCAGGTGAAGGATTTCTTAACATCTGCATTGACTCCAGTCAGAGATAGAAATGATCTGTGATTTAAATTTTCCTAATTGAATCCAACATTGTAAGTTATCACAGATTGATAGATTAATCATTGAGACCCCATGTCTTCCAGGGCTATCAGTGCCCCCTCCCGGGTCGTGGCTGGACAGTGGATTAGGACCTGTAGCTGTCGAGACCTAAACCCCATGCAGAGATTGAGACACAAACTACATCAGTCCTGCAGGGAGAGACGCCTGACTTTAGATTAGACAAAGGGGACGCCGGCCCCAAACAAGCACTTATCTCCAGTTTCAGCCACTGTGAACGAAGGCAGCTGGGTTTACTGGTGATGCTGAAACACAACTAGTGGTACTCACTGCTACAAATAATAATGGTACCACTAGAAAATGTATGAAGAACTTTAAACGGGGCCTGTCAAAGTGTGCCCATTGGTTGGAACCCAGCGTTCTGATGCTAAAAATTAGCTAAAACTGAAGCAGTAAAAGTTAGCCTTAACCTATTTTACTGGACATGACATGATAAATTTTGCTGGAAGATAAATTGTCCCTGTAATTATTGTAATAAATTATAATAATGTTGTGTTGATAGCATTTGTAAAGAACACTTAACACTGGAACTGGAAAATACTTTAAATATTCAAAATAAAACCAAAAACAACAAATAAGACATAATAAAAAACACACACTACCAAATTTAAAAATAAAATGAAATTTGATGTCTAAACAAAATTGCTCTTCAAAACATTCTAGTCATCAGAA
Organism: Poecilia picta; assembly: GCA_033032245.1. Taxonomy (NCBI): domain Eukaryota; kingdom Metazoa; phylum Chordata; class Actinopteri; order Cyprinodontiformes; family Poeciliidae; genus Poecilia; species Poecilia picta. The sequence goes on from CM065367.1 coordinate 8,749,358, forward strand.
TGGAAATTATTGAATTCATTTTAATGAATCATTCAATTAATTAATACGTTGCTTATGGCAACAGGCTTAACTGTACAATAAGCGTTTTTGGAGAAAGAGTTCTGCTGCTGTAAATTGGATTTCTTTCTTTTAATAAGCCAAACATGCAACACTCTGTTTCTGATGCACAGATATTTCCACAAAACGTTTAGTTTATTCAAAAACAGTCTGTCATTTTCTTTAAACAAATCGATTTATGACAGTGTCACAAAGAATCACCTTTTCAGGCTGTTTATTTGAGCTGGAGCCTAACACCCAGCCCGATGACACCCTAATATACACAGCCAGCCAGCGGGTTAAGGAGGGTTACGATGCAGATGAAATACTATCATGAGCTTGTCTTTGAAGAGTAAATCACAGTGTTTGCTGCGCCGCCCCAGGGTCTTGTCCCGCCACGCGCGGGATGCCCCACATCCTGCGGGGGTCGCCTTCACTGTTTGACAGGTTTTATCTGGGGCATACTAACACACACACGCACGCGCACAAAGACAATTAATAAAAGGAAACTTCTGGAGCTTACCCTTTGACACTTCAGCCAAAAGATGACAGTTAGTGTTGGTTTGAAATTGATGGTGTGTTGACAGGCATGTTTTGGTGGAATCAAGGAGACGTAGTTATTACTTTTAGACTACAAAAAAAAAAAATCTATAAAATCTAGGATTTTCACAGCAATGTCTTACTAGTAAAGTTCTCTGCCTCATTTAGCAATAACAAGCCACACCTCATGGAGTAACAGCTGCCCTTGGATAAACCACAATATGTCCCAACAGGAGATATCAAAGCTCCAGATTCCTGACCTTCATGAACTGCTCAACAAAACGGCTGCACTCTGCAGGACATCCCTGCCTCCACAACTTTTCAGTTTTGTAATGACCCGTTAAATTCTCCTGAGATTAAATATCATGGAGAGATTTTTGTGGATTAAAGTGGGTGGTTTTGTTTTGGCTACCAGTGAGATTACCAGCAGTGTGGTCTCTCCCATGCTCAGCGTTCAGAGCGGACACACACTCGCAAATTCTTTCTTGCAACCATAATCAGAAAGCTTTAGTTGTCATTATAGAGAAGCACAACAAAATAAACATATTTATTTATTTTATTTTTACTAGGATTTTATGTGACATTCTGTTACAAAATAGTGCATAACTGTAATGGTTAACAGATTCATTTTACAATAACAGTTGCAAATCATTTGGGGTATCTCTGTAGTTGATTTACAGATCTACCTCCATTTTACTTTCCAAAAGTAGCTTTAGCTTAGCTAGAATGAACTGAGAGCAAGAGTGGCCCTCAATTTTAAAGTCTTAATGAAATTTAGGTCTTTGTTTGAACTACAGCTCTTTACAGCCTCTATCAGTTTTTTTCTTTTCATCTAGGACTGCATTGTAATCGGCTGAATCCATACTTCCATCAAATCTCACCGTCTTCCCAGCAGCATTCACCACATTTCATCTTGAAACATGAAAGTGGCAAAACTGAAGTGTGAGACATTGGAAAACCGCATCTTCATTTCCAATTGACATTTTTAGGATTTTATTTGGGGGAGTAAAGAAGGAAAGGGACTGAAAAGAAATCCATGCCTTATTTTTCAGACTTATTTTCTAAAAAAAGAAACTTAATCCACGTATCAAGAATTGGAAACTATCTATAATTTTTATAACACTTCACAATAATCTGCTTTGTGTTGGTCTATCACATAAAATCTAATTAGAACTCCAGGAACATTTTAGGTTGAGAAAATGACTATCAACAGATCAAAACATTTCTGTTTCTGCTCTTCATCATAGACATGAAGGCCACAAGCCACAATGAATCAGTTTTTCCATTTCATTTTCAATGAATTAGCTTTGTGTTTAATGGATGCTTCTTAAAATAAAACACTGAAAATCTTTTTACACTCAGGCAATTTGGCACTATCCAAATAAAAACTGATTTAATTTGACTGATGAAATAAAACTTAAGCAAAGATGGGCCGGATTTGGCCCGCAAACCTTGAGTTTGTCGCATGTTTTAAAGGGTGCGAATACTTCTGGAAAGCACTGTGTACATGCAGTGAAAACAGAAATTATATTAATTGAAATAGACTAGCATATTGACTTGAGATGAGATGGAATCAAGATGGAATCAATAAAAAAAGATCATTTATAATTGAAGCGTCTAAAGTTAGAAGTGTCGTCAGCATGCTTTTGATGTCAGTTAGTGACTGCCTAATGCTAATTGAAAGAAATGTAGTAAGACTGGCACAGAAAAGCAAGCATGTGGGTGTGTACGTGCACCCTGCTGACGTAAGGTGATGAGGGGAGCTGTGAGTCACTGTGTCATGTGAGTAGATGAAGGAAAAAAACAGCTAAAATGAAAAGAGGCACCAGAAAAGAGAGAGAATGATGGAATTGAGCTGTCAGACTGGCTGTATACAAAAATAGGCCAAAAATCTGCAGATTTCACTACAATGCTGAACAAATTTCTGAACAGATTTTACTGAACAAATTAGAGCTAAATGAAAGGCAGCAGAAGAGATTCATCATTACTGTTATTTGGACATTAAGCAGGAGCTTAATATTACAATGAAAGAAATCTATTATAACGCAGCATCAACTGCCACTGTCGTCATATGAGACTCTTGATTTGTTCAACCACAAAATGCTTTTTCATTTAATATCCGAACTGAGCTTCTTTACACAATTTATCTGGATTGAAGTCTTATAAAAAGTGTTCTTTTACGGTCTAATGTTTTTAGCTGCAACTAATAGTGTAGTATTGACCTCTCAGATATTCGTTCCATAGCAAGTATCCTAGTTTCTCTGTTTGGCTGTGTCTCTTTTATTGGTAGATTCACAGTTTTCATTACAGCTGTGAATAACTGAGTGTACTCAAGTAAGCAGACCTAAGCCAGTGATTCTTATTTGGAAAAAACAATTTAGTCTAGTCGTATTTTACATTTCTTTCTTTTTAAACTAAATGGTTCCTTCTGCTTGCTCAAAATCAATAAATTAGAGGAATCAGCTAGGTTAGCTTACATAGAGGATGTTGTACCAACTGGAATTATGTAATATAATTAAATTATGCTGTACTAGAATTCTGAATTTTGTATGGATTTGGTGTGACTGCATGATAGGAATTTACTGGAAAGAAGTGGGCTGGTTTGAACTGAGTTTGGAGCTTTTGACAGAAAACTGGATCTCCATTTTGTAATCTGTCTTAAGATTACATTTGTTGTGAACCGGCCATATATATACTTTACACAAAAAGAAAAACCTGTGGTTATGCCTTTCAGGATCTGCATTGGCCTTGTTTAGCCTATGGATGCACAAACAGCGTCTCGTTACTGTGATCAGTTGTGTGAGCAACACATTTGCTACGTCAGGTCCTATTACCAATAGCTGCTTCCATCTGCCTCAATGAATCCAAACAAGCAACAAAAATATCTCTGGAGCCATGAAAATTTTCTTCAGAGGTCAGAAGGAAAAAAAACTGCAAACAAAACAGTCGTATGCAGGTGACAAAAAATAAATAAATCAAGCTGATATAATCTTGCTGTATTTTAGTATCTGAGTAACTACTGGCACCATAAAAAATATTTAGCATTCTAAAAGAAAAACTTGACGACTGAACCGGTCCCTTTTTCTCTAAAGTCTTCAAAGAGTCTTTATGGTCTGTATCGCTAAAGACCATTCAGGTTTTGATGGAAGTAAAATGACTGGTCTCTGCTGCCAGCAGTGAAACGTACTTAGAATCCATTTAATGAACACCGTTATCCCCTTTCCCCATAAAGGTACTGGAGGACTAGAAAGGTTTCATTTCCCTCACAACTGAGATCACTTGGATACAGACATTTGGAAAAAGCCTTCAATCACAAGGTAACATTTTAGCACAATCATTACAGTTTTTACAGCTCTGCAGAAAATCTTTTCTTCTAAAAAAATAAATGTTCCAATAGTCAGGTCGTTCACGGATCTGTGGCAAATTCCCCTTCACACATTCTGAACTGTCTGCTCCCAGCATGCCAATCTGTCATGTCCTTGTTCGCATCCTGTCCCTCATAGGATGCCCTGTTCCTACGCTTAAACTGCTTCCTGATTTAGCCCAAACTGGGATTATCGTAAGCAATTAAACACAACATGATGGACGCCAACAATGACACCATAGCTGCAGCAGGAGACCCATAATCTATGTGGCACTGCTTTCGTACGCAGCTCGGATCCTTTTAAAGTGAAAAATAAAACACAAACTCTCGGGTTCTAGATCTGCACGGTGTGTGTGTGCTTAGTTGAAGGTCAGTTCAGGTGGAGTTGGTCATGCGTGGGGTCGTCCTTCGTGAGGCAGTGAGCAGGTCCCGGTAAATGAGTGAAACGGAGGCATTGAGGGCATATCAAATTGCACCCGGTGAGAAGAACGCTCCCATAGGTCATAAATCAGAGACGGGGCAACATTTCGCGCCTTTCTGCAGCTCAGCTAGTCTGTTTAGATTGACGAAAGTGGCACACAAAGGGCTGCTACTAATGTCAAGCCTGTCACTGACACACAAACAATGTTTGCTCAGTTACTTTAGAAAAAGTCAAAAATTCTCACAAAAAATTGGCAAACATGTTCTGTGAACATAGGAAAAAAATAGGCTAAATAAAGATTTAGCAAATTAATATGTATAAAACTGCTCTATAATTTTACAGCTTTACCTTATGTTTCCTTTATTTTCAATAAATGAAAATAGCACTTTATATCATGCTGAAAGCAATGACAGTGTTGTATTAATTAACTCTAGTGTCTAAAACTAAAGCAATAAATTTCTTCTGACCAAATTCCTTCAAGTAAAACAAATATCACAAAGTGGGAACAAATATCCACAGAAGGGGTTCTGTTTTGGATCAGTCTGAAAGGACGACCAAGCAGGAAAACAAAATGTAGACAATAAATTTTAACACAATTTCCTTAGACGACCCAGCAAAATGAGGAGGCCCAGAAAAAACACAAGCAAAGTGTCCAGAAGATAATTCATGATTGCCCATGTGAGCATTTGTCAAGGTTGCTGAGACACACACCCAATAACTTTTTACCCCATTTAACTGCTCTTCTGCAAAAATAAACAAGACGGAGCGGAAATGGGTGATTACAAAGCCAATATTTTCTCTAAGTAAGTGGTCTGTAGTGAAAAACCACCTGCTATTGATGCAAATCATCCCAGGAATTAAAAAAACTAATGAAGCGTAATAGAACAACTTTCGAACTAAAGCAGGCAAATGAGTTCAATAAGAAGCTGTTAGGGTTTGTTTGTGTGTCTAGTCTGTGCATGTGCTTATGGGACTTCCTGTGTGTAAGAAGCTTAAGTGTGCTCACACAAACAAATGTGCAATTCTAGGTAAAAAAAACCCTGTGTGGTCAGCTTTCTTATGGGTTGGGAGGATAAAGCAATCATTTGTACAGTAACTGAAAACTACATCTTGGCAGCATTAAAAACCCACAGAACATCTGCTTAGCAACAAAATCCTGCGTATTAGAAATACTGCAGACAAAACAAAATATTTTTTTACAAAAATACCAGGGGTGAAGGTCTGCATATGTTAAGAGTCTTAAATTGCTTGGGATTTTAAACAGGATGTTGGAGATATTCTGCGATGTTTGATTTCTTCCTCTTCACACTTCATCAGCTCAAACACACTCCCCTCTCCAGACTCGTCTCTATCTGCTCTCGACAGGAAATCATGACTCCTAAAACTCAGACTAATCCCAGAGGAAATCCAAAATCATCGAGGGGCTTCTAATTATTTTTTTTCACTCTTATTTTGTGTAGCTTTCCATCTCAGAACCATGCCAGAAACTAAAATTACAAGTTTGTTGTTTTTATTGTTCAACAAAAAATGTATTATTCACATTTTCCAAGATATAACACCAGCCTGCTAAAATTAAAGAATAAGACAAATGTGTTGCCCCAAAGTACAACACAAAAATATTTCGATTATTTTCACACATTATGTTAAAATTACACAACTTAATTAATTTTATGTGACATTTCACAAACTAGTGCAAAAATATCAAGTATGAGTAAAGTGACCCATTTTATTTTTTTATATAATTATCAAAAGTAGCAAGAAGGTCCTGTGTCCTGGCTTTTTTCTGCATGGAGTTTGCAAGCCGGCCCCCATAACGGTGTGGGTTTCCTCCAGATTTGTCACTTCTTCTTTGAAAAGTAGCTCTAAATCAGTCAGATCTGACTGAGAGCGAGTCTGTGAACAACTATTGTCATTTCTTTCCTCAGATTTCCAACAGGATTTCAGTTCAAACTTTAACTTGGCCAGTCCAACACATGAACATACTTTGATCCAAACCAGGGATTGGTAAGTCCGACCAGATTCAGAACCAACTGAGCTACGGGTCTAGGCAGCTCATCTAGTGTTAGCATAGGCCTCTAGAATGTGGGACTGAAAACAAATACATGCCATATTTTCAAAGGTTCAACTGTGAAAAGAAAAAAAAAAATAACTGTGCATCCCTTTCCTTCCACTGCCTTGGTCTCACACCACCTCAAAATCTGAATAAACACACTTAAGTTTTCGGTTGTAAACTGAGAAAACACTTCTGGAAGTCACTGTATGTGGTGAATTATAAAGTTCTGAAAGAATTCCAGTCTTTGGACCCTTTTTCAGACTCCTATAGATGCCGGTAGACAGAGTGGAGCTCAGAAGACCTTATCCACGGCTCTCTAAACCGTTGTCAGGCTGTCCCTGTGGGGTCTGCCTGATAACAGTAGCATTGTTGATAACACTAGCCCAGGACTCAGACAACTTTAGACCACGCCAACGCCGTAAGCTGCCTCATTAATCTGCTGGCTACTGGCCTATCACAAGTCCGTCACCAGCCCAGCGGCACCTAACCAGCTTCAAATCACCGGCTATCACTACTGTCTTACAAGCAACAAGGGGAATAATCAGCCTGCTGTCTACAGGCGGCAGACCCTCCACTTTGTTGTTCAAAAGAAACAGAGTTTTTCTTAGTCTCTGCTTGCTTTGTTAATAAAAAAGTCAGAACAACACTTGTTTTTTTATGTTCAAGAAGGATCCTATGTATTTATGTCTTTAGTCAACTAAAAATTTTATACAAATTCAAAACACTGAACTGCTTTTAAATTATTTCCTGGAAGAACCAGAGTTTGTTTCAACATCCATCAGGTGTGAAAACAGCCTCAGTCTTCTTGTTGGACTACCAAAGGTAGAGCGATTCAGTAATTATCGGAAATAAATCATCTTGATTTTACGTTTAAAGAAGTAAGATTTTGTAACCTTCAAAAGTCTTCTGTGGGTTTTTTACAAATCCCTTTTCAAGTTTTTCCCATTTTTTAGGCAAGACTAGCAAAGATAACTGTTTGACAGTCATCAAATATCTCTTATGTGTCTATGCATGATACGCTACACAATTATGGGTAGATATATTTATTTTATAATGCCAACTGGTAACCATAACTGTTGTATTTATTGTATAAATATAATACAATTTGACTATATGATTTGATAGATTTGATTGTATTTTTTCAGAAATTTTAGCTTTCTTGTAAAGAGCCTCAAGAAAAAAAAATTGTGAATTGATGCCAATAAACTGACAGTAATACAAAATTGTTACTGTAAATAAGATATTTATCAAAAGATCAAACAAACACAAATATTTGCTGTAAGGTATAACGTTGTTTCTCATTTTAGTTTGACAAAACTTTTTACCTTAACATGTACAATAATTTGGCACACAACTGTCCAAAGTGTCCAAACTGACCAGCTGTAGAAAGTTTGTATTACATCCACAAATCTCAACACTAATCAAATTGGGGCCAAGCTGTGGTTGTAATTTTTTGCATCATTGCTCGTCTTTGTAAAAGCTGTTACATCCATTTCTATCAATACCTTCTAAAATAAATGATTTACAAATATATGTAAAAAAAAAAGCCTAAAATGTCATTTTTTTTTTAATGCATGGATAATTAACTGCTTAGGAAGAAAACACCGGTTGGCTTATAAAGTGATACATAAGTAGGAATATTTTCTTACCTCGTTCCTCCAAAGAGGACGATTCGATCTCCGACCATACAGCAGCACTGCCGCCTCCGTGGACACGGGCCTTTCCCCTTCGGCTCTACCTTCTTCCACAAGAATTGTTCTGTTGTGTGGAAATTCAAGAAGAAAAAAATCAGGTGAGCCACAACAATATAAAAGAAGAAGACTTACTAATTCAGTCAGACTCATTTACATTAAACACAGCAAAAATAAAAAGCAATCTTGGGCACATTAAATGATGATGTGTGAGAGCTACGTCATAGAAATTCTCTATCACTTCAGCTTACATGATAAGCATTCATTAAAACAATTCTCACAAACAACAATTAAAAAGAGAAAACTATGTCTAATCTTAAAGTGAGCAATGTGCAGTGAGAAGTGTTGTCTCATTTATGTAATATAGTGCAGTTTCTGTCTGAGAGAGCTACATATTTTCTTCTTGATGTCTTGATTTTGTATAGATAAAAAAACCACTGCTGGGAAACGAATTAAAGTTTTAAGATCTTGTGTTGATGTCGTTCTTTTATTCACAGAGACATAATGGCTGGATGGAAAACCGAGACAGAATTTCCATCACCCATAAACGACAACCTTCACATTTCAGCTCCTTTCTGCCGCTCTGAATCAGAATGATGATGATGACGTTGAGGCTTCCTTGTTTGCTCCATAAAAGGCTCAAGTGCAGCCTCACAGTCTCATCCTCAATCATCACCACGTCTCTATAGCAACCTGCCATTCAAACTTGGGAGCATTATGATCGGAATCGAGGTGCTGCCATCTAGTGGACAGAAAATAGCTTGGATAAATAGCAGAGGTCCGTTTCACTCTATTCAAATCACTTTAAAGTATTAACTATTCATGGTTTTTATTCTGATAATTCTGAAAATGGGCATTTGTGAAACTTAATTCAGCCCCCTTTACTCTGACACTCCTAAATTAAATCAAGTGAAACCAATTCTCTGCATAAGTCACTTAATAAACATCAAGTGTGAACATGTGTAATTTAAGACAAAGAAACAAAGCAGACAAGTGAGGAATAAAGAAGTTTTATGCGGTGTTCGAATTGTGAAAATAAGTTATATGAAATCCACTTTACACATAATAATTGACAATTCATTTAACTTTGCAAACCCAAAACAGGGAAGCAACTGAAGATCATTTCTGCAATTGATTATTCAAGCAAATATTCTGATAACTGAATAAAAAAAAAATCATATTCTGCAGATTACAGTATATTCTAAATACATTAAAGGATGCAAATAAGCAAATAATTCAGTTCCCTTTTTTTAAACATAATAAACATTTTATTGCCTGAAATGCAAAGCATTCTTTTGGTGAAAGTTTGATTATAGCAAAGCACAGGATGCATCTGCATCTACTTCTGAAGAAACTAATTCCAACATCAACATGTGAAAAGCTCAGCTTCCTATTCGAAAGGGCTGAAAACAGAAACCAGAAAAGCTAATCTGGTGAGTATTGTTTTTATTAACCAACTATGAATTGAATAGCAAAAGGTGAAATGCACGCCACACTTAAGATTTTTTTTCGCAGAAAATTATTTTAAAATCCTGCAACCTTTTCTTGCAAGTCACTATGTTCTACTTTGCGTCGGTTAAATTGCAAAAAATACCAACAATTTACACCGACGCACAATATGTGAAGACAATAATGTCGGATTCTAACATGATATAGAAAAGTAACTGACAGAATCAGAAAACCACAGGTGTGTAGCTTTAGCTATAACACCAATGCTTTTGCTGCAACAGCGGCACATTTCATTCCCCAAGGGAGAGCAATTAAAGTGAGTTGAGAGCTGACATTTGTCAGAGCTCTACAGACTGAGTTATTGTCAGGTTTTCATCTGAGTGCTTCTGGCCCAAAAGATATGGCATCTGGGTAACACTATGCACAATGAAAAGGGTGCAGCCAGACGACATTGTGAAACTGGCAATGATGTAATAAGGAAGGGAATGATTGTCTGCAGATAAAACACAAAAAGTAGGACAGTGCAAATAAGCGCAGCAATGGCTGCATTTCCGCTAGACATCAGCAGCAGTGGCACCTGAAGGAAGAAAAGCTTCCTGGAAAGACAGATCAGCAGCAGACGATAACATGACGCCTTTGCCCAGATAGATTTAAGACGGAGACAAATCACCTGGATTAAACTTCCAAAGGTCGTTGAAGTGCCGGTCCAGGCGGGCATTGTAGCCTCCAAATATGTAGAGCTCTCCGTTGTAGCAGACTGAACACAAATCAACAGTTTTGTGACTCGTCACAAAGATAAACAGTTCAAAGAACATGGCAACATATGAAAGGCTGGTCAGAGATGAACAACCATCATGGACATGAATGTGATTTATTTGGGTCTTTTTTTGTAAACAGGGAACGACTTCATTGGATTTCCAATTCAAGAAGTTTTTCAATTTATTGTGGATTTTTCTCAAACTCTCACAGGCATGAAATTGAACATTTAGGCTAAAACAAAGAATTTTCCCTCCACCAATTTTGGGAAAAACTCTGGTTGAGTATTTGGTCACTATTCTTATCAAAGTTAGAAGAGTTAATTTTTAATTGCTGGTTTCCACGTATTTGTGGTGGTGCATGTACATATTTGAGTCTGTATGTCAATGTTTGACTCTGCTTGAAGGAGAAAATCCAGAAAAAAAACTACTTTGTACACCAACTCTTGGTGATTTTAAAAGTTGTTAACTAATAATCCCATCCTGAAAAGTGTAGTTCAAATAAGTTAATAAAAGTCCAAATGCAAGCTTCTGACCAGAGCTGTATGCTAGTTCTTTTTATACTTTCATCACATAAATCTGTGAATAGAATAAAACTTATAATCTTGATATTGGACAAGTAAAATCCAAAAACGGATTCAACACTAGTTATTTGTGTGTGTTTATGTCTTACAGGCTGAATGACTCCTGCGTCCCTCTGGTGACAGCTGTGTGGTCGGGGTGCTCAGCCAGCAGTTGGTCTCTGTGTCGAACACTTTGATCTTGTTGCAGTAGATCTCGTTGTTGGAGTGGAAGGGGCCAAAGCGGTCTGCCCTCCCTCCAAACACAAACATTTTTGTCCCAATGATGGTGGCTGAGTGGAAGTCTCTCCATCGTGCCGGTGTGCCCTTGGGAAGAAAAGAAAGCAAACCTGGGTGATGAAGTGCTGAACACATTATCCAGACTTTTTATATTTACTGGGCAATGATAAAGTATTTGTCTCAAGAAGTATTTTTTTGACAGCTCTATTCATATCAGCCACTGCTACTTCACATATTTAATAGACATGCAGAATGCGACTAAAATTCACCTTTTATTTCTCATAAATTTTATTTTCAGGTCAAAAAACAGAGGAATGAAAACATTAGTTTGATCCCAACTTTTAAAAAAACGGGACCAGTTGCTTCACTTTTCAGACGTCTATCCAGTCAATCAAACTTGGTGGTACAAATCAATTGAATTTAAGTCCAGACTTAACATTATTTTGGTATTTGTAAGCCATTCGGAGTTGAACATGCCGGTGAATTCAGACAGCTCTGCAAATATTGGCCTTAAATTCCTCAAGAGTTGATGTAGAAGACTCATCAAGAGGCCTCAAACACACTGCTGCTGCCAAGGCTGGCACAAACAGGGATTAAAAATAACCTTTTTATGTGTTTAATGTTTTATTTATAAGACATAAAATAAATGCCAAGGTTGGCTGTGAAAAAATAAAATAAAAAAACTGCTGATTGCTTTGATGTTTGTGGAACGACAAAATATACATAGTTGCAAGAGGCAGCCTTATATTTAACAGTAAAAATTAAAAACCTGAGGTGTTATTTATTGGACAATATTATTTTAAATCGACAATTTTATGCACTTAAATAAAAACTTGAGTTCAAATGCAGTTCACAAACCCATTCTCACACTGACAAAAAAAAGGACAACAGCACCAGCTAGTGGAACTACTTACCAACTGCAAGATGAAAACCTAAATCCAAACCTCTTTTCAGACATCACTGTGTCGTAACAGGGACAGAGTTTATTAGTATAATACAGATCCCTGTTGTTGCGAAAGAATAAACATGCAAAAGCAAAACTGGCTCTGTTGTTAATGAATAGCGCTTTGGAAAACAAAGAAAAGTCTTTGCTCCCTGCACATTCAGCTGGCCTGGAGCCATGCTAAAGCCTTTCACATGTCTGCATTTCCAGAATGTGCAGATGTTTCTTTTATTTTCTCTCTTCACCAGTTGTTATGCAAGGAGAGGAAGACAATAAAAGCCATTTGAGAATTCATAATAATATGGCTCAGAAAAAGAAAAACTTTTAATTGTAAAAAGACTGTGAGGCTTAGGAGAAAAGCATTTATTTCACAATGACAATAATTCTTTCTTGATATTAATATTTTCTCAGCTAGAAAATAAGATGTAAACATTGTGTACTGTGTGGTAAAAGAGAGCATTTAAAAATAATGCCCAGCTGATGATTTGGACTTACTCTGGCATTAATTAGCGACCAAACCATGGAGGTGGTATCCAGCCGGTGAATGTCATTAGAGAAGCAATCAGCCTGAAACACCAAGAGGAAAATAACTTCAAATATTTATATTTCTGTGAAACTTAGGTAAAAAGTAAAGACTGACACACACTCACCAGCTGCTCGTATCCTCCAAATATGTACATGGCCTTTCCTAGCACACAGGCTGAGTGGCCATCCCTCGCCCCAGGAACTGCCCCTGAAATCTTGGGCGTGAACCACCTGTGGGTATCTAAGAAGCGCAAACTGGTTAGAAACTGCTGACATTTAAATCATGTGCAACATCATAGAACCACTAGACGCACATGCAGGTGTCACAGCTTTCCAACTTGACAAACGGTTTTGTCTGAGAGATCCTTGACATCAAACGTGCGCACCTGAGAGGAAACACAGCCGCTCGACAGCACGAGTGAGACGAGGGTCTACTTACTGACATCAAAGGCGTACAGCACATTGCAGGCCCCCTCTGTGTCGTTACGCCCGCCCCAGAGGTAGATCGTATCATCCAGCAGCACAGCTGTGTGGCCGTAACGCATGTACGGCACTTCACGAGCCCGTTCGTGTCCCCCCGACCTCACTGGGGGCAACTTCATCCAGCGCAGAGACACTGTGATACACAAGTAGCCGACAACAGCTTCTTAAATTAAGTGAACAAGTGGTATTACCATTCACTATGCAACTGGTCAGCATAGATTAAATGATCCGACGTGTCCAAACCTTTTGCACCAAGGGCCAAAATCCCCAAGTTGAAAGTTCTCAGGGGCCAAAATTAGCTTTTACTCTCCAATTCAAGACTTTTAACAATAAATTAAACCAGTGTCCACTGGAACACAAACGGTATGACGTTTGCCTCAACTTTTATGTTTTTTAAACTTTTCAAACCTATTGATTTTTTTTTCATTTTGTTGGTCTAAAAAAATTTTTTATAGTATTTTAATGTCTTCATTTACACCAGCAAAAAACTTTTGCCTTGTTTAACCTAGTATAATAAACCTGCCATTTACAAAAAGTGTTCATTTCCAGAGGGCAAAATAATTTCTACCACTTCTGAACTGCAATCAGGACACAAAATTATTCCAAAGGCCACAAACAGCCTCTGAGTCGCACTTTGGACACCCCTAATCATTAAGCGATTTCCTCATCATAAAATAAATATTTAAAAAATGATACAGAAGCAAAAATAAATATAACATCTGAAAAATACAAACCAGGGTCATTCAGACTGACAATCCAAATGTAACTTTATCTCAGGAGAGAAAACAAAGGCTATGAACAACTGCTGCAATGAAGACGAACAGAGAGGCCAAACGGTAATAATCAATATTTATGGTGCGTTATTTACAATCAGCTTCAGATCTAGTTCTAGATAAACTTTTTAGGATATTCTAACGGCAGGTAAGATCACGCTACTTGAGCAACTGTAAAAGCAGCTGGCTGACCTCACAGAGGAAAAACCAATGGTATATGGGTCAGGAGGAAACAACGGAACCAGCTTTATATGAGTCGGGGTGACAACTTTCAAGATAACAGCTGTGTTTGTGACTTAGCAACTGAAAAACATCTGACGGGACCAAGTAAACTAACCACAATGGAAATCCTGGAGTCTAACTGTTAGCTACAGTTAAAGTGGTGGAGCTTAACCATAAGGGGAGGTTTCTGTCAAACCTCTCCTGTGGTTTAAAGCCTATTTACTACGAGGCTGTGACTGGAGTTTATATGGAGAACAGTAATGTGGATCTACACTTTTCACCCAACAAGGTCAATGTGGGTCATAAAAAAGACACTGTGTGCAGCAGCATGAGTGGCTACCAGAGCGAATAGGATTTTATAAAGAGCAAAACAGCTAAAAGAAAATATTATATTTTGTGTAAGTAACCACACATAGAGCTCCGGTTGGTTGCAGAAGATGATCTGGAGGTTTCTTTCAATTAAAAGGGTGTTGTTCCTTTCCACTGTTTTACCAGGTGACATAATAAAGTTGATTTGAACCTACTGTGCAGTATACTACTTATGTAACTGGATCTGCATTCGTTTATAATTGAAGTGTCTTGATTATACATTTCTGTATATTAATTTGATCGGTTTGCCTTGTAAAATGGTATAAGGTAACATTTGCAGTGAATTGGAGCCCTAGAAAAATTACTAAATCCAGCAGGTGGTGTTTCACATTTTATCTATTTTTATTAATGTTATATTTAACATTTTTATATTTATAATAATCAGTTGGTGTGTTTATTTTAAAGCGACATGAATTACTGACGCTTTTGATTTTAAAGAACTGTTTTTATATCACATGATTTTGCAAAATAATCATTGCAGAAATGCTGTGTTACTATGAAACTACCGCATTTTTATTCAAGATCATTTTGCCTTGAGAGCCTCAACTCAACCAATTCCTAGACATTGAGGCTTTTGCAGCAGCCACAATAATTCCTACATTACTTTATACATTTTTAACTACAGTTTTTATCTCCTGACATTATGACATAAGTATTCCATCTCACTTTCCATCATTCTAAGATTCCTATGCTTGGGCAAAGGCTCAAGATATTAAAACTATACTTATTTTCTTTAATTAACAAAAAGTGAAATAACTGAGCCTCTAGACAGCCACACTTCCCACCTACCACAAAATACTTAAATTTAAAACAAAATTGAAATAATTTCAGATAAACAAAAACCACATTCACTGCCCACCTGAGTTGAAGACATGCACATCGATCTGACGCAGCGTCTCGTAGTCCTCCCCGGAGCAGTAGCCCCCAAAGGAGAAGACCTTGTGCCCCACCGCCACAGCAGCATGGTTGACTCTCCGTGGCCCTCCTTCTAGATGCACCGACCAGCGCAACATTCCAGGCGCAAGCACCTCTTGTGACTTCGAGTGTTTAGACCATCACTTTGTTACCCGCTTGGACCCCGACACAAGTCCATACCATTGATTCCTGTAACCAAAACAGCGAGAGCTACACAGTTACTCTGTCTGCAAGATACAACAAAGGAAAACCCAAAGTGTAACGGAGCTCTGAAGTTGCTGACAGCCTCACTAGCCCCTGTTTCTAAGCTGGGAGAGTATTTTAAGAGGTGATTAGACCTACACCTACCAGTCCTCATTCTTTCTGTTCACTCCCCCTCTCGAGGACCTCCCACTGGTCCCAAATACGCTTTCCAGTATATCATAAATACATAAACTCAACCTTTAAGTGGAGTACCTTATCAATAAATAAGTTGTATTTCCGCAGATGTGCATGAAATAAGCAGTCGCTGTTCAAATAGAGTTCATAGACTACTTATAGCTATTATCAAGTAATTAATAGCATTTGTAAACTGAACTGGTTGTGTAAGTAGTTGTTGGGTTTGCATGATTATCCACCCATGAAATGCAAGATTTAGTTTTATGCCTAAAATTTATAAAGAACAACAGTTACCTGAAAATACCTTCAATTGCTCATTTTGTTTGTGAGGAGCAGAAAATGTCATGAGAAATGAAGAACCACTTAGAATAATATTAAACATCAGCATGATTCCCAGTAAGAAACTGTGCCATCTGATACACAAGTAGACTTAATAACACACACACTGTACTTCCTGGTTGTTTATTATGTCTCTATGCCCCAGTTACACACTGACCTTCAACCTTTAGTCTGCTCTTAAAAATAAAATCCCCAGATGACTATTAAACATAGATGTCTATTTTGATCCCACATAACTTTTGAGGTGCAACAAGAGTCAATCCCGAGTTTAGGAGGAAATTTAACTCATTGCTTTGTTCATCAGTCCATCACTGTTTTGTAACAAGCCGTAGTTAACAAACTGCCACGTATGTTCGGGACAACATGAGTCAAGATGACAACTTATGTAAAACTGAAAGCGGCTGTTCCCGTGGACTGATCTGAATATATCACAGAGAAACAAATAACATCTCTATTGTACAACGTGCATATTATTTCTCGTGTGCCCAACACCAACTTTGACAACAATAGTTGGGCAGCTTTTAACACCCTGACCTACTGATCTGGAAAAACACTGATATCGGATGAGTTGCAATGGCACTTGACAGCTGCCAAACCAGTCTCAATAAGTAACAAATGCAAGTCATACCATTGAATTCATCACGCTTGATCAGGTGTACTAAACAACTCCAACGATTAATCTAGATCCATTTACACTGAGGTCTTTCAGATAATGCCAAGATAACAACTCACACAACAGCTACCGAGGCTGGCTAACGTTATCAGTTAATGGATAACACAAGCTATCGAAGATAAAAAATAAAAAAAAAACAGCGGCTAAACGCCAAGTTCAATTGTTTTTTTTTAATATGCCCACGTTCACAACGTCCCCAGCGTAGCTTTTTAATAGCCTCAGAAAGCAGCAGTTTGATACCCAGCTGTTGAAAAGCTAAGCTAAAGCTAATCAACTGAAGCTAACTGCCTGACTTAGCTGTTAGCTAGCGACCACTAATGCACAAAAACAACCAACTGCGTTTATTTCTTGCACTTGCAAAGGTCACAAATGGCTTATTTTGAGAGAAGGTGAAACAGGTATGGAGTTTTATCTACCTTTGGGTTGAGGAGCTTGTCGTTAACTGGTGTTTATACAGGCAGAACCATCCAGTAAGAAGAGCCCTCACCGTGATGTCATGAAAGTGCAAGTGGGTGACCGTTAGCGCCATCTGTCGGAGGTGTGGGGCGTTGCATGTTGAGGAAGGCAATGTTTTCTAATTTCTCAAACACAATCCTCTCACTGGTGTTAAAAGCCAGTCTTCAATGGCCGCTGTCCTGCAACTTTTAAATGTGTCTCTGCTGCACCACACCTGAATGGAATAATTAAGTCTTTAGCAAGGTTTTGGAGAACTTATCTGCGTTTTGCATTCCGGCGTTTTGTACCTGTGGCACATCTAAAAGCTGCAGGACAGCAGCGGCCCTTGAGGACTGGAGTTTGACACCACATGAGTGTAAGTGAAATAGTGGGATGGTGGGCCCAGCAGGGAGGAATGGTTTCAAGTCGCTTTAATGTCTGATTATAGACGGAGAATGTGCGCCCTCGCCTGTTCAGAAAGGTATATGTAATGATCAAGTTGCTGTCCCTCAATGGAATATATAGTAGTCAGTCCCAGTGACTGTTTGACTCACGGTTTAGCCAATGTGGTTCCTGGGCACCCCGTCCCAACTGTTTCCAGCAGCGCAGGTGATAGACGTGAGGGGCCCGGTCATTGGCCCCGCACCCCGGCCCAACGCTTACTTGTTCTGCTAGTGTGTCAAGTCCACATGTTTTTCTACAAAATCTTTCTACAAATTCCTGACATTACTTTGGCCTATGGGAAAGTTTTAAGCAGTTTGACCAGCTGAACTTGTAATGTTTCTGCCAAAAACATAGTTACCTTAAATCAGTATCAGAATGAAGGACATGCAAAGTAAGCCCACAGATTTCCAAGTCAACAAAAATAGGTAAATCAGTCAAATATATTTTAAACACAGGACATGATAAACAAATATCTGCACTTATATTCATGTTAGACTTTAAATATCAAATTTTAAACCCAATTGAACCTATTTTTTCACAGCCTGGCTTTCAGTCAAACTAAACTTTAAACATTAAATCAGCCTAAGCTTTTCTTTTAGATCGGAAAAAAATATAAATACCAGTTAAATCCTAAATGATTTGAGTGGTAACTGAGTCACATTTGTTGGCTGCCCTATTTGCTCACCCTCAGAAATGTGCAGTGGGACGGAGATCAGAACTTTATGGGCCCTCCAAGATATTTACTACTTTCTCCTCAAGCCACTTTGCAACTAATTATGTGGATATTTAGGATCACTGGAAAACTGAGATATTGCTTCAGTAGTTCCACATTATGTTCTTTCCTCATGATACCATTTATTCTGTGACAAATAGCTATGAGCTGAGCCTTCAGCTTTCCCATCATCATCCTCACAAGATGAGCAAAGATTGAATACGACTGCTGCTGATTTCACTTTTCTTCCATCCATTGTTTCAGCAGCCATCATCTTCTCTTCTTTGCTGTGTCTATAGTGGTTGCAAGGTGGGTATTTATTGCTTTTTCCATCATTTATCGTGATAAATTTCATGTCATGATAACAATTTTGTTTCGTTTTGTCACAATAAATTCCAATTAATGATGTTAGTTTTGCTATTTTCTCTATTGTTCAATATGAAAGTACCCACAAATATCAATACATTTGAAAGTGTAGTTTAATGCTGTTACTGTAAGCAGTTTAGTGATACAAATCACATTTCTGTATGCAATTGGTGTCTGAAAGAAGAATATTCCAAATGTTGTGTTTTTCAAGTATTTGTTTTTGTGGGGCTCTGAGAGCTGCCATACTGTCACACAACCATGTTACTTAAAAAGATGTAATAAATTGTTCTGATAGTCTCTTTTATTGTTATCACAACAGTACCACAAAATGTAATAAAATTGTACGTCCATATCGCCCACCTATTTGCAAGTCTGTGAATGATAATTTCATTTGTGCACAACATGAGTACATAACACATCTGTGGCAGGAACAACTCTGGTCCCTATCAAACATTTATTTCACTCAGTGACATGCCAACCTTTTTTTCACTTCTATGTGATGGAATTTATTCAGTTTCTCCACAATGAGATAAAAACTGACATTAAATTTGGAATCTTTTGTGAGCAAAATCAGTAAGACGAACACACCTGTACGTTAACATCGCTTTTCATTCTTGCACCAAAGCATGCTGATGATGCAAGAGCGAGAACTGCCTCTTCGTCTAATGCACTGTTGTTTATGTGTAAGTGCATTTCTGACTAGCTTAAGGCAAATAGTTGCAATAGAAACAATTCCATTGGTCATGTTTTTATGTGACCATGTAAAGGAAAAACACCAGGCTGGAATTCAAACCCCAGTCCTTCCTGCTAAAAAAGCAACAATGAGAAAACTACCAACAGCCTTACTATTATTATTATTTTTAAATAAAACATGTTTTCATGATCTAACAAAATTACTATAATTATTTTATAAGAGAAAAAATGGATTACTTTAAAAATGATTTTGATTCAGTCATGTAGCTACTATTTGAGTCTTAGTTGAGTTTTGCAAGCTTTGCTGAATAAAAATAAATTCCATGTTGTGAAAGAGAGGTTTAGTGAGAAGGCCAACCAGTAGAACAAGAAATTCTAATGGCCTGTGATTTGGACAGGCCATAAAATTCATGGCCTGTCCAAATCACATGTTGGAAGTGCTTAGCATAGGAGGGACCTTTATCATGGAAATAATTGCTGCAGGACATTTAGGACATGTGTTCTTATATAAAAAAAGTTAAAAATATAAAAGTAAAATAAAATTAGCTTCCTTTTCATAAATTTTGTCATAGCTGCGAAAAACAACTATGCATCTTCTCAAAAGATTAAAATAATGAAAAAGAAAAGCTTTATGCTATATTCACTACTATAGGGCAAGTTGCTCTGGCTGCCTTCAGTTTATCTGTATTGTTGGCTCTGATGTCCCTCAGCTTCCTCTTGACGACACTCCACAGATTTTCTTTGGTGGTTTAGGCCTAGTAATTTTCCTGGTCAATCAAACACAGTAATATCATGGTCAATAAACCAAGCACTGGGACTTTTGGCAATGTGGGTAGGTGCTAATGGGCCACTGAAAAGCAACCCAGTTTGTTTTCTTCTCAGTCCATGTTATCCTTGTTGTATGAACCTCTGTTTTCCTTCCACTTAGCTTTTAATTAATATTCTTGCATTCAACACTCTTTGAATACACTGTGTTTTGAGCAAGAATCTTCTGAGGGGTCTCAGTTACTCACTGTTGGCCTAAACAAACTTCCCCGTGCTTATATAAGCCATGATATAACTTTTCTGGGTAGAAAATAAATTTGTAATTGTCTTATGTAATAATGTGGTTTTCTAGAAACCTGATTTTTGGGTCTTACCAGCTCTAACTCATACTCATCGAAATTAACAGAAACAAATGCACATGGTTTCCTTTGTTAAATGAAATTACTAAAATAAATAAACTTCTCAATAATATTGTATGATGTAGGTTGATAAAATGTACATTGTCCTCATTTATGTATATTCCAGATTAATAGTAACACAGCTCTAGCAGCAGAGGGCAGTGTGGGTATACTGATGTCAGCAGGCTGTCAGAAAACTGAACACACTGATGATACATGGAAATATCCCATTTTGAATCATTGTTGTGATAATGTGACCAAAGGATGTCGTAACAGGAGCTGATGACAGAATATTTAATAATCTGAGAGTTGGCAGATTACTGGGAGCGTATTATGGAAACATGATAAAACCATGCAGAAGATCTCTGTGTATTGGAAAATACTGATTCTGTTGCCACACCTCTTTATATATTTAACCACTAACTTATTATAAATTTAAGTTATCATGATGGAAAGATTTTTAAAAATGTATTGAGGTTTACTTTATCAAACTTCTGGATGTTGCACATGTTGCCTTAAAGATAATAATGCTACAAGAATGAAAACCATAAAGGTTAAGGCATTTTTTTTTCTTTTTTGTGGGGCTTATTTCAAATGTAATGGACACAGATGAAAAGTAAATGAGAAAAGAAACCGTCAGAATTTGATGTTTTTCAACACATGAAGCCATACCTTGTAAATGTTACTACAAGCTCTGCTAAATATGACGTGACTATCTAGACTCTTTGACATATAGAGTTGGGTTTAGTGGAGTCAGCTTGATTATGAATATTCAGCCTGGCATGAAACTATAAACCTCTAAAAAAATGGATTATGTCACCAGGGATTACATTACAGCTGTTATAGATCTGTCTTTGCCACTGCCCACGTCTGGTATACTAAGCAGGAACTTTGATTGATTCATTGTTTGTCAGGATTCCAGACTCATGCCAGCTGCAGGTCGTGCACAATGGCGAGATTGTGCCTTTGGCTGACCAAACAACAGCTGCCTGGAGCTGCTGCTTGGGGCCCTAATGGGTCAGACAGATGAAATGTAATGTATAGTGAATCAAACCAAGAATATTTTTTCATTATTAAGCATACCCATCAAAATCTGTAGATGCCAAGTTGTCAGGATTAAAAGGTTACGGCATGGTATTATAGCTCCGGTTGTCCAATCAGATAATCTGAAAAGCTGCTCAATTTACAGTTACAGATAGATAGATGGATTTGAGGTGTGGTGAAAATGCATTGTTGGAGATGTCAGAGGTCAAATGAGGCCAGAGTGAATTAAAATGACAGCTCTGCACAGTAGCTTGAATATTCACTCATAATCAAAGTATAAGTAGCACCATATGTAAATGCATAACATGTAGATGGGCAACAGCAGCAGAAAGCCACACTAGGTACCACTCTGTCAGCAAAGAAGCAACTGATGCTACTATTCACAGAGGACCACCAAAGTTGGACAACAACAGTTTGCTTAATTAGTCTTCATTTCAGCTGTCACAATCAAATGGTATGGTCAAAACCTGGAGGTAACAACATGAAAGCATGGCTTCATCCTGCCCCACTGCTGGTGGTGGTATGTTGAGGGGGGTGTTTTCTTGGCAGCCCTGTTGGTACCAACTGAACATTGTTTACATACCACCACAGAGCAGTGTTCCCAAACCCTGGTCCTCAAGGCACACTGCCCTGCATGTTTAAGATGTCTCCCTGCGTTGCCACATATGATTCAGATGATTGCAGTTCAGCTAAACGTCTGTTAAGCAGCCAGCAATTGAATCAGGTTTGCTGAAGCAGGGAAACACCTAAAACATGCAGGGCAGCTGGGAAATGCTGACCTGGAGTGTTGTTGCTGACCAGGTCCTTCTCTTGATAATCACAGCATATCCATCTACTGATGACTGCTTCCACCAGTGTAATGTACCACCTCTACAGTCACTGCAGTCTGATTTCTGGAACATGACAATGATGACCTCCACAGTCACCTAATCTCAGTTCAAAGACAGTAAATCAAAGCAGTTCTGAAGGCAAATGAGGTGGCTGTACTTTATTATTCAAAATATGTTTGTAATTTTTTTTCTTGCAAAAGACCTCTGGAAAAATCCAAATTGAATAATTTGCAGTTTAATTTTATTCTAATTTAACAACTGTTTTGTATGGAAGCTGAGAGCAGACATTTTCAGGATATAGTGTTTTTTTTATTATGGTTTTCTCAAGATAATGAGTTAATGTTGAGAATTTTGTTTTTTCAAGATTACAAAACAATTGATGTGTGTGTTTAACCTGACTCCATGCTGACACAAGGGCCTGCATTTGAAGGATGGAATCAGATTGATCACACATACACACCAGTCATATCGTGAACTCAAGAAAACCATTGGGGAAAAGTAGATGTGGAAAACGTTCACTCTCCGATTCAATCATTTTGAGGGGGGTTGTTTTGTTAATACCTTTGGAGTTTCTAATCACTTTCTCTGGTCATCTTTAGTGAAAGTTTAAATTTTTTGACATACGCCTCCAAAGTTACTCCTGCCGTCTCACCTGTCATCATTTGCACAGATTGCGTCATCGCCCTGCTGAGCCACCCTTTGACACATTAGTTTGGTGATGTGTTTTGTTAACTTTATAGCTGACACATGCGGTGTCAGCTATGACAAAGAGAACAGGGGTTGCCCAACTGCTGCATAGCTTTACAAGACTTAAACAGCTGCTGAAACCAACTGTCGTTGGGCATTCTTGGGCAGGTCCAGTGATGGAAGAGCTTTGCAATGTTTTGCGGCCGAGAAAAACACAGCCTTGGTTTGGAAATGGCTCATTTGGTTGCCCTTTTTTTTACCACTGTGCATAAAACTCGTAAGTGTCCTGTTATTGTGAACAGTAAAACCAACAGCATGGAAAATAAAGTGGTACATTATAGGAACGGGTAAGAAGTGCTTCTTGATTTTTGACTAGGAAAACCAATAAGTTATGGTTTGTTTATCCCATTATTTCCATATGCCTTCTTGGATCCTACAGAGCAAACCTTCTTGAAAAGAGGACTGTGTTTTACATTTCTGTAGATTTTACTCAAAAAGCAAGCATCCTCTGCTATTCTGCAGAGCTCTGCTGCAGAATAGAGAGATTTTCCCCGGATTTGGATTGACTTCCGCTTTAGCTGGATTAGGCAGTCCAAGATGATGTCATAGAGCATGATCTAACTCTGTGGCCAGATGACTGAATCATGTGTTTTCCTTTAATTTGGGGGTTATTAAATGAACAGAACTTCTCTATGCGAGTTTTAAAAGAAGACTATAGGTATGCGCTTGGGGTTATTTTCTTGCTTATGGTTCATTTGAATTGCTCAGAATTAGGAGTAAAATTATTACTTTGCAACAGCTTTTATTGGATAGGGTCTGTTTTCAATTATGGTATCCTGAAAGAAATGCCAAAAAGGCAAAGCAAGCAAGCAGGTCATTGGAGAAAATATATAGATGAAGAATTTAAATGACTATCATTTTCATTCTGGGTGCTAAGCTAGCATGAGTCCTTTGGTTGCATTCAGCTTTGGTGGAGTTGATTAAAATTATTCTGAGAGCTTTGTTCTTTATTCCCCAACTTCTTAGGAGAAGTCTAGGCAACATGCAATGAAACTTGAAATTACTCGCAGTTATAAATGGCTTCAGATTAGTAACTTGGTTAATTTTGACTGTTTGCAAAGTTGACAATTTTGTAGATGTTTGCTAAAATACAGTCAAGCATTTTCTTGCTGTTTTGAGTTTTGGGCAAATGTAGAAAATAAAACTTATCTCTAGAAAATGTAGCTTTCCTTAAAGTGATTGCAAAAAAGAGCCTGATTTTAAGCTTCTGTTTGACTTGATTTTTTCTTTTTTTTGCTAGCTTGTAGTCCAAAAGACCCATCACACACTGTAAATCATTAAGCTAGTTTTAGATTTTAAACCTAAATGTGTGAGTTTGTTAACTTTTTATTAATTTTGTCAAACCTCCAAGAGTTGAATAAACGAGTTTTTAGGATAGTACTTAAAAAAGGAGAAATAAGAAAAAGAGTGGAGTGGGAACTATTTCCCAGAATGCTTAGCGGCATGATTTTGTATCCTGAGATGGACGTGACTCTTGTGTTTTATTAAGGCAAATGTTTATTTTTAATGTCCTGTTCACACTAAATGTTTTTGAGCTGAATTCATTGGGATGCTTAATAAAATCCATTATCAGATCAGAAATTTTGTTCATGCAATTTGAAATAAGAATTTAAATTATTCTAAACTAAAATAATTATTTTATCTTAATATTGTGAGTAAAATAACAGAAACATGGCTCTTTATCTAGGTCAGGGCAGTTTTTTTCTTGCATATTGTTAAATAATTTGATTTAAATTGCAGCATTAAGTTAAAACTCACAACACAAGATTAATGAACTTAAAAAACAATACTTAGACAACTTGTCTCTTGCTATTAAATCAACTTCATGAAATTTAATTTCTGAATTAAAAACCAAAGCAATTCTCTTGCTGCAGATTGACTTTCATTTTCAAGTTAAACCACCTTCAAAAGTTTTACAGTGCAGCAGAGATGGACAACTGGCAACAACACATATTTTCATCTGAATCACTTTAATTACTCAGCTTGCTTTCTATTTTTGTACTTGGTGACCCACTCCGCCCACCATACCTCTCATGCATTTGGTCTTTCTAACAACTGATGCTGCTCAGTGAAACATAACCCACAGAGAAGGCAACTCCAGCTGTGATCCCTGGATCTGGCAGGCATTGCTATTTAGCTGAAATGCACAAATGTTATCATGAACACCATCAGAAGTCACTTGAATATGACCCTGTTTTTTGACATGCTTCATGTTTGAACAGGCATCTCTCTAAAAGTAAAAAATATATGAATTATGTAAAAAGAAAGATGGTCAGCATGTGTCATGCATGTGTCATTATATATATGCATTAGAAAATTTTAATGGCATATTTATTTGTAGAAGTATACCACACAGTGTGATTCTGTTAGCTGATTTTTAGCACCAATAAGCCATGCAAAGCTCACAGTTGTGTCAGCAATGATCTCATTCATTCCACTAACAGGGGGTGACATGAGCAAGCGAACAATATTGCAGAACTTTCAGGTAGGTCCAGTTTTCTGCGTTCAGGCCTTCAGGCCACCTAGTAAGTCTGAGCAGCAGGGTTCTGATTTGCCAGTTCCGTATTGAATCCAGATTCTTTCAGGTGAAACATGGTGATGTCTTCTTTTTAAGATAAAATCGGTAAGCTGACTCATATTTAAGATGGTTGGGAAACATCTGTGAAAGTTTTTCAAAGTCATGTGTTGGTATTTTTGTACTTACTTTCAATTAGAAAATGATAGAAAAGTATTACCCCTACAATAAACATTAAAGCACAAAAGCGGTGTTTAAAATGACTCACTTTACTTTGGCTTGCCCATATTTTTCCATCTGCCCTCAGCAGTCTGATTTTTCTCCTGTTTTCCGTGTTAAGTTTTGACATGCACCCTGATTACAGAGCTAATCCATCGACAGTCTGAACATGTAAATGTTTAGAAATAAATACGAAGGTTTATTCCTCTTTTTGACTCATTTTCTCTACACTCAGTGTGTTTAATGAAACTGCACATTTGGTCAGCCTCACCTGTTTTAGAAGTCAAGCACAGGGGCTGCAGCGCATGATTAAAGTTCTTGTATATTATTAATAAATTTTTCTTCAGTATAAACTGTTTTCCATTAGAGCCGTGAAGGCACTTGCTGCTACAATGACATCAGCGATTAAATATTAAGCTTCCTTTTTAAAGTGCTGGATATATTAGAAAAGTTTTTTTTTTGTTTAATGTTCAGCTTTTGATGTGGGAAAATTGTTTCCTGTCCTTTGAAAATATGATGTCACATAATGGAGTAGCTTCATCTCATTATTCAGCCTGTCGGCCACCTGGGGGTAGTTCAAATTACACAGAAAACTACAATAAAACCGTGTATGACTCACAGTTGCCCTAAGCACCTCACATTTTAGTGTTTAGTGGCAAAAAGAGAAGTGTCTACTCTTTAAAATTTACATTTGTACTTTCAGTAATAATTTGTTTTCTTGTGAAAAACACACAACGCTGCTGAAATGAAGGAACGTTTTGTAATTATATGCAATGAAACCACTGAACTCAGGAATTTGAATTTGATGAGTTGGAGATAAAGGTGTGGCTTGATGACTAACTAGACAGACAGAAAACCCTGGAGCATGGCTGAGCAGAAACAAACATTTCACTTTTCCATTTCCTTTTAGAGAACAAAAATGTGAATAAATTCAAATCTTTTGTTGGTTATCTCTCTCATTATAAATATTATGTATTTATAATGAGATGCAGTTCAGTCTCAGTTTAAAGAGGCACTGTTTTTAAGCTTTATATCATGTTATAAAGTTATTCACTCATTGAAAACATGCCTGGAGTGACCAGGAGTGTTTTCTTGATCATGCATGTTTGAGAAATAATTTAATCTGCTGTGGCAGCGATTAATCTGCGCAAACACAGCTATGAGAATGTTAATCTGCTGCATGGATGCATCAGAAGAGGCTCAAGAAATTGGGAAAAACTGAAAAATTGGCAAAAAGCTGACAAGACCTCAGGAAACAGAGGCCACCGTGGTGGAGGGTCTGTGATGCTGTGGGCTTGTTTCTCTTCCAAAAGGCTTTGGGAATCAAGTTAGTGTATTTTAATATTAGCTCATTTAAATGTCAATGTCTATTTATATAACACTTTTAAAAACAGTACAAAAACAGTAACACAATCGAATAAGTTAATAAAAAGAGAAGGAGAACAATACCAAAATATGATAAAAAAAAGAGTAATGACAAGTAAATAAAATAAAACATCATGACAGAAGAGTTAGAGTACACATCAGGAGATTTTAAATAAAAACTTGGTGAATGTTAATGAAACAGAGCAAATGTGTCGTCATTGGGTCTTTCAATTGAATTATGGTCCAAATCATAAAACTAAATCAAGTAAATCCAAGACTTTCACACATCTTTACCAGTAATTGTGACTGGTACTGCTTAGCTTCTCCAAAACTACCTCCACCGGTCGACACATTTTTCTAATGTCACGGCAATTTTACAATAAAACAAGAAGCCCATTTCTGAAGGCCTTAACAGGACAAAGGCTTTCTTGTTTTAAAATGATGTCTGACTTCTGCCTTGATGGTTTTACATACTTAACACAGGTTCCAGCCAGTCTTTTTAATCATTATTCGATACAGCTGCCAAAGTCGGAGGATAAATAGAGCAAACATTATGGAGGAATGCAGCAAGATTATGCCTGAGAACATGGTGTTGTGGATAAAGACTACTGTTACCTTTTAATAAAACTTTTGCCAAAGGGGACCAATAAATGCAACCTATTTCAGAACATATTTAGGATATAAGTACAGCAAAATTAAATCAGCTTAGCAGCAACAAAAAATATTAGTCACGCCTCATTTCTAAGTTGTGTAGTCCTCTTATTTTGTACTAAAACCTGGCACTGACTTAAACAATAGGCGGTGAAAATGGCCTTTTATTGCACATGATGTCATCCAACCGTTGAACTTGAGTGGGTGTTTCAAGTCGGCGATGAAGGCGGACCTGTTCGAAGCAAATGTGTGGAGCAGAACTCCCAGGATAAAGCGCTGCAGGTGTGTGTGAGCATCAGATGACAGGCATGCAGCCTCATTAGGTCATAAATGGCCTCAGGTAAGTTTCAAATCATCTCTGAATTACATCAGCGACTGGAGTGTTTGGAACTTCATCTGACAGCTTTCACCCAGAAGAGGATTTGCACAATGTGGACATTGTATGATTAAATGCTGAGAGGTGGTCTTTTGTAATGCGTTTATATTACTTGTCCATAAAATGCAGATGTTGGACAGCTTTAATTACACTCAAATCATTTCAAATTCCTTAATTATTTACTTAGGCAGCCTATCTGAGAGGAGCTATTCTGAAAATGTGGTTTTCACATATAAAACAGAAGGAAATGTGTGAGCCACATCAAGTTAATATTGTAATCTTTCACATTTTTTAAGAAAAATAATCTGAAAACTGTGGTGAGCATTTGTATTAATCCTCCTTTCCTCTAACAACCCTAAATAAAATATATTGCAACCACCTGCTTTCAGAAGTCACCTAATTAGTAATTGGAGTTCACCTGTGTGTAATTTTATCTCTGTATAAATCCAGCTGTTCGACGAGGGCTTTTGTTAAAGAACATCGGTGAACAACTTTATGAAGACCAGACACAAACACTGCAAATCACCCTGAACCTGAACACACCATCTTCAACATGAAACCTCAACATACTGCATCTAGTAGTTATTCTCCAGAGCAATTTCAGTCAATAGAGACTTACCCCAATAAACTTGCAGTTGCAGCTAAAGGAGGTTCTGCAAAAACATAAAAATACATATACAGACAGGCTGATAACAATTGCTTGTCACACTTTTTATATTTTCTTTGTAAAAATCATCTTGCTTTCCTCATATTTTATAATCATACACTGCTCTGAGTTAGAGTATCAGCTAAAATTGCAACAAAATGAAGAGCCCACTGCCCTGAACCCCATTGAAAACCTATTGGTTATTCCACCAAATATTGTCTTTTTAACTCTTCCTAAGTTAAAACATTGGTAATGCTGTATCTAAATGGATATGAACTTATATTTCATTATTTGAAACATTGCATCTTTCTTGACATTTTCTGCAAATAAATAGAGCAATGTTGATGTAAATTCTCGGTAGTTCATAGAATAAAAGAACAATGTTCAACTCAAACATAGACCTAAATCTGCAAACTGATCATTTAAAGTGGCCTCTAATTATTTTTCCAGAGCTGCACATTTAGGTTTGTGGTTCCAATGTGAAAATGTTTAAAACATTTTGCAATACTGTTTCTTAGCAACACATATTTCTTTGCAGTAGAGACTTTATGGAGAGAACAATGTCCTCTAATGCGTATTGTTTTCTCCTCATACTGGAATAAAGCACAGGCAGGTTTAAACCTGCTTTCTCTGCTTTGTAGCTCAAACAGCCAATGCATTACCTCATGTTGTCTTTGACCTTAGGCTTCTAACAAGTTAAAAATAATGTTGATCGTTTGCTTTTTGTGTGTTTAACGATGGATTCAGTGTGGGCTTGACATGGCATGCACCGCTGTATTTTAGGATAAAATCCTAAAATACGCAGAGCTTCATTTTTTTTTATGTACCGATACTGATCCGAAGCAAAATCCCAACCTTATCTGGTTGAGAGGCTGATCATGCCTTTGTGATGACATAAAGCGAGTGGAAAAGTACAGACCCCCCTCTTTCTGCCATACATATTCTCTCCTCCACCACAGCTATCATCCTCCTTTTATGCGGGTAGCCTCGGTGACATCACCCCTCCAAAAAGTCTTCCAAGTCGTATTTGCTCTCTCCGAAAAGAGGAGGGTATCTGACAAAGCAATCACTGAGTGGGGTTTGTGGTGAGGGAGCATCAGGGTTTCATTATCATCTTGGGAGGCTACGGTATCTGCTGGCTTTGACATCCTGTCCTCTAAGGTGAGCGTGTTTGACGTGCAGACAGATCCAGGCTGAGGTTTAAATGTTGGGCTGAGGATGAGGGGAAAGCAGTGTCAGTGTGTGGAGGAAGAGGAAGAGGACTGCAGGGTAAACAGCATAAGGAAGGTGTTACAGTAGCGTAATCCAACTGAGCTGGCAGAGAGGGAACACCTGGTTCAAATCTGATCACACAGTCGCTCTGAAGAAACAAATTTGCATCCTTTTAAAATGTTTACATAGTAGATGAGAAAACAAAATCAAGATAATTTAATTTTATTACCATAACTATTTTTCAAACTAACTCCAGAAATGGAGCTGCAGTAGAACTGATGTACTGCTCCACGATACTGATACCGATACCGATACTGATATCTGACGTTTAGCATCGGCCGATCAAGTATCAGCAATATCTTTTTTTCTCATCATTACTTTCGAAACGAAGCTCTTTTTTCTGTTTAAATCATTTTCACAAATAATAACATCCCATAGAAGTAAACATATCAATCCACTTTTTGTAAATGTTTTAAGTTTTTCTTAATTATAAAACCTAAAAGCAGAAACGAAATGGTTGTTCTTTAACCATAACCACAATTTTCTGTAATAGATATTTATTAAAAATGCTTAAGATCTTTTTTCACAAAAGAGAATGTAAACAGAAATGTAATATTTACAGCTGTAAATGAGTTTTATTTAGCTGGACTGAAGGCAAAAATGACTGGTTTGTTCAGGAGGTACAAACCATTTAATGAGTCAGGTTCCTGACACAACTGAACTCATTTCTTTGAGAATCTTGACGTAGTAAGTCTACACTATAAAAAACGTGAGCCGCTCTGGGGTCGTGTGTTGGCTTCGAATGCCAACCGACTGTTGAGGGCATGGACATGCAGATCCGTACTGTCATAATCTGGATGTGCAAACATTATTATAATGTCAGCATATTGTACATTTAGACTGTCCGTAGGCTTACCCTAAACTCATCTCCATGTTGCTGCAACTTTCACTGATGTTCTTTTAGAAGTAAAACAACCTCAAAATGAAACTGAATTCAGTTTGCACAAAGTGAAACTTTTAAGTCTGCAAAACAAAGCTAGCTTACACCATTAAAATGCTTTGCGCTTCCGAAGCAGACGCTTGATTCTTATTTTCCGTGAGCAGCAAATGTTGCGTGGTCAAGGCAGGAAGAGTTAATTTAACAGTGCACACAATTAACATTTCACCGAAATGGAGGTAGTCGCACACTGCGTAACCACTGAACACATAAACTGCTTTTGTAAAGAGTCGCTTGCCTACCAACGAAGGAAAATGCCATTTTAAGGTCCGCCAAACCTCATGAACTCCACCCATTCATTCTCTGTGAGTAACTTCCCAGGGTGTGCAGAGTGTTTCTCTGATTTCAAGCTGCAGCACATAAAACTCTTCTTTAGATGACTTCATCGTGAAACCAGAGCTCATTTAGAAGCGTTGTTAACCATGATGACTGTGACTGTCGAATGGAGTCCTGCTGAGAAAGTGCTGTCTCACTGCTGGCTGGTTGTACTTCCTAAAAAAAAAACACCACATGAACACTGAGGAGATCAGAAAAAAAAGAGACTCTAAACAGTATTCACATCGGGCTTTTGGTTACAACCATAAACCTTCATGTATTTTAATATGATTTGACCTGATGCGCCAAGACAAGGAAGAAAGAAAATGACTCATGATTTGGAATCGACCCCCTTTACTCTGATGCCCCTTAAATGGAATCGATTACAAACACTTGGCTTGTTATCTGTAAATAAGGCCTCGAGAGTTTTTCAGAAGCCAAAATCTCAAAACAAACACATCAGGGATAAAGTTGTGGAGATTTGGGTTGTAAGATATCTCAATCTTTCAGCACAGCGCACTGTTCATCTACACAGTCCAGTCACATTAATGTGACCATCTGTCAAAAGCCAGAATAACCACCTTTCGCAGAGCGAACTGCTACGAGACGTGCAGGAAGAGAGTCACTTAGGTCCCTGAAGGTCTTCTCTGGGATGTTGAGCCATGCCGACTCTAATGCCGTGGCCAGCTGCGCTAGATTACGCGGTTGAGGATCCATGGCGCGAACAACTCGATCGAGATGGTCCCACAGATGCTCGATTGGGTTTAAGTCAGGTGAGTTTGCTGGCCAGGGAGGACGGTAAACTCATCCTGGTGCTCTTCGAACCACGCACGTACACTGGCAGCTGTATGGCACCTCGCATTGTCCTGCTGGAAGATGCCATCATCCTGAGGAAAAACAATGCGCATGTAGGGGTGGACATGGTCCGCAAGGACAGATGCGTACTTGTATTGATCCATCGTGCCTTCCACAATAATCAGTGAACCCAGAGAATGCCAGGAAAACATTCCCCAGACCATAATGCTCCCGCCTCCAGCTTGGACCGTTCCTGCAATGGTTGCAGGGTGGTTCCTTTCAGAGGTTTCACGCCTTATACGCCAACGTCCATCTGTCCGATGGAGCATAAAACGCGATTCATCTGAAAACGCTACCTGTCGCCACTCAGTGGACGTCCAGCTGCTGTACTGGCGTGCAAATTCTAGCCTTCGTCGTCGATGAACACCAGTCAGCATAGGTGCACGAACCAGGCGTCTGCTTCGGAGGCCCAGACGCAGCAATGTTCGCTGAATAGTGGTTTGGGAGACACTTGTGGTAGCCCCTTGGTTCATTTTAGTGGTCAGTTGCTCAACGGTAGCCCGTCTATCTGCCCGAACGCATCTCCGCAACCGTCGTTCGCCTCTGTCATCTATGGCCCGTGGTGCACCACATTTGCCACGTCGTTGATTTTGGACAGTCCCATTTTGCCATGCACGGTACACTTTTACCACGGCGGCACGCGAACAGTTCACAAACTCAGCCGTTTCGGAAATGCTTCCACCCTTGGCCCGAAAGCCAATGATCATGCCCTTTTGGACGTCGGATAAATCGCTTCGTTTCTGCATTACGCCAACGATTGAAATGTTTTCCGAAGCCCACACACACCCTTTATATACGCTCAACTGCACTGTGCTGCCACCTGCCTTCTGTGATTGGTTATTTAACTCTGAAGTGGAAAGTACGTGGTGGTCACATTAATGTGACTGGACTGTGTATTATCTGGAAATATAAAGAGAATGACGAGGAGAGTATTAATCAAAGGAGGAGCAGAGATCCAAGGCTTAGGAGAATCTATTTGTTGTACGCTGTGTCATATTTAATACAGCATTTTTATTTATGTCAAAGGTAACATTGTTACTTTATTATGTTATAAAATCCAACTATATGCCTGGAAAATACATATTTCCCCTTTAACACCACTTTGTGTTGGTCTACGACCCAAAATCCCAATAAAATACATTGAAGTTTGAGGTATTATGATTTTTTTTCAAGGAATTGCAAGTCAAGTGTTGTTGGAAAAAAGGAATACAATAACTGCTTGTACTGCTGCGAGAGTCTTCAAGGCAGGTGCCGAGGTCAAGTCAGAGGGCAGCGGTGTGAAGAGTGAGAGCTCCTTTTAAGGGAAGAGGCAGATTTCCCCCTCTGCTCCCTGCAAATATTTTCTCTGCTGTTTGCCCTCTTAATCCCCTTCAGCCCCCCTGATACTGTCAGGAGCAAACCACCTCTGTTATTTCAATCAGTCAGCCCAACATTTGCTCTCCGAAAGCCCAGCGACCGTAAAGGAGTGGCGGGTTTCATCATCTGCTCGGCTGCTCCAGCAGAAAACACTCCACACTTGTGGTGCCAAAGCTGCTCTGCTCTGTTCAGCTGTGA
Organism: Poecilia picta; assembly: GCA_033032245.1. Lineage (NCBI taxonomy): Eukaryota > Metazoa > Chordata > Actinopteri > Cyprinodontiformes > Poeciliidae > Poecilia > Poecilia picta. The sequence continues at coordinate 8,783,226 of CM065367.1, forward strand.
CCTGTGAGACAACTGCTCCTTCCTGATGGGGGCTGGGGGGAAGGAGTGGAGCCTGGGGTTGAGTCCGTCACTCCTGGACTGACTGAGCTGCCATGAGCCTCTGAAGCTCGTCCTCCTCTTTGGTGTCTTTTCTTGCGCACAAGCAGCACAACACCTTGGGGCACAGCTTGCTCATCAAAGAGGAGGTAAGGGAGAGGCAGCGTGGGAGTGTGTGCGGGTGAGTCGGTCGAGGACATTACCTCATGGAGGATAAGCGGAGACTGAAGAGGTCTAACAGAGGTAACAGCCCTTGACTCCATTGCTCTCTGCCGCTTATCGGAGCAGCATTTTCTGCTCGGGTTCAGAGGGAAGTTTTGACAGCCAGGCTTTACAGCTCCCTGATCTGTCACTCCTGACGGAGAGTGAAAGAGAGAGAGAGAAGGAGAGGCAAAGTGACGAAGTGGTGACTTCATCCCTTCTCCTAACAAGCCCTTCTCTCTCCCCCCTCCTTTTCCGAGCTTCTCTTTTTCTCTTTTTTCCCCACTCCCAATACTTCAGCGCAGCACGCTCAGGCAGCATGCCAGTGTTCATCTTGCTGCGCTCCCTGGTCATCAGGCTCCTCAGCAGCAGACTGGCAGGCTCTCTGGCTCGGTTCCTCAGGAGAAGCCTGTTGACTGGCGCTGCCCACCTTGGCACGGCGTTGAGGCACATCTGGGACCGCGTTCGATCCCAGGAGTCAAAGGAAGCCGTCCTGGGCTGCGTCCTGTGCATTCTCAACATGCACAAGAAGGTGGAGAACTGATCTCACTCTCTCTTCGCTTTCTGAGCAAGAGACTGGACAGCTGTTTAGGGGACATAAGTGAGTTTTATATATATTTTTTTTAACCAGGATGTCTGAGAGTATTGTCAGAAAGGTGCAGCCCTTCACCATTGGAACCAGGCTCTCTGTTCCTTCTGTAACTAAATGCCAGGAGTTTCCACAGAGTTATCTGCCCAGTGAGGCTCTGGATAATTGCGTTTTACAGCGCAACCTGAACTCGCTCTACCTCAGCAGATCCCAGGTCTGTGCACATGGCTCCCGTCTTGTTTTACCACCGTCGACCAGGCGGCCCCCGTCAAAATCCAGCCGGAGCACGTGGCGGCGGAGGACCACCTCAACCAGAACATCGCCTCTCCCTCTGCCGTCTCCAGATCCATCAAGAAGATCACCATCTCTGGGAGCAAAGACCAATCAGACTCCAAGACAGCGCTGGGACCGGTCACATGCTCCACGCCTGGAAACAACAACAACAATAACAACATCAGCAGCAGCAGCAGCAGCAGCAGCAGCAGCAGCAGCAGCAGCAGCAGCAGCACTCCAGATCAACATCTGCCAAGAATCGTGGAGGTTAGCTGTGAAAACAAACCCAACTCTCAATTTAAGGTACAAAATACGTTATCACTTGCTTTTATTATTGATATATTACATATTCAAAAAGTATATTTTTAGTTGTAAAAAGAAAATTTAAATTAATTTAAGTTCAGTTAATGAATTAATTTAATTTAGGGCAAAAGCAAAAATAAAAATCAGAGAATGTATTATGTATCTATTCTATCTTGTAAAAGCATAATGGATATTTATCCAAAATAAAGAAAAATGTTTAGGAATTGATTTCTTAAAATATTAACAAATAAATAAATAAGTAATGCTACTGATTATGGTGATAATGATGAGGAATTTGTTTTGCTGTACAACAGTGAAAAATGACAATTTATTAAAATTAATAGGAAAAAATGCTAAAAAATGTGGGCTAAAATTAATCTTAATTAAATAATTGTTTGCTAAATTAACACAATAATAATAATAATAATAATAATAATAATAATAATAATAACAATGATAATGATAAAACTGTAATAAGAATGCTGATGATAAGAGTAATTATTAAATTAATAGCAATAATAAAATAAAATAAATACAAATTATTATTATTACTATTATGAATCTCCAAGTAACAAAGTAACAAACTGACCAACTAAAATTAAAATACTACAGACAGTTTTGTAGTATGTAGATTTATTTATACTCATAAAAATACACTTATGCAACATGAGTGTAACACAGCTGGTGTTTTATAGTCACTAAAACATTTTATTGTTTATTTAAATCGTTTAGGTTTTACTCTGCAAAAAGGGAAGTGATGAATTTCTGCCTGTGCAGGAACAAACTCGGGAAAAACTAAATGGAGAGAAATCAGTCGAGGTAAGATCCTAACTATTTTTAAGTGAACACATGTTAGAAAAGCATTAAGTAAAAAGTTGTAACAACAAATAAATTCTGGGCTCCCAAGTGATTATTTGTACCAAAGGAAAGTTACATTTGTAGCAGATTTTTCTAAGTAAAATAAAAAATAATATACGACAAAGACCCACCAACAAATAAAGACATTAAAAAATAGCCATGGACTTTTAGTGCTTTTGCTAACCTGAAACATGTTACTAAATTAAATCTCATGGAGTACCACGTTAAAAGAATATAAACATTTCATCTCTGATCAAGTTGTAGCTTAATAACCATAAACATTTAGAAAAGAAATGCTTGCAAAAAGAGAATTTGGCCCATTGAAGTGGCGTTAAAGTGCATGTAAAGTATGAAGAGCTCAGCAGATCTGGAAGAGGCAGGGCTTACTGGAAAACATGAAGTCAGGGAAGATGTTAACAAAAGAAAAACCTCACTGAGGTGTTAAAATAACATGCCTCCTCAGCTCTGGCTTCATTTCTCTCTAATCTGACACATCATTTTGTTTTCTCTCAACAAAACTGGCTTGTTTTTCCTCCACCCGCATGTTGTAAATAACAGAGAAGTTGCTTGTAGCAAAAATATTTTTGGTATATTCACCTTCAGAGGTGAATACTTTACATGAAACTGACCCGGATCTGTTGGTTCCTGCTTCCTTCTCGTGCCCAGATGTTTCCTGAGGGGAGAGGAGGAACGCCTCTCCGTTACTGTAACTGTGCCAGCCGCGCTCATTTCACTTTGGATGGTGCTGACAGTAGGGCTTTGTTAGGTGGGAACCTGGGAACAACTAAACCACAGGCTGTGATATCTTCAGGCCCAAATGGATCCTAAATAGAGTTTGACCTGAGCGCAGAGACGATTCTTAGCGTTGGTCAGCTTAGTTTACTGTGAACTGTAGATGACTTGCACTGTGCTACTGGGGGCACCCAAACCTCATTAACTGGACTGCAAATATGTAATAAAAAAATAACTTGGTTGGTGTGCAATTTCCATCTGTGCACTCTTAAAACCCTTGGAAAAAAAGATTCCTGGGCAGGGATAATGTTTGGGAGCAAATGTCCAAATAAGGTCGTCAGAGTAACAGCGTTGGGAAAACTTTTTATGTGTTACAAATTGTACAGTCATCAACTCGTTTAAGATCATAAATTTATTTTAAAAAGGAAACTTATTGACTGATTTAAAATTCCTTTAAATCCGTTTTTTTAAACGGGAAAAAAATTAAAAAGTTGCTGCTTCTTGATAAAGTTTGACAATAAAACGGCAACACAAGCTCAGAGGTGGCTCTAGGTCAATTTGTTCTTCTATCAATTTGTACCTCTAATTTTTGCTTTCATTCCCTACCTGTAGCCAATCCCTTTCGTATTAATAATCTTAAACCATGTCCTTATTTTTCCTTGTATTTAAGCGTTTTTATCAATTAACAAACAACGTCCTACGCAGAAGGTCAGGAACAAAACAACTAAAACTGTAAGGAAATATGGAAGAGGCAAAAGTAAATGAGCCATTTCTGAACGGTTAAATTGTCTGTCAGAGTTCACTCTTGGTTGCCCCCTGCTGGCCTGGGGGTCTAATGCATGCGTCCTTTATTTCAGCAGGTATGATTACAGCAAATTAAAATGTTAAGTGTTGTTATCATCTGCTCTGACTTGAACATGTGGTTAGTGTCATACAGCCAACAGGACTTCTTGTTTGTGTTTTTTTTTATTTCAGATGCTTCTATAAAAGTTGAATCTTCTGATGTAATTAGACACATTTATTAACACTTAGAGTACTTGCCCTGGTTTTACCTTCTGTGCATTTTGTGGTCACACAGATTTCAGCACCTGAGCTGCAGAAAAAAGAGCTTGAGAGGAGAGAAAGTCATCAGCAGGATGAAGCGCTGGCAGCTGCTAAATCCCATGGTGAATGCTTCACTCAGCGAAACTTTCTCTTCAACAAAGAAGCACTGCAGGTAAAACAAGCAAAGCAAAACACACAATGTGAATGTTTATTCTGCACTGTAAAGCTGTGTAAGAGGCGCCTGTACACGAAGTTAAGTTCATGAATGAAACTCTTTTTTTAGTAGCTTATCAGGACTTTTTAATCTCCTTTGACGGATAGAAAGCGCAGTAAATTCATCTCCGAAACATGAAGTAACGCCGCTGAGATGAAATCAGAAAGGAAGCTGCCTTCTGCGTGACCCTCCAGTGGAACAAAATATGTACTGGTTCTTATTTGTGTCTCAACAACTGTGTGAGCTGTGTTCAGCAAGGGGGGAGGATTGGGGAGGGGAAGCCGCCACAACCAATTATTTAGGGATGAGGTCATTGTTTGGCTCCGTCTCTTCACGCCTATGGCTGAGAGAAACTCAGCCAAGCAGCTCAACTGGTTGTGTTATCTCATCGCAGCGTCCACTCCGGAGCTCACACAGACGTTTTCATGGAGTTCAACAGAGCGACATTTTCTCCACGCAGTCGCGTTTGTCTCCAAAACATCTCTGTCGAACAAGCGACACGCAGTAAACTCCCTGAACACAGGGGTTTCATTTCGGATGCGTCCGCTGAAACAAACATGTGTCATAAATGTTCTACTGTGGATAAATATGGCTGTATAAAGTACTGAAATCTCAGAGTCAAGTAAAAGTATAGGTTCCTCTCCAAAATATGACTTTGGTAAAAGTCCAAGTCACTGACTGAAATGTTACTTGAGTTAAAGTTTTAAAGTATCTGAATTTTCTTGTACTTAAGTATGGAAATTACTGTAAAAATGGATGTACTCAAGTAATGCAATGAAAAGTATAAGTAAAAAGTAAAACAAGGCAAATGCAGTTTGAATGACATTTTTTATATTTTGGTAAACTTGTCAAATACAGTTAAAGTAATGTACACAACCAAGTGCAGGCAAAATTAAACCTGCAGGCATCATTTAGTTAAGAAAATTAGGTGCTTTACCTGTAGCACAAGGTTATTTAACCTGCTTTACAACGGAACCAGCTTCTGACATGAACCACATAAGCATATGTGGTTCATATGTGGTTCATGTCGTATGGGGCTCCATTTGTGTCAGACTTTGTTGCAGTCAATCAGTAGGTGAGGTCAAAACTCCAGCGTTTCTCTATCGCTTTTTTGTAACGAGTAACTAAACCACACATTGAAAATGTATCGGAGTAAAAGTATGCAATTAAGTTCAGAAATATAGTGAAGTAAAAGTGAAAGTTATCAAAAATTTTCATACTCGAGGAAAGTATGAAGTACTCCAAAATATACTTAAGTAAAGTAGTGAAGTGTTTTTACTTCATTACTATACAACACTGAGCTACACATTGTTAACTTTAACAATCTTAGTTTAAAAAAAAAGAAGTATAGCTCTCTAATATATTTTGATAATTGGTGTTTTTGAGTGCTATTGTTTTTGAAAATGTTTTAGTGCTCCACTGCTCTGAAAGCGGAAGTGAATTTTCCATTCAGAGACGTTTAAAGGCCCCCAATGGTTCACGCTACGAGAGAAGAGCAGGTCACCTAATGGAAAAAAGTATCTTTTTCTGCAGCTGCTCTGCAAAACATCTTGCCCTTCACCATTTACTGTTTCACGATTAAAAAAAAGTGGAGAAAAAAAACGTAATCTCCCACTTTATTTCAAGCCATGCTGTGTTCCTTTTTGAGAGGTGAAATGTGATGATAGATGTTTTTAAGAGGTGAAGATTTAACTTGTTGAAAGACGATTTGTTTTTTTTCTGTCCACTGCAACAACAATACCTTGCCAAACAAAGATCTCCAGGTTTCAACAGTTTATTTTCTAAAAACCACCCCTTGAAAATTAAGCACTTTCCAAAGAGTTATTAAAACATGGAGATTATCTCTGAAGGTGGAGCTCGGATCTGAGAATGACGTCACACCTGAGTTGAGGACTATAGGGATTTAGTAATTGTTTGTGACTGCTCGCATTTCTCTCCAGTCCATGCATTAAAAAATGTGAAAGCGCATGTTCACAGGTTGAAGCTATACAGCTCAAAGTGCTTTTTGGATTTAATGTAATGCAACCCAACATAAAAAAATGATAAAACCATATAATCTTTATATGAGTGGCAGTTTTGACCAAGGACTATGTTACACAACAATTAGCAAATCAACTTAAACATCGTTCATCTCAGGTGTGATGCAATCATCAGACATGAGCTCAATCTGCAGAAAACAAATTAGTACAGCAGAAAGAAACAATGATTCACCTGAACCAGAACACTCAAACAGTTTTTATGGACTCATCTGTCCTGCTTTGTCCTGACTGTATTTTCACCAAGTTTAAAATTTAAGCTGAAGACTCGAGAGAGTAAATTATGTCCAAAAAAACCAAAACAATAGTTACATTGGTTTTGAAAGAGTTTGATGAATAAAATCTGCAAATACTTCAGACTTTCTCTAAAAATGCACATAATTTCCTATTTTAATAGTTCAAAGGTGTTTCAGCTACAAGCTGCATTTTCTGTAGAATATTTTTGATTTACTATCCATGACTTTCCTCAAATAACTTCCACAAAAAAACTTGCAAATTGGTGAATCCAGTAATACTAAACCATTTGACCCCATTTTGTTTTGATAACTTCCACTTGATACTCATTGAGCAAATCACTTCATATCAGTAAAATCAACGATTGCAGGCCATTTCATCTCCCTCGGCTTCAACAAAGTATTTAAGGAGGTTTGGAGATAAATAATGATAAAAAATACTTAAATCTAATGTAAATTATGATGCCAGAAAAGTTTATTTAAACACATTTAGTTTAAAGTAAAAATGTGTGTGAATCAACACAAGTTCCTATGAAATTTCCAGTGGCATTTTAAAGATTCAAAGTTTGAAATAGAATAAGACTCCTTCCTTTTATAGGAATTTTAATAGGAAAATATAAAGCTTATGAATCAGCCATACAAGGCTGTTGTGTTGTGAAAGTTTTTGTGTAATTCTATTATCTCCTTAGTAGTTTCACAAATAATGCTATTGAGACCCTTCTTTTTGTATTTCAACACATAAAACAGAGAGAAATACATTTTTATTGGTCTAAATTATGACTTACGAGTTTTCTCATTTCTTTCCAAAGCTTTTTCTTTTGAACTGTCATTATTTTTTAGCCATCTAGTAGTGCAATATTTTATCGTTATATCATATTAGAAACCAGGAAACATTTCACCAAAGGAGAACAAAACATGTGGAAACATTTTCCAAAGTTTTCATTCTGATTAAAGGCTTTTCAAGAGGATTTATTTCAGTGGTGATTATTTAAAGTTGACATTTTTGTTTCCATTTCTTGTGACTAGAACAAACCCTAATTGCACATTTTGATAAACAGGCCATTGTTGTGGTGAGTGGACAGGAAGAAACAAGTGAATCATAGACTTCCTGCATGAGGTCATTATAATGCCATGGGAGCCATTGTGAGCAGAAATGGGCAAGCCTGTTGTGTGAAGCTGCTTTCCCTCTTCTTAACCCAGCAATATTTCTGCAACCTGGGGGTGGGAGCGCTTCGGAAAGTTAGTGACCCCCTTTCTCCGGGAAGAGTAACAACACTCTTTAAGCACGACCCAGAAGTGGCTCAATCAATCGTGTGTTCACCCTTAATGTGTTTTATAGGGCTAAAGGGTTATAGTTCTCTCCTTTTTTTTACCCTAAACTTCTCCAGAAAATGTTTTGATGTGACGTTATTATGACTTAGTTGTAGCTTTAGCCTTTATTTGACACTCTGCAGTATATGAGGTTTTTCTGATTTTATCGCTGTTATGGTTCATGAAGGATCATTCTGACAGGAGCAAGAATCTAACCTGATTAGACTTGGATTTTTTTGTGTGTGTTTCAGACGTATGTGGCTCATTGACTTCCATGCCATGTTCTTTTTAAGAAAACAAATACGCTCCTTCAGACATTTCACATTTTGGCCACCTTGTTTGGCGACCTTCTGACTTCATGCGAAGTGCTGATGGAAAAGGCAGCTTTTCAAGACAAAGCCTTATGCAACCGAGTCCGAGCTCCAGCCAAGACAAACCTCCGCTCCACATAGCATGACATTGGAGAACATGAGGCTGTTTTTCATGTTCCCAAACCGTCATAACACTGTAGGGTAGAGTAAAAATATACCACAGTCACTTAATAATGGGATACAATGATAAAAAAGAAACCCTTCTCAAGTGTAAAGTAAATTTGAATCCCGGTGTGATGATAAATGAGCGACTACACAAGCTGTAATGAACATCTGAAACAGTTTGTGTCTTTTTTTTTTGGTGGTGCAGGCAGAAGCATGGATGAAAAGCAAACTCCAGGACCTGAAAGACGGATGCAACGTTCAGCATCGGCCCCTGCGTGACTGGGAGGAAGCCTCGCAGACGCTTCACAGAGACCTGAAAGACTTTGAGAACACCCTGATTCAGCTCAACCAGGTCACAAACCCGCTGCGCTTTCATGACTTAAATATCAAATATGTTGGTATATATTAAGATGGCATAAATTAATAACATTTTGTAACATTACGTTCACAAACTTCATTGTATTTTATAAGGACTTTATCTCATGGACAGACACAAAGTAGCACAGTTAATAAGATTAAGGAAAGTTCTTTGTTGCACATAAAAACCTGAAAAACACAGCATGCTTTTGTATTCAGTCCTTTTTACTCTGGCAGGGTTAAAGAAAAGCAGTTGCCATCAGAAGTCAGTTAAAGGCCCAGATTGTATCAAATTATAATTATTATTCTTTGAAGTTCACAAATTAAGCTTTCTAATTAAATCTTAAATTTAAATGTTAAATTATTTCAAATCTTTGGATTTATTTATGCTTTATCCAGTTCAGATATACAGCCAGATCTACAACTGGATGGCTTATAATAAAGTACAACCAGGTTTGAAAGTGCCATAAATTTAATTCACAATCCATAGTTGGACTTGAATATTTCTGCTTCCTGACATAATCCAGATTAACAGGGAAACATTTCTCCAGCTTTGTAGAGCACGTTGGGATGGATCTTTAAAGATTTAGTGTAATTGCAGCAGAAGGTTTTTGTTTTAAAGCTGTGAAAACGTTGAAATAGTTTTTCAAGACACTTTGTATACATATCCACCTCTACTATTCTAGATCAAAATGATGCTTGGAAAGTTTGAATTGTCGTAATAATTCTTACATCCTTTGTAAAGTAACCAACAAATCCAGACAACTGGTAGAACAACTGGTAGAGTTAACCGTGTTATTTGTCCAGCTGCCTCCAGCTCAAATAAACAGAGTCTTATTTCTCTAAAGCTGGGTGAACAGCTGATCTGCAAGCTGAACCCAACATCCGACCTGGTGAAGAAGCAGCTCGGTCAGCTCAGGGAACAGTGGCAAAGCCTGAAGCAGATGGTCGCAAATCAGACACAAGCTCTGGGTGGAGCCAGGAGCCTGCAGGAATTCAACAGGAAGGTGGACAAACTGGAAGCTTGGATTAAGGAGAAGGTAAACAGCCATGTTTTCTAAAACTAAAATATTAATTTATTCATTCATTTGCTTTCCTACTAATTCACCCATTTCTTATCTTCTGAAATTGTTTGAAAGTTATCCAAACTAGAGTAAGAAAGCAGACTTAATGAAGCAATTATAAGAAAAGCGCTTTGTTAAATATGGAGAGAAAATGGTCTCAAAATACCTGTGCATGTGTAACACTGGATTTGTAATCTGTGTAAGCATCTTTGTGTGTAACTTTGGATTGTTGTATCTGTTAAACATGATTTGTAAACGGTAAAAGGAAAATTTGTCACAAGCACAATGACAAACCTTCAGAGGACAAAACCAAAAATCGGATGACCCAGCTTTCCACCAGCATTTAAATGTACCATTTACTCACGAATCTGAGGCGGTTTGTAAGCGTGAAACGAGTCTCAAAAATCCTCATGCACTCATATATGCACTCATGCACTCGCCTGATACACGCATGAGTCTGTGTGTATCAGGCGACTCATGCATACTTATTTAACATTTGTAGGCGTAGGAGAAGGTTTGAATTCGATATTATCAGATTTGTGAGGCTGAAGTTAAAAAATGTGTGTAGAAATTTAACGTCTGTAGAAATTTTAGTTGTGTGTGTGTACTTTTATTTTGTATTCGTAATTTCTTCATATTTGTGTCACATGCATTTGACCACATATTTATAAGTAACCGGAGTTACAAATTGTTTTTACGGTTTGCAAATCATGTTTCACATGATTGTGTTTCTCCAAAGTTACAAACAAAGATGCTAACACCACAGATTACAAATCTAGTATTACACACATACACAGATATTTTGAGACTGTTTTCCCTCCATAGTTACACAACCTGATCAACAGTTATCAAGATAATTAGTACTCAAGTGGCTCTTTCTTATACAGGAAATACACACAGCATCCTGAAGACATTTCCTTCTTTCTCTTTTATTTTTTGAACATGTATACTCACCATTTAAAACATCTGCCTGTCATTACAAAAAAAACAAGCCATGGAGTAAATTCTAGGTTGGTGTTTATCGCTCTGTTCCTGACTGCGTCAGGCACGAGGGAGAGAGGAATGGATGAGGAATCTGTGGGATTGTAATGAAGGAGATTAATTGTGAAATCTATAAAACATTCATTCCCCACTTCATCATTCGGGATAAAAGTTTTTCATATTAATTTTGAATGCAATATCCTGGGGATGCATTTGATGCCTTTATTGATGAATTTGAACTATTATTTTTCAAGACAAAGTAATAATTCAACTTCAGTGATTTTGAGCCCACATGTTTTTTTAGATTTCAACAACATTTCGCCAAATTTTCGAGTTGAAAATACAGATGAACCACAAAAAAAAAAATCTATTTTGGGGGCAGAAGGTTTAAAATATGTCCCATCTTTGCCTGCTCAACAATAAACATTTTAATAAAACTAAACAATAGTCTGATTATGAAAACCGTTTCTCAAATTTACTCAATCAAAAGAAGGTTCTGTTCTCCATTGTCTTGGGCAAGAAGTGTCGGTATTTCTTTCTTTGAAAACATATTCTATATTTAATCAAATTTAATGGATGTGCTCAAGTGTGTTTCTGGGTAAAGATTTGGTATATATTTGGTCCTATAAAGTTTAAAGAGAATTAACCAAAAAGATTTTAATGCGTCAGTAAAAATACCACCTTAAAATACTTTGAAAAAGTGTCAGTTTGCAAAAAACTGTTGTTTCAAATTTGAACAAAATCCCTCAAGTGGCATCTAATGAACTCCACGCTGCACTTTGGAGCGCCTTCCCTGAAGCTAGTGTAACATCCATGCCTGTGGGATGACCGAATGCGAAGCTCTGACCAGAACTCTGTTTTATATCTTCCTTGTTGCTTAAGTAATGTGGGGGTTTTCTTTGTTTTTTTTTGCCACTGTGCATCTGAAAATAAATAATTGTTGGGTTTCTTGCAAAAACCACTTCTATAAACAGTAACTTTGTGTGTGACAGAAGGAAGAGGAGCAGTCTCTGGTGAGTGTCCTGGGAGAAAATGTTGACAAAATGCAGCTCACCAGGAGAATTCTTGATCTCAAACAGGTCAGCCTTGTAAAAATGGATTTAAAACAATGCATAAGTTACACTGACAAAAGCTTTGTACCAGTTAAACAATGCATTCCCAGATGGTAACAAACTTATTTATCAGTGTCTCCTGTCTGATTATAAACAGACCTTCAGGACATTCGGGAAGGGAAACTAAAGTCTCTGCTCTTTTTGTGACAGGATGAGCAGCTCCACAGAAATCTGCATGAGGAGATCAACAACTTGGCCCTGAAGCTGGAGAAACTGGGGAAGGCAGATGGCAAAAACATCACCGTCAGGAAGAAACACATCAATAAAATGTATGCTCTGTGCTTTACACCATACATAAATGCTTCATGTGACATCTTCAGGCTGAAACCACAAGGCGTAATGTTCTTCATGCAGGTGGCTGAAGGTCCAGTCATACCTGAAGAGCTACCACGAGAACCTCCAGGTCGCGCTGGAGATGTCGTCTTTTTACCAGCAGGCTGATAATACTCTGGATGCTATAAACAACATGGTAAAGTGACAGAAAGCCCAATACTAAATCATAATTATGTTCTGAGAGCTTCTTATAAACTCTCTGTTATAGATGTTTCAAAAATTGGCATTAAAGCAGAATCAAAACAGAGGCAGATACAAATGTTCGTTTCAAGGATTTTTACTTGATTGAGGAGAAGTACTAGAGCAGTTTATCGAACTTCTAACCAACAAAGGAAATTATCTTGCTTATATACACATCTCCACGCTTTGCACACATGCAATGGGGATATTTTAGATTAGAGGACTAAAGTCTCAGCGAGATCTAGAGAATCTCATCCATGCGTTTATCTGTAGTCGCATCAACTACTGCTATAGTGCCTTCGCAGGTCTGCTTAAAATAAATCAGGCAGCTTCGGCTGGTCCAGAACGCTACTGCTGGCGTTCTGACTAAAACCAGGAAGATAGAGCACATAAAGTCACTACTCTGGCTCCCTGTAGCTCAGAGAATACACTTAAAATACTGTTGTTAGTTTATAAATCACATAACGGCTTAGCACTACAATACATTAAAGATCTGCTGTTGTTATATCAACCTTCCACACCTCTCAGGTTGTCTAGTTATGGTTCTGCTCTGCAACCCCAGAACCAGAACCAAACATAGAGAAGCAGCATTCAGCTTCTATGCCACCACAAATCTGAACCAAACTTCCAGAAAACTGCAAAACAGCTGAAACACTCAGTTCCTTTACAGCTAGACTACAAACCCAGAAGTTTAAAGTTGTTTTTGAAACATAGAATCAAGAATCATTAATCAATAATCTGAGGTGTAATGATGGTAAAATGTCATGTTGTTGACTGTGTGTTTTATGACTTTGTATTGTTATGATATAAAGCACTTTGAAATGCCTTGTTACTAAAAGGTGCTATACAAATAAAACCTGACTGATTGAATTTTGCAACCTAGAAAAACCACCTAGAAACTTTGAGTTTCTATCCATCCATTTTCTTTACACGCATGCACAGGGAGAACATGCAAACTCCATGCATAAAGACCCCAGGCCGGGAATCGAACCCAGTACCTTCTTGCTGCAAGGCAACTGCGCCACTGTGCAGCCCACTTTGAGTTTCCAATTCCAACAAGAAATGAACTTATAAGTTTAGTTTTTCTACATGATATAAATGCTGCAATGTGTATTTTTTCACACCAGCCGTCAATGTGTCACATTATTCTGAAATCATACAAAGTTCTGGAAATATGAGGTCAATAAACAAGAAATATAGGCCAAAGCAGAAGTAATACTGCCAATAAATGCAGCTAGTTTAAAAGCTAAATTCAAGATAAGTAAAAAAAAAAAAAATCCAATGATGATAACTATAACATATTTTCCCACCAGCGGAGAAGCATGCCTGCGTCCAAAGACCTGGACACCTTTGGCGACAGAGAAATCCGCGACATTGCTGGTCAAATCATGGTAAGAACAGAGTTTTTCCCATCCTGCATGCTGCTCCAGAAGCCATCTCCGCCTAACTGCAGGCCTGTGTTGGGTAGATGCTGGATGTGAGCGTGTCTCAGCTGCCCAAACTGCACCCCGGCCTGGCTGCCGGCGTCACAAAGAAGCAGGCCGAAGTGAAAGACTGCTGGGCGCTCCTCCAGAGGGATCTAAGGTACGTCACCGGTGAGGATGAAGTGTGTTCTACACTTTGGGGTGAAAAGCTGCAAACTTCTGTAATGATTTGGAAGATGGATCTACGTAAAAGACGCATTACGTCAACTCTGCTACACTGATTTGCTTTGTTCTCACCATTAAAACAGTGACATCATCTCAGTCGGTCAACTTGCCGAACCTGAGATGAAAAAAAAAAAACATTTACAAGAATATTTTGTAACTTTATGGAGTCATTATTTGTTTGTTTAATAGCATACAGTTTGTATCCAGACTGTTACATCACTGGGAGTTTTACCCCATCAGAAAAAATAATAAATCTCCAACAAGTAATAATGACTCTCTTTGTTTTGTTTTTCAACTATGTCAGCTGGATTTTGTTTCAGTGGCGCTGCATGTACAATAAGCTAATATTCTTTAGAAGTAGTAGTAGTTTGTCTAAGCGTTAGATAAATGAATCTGTTGTTTATAGTGTTATTTCATTCTGGAACTAAAAACGTTACATTGACAAAATGATTGATTGGGATTGCTTATGGAGGGAAAGTGCAAGTGAAGAGAAGGAAAAGAACAGAAGCAAAATGAAAAGAAATAAAAGGAAACTAAAGAAGTGAAAACAGAAGCAACTAGCTGATCCTTCATTGCAAATGTGCACAAAACTTTAATGTGATTCCGCTAATATAAACTCCCCCTATGCAAACATTACAAGTTTGCAATTGCAATGTTTCCATTAAGTAAGAAACGCAATTCAAATCACACGTGAATAAATTTGTTCATGCAATAAGCCTTTAAAAACAGGATCCTCCAACTACTTCCTGTCGTCGTCTTCTTTGTGGTTTGTGCCAGTGGCAACGTCAAGTTGTTGATCATGTGACTCGTGTGATGTGAAAAAAAGCTTTGCAAAATAAACCAATTTTGATACTTCCAAAGAAATCCATCTTGTGCCAACACCTTTCACTGTCGAAACTGTCGTATTTTCATTAAGCAAATTTATTTTTATAACGTCAAACTGCTCAATTGTGTGGCCAATGGAAATAGCTACTGACAAGAAAGGGAACCAATCCAAAGGAATGTGAACAAAGGAAATAAAATGTGACAAATGTGAAGAAAGGGAGCAAATGAGTGTAAAAGAAACAAAGTAAAGGAAAGGAAAATAACAAGTTATTTCTTATGAAAAAAAGCAGACGTGTCCAGATTCCTGACATCCTGCCGTCCAAACATTTCTCAGACGCAGCCTCCCATGAGAGTGGCCTATCTTTTGCTCCCAACTCTACATCATTTCAGCTGTTCTATCAGCTCTAGTTTTAACTATTTAAGTGGAATAAAACAAACAGTGGTAGAAAACCTCAGAGCCTTAACTGGAGTTCAACGCTGGTCTCTGAGGTCCAGCTGTCAGCACCAAAGTAACCTCCTGCTCCGCCTGCAGGAGCGACAGGACGACAAACTCCCTCTCCGGCTCCACTTTCACCAGGGAAGACGCTGACCTCCTGACTCCAGCGCGAGAAGCCCAATGCATCATGGGATCTGAGACACATGGGATCATGGGAAAAGAGGTGACGGAGGAGCAGAACCGTCTGAAAGGCAGCAGAGTGAGTAGTGGCAGGAGATAAGATCTGTGGCTGCAGTAAATGACTCACTTTGTCTTTTTGTTTGGAAAATGCCGGATTTACAGCTTAGGCAAGGTTTTTTCCAAAATAAAGTCCGACAAATGAGCCGGGCTGCGACTTCTGGTTTTGGCAACAAACACGCTGCTGGTTTTCCATCCCTTCCAGCAGCTTAATTGCACTTAAAAGCACCTTGTGATGTTCCAGTTTAGAGTCATCCCTTAGTCACATACAGTCAGAACAGATTCCTCTTCTGGCTCTGAAGCTCCTGCATGTTGGAGAGCACCATATAATTTTACTTGGTTTCTGCTTGCCTTATCCTTAATCTGACAAATAAAATCCAAGTCTGGAGTTATCTCTGATGCTGCTGCCCTGTGAAAGTCATAGGAAGAGCTTTTAGGATGTTGTTTATCCTGGCACAGGATTTCTTCAAGTTTCCACTGAAAATATCAAGTTCTGTACGGTTAAACAGAGCGGCAGGGTAAATAGGTCTTTCTATTGAGCTCCAAATCCTATTTAAAGTCGACTATGTATCCATTATGTCATAAATACAGGCATTTATTAACGCCATATGAATAAAATGTCTGGGATTCACTGCTGGGTTGCTTGTTGAGCATGAGGTTTCTCGAAGCTTTATTGAACATGTGCGTGCTCATACAGTATCGTATAGTTTATCATTTATTGAGATACATTTCTTATTAGATTTTGATTTGCCGTTATGATAAATTCCAATAAATATTTGAAAATCCTTAAAACTGTCAGTATTTTCAAGATTTTTTTTTTGCTATTTTTCTATATCTTCTTATCAGTAAGTACCAGTACATTATAAAATATGATTAAATCTAGTTACAGTGTGCATTTAAGTGATACAAACCAGACTTCTTAATGTGACTGGAGTCTTAAAGGAGCATGTTATAAATGGTATCTTTTGTGTTTGTGAGGCTTTAATTGCTGTACCATTCAGTCACAGCTGTACAGTTAAATAAAAAATAAGAAATAAATATTTCCTCTCTTCACTTTTATCTATATCACGATAGTATCATAAAATATTAGGACACAGCTGTAAGTCCATATCGTCCAATCCTACTTTTCAGGTATTCTGTGTGACATTACAATTTATTCTTAGCCCAGTATCAGTGTGTGCAGTCATTAGTATCTCAGAGGAACTGCTTGGAATGTGATATTTCTTGGTTATGTTTATAATCCAAGTGTGAGGAATTCACACTTCAAGTGCCAACAAAAGATCCAGCCTGCTGGATGGTGCTACAGATGCCCACACCTCACACAGATGGTGGTTTTTAAGATGCCAAAGGTCACAGAGATAAAGAGGTCGGAGGGAAATGTGGATTTATCACAACTGAAATTGTCATCGCATGACTTTCTCTCCCAAATATCTGTGATGTTTTTCACATAGATTGGTCTCTCTTGAAAGATGAATGGTAAACTGCCCCAGTCTTATCGTCTCTGTACCTATGAGAACATGCCTCACTCAGTAGTCCATACATCATTGTCTTTGTGTTAGCGGTAGTTACAGCCTCTTGTTTCTGGAGGTAAACATGGCTATCGTCTGTTTCTCCGACTAATTGCGGCCAGATGCTGCGGCTGCAGACCAGATGGGCTCGGCGCAAAATGATAGTTCTTGGCTGACATCACCTCGGAGCGCAGGACGGTTAGACACTCCGAGGTGGAAAGGATCAGCAGAAAACAGATAAGAAACATTACAGAGAGAGGAAATGGTGAGCTATAATGAGACATGATTAGGTTTACTGTTACATATCAGTATTACTACTACAATTATGCAAATCACTTAGCAGATAATCACTTGTTTTTGAGCAGAAGCCACTATGAACAAGGAAAGAGAGAAGCAACCATGTTGCTTTGAGAAACTGAGTTAATATCAAATAAATGTAATAATTTGGTTGTTCTCTGCAAATAAATGGCCTGATTACATCTTGTAGTGATATGTATATATATACACATGAATAAATACATGAGTACGGCACAGAAGGGCATTGGCTTAAATAGCAGAGGAGCCAAACACCAACTCCTTGTAGACCACACAGTCGCCCGAGACTGCAAAACCCGACACACCAACCTGTGCACCGCTTGGATAGACTACAAGAAAGCCTATGACTCACTGCCACACACTTGGATCATTGAATGCTTAGAGATGTACAACATCAATAGGATTCTAAGAGCCTTCATTGCAAACTCGATGGGGCTGTGGAAAACCACCCTTGAAGCCAACTGCAAACCACTTGCACAAGTGTCCATCAAATGTGGAATATACCAAGGAGATGCTCTGTCCCCACTGCTGTTCTGCATAGGCCTGAACCCCCTCAGCCAAATCATCAACAAGACTCGCTACGGATACCGACTGAAGAATGGGGCCACAATCAGTCACCTCCTCTACATGGATTACATCAAGCTGTACGCTAAGAGTGAGCGAGACATCGACTCACTGATCCACACCGCCAGGATATACAGCACTGACATTGGGATGTAATTCGGACTAGAAAAGTGTGGTTGGATGGTTACAAAGAGAGGGAAGGTCGTCCGCACAGAAGGGGTCTCACTCCCAGAAGGAACAATAGCAGACATAGAGCACAGTTACAAGTACCTGGGAATACCACAAACAAATGGCAACCTGGATGAGGTCACAAGGAAAGGAGCCACAGCCAAATACCTCCAACGAATAAGGCAAGTCCTGAGAAGCCAGCTCAATGGCAAGAACAAGATCCGTGCAATAAACAGCCTTACCAGTAATCAGATACCCTGCCGGAATAATTAGCTGGCCAATGGAAGAGATAAAGGCCACGGATGTTAAGACTCGGAAGTTACTAACCATGCATGGAGGGTTCCACCCCAAATCCAGCACCCTGAAACTGTACACGAGCCGTAAGGAAGGAGGCAGAGGACTAGTGAGTGTGAGAGCCACTGTCCAGGATGAAACATCCAAGATCCATAAATACATCAAGGACAAAGCCTCAACGGATGATATGCTCAGCGAATGTCTCAGGCAATGGGGAACAGAGGATGAGGGGCTAGAGGTTCCATCATGGGAGAACAAGCCCCTACATGGGATGTACCACCGACAAATAACTGAAGTGGCTGATATCAGGAAATCCTACCAATGGCTGGACAAAGCTGGACTCAAGGACAGCACAGAGGCTCTCATCCTGGCTGCACAGGAACAGGCCCTAAACACCAGAGCAATAGAGGCTCAGATCTACCACACCAGACAAGACCCAAGGTGTAGGTTGTGCAAGGAGGCCCCTGAGACAGTCCAGCACATAACAGCAGGGTGCAAGATGCTGGCAGGGAAAGCGTACATGGAACGACATAACCAGGTGGCGGGCATAGTGTACAGGAACATCTGTGCAGAATATGGACTGGAAGCCCTGAGATCGAAGTGGGAAACACCCCCAAAGGTGGTGGAGAATGACCGAGCTAAGATCCTGTGGGACTTCCAGATCCAGACAGACAAGATGGTAACGGCGAACCAACCGGACATTGTGGTGGTGGATAAAGAACAGAGGAAAGCCGTTGTGGTGGATGTAGCTATACCAAGTGACTACAACATCAGGAAAAAGGAGCATGAGAAACTGGAGAAATACCAGGGCCTCAGGGAGGAACTGGAAAAGAACTGGAAGGTGAAGACCACAGTGGTGCCTGTGGTCATCGGGGCCCTCGGGGCAGTCACCCCCAAACTGGAGCAGTGGCTAAAACAGATCCCAGGAACAACATCAGACATCTCAGTCCAGAAATGTGCAGTACTAGGCACAGCCAAGATACTGCGCAGAACCCTCAAACTCCCAGGCCTCTGGTAGAGGACCCGAGCTCAGAGGATGAAAGAGAGAGACCACCCGCAGAGGGTGAGAAGGGAATTTTTTTTATATATATATATATATATAACTTCATTTAATATCATTTTTGGACTTTTTTTGCTCTGAATGAATCTTCCTATATATATATATATATATACTGTATATATATATATATATATATATATATATATATATATATATATATATATATATATATATATATATATATATATATATATACAGTCCATCTGTCAAAAGCCAGAATAACCACCTTTCGCAGAGCGAACTGCTACGAGACGTACAGGAAGAGAGTCACTTAGGTCCCTGAAGGTCTTCTCTGGGATGTTGAGCCATGCCGACTCTAATGCCGTGGCCAGCTGCGCTAGATTACGCGGTTGAGGATCCATGGCGCGAACAACTCGATCGAGATGGTCCCACAGATGCTCGATTGGGTTTAAGTCAGGTGAGTTTGCTGGCCAGGGGAGGACGGTAAACTCATCCTGGTGCTCTTCGAACCACGCACGTACACTGGCAGCTGTATGGCACCTCGCATTGTCCTGCTGGAAGATGCCATCATCCTGAGGAAAAACAATGCGCATGTAGGGGTGGACATGGTCCGCAAGGACAGATGCGTACTTGTATTGATCCATCGTGCCTTCCACAATAATCAGTGAACCCAGAGAATGCCAGGAAAACATTCCCCAGACCATAATGCTCCCGCCTCCAGCTTGGACCGTTCCTGCAATGGTTGCAGGGTGGTTCCTTTCAGAGGTTTCACGCCTTATACGCCAACGTCCATCTGTCCGATGGAGCATAAAACGCGATTCATCTGAAAACGCTACCTGTCGCCACTCAGTGGACGTCCAGCTGCTGTACTGGCGTGCAAATTCTAGCCTTCGTCGTCGATGAACACCAGTCAGCATAGGTGCACGAACCAGGCGTCTGCTTCGGAGGCCCAGACGCAGCAATGTTCGCTGAATAGTGGTTTGGGAGACACTTGTGGTAGCCCCTTGGTTCATTTTAGTGGTCAGTTGCTCAACGGTAGCCCGTCTATCTGCCCGAACGCATCTCCGCAACCGTCGTTCGCCTCTGTCATCTATGGCCCGTGGTGCACCACATTTGCCACGTCGTTGATTTTGGACAGTCCCATTTTGCCATGCACGGTACACTTTTACCACGGCGGCACGCGAACAGTTCACAAACTCAGCCGTTTCGGAAATGCTTCCACCCTTGGCCCGAAAGCCAATGATCATGCCCTTTTGGACGTCGGATAAATCGCTTCGTTTCTGCATTACGCCAACGATTGAAATGTTTTCCGAAGCCCACACACACCCTTTATATACGCTCAACTGCACTGTGCTGCCACCTGCCTTCTGTGATTGGTTATTTAACTCTGAAGTGGAAAGTACGTGGTGGTCACATTAATGTGACTGGACTGTGTATATATATATATATATATATATAAATTACAAGCCGAAAACAGTTTACTAATATAAATCTGTGAACATGGTGAAAAATATAACAAATAAATAATAAGACAAAGTCATTAATTGTTTATTGAAATGGTTGTTTTTAGAACAGACTGTATAAAAAGGCAATCATGGCGACCAACTATGTTCACTGAAGATTCATTAAACAGGAACAAATCATGAATTTAAGTCTCAGTTTGTCTGGTTTTATGAGATTAAAAATATATTCTGAAAAAGATATTTAGATCAAAATATTTACAGTTTAGGTCTCATTTATACAATGCAAGTAATTTGCATCTTGAAATCAAGGAAAGATGTGGCCAATAAAATGACTGAGAAATGTATTTCAAAGATGATTTGTCTATTTTATTTGATAACATTGGAGCTCATGTGAAAAATAAAAATCTGCAATGCATTTTAAAATTATTTAGTTAATTTAAAAAACATATATTGTTCATGCAAGAATTTAAAAATAAGCTCAGGCCCAAACTTCCCAACCAAATAAAAAATATTCTAGAATTAGAAGTGCGTTTTGTTTTATGTATATCCATCAGTAATCAATATTAGCCATAAAAAAAGATATTTAAATATGATAGCCAATGTTAAATGTGCAAATAATTTAAAATTGCTACAGTTGCTTAAAATAGAGACAATAAGAGGCAATTCGATCGATTGGTTCTTATTGCCGTCACTCACAGAAATAAGGTTCTTGGTTCAAAATGAGGAATTAGCTCCAAAGTAATAAACCACATCCTACCACAACAGCTTGTTTCAACAGAACTGAATAAAAGTGAAAAGAAGCATGTTTGTATAAGTCAAAATTGCTCCCAGAGCACTTAGTAAAAATTTTAGATTCTCAGTTTTAGGTTTTCTTCTGCTCCAACAATAAGTCCGTTCTGAACTAGAGAAACATGGAGGTCTCATTAAAAAGTCCAATGTAGATCCCTGGTCAACCTAAACACACAGAGATGGCTGTAAAAGTGGTTCAGTGGTTGGTGATGTCTTCCTGCACGTAGAGGCTGTAACCACGGCTCTGACCTTGTTCAAAACTCGGCTGCACAGCTGCAACAGTGACCGGTTATGGAAATTGCTTAATGCTGAATAAACACAACTGCGTCTTTCACAGATGAACACGACCCATTTCATCTGCAGTGTCTCTTTTACATCATCACAGCAGCACAGCGCATGTTTGCTAATTTGGTTTCATTCATAATATAATTTCATTCAAAAATGGCAAATCTCTACCCTGCAGAGGATAGAGAGTGAAGCTAACAAAGATCAATAGAGGAACAATTACTTCTTAATGTACTGTTTGAGAGATTTATTTTCCTGCACAGCCTTCAGCAACGTTATGAAATGTACTTTAGCCATCAGAAACACTTCTCTGAAACTGGAAGAGAATATTATATTCCTTCTATGTGAATTTGTTGAAGCCTTGAGTAATTATTTAGCAGCCGTGAAAAAGTATTTCTCCCCTCCTCTTTTACATTTTAATCACTCTTAATGTCCATTTTACTATCAGATAAAAATAACCCCAGTAAACGCAAAATGTGTTTACATGTTGTGGCCTAATTAATGAAAGGGGAATTTCTATCCAAACAACAACTATATGGATGTGTTTGTTTTAACTGGAAATATGTTTTTGCTTCTCAGTGGAGAAAATTTTATCCATTCTTGTTTGCAGAATTGCGTTAATTCAGCTAGACTGAAGGATTTTGGGGCATCAGCATCTAGATTTTTGGAACCAGACTTTGACTATGTCACTTCAAAACTTTTTTTAAACATTGAAAAATGGACTTCTCAAGTGTGTTTGCCCAAACATTCTCCCTCAGGAATTTGTTGTAGAGAGCAGCTTTTATTGCTCTGGCACTTAAATGTTCTTCTAAAATATATTTAGTCTTATACCAAATGTAACGGGACAAACACTTCCCAAAACGTTTCACTTTTGTCTCATCAGTCCACAGAACGTCATCGTAAAAGTCGAGGCTCATCAGGATGTTTTAGATAAATGCGTCGTGTTCCTTACGCAATAGGAATAGCTTCGTCATTGTTCTATGATTCCTACCTAAGAGGATAATGACTCTAACTGTGGGCCCAAAGCCCTGGAAATGGTTTTATAAAACTTTCCAGACTGGCAGAGATGTAAATTATTTTTGTTTCATGAGTTTTTTTTAATCAAGTTTTGCTCTTTGAGATTTTCTGGTAACAGAAAGTTTGGCTCTTTTGTCCGCAGAGTATCGTTGACGACCACAGCCAAACTCGGAGCAGCCAGCAAGACGACCAACAATCAGTGGACCACAGCTCTTCACCACAGGGAAATGACTCACTCGGCGTAAACGAAGCCATCAGCAGACATGAACTAAGGTGACTGTTGTGCTTGACTTCTCTCTTGATGACACAAGGAAATGTCTTTATGTGAAGTTAACCATAAGTGGAGTCACGCATCTGTGTTTTCTTTGCAGCAGAAAGTCGAGAGAGGAGCCCAGGCTTCCCGCCGGCCACCGAGGCCACCCACAGCTTCACCTGCAGCTCCAGAAGTTCACTTTGTCTGCAGACAAGGTGATCAGATTTCTCAGATGCAGCTAATAATGTATTTCTCCAACTGCCTTCATACAAATCCCAACACCATTTAATTACTGCTTCTACGCATCAGAGTTGATTGCACAGTTTTTTGATTAGTTGTCATGCATAAAATGAGACTGATGATTTAGAAAGTGCTCTAATCTTAGATTTTTGCCTCAGCTAATATTTATTTTGCTCACTGGAAATGTGAAATATACTTTAATTGATTGGTTGACAACGTGTTACAGCGAAACATGATTACGGAACAGCTAGAATGAAATGTCACAAAAAATATAGAACTAAGAAACACCAGAGACAAATGTAAGCAGCAAAGAAACACCAACTTTTCACTATGAGCCAAATAAATAATGCTAGAAATATAATTAATTCACTTTGAAATCAAAATAAAGCTGAAAACAAGTTTAAAAGACATATAACTTTTAAGACACTAAGATGATCATAATAAAATAAGGCAACTTTAAATAAGAAAGTTGCAATAAAATAATGACTCCTCCTCACTATAAATCCTACTTTTATTTCTCAAAATATCTGAAGCAGATTGGATTAAAGCCATTAATACTTTCAATACAGTAAAAGCACATTAAAATAAATTCTAATACCGTCATAATCTGGTTTGTAAAAACCCAAACGTAGAGGCAGAAAGAAGGTCATAAAAGTGTCCAGATTTCTTAATGACAAAGTTGAATCACAGGGAGAGATGCAGTGGAGAATAACAGGGGGATTCAGATCAGCAAAACACAGAGAGAATTGTAAACACAAAGAAAACTGAGCTAGGCACAGAGGAGCTGCAAACCAAACCAGTGAATATGGACACAGATATAACAAAAGAACCTAAAATTCACAGAAAGAAGAAAACAAGAAGTAAAAAACTTCCTTTTAGGAATAAATCTAAATGGCCAGAGTCAGATGACAATAAAGACAGAGAAAAGTAAGAGGCGACACTTTTCAAACATAAACAATAAAGAAAACCAATCCCCAGTGCCTCATGATTGAAGTAGCCAATGCAGAGCTCCATGTTAGTCATTTCCAGCACTAAACCCATCAGTAGGAAGCTTTATTTCTCTGTAATGTTTGCAGGACAGTCATCCAGTCGTCTATATATTTGTCATTGCTGATGAATATTTCCAGCCGTCACTGGGCAAGAGGCAAGGTACACGGTGGAAAGGTCGCTAGTCCATCACAGAGCCACACAACTCACCCCTAAGGGCAAATTAGAGTCAAGTTTTTGGAATATAGGAGGAAGCCAGAGTGGTATAAAAGTGAAAAGACAAAAAAAACATCATAGTAACTATGTTTTCTGTTGTTTTGGTAGCCAAGTTACAGGTTGTGTGTGTTCTTGTCTTTTTTTAATTTTTTAATTTAGTTTTACACCATCCACCCTCTTTTCTCTGCTTTCCTCCTCAGACTTTGTCCTGGCTGAAAGACAACGTTTGCGTGGCAACACAGGTGTGTTCGATAGCGAGCTCCGAGGGACTGGAGGCCGCCAGAAGGTGTCAACAGGCCCTCGAACAAGAAATCCTCAACAACAGAGCCAGGATAGAGGTGGTCAAAACGGTAAACAGAGGCATTTTAACGCCTGAGCAGCGGCTGAATGGCAACGTGCAGAATCTCTGCAGATCTTTAGTCGACGTTCTGACATCTGGTGTGAGAAGGTTTCTGAGTTATCACCTGCACTCATGTGTTGAAAACGCCTTCCTTAGGAGGGTCACGGGCTGGTCCGTGCTCAGCACCCAGGCAGCGCGAGGATTGAGGAGTTCCTCAGCCAGCTGGAAGTCCTGTGGGAAGAACTGAGGAGGAGGCACCAGAGGAATGCTGTGTTCCTACAGGCCTCCGAGAAGCTGGGCTTCAGAGTGAGATTCATTTTTTAAATAATTCTTGAACAGATTGTTCTCTGAGGTCATGCTTGTTCTAGGAAGATTTACCGCCAGGACAGATTATTCTGGATCGGTTCTACCACCGATTGGATTCAGAGAGGTATGCTAGCAACAAGGATCCAGGTTATGACCCAAGATTAATGAGTTGGTCTAAAATTTATTCAGATCATCAGTCAACTAAATTAATTGATAAGCAAACATTTTCTTAATCTTCTTTTAAATGTTAACATAGTTTTGTTTCAACTGTTGTATTTATTAAACTGAGACATATTTATAAAATAGAACAAAACAAGAACCTCTTGGACTGCTGAATAAGAAAATAAAAGTTAAAAAGAATAATGCAGATCAGCTAAAATGACGCTATAAGTTATATTGCTAACCTAAGGAGCTTGTCGGGTGTTTTTATGTTAAAACAGAACCACATAAACTGCATTTTGCCTCCCCAACCGGATTCTTTTTTGGATTGTTTCTCTTTCTTGTTCTGGTATGACCGCCATCTTAATCCCTGTTTCAACCGACTCTATTTAAGTATGATTAGCTGCGCCCCCTGCTGGATGGCGGCCAAAGTACAACAATAAAACAAGGTCAAAGCGCACATTATTAACAAATCATTTGTAACTAATTTTATTTTAATAAACATTTATCAACTATCAGTCAAAATTCAATTAATTGTTCACATTCCTATTTACAACCGTTTATAAAGTAATTGAAAAATTATAGTTACTGCTTGAACTTTTTTCAGATTTTGTGAGGTTTCAACCACAAACTTGCATGTTTTCATTAGGATTCAGCACAAGTGTATAAATTGAAACATAGGTTCCAGACTTCCTTAGAAAATAAATCTGAAAAGTGTGGCATACATCTGTATCCAACCCCCATCCTTTTGAGCCAACACTTTGTAGCATTCACCAATAATGCAAATCTTGACTGAAATTTTTAACAGTTCTTCTCTGCAAAATATCTTGAGCTTAATGGAGATCATCTTTAAACATGGATTCCTCATTGGATCTAAGTTTGAACTTTGACTGGTCCATTCCGAACATACGCTTCATTCTGATTCTTTTCAAAGTAGTTCTGGGCTGCGCCACACATTTCTGGGCCCCAGTCTTTAGTCTGATAGAGATTCTAGCAGGTTTTCTTCAAGTATGGCCTTCTATTAAACTCTATTTATCTTTTCTATATCTTAATGAAAGATTACATGTAAGTTAGCTTTGCTTTATTTCATATATTCTAAGATGTTTGCACTAGAAAATAGAAAATACTCGGTAAGATTTTGAGTTTTTGCAGCTCTGGTTTTCATGGTTCTGTTTGTTCACTAAACCTCTGCGGGTTTCACAGGACAGCTGCCTGGATACGGTTAAATTACACACTAATGGACTCTTTTTACTCAGTAATTTGTGATTTTATTTAAGGGCAGGAAATTAAAGGGGACTGAAACAAACGCATGGCACACTTTTCACGTTTTTCATTTGTGTACAATTTTTATAACCTTGATATTTTCTATATCTCTTCACAATTATCCAGCACTTTGTGAGGCCATAAAATCCCAATAATGTACACTGAGGTTTGTGGCTGAAACGTAATAAAATGGAATATAGTTAGAGAGATATAAATACTTTAATTTGATTATGGGTTAAATCTAATTTAGAGCTTTGCTTCAAATAAGAAGCCTGCTATTATAAAACATATAATTACTGATGCTGTTGCGTTCTTCTTCTTTAAATTCTGACTTATTTTTATTTAATTGTGCACTAAATCTCTTAAATGTTTAAGAAAGAAAGTCTCTCCATCTTGACAAATGCTATTCTTCACACGTTTTCAACATTTCCTCTGCTTCTGTTCGGCTAAGGTTGTGAAAGTGCTCCAAGCCCTCGGCAGCCTGGAGGCCTGGCTGGAGTCCGTGGAGCTTTCCGTGAAGGCGTCCGCCATCGCCGGCGACCCCGAAACCATGAGCCGGGCCGAGAGGGAGAGCTGCCTGCTGGAGAAAGAGGTGGCAGCTCGCAGCGTGGAGCTCAGCGCTCTGAGGCAGCAGGTGGACCGCCTTGACGGCCACCGTCACCCCCACACACGGGGATTGGCAGCGCGCATGGAGGACTTGGAGAGAAAGTAAGTTTTACAGGGGTCGAGGTGAGCCGCCCGGCGTTTGTCATCATGGAAGATTCATGTTATGGATTTGAACCCATCAGGGATGAATGATGCTGGCAGTTTCAGCCAGTCACAGAAAATACAGCATGTCAGCATTTCCAAGACATCACAGGTTGGGGTTTGCCATGTTTGTAATTCAACATGGAAGGATTTATTCATAAAACTCCCCAGTTTAAGCGCAAGACAAATAATGTTGCCCTATAGACCAAAAAAGAAAACATACCTACCCACAGATTTCATAACCTGAAACTTTATCCAGATTGGCAAAAAAAACAAAAAAAATTCTCCATGTTCTCATTAATTGTGTATCAAGTAGCATGTTGGAAGATCTGCTCCATAACTTCAGCTTGTTCTTATGAGTCAACCACTTAGTTTGTGACGGGTTGCCTTACGCTTTGGCAGGAGTTTGAAGGACAGCCTGTCATTGAGGCTCACAGTATAACCTAACGATGTTCACAGGCTTTCTGGAAGTACCTGTGTCTATAAACAGAAGGTCAGACTCTGGAAAAAAGTGCACCAGCCTGAGCAAAGAAAATGAAAGCATGGAAATGTCTCAGTTTAGGTGTTTCCAGGGTGGGAGTGTTGGATCAGGCAGAGATTACCGCTTGTTTAGTCCAAGAGACCAATGGTGCAGATACAGGATTATCCTTATCTGCACCTCTCATCCAGCTGTGTAAAAGCCGTAAAACAAATTATTTTTTAATTGCAGTGGGATAATCTTGCTCTAAAATATTTAGAAAGGCCCTGCAATCATTGCAAAACAAAAGCAACTGAACCATTTTTTAAAATTTATACATATGTTGTTAATTGATCAAGCTATCTTGTAACTTTTATTTTAGAATGTGATACAGAGGCCTCTGTTTAAACTGAAATAAAAAACAAGAGCACATGCCAGTCATTAAATAAGCCAAATGTGTGTCGATTCTTAAAAACAAGCAAATGGCTACAAGAAGATAAAAAACTAGACATCATCCAAGGTTTGTCTTCTCGCCATGGTAGTGAGGAAGATGTTAAATGAAAGAAAACAAAGAAAGTTTTAGTAATAACCTTAAGAGCAACAGTGCCAAACTGTCTTTAAATAATTATAGAATAAGTGTTATTCTGTGCTTTGCATCTATGCAAGGCTAAGCTGCTGCAATAAAAGAAAAGTGTGAACCGTTCTGCAGAGACACCAAGCAGCTGTGGAGCACCTGGGCTGATGTCATTATTTAATGCTAAAAGAAAAAAAAAGAGATTTAAGGCTAATTTATTCTAGAAAACGCAAATCCTTTCATCATACCACATGCAAGTTTTGTTTCTGTAAGGTACTGGATATGCTCACTTAAATAAGCAGCGCTGGAGCCTTGAAACAATCATCTTGTGAGCTGACCTCTGTGTGTTTTATGTGGTTTTGCTGAGCATGGATGAGCGCATAGGAGCAGCTTGTTGGTGAAACCATGTTGGTGTGATTTGTGTTGCACAGGTATCACTGTGTGCTCAGTGCATTGACCCTACAGAGCTCAAAGCTGCAGGACACACGCATGCTGACTGAGTTTCTGGAGCATCTGGAGCTGGACGAGAGCCAGGAGCTCATCGGAGGACAATACAATCTCGATCAGGTATTACACGTCGAACATTATCACGGTATCTTGAGTAATATTCGCGTTATGAAACATCTCCATTTTCCATGTGTCCAACAGCCTCTACATAGTGACATTTCCTCAGTCCCTACGCTGCTTGGGCTACAAAGCGGTGTTGGAGACAATCAGATAGAAACTATGGGCGACCCTGTGGAGGAGCTGCGGGAGGCCGTGGAGATGCTGAACGACACTGTGAGGGAAAGAGGTCGATCTCAAAGCCACAATCACGCCATCCAGGAACTGCTCAGCAAGGTTAGACGAGGAGGAGTGGTGCTTAAGCTGTGGAGCTACATTTAAAGTTTATGCTTTAAGAGGTTTAAATACTGTTGATTAGATCCAAATGTTACAGCTTAATAGGCGTTTAATCAATTTCAGGTTCTATGATCTGTAGTAGAACTGCTGTTTTAAGCGCTCTGCCCTAAAATAAGGACTTTTGGTTTGATTTGTTTCATTTTTGGCACATGAATAAAAGTGTCATGAGAAGCCATGACATAATTTCACAGGTATTTGTGTTCATACCATTTAAACTTTTACAGCCTTGTTAAACTAGCAAACTATAAAATTTGCATATAGGATTTTATGTTAAAGAAAAACACAAATTAGAGTAATCGCAAACTGGAAAGAAGGCATTTTTTGAAACAGCAATAATCTAAGAAATGCTTTATACACTTGTAACCAGCTCCTCAGATCGACTGTGTTTCAGTGCTAGTCGTCTTGTAATCAGATGGTTGTAGGTACGATTCCAGACTTCTCCATTGAAAATAAAACAGGATAGAAATATCCTTCATTGTCCCAAAATGGGAAAAACAGCAGAAAAGTGACAGGCAAACAGACCAACAGCATGTTAGAATATAAATATATATAAAGCACTGGAAAAACAATGAGAGATCAATTTAAATGATCAGTTTCACCCTGATCAGTGTGTTCACATCATCCTCCTCAGTGTGAAACATGGTAGTGGCAGCATCATGCTGTAGATATGCTTTTTTTTACTTTTTTGTGAAGGCCAGACCCAAAACCCAATCAAATATGTTAGAAAACTTATTTCCTCATTCCCTCTCTATTTTATCCAATATAGAAACATTAAGAGATGCTAAAAAACAAACTTTCAGCAAAAGTTATCTCCATAAAGTGAATAATCTACACCACATATTTTTTTTATGTCTCGGTATAACATTTTGAAAACTGTGCATCATTTTCCTTCTCCTTCAGCATAACACACTACTTTGTTGTTGGGTTAGCAAATAAAATCTCAGTAAATGAAAAGACCAGTTTGTAGTTGGCATGTGAAAAAATGTGCTACATTTCGATGCTCCTGTTGTAAAACACATTAAAGTTCACTACCTTACTGACAGTCCCATCTCATGAGGACCTCTTGCCTCTCCAGCATGCCAGCCTTGCAGTGCGCGTGGAGGAGTGTTTGTGCCGCAGCAAGGAGCTGAGCCTGGAGATCCTGGAGAAGGAGACGGACATGGCCGTGCAGTGCGAGCCAGACCGCTGCGGCTTCGGGCCGCTCTGGGACAGACTGGGCCACCTGGAGGTAAGAAAGGAAGATGCAGAAAAGAGAAATTACTCATCACTGATTACACAACTCAGAATTATTTTTGGAAAAATCAGACTTGTTTTCTTTTCTACAGCGTAAATGTGCCGTTTGCACCACTTTGTGCTGCGTTTAGTTTTGCCTATCAGCTGCCGTGCATGTTGGCCACACACGTACACACAGAGCGTGCAAAGATTTAATAAAAACACTAGATTTATTTGTTTGTTCTCCAGTGAGTCATTGTTCTGTTAACTCTAAAAGTGTTTGTGTGTGTGTGTGTGTGTGGTGTGTGGTGTGTGTGGTGTGTGTGTGTGTGTGGTGTGTGTGTTTTGGGGGGTAAATCTGGTCGGGTAAGCAGTTTTAGACGGGGATGGTAGAGTTTTGCATGACTCATTTGTTGGCCAACGTTGTGTTTATCACACACGCAAAACAAACACACATGCATTCAGCTGTCAGGACTTGACTTGATTGAAGAGCAGAAATGACCTAATCTCTCGAACAGAAATAACTGTTGCATCAGCAGACAGGCATGCAGGAACTCAGCGTTGGTGAAGCTTGCTGTAGCTGAGAAACTTCATGAAGCGTTGCTCCCAGAGAGCCCTGAACACTATTAATTACAGCGTAGTCAAAAAAATTGAGTAAAAAAGTGGTCAAGACGGCGGAGGCCCATATGTTTTACATATGGGCCTCAAATAGAATAATATGCATGGAGCTATGACGATGAGGTCATAGTCAGAGGAACAATCAGTCCAGGTTGTTTGAATGATTGGAGGATTGATGGGAGATGATGGAACCTCTCGGTGGTTTTCTGCAGATTGACCATGAAATCATGAAGGAGGATGTAAAGAAGATGGAGAACCAGGCTTTGCGTCTGAAGGAGCTGTGTCCGGAGAAAGCGTACACATTCGAGGTGAAGACCCAGTCCACGCTGCAGGCCTGGAGCGAACTGGGGAAGAGCGTGATGGACAACAGATCACGTCTGCAGGAGTTTGTGGAGCTCCAGGGCTTCTTCAGGAGCTACCTCGCCATGATGTAAGCAGGATGTCAACATCCCCGTCTTTGCTACATTTGTAATCCATTTTTTTTTTTTTTGGGAACATTTGCTTAAGAACAGAATGTTCTCACTGTCAAGTTCTTGCCTCAGGGGGAGCAGAGAATTTAGGGATAAAGCAGGTTTCCTGGGTGTGACAGGCCAACGAATGTGTTTCCTATCTGGGAGAGTCTGCTTATTCTCATGTTTCTTACTGTTCCCAGTCTCCTAACACCACCTCCTTTTCTTACGCATCCCTCTGAACAGCTCATGGACCGAAGACACTAGGTCACGCATTTTCTCAGACACTGCCCTGCACCTCAGGAGAGAAGGACAGCGGCCACTGGCGGCAGAGCTGGACATCCAAATTGAGCAAAAGTTTAACGAGTTTGACGAGCTGGCAGCCAAAGCAAAGACTCTTTTAAATAAAGAACACCACCTCACACAGATGGTGAGCAGATATAGACTCCACCAAATGACTACAGTCTACATGAGGTGGGTGATGATTCTAAGTTGGAAATGTGTTGCAGGTGAAGGAACGCATGGAGGAGCTGAGGAGCATGCTTGGGTGGATCTCAGTGCACTGGAGAGCTCAGAAACAACAGTGGCTTCACAAACAGAACAGAGAGGAACCGTCACATAACATTTACTCTGAAGCAACAGTGTGGAACTCATTTAAAGAGGTAAATTAGCAGTTTGGTGGGAGTTTGTCCAAATAAAAGCAAAAGTACCTCCTCCATTTTTATGACAAAACCCAAACAGGCTCAATAAGACCAGGAATAGGGGGATGTCAAACCCCAGCCCTCGTAGGCTGATCGTCTCCAGCTTTCAAACGGGTCCAGCACACTTCCATCAAATCCCTTAATTACTTCAGCATGCAGTCAGGCTCTGCAGAGTCTTCCTAATGATCTAATTATCGGATTCATATGTGTTGAAGGAGAGGCGCATCTAAAAGTTGTCCTCAGACTGGAGTTTGAGATCCCCTGAATACAGTAGATCTGCAATTAAGCCATTTGTCGTGCAAATTAGATAAAAGTAAAAAATATTTGAAGTGTTGGGGGAAAAAAAGCTAAGTTAGAATTTAGTTATCTTAGTTTTGGTGAAAGACTAGCAGACAAAATATGCAAGCTGAGAAACTTTCAGAACATGAGGTTGTTCGTTTTTCATCTCAAACTTAAAATGTAAAACAAAACTTGAAAATATATCAAACATGACCAGTTTGTAGGTCATGTTTGAGTGATTAAACCTTACCCATGCTGAAATTAAGGTGATCTTCCAGGTAATAGTTTCACCACAAAACAAAGGAAATTGAACAAAACGTTTAGTCTAGTATTGTTTGAAAAACAAAACCTGTATTATAGCACTTTTCTAAATGCACGAGTTGCTCTGTTAAAACTCTGTTTCAGAGCACACCGCATTTTGCACATCCCCATTCAGTTGCTCACTCAGCTAGTCTGGTGACTCTTCAATAAGAACATGCCTATAATCTTCTGTACACCATCAACATTTATTTTAGTCTTTCCATCCATTTTCTTTACAGCCTTGTCCCTTAGTGGGGTCAGCAGGGTTGCTGGTGCCTATCTCCAGCAAAGAGATAGGCACCCAGAACGGGTGACCCCGTTCTGGGCAAGAGGCGGAGTCACCCTGGACAGGTCGCCAGTCTGTCGCATGGCAACACAGAGACACACACAGGAGAAACAACCATGCACACACATACTCACACCTAGGGACAATTTGGAGAGGCCAATTAACCTGACAGTCATGTTTCTGGACTGTGAGAGGAAACCGGAGTACCCGGAGAAAACCCATGCATGCACAGGGAGAACATGCAAACTCCATGCAGAAAGACCCAGGCCGGGAATCGAACCCAGGTTCTGTTGCTAGGCTACCAACTGCGCCACTGTGCAGCCTTTATTTTAGTGTCCATTAAAAAACACACAAAGACCTGAAGCATAGAGAATGAAGCCACAACATGGAGGATACATGCTAAATTAGCTACCTAGCTTGCTAGCAACTCTGCTGCCAAACCTCAGTTTCTGAGCACTAGAACTTGCAAACATTGCTAACTCCCAATGATCTTTGAATGAATATAATTTAATGGGCAATTGAGCATTTAATTTGATTAAAAGAAAAGTTAACTACTTAAAGCTTCACTGCTCTACTAGGACATCTAGTGGTCAATAAAAAAGTGAAATTTACTCATATTTATTGTAGTCATCACTCATTCGGCTTGACTGATTGTACCCGTTTGCATTTTATCACAAATTTTTAGCAGTTTATATTTAATGTTAAATTGTACCTTGTTTTTTCAAATCACACAGAACCCTGGTAACGTAACCCATTGAGAAGAACTGGTAATGGACCTGGCTATTTTAAACGCAGTTTTTCTGCTGCTCTATTTTGGTTCTGTTAACTGGCAATGCAGAATATATAAACTTTGTCATCTTCTGCAATTCATGTCAAAAGCATGTTTGTGACTTTTTTCACTCCTGTATGTCATCTACAAGCAGTTGAAATTGTCGGGCCTCTTCCTATTCACCAAGCACATTTACACTTTGGTGGCAATAAACCCTGATAAAGATCTGCGATGTTGCCCCTTTCACATGTCTGCCTTACTGGAGACACCCAATACTTTAAAATCAACTGGTTAAGAACAGTATTACTGGCTGGAGTGACTCCCTGACCAACTTTTGACCTCTTTTGAATCATCACGCCACCAAAGATTATGCAAAAAAGACTAAACCAGCCTGAGATGTGATGCATCAAAAAGGTCAACACTTCACATGGCAACCTAGAAACCCATAAAGGAGAACATTCTCATTGTCTTCTTTGGAGATTTTTCTGTTGTTTCCTGTAGTGGCTCTTGCAGCCGCGTCACCACAGGTGATTGGGTGAACAAGTTGCTCAAAGGGTTTGATTCGTTTCACGCAGTGCAATGTGAAAAAAACTGCATCACCTGAAAATGTAACAAATGTTACAACTTTGGTCAAACCAAGTCAACCGCCCTTATTTATAAGAGTTTGTTCCCAGTTCACATCTCAAACATCATATTGTGGGATTGTGGGGATTCTTTCTTATAGTTGCTGTTTATTGTAGAAACATCTGGATTCATAGGGAACTTTTGTATTTATGTTTTAACATAAATGACAGAGAAATCTGGAAACTTAGTCTGGAATTCTTTGTAAGATCTAAAACAGGTTCTCTTGAACCAGCGTAAATATTTCGCTCGTCTTTGTCTTCACAGAGTTCGGCTGCTGACCCGAAATCTTCCAACAATCACATGCCATCAGGAACTCTGAGGACACAACAAATGCAGCTGAATGTAACAAAGAGAGCGAAGGGAAAATATCAGAAGATATGTATGAAATCATGAACAGGATTGGCCCACTAGGCAATTCTCCCAAAGCAAACATTACATTAGTGAAGGAGAGCAGCAGCCCACCTGTTGGGGGCGCTGTAAACCTCATCCTTAGCTTTGGGAACACTGATGACAGCCAAGTGCAGGTGCTCGACCTCCCTGCTGGGACAGATGAGATGTTGAAGGAGACATCAGAGCCTATTCACCGGGTGAGGAGCACTCAACACAAAACATCACCCAACATCAGTTACATACACGATCTGTTCAAAGAAAAGAGGAAAGTTTTGATGCTTTCAGGCTTCGACGATCACTTTTCTACAACACTGCATGGGATCTCCCTCTATGTACTGCAGGTCATTCCTTTCTCCTTTGGCATTCACAACTTTCTATTTTCCCCTCGCTCTCTCCCTCAGCCCACTGTGCCTCAGTCTTCTGCCTGTAAAACGTTTTGGAGGCGTTGCCAGGGATTTTGGAAAATACTTTCGGTAGTTTAAAGCGAAAGAAAAAGATTTATCGGCAGAGCGCAGATGAGGTAATTTGCGCAGAGTGAACTGGGATTGCATGCACCATCTCCAAGTGTGCCGAGACTGCATGCAGTGTGCAGCTGTTTCCTGAGGGTAGCATGATTTTTTTTTCCTAACCTGCTAGAAGATACAAAATGTTCAACAACCCAGTGGTTTTGTCTCCTCTGCAAGGCAAATATAAAACCGAAGACAACAAGATTGATAATAAAAAATGTTTAGACCCTAATAAGTAAACTTTATTCATTCTTTAAAAAGTCTTTTTGGAATCCTTAGATTTTTCCTCTTTATGCTGTATTTGAATAATAAACATATATGTTTTGCAGGCTTTTATCGAGAAATACAGCAAGATTAAGCAAAGCATCTATAATTCCAGTGTTGACATTTCTTTTTGAATATTGCTGCCATTCCCCCTCTTTCTCTTTCCCCCAGCTTCTGGTCCAAATCCTGGTTGAGCGTCATGCATTCTTGGTTCATTAGAGCTTTTCTTTCCCTCACCATCTTCCTGAAGATTGATCACAGCGTCTCAAAGGATTGAAAAAGTCAGTGATCTGATCTCTAGGACATTTATTTATCCCATTTGACTTATGACCTGGTGCTGGATCATGCTGGACAAAAAAATTTACCAGCAAGCTGCTCCTCCAGGGTTTCTGCTGAGTTTTAAATACAATTTAGGCATTAGTTGATCTTAAATATGTGCAGATTTAACAGACTTGTCTAGGTCCTATATTTAAATCCTAGTGGTCTTATGTAGGCCTTAAAAAGCCTTAAATTGCTGGAACTTACAAAAATGCTGAACTCTATTTTCAAGCAAATTTGTTGAATCCTTTATTTCTGGCTTTATCTTTGACAAAATTGCTGCTGATAAAGGTGTGTTGAAGCAGAAACATTTCAAACATATTAGCCTTTTTTGCTGCCTACATTACTGGCTTGGACATTATACTAAGTGTGACTCCCTACTGAAGCCAACATTCGGCTCTTCTAATTCACACAGAAATTAACTTTCATTAACACATTTCCCCTGAAGCTAATTTGAATCATGCTAGCATCTCATTTTGTAGCTAAAACTGTATTTTAGGGTTTTGTAATTAAATTAATTTCTATCAACTTTGTGTTTATGTCCTAGACCTAATGAAGAGCTGCCAAAGTCCAATCTCTCTGAGATACTTTCCTGCGACCTTTGGGTGCCTCCGTTTTTCAACACACCTGAATCAAATGAACTGTTCGTTAGCAGGCCAGACAAGTTAATTCAGGTGTTAGAAAAAAAAAGTAGTAAAGTTTCCCTGTTGTATTTTCAGCTTGTCTCTTAGAAACTCAAATCAATGGGTGAAATCCCAGCAGATAACCAAACTTTTTTTTTCTCGTCATTAAACGTTTCTTGGGGAAATTTTTACTTGTAAAATGAGGCTAGATTTAAAGCTGAAAAGTGGTGATGACAGAAACGATGTGAGCGATGAGTAAGAAAAGCACACACAGTCTCTTCCCTGCTGTGACTGTTGGCAGAAACTCTCTCTTGTCTTTGATGAGCCTGATGTAAACCTGCTCAGGTCTGACTCTCGCCCGGCTCTGCTGCGATTGTGTGAAACGAGTGACCTCATCCTCAGCTCCAAAATGGCTCCCAGTAGGAGTGTGTCCCACATGCCGGTGGAGCTGCCGTCATGAGACAAGAGAACTGGTGCTGAACCTTTCAGAAAGGCCCCAGACTGCACTACGTGATTTATAGTCTGGAGCTTATGCAGCTACAAGAGATTAGTCACAGAGTTGAAAGGTCAGGGCATTACAGCTGTGTATGACGACATATGCAGACACATATGATTTTGATTAAATCCTGAGTCTGCCATTGGACTCATGTTCTGTCATGTGCTTTTTATACATTTTTTGTATGCTTCATAAATATGTGTTAACCCAGAGTTTTCTTTGATGAGTGTTTCTACAAAATTCTTTACTTCACTGAATATCAAGCTTGAGCCGCTCATAGTTTTGCCAACTATACAGGGGCTTACAAAGCCACTCTTCCATTTCGTATCTTTACACCCACAAACTTCTGGGTATTTTATTGGGATATTATGTGATAAGAGAGTTGTGAATGAAGAGCAACTGTGTTTCCATCTTGCCACAAATTCTTGATGTAATTCAAGTTTTGAATTTGAATGCGTTCTGGGCTTTCATCTCAGGGTGTTTATCCTGCTAGAAAATGAATCTGCATCTCAGACTGTTTTTTGCAGCCTCTAACATGTTTTTTTCCAGCCAGTGTTACACTTTGATCTCATCTGACCATATCATAATGAGCAAATGAGCCCAGGATAGAAGTGTCCTCCTTTCTGCAGATTTGGTTTTAAATGGTCTAGTCCAATCAACCAGCCAGATTCTCCTCATGACTGAGTATTCACTATGGTCACCCCAGGAATAAGAAATACTTTACCTCCACATGTCTGCATTGTGTAAACCATAAAATCAGTAGAATGTCTGTTATCTGTATTGCAGCTTTATTCCATTTGCATGTTTATAGTTGTTAGTGAGATGTGAAACACTTTGATCAACAGTTGTAACAATAGCTGTGTTTCCATTACAAATGTGCGCAAAACTATGCCAATACTCTGTTGATGTCCTAAAAAAACACAATTTTGCAATTGTGGTGTTTCCATTAAATAAGAAATGCAATTAAAGTCACTGAAAAAATATGCTACACAATCATCCTCCAACTACTTCCTGTTGTGCTCTTCTTTGTGGTTTGTCTCAGTGCAACATCCAGCTGTTGGTTATGTGACTCACGTGAAGCAAAAAGAGTGTTTCCATTGTAGTTTTGTGAAATAAATCAATTTTGTTACAGCCAAAAAACAAAAACACATCATCGTACCGCCAAAACTTTTATCAAAAAATAAGTTGTTTTTAAGTTTTTTTTTTATTGCTTTGTTTCCATTAATCAAAATGCCAAACTGGGTAATTATATGACCAATGGAAATGCAGCTAATGACAGTGAGCGTTGAATGTTACCATGGGCCTCTTAGTTGCTTCTCTAGGTAAAGTTCTACTTTCTGGACTGTTTTAAATAGACAGTGTGTCATAATCTGTGTAAAATGTCTCCACAACTTTATCCCCATCTCTTTCTTTTTATGGTTATATGTTCACTAATGTTCTCTAACCAACTGCTGTGGGCTTAATTTTTATAGAGGTGCATTACTAGTTATGTGACATTTGATTGTTATTGATTGCTCTATATTTTATTGAGGGGTATCTAAAGGTAATGTGTCTGAATATAAAAGCATGACAAACGTTTCAGTTTTTTCTTTTTACTAAAAAATAGTTCTTTTATTTCTCTTCTTTTACAAGACATAGGACAAGGACACATTCAGTAAATATTCGCTCATCCTCATGCATTTAATCTTTTTCTGTCTTTTCACAGGTAAGTACTTACCTGCATGTTAAGGACAGCACCCTGGCTGTGGCCCCGGTGTACGAGAGTATCACCCTTCCCCGCCTAAAGAGCCGTTCTGCAGCCTCAGACTCTCCTACTTTATGGCCATCCGCTTCCTCCTCGTGCTCTTCACAATCTTCTCCTGTGACTGACCCACAAATGAGCAACGTCGGCTTCCGCCCCACGACGGGAAGCAGCGGCAGCTCCATCTTCTGCAGCCTCAAACGGATGAGCAAGAAGAGGAAAAGGAAGCGAGACGAGCGGAGACACACGATACAGAGAATCATGGACGTGGATGAGCAGACCAGTGGGATGAAGCGGTATGACTCTGAGACGGTCACTTATAACACTCAAACATGGCCACTGAAGGAAGGTCAGAGGAAGAAGAGCTTACAGAAAAACAAAAGTGTTGCAGGCACTGGGGCTTACATGAAAAACCCTCTTCTGAAGGACATCGATTCAGAGTGTTCAGGAGAAAACAGCATCACTCCGTACGCCGTATCTTCCGGACCAACGACTTCTCCATCAGAGGCTCCTGGGAGAAACCACTGCAGAGTCCTCTCTTTGGGCTCAGTGTTGAGCTTTGATCTCCCAAAAGACATGACCCTCATCCCCAGCATACAGGAAATTATCACTATTGCCCCTCCAGAGTCTAAAAAGGCAGATGCAACAGATTCTGACCCTCTTTCTCAAAGAAAAACAGTTCTGAGCTCTTTCAGACAGACCCACGTCCTGGCGGCCATCACAGGAAGTGAAATTAGCTCTTCTGAAACACAGGAGGTAATAGCTGCAGTAAAAGATCTACCTGATGAGAAGGTGAGTTTACAACCATCTTCCCTGGAAGAACCTTGTGCCAGATCAGAGGAGAAGGACAAAATCTCGTCAGATACTAAATCTACAACAAATGAAATCAGTCCGCCTTCAAAGTCGCATATTTACATGAACCAAGTCCATAACTGCTGCTCAGTCCCTCATAAACATGAGTGTCTCAGTGTCCATACACTCATCCGGGACCTGAATGGACACCAGTTCCATAAATGCACAAAAACTCAGTGTGAGTATGAAAACAGTCCTCGGCTGAAATCAAACCAAGCTCCTCATGTGAGAGTGAATCTGAAGTCAACGATGAACGTCAGCGTTCGACAGGACTCTGTAGATTCTGGCATCTCCACCTCCAGCAGTTTCAAGCTTTGCACCGATGCTCCCTGTCCGGATCAGCCCCGGCCTAAAGGAGTGGTGGGGAAACTTATTTCCCTTGAGGTGGGAGGCATAGACCCGACTACAAGAGAAAACTCTGCCACGTTCTCAAGTTCATCCCCAGAATTTGTGAATATTAACACAGAACCGGTCCATGTCGACCACCAGCAGTTTGAGGAGGAAGAAGAAGAACTGGAGGACATCTGGAAACAGAATACCAACTACAGGCAGAGCATTTGCTCAGACATCATGTACCAGCCCAACCAAACCGGAGATCCACTTTCCAGCTCCCCTCCTGTCACAGAGCCGCCTGTTTTCTACAGAAACCTGGTCACCGCCTCAGAACCAAACCTCCTCATAGCAGAGTTCAAACTCCCCTCCC
Organism: Poecilia picta; assembly: GCA_033032245.1. Classification (NCBI taxonomy): domain Eukaryota; kingdom Metazoa; phylum Chordata; class Actinopteri; order Cyprinodontiformes; family Poeciliidae; genus Poecilia; species Poecilia picta. The sequence goes on from CM065367.1 coordinate 8,823,703, forward strand.
ACGTCCAGAGCTGTCTGAGTTATGAGAAGTGGCAGAGTGCCGAAGATCACCCCCCTCCTCTGGCCACAGCGGACCGGAGGTCCTGGGCAGCGTTTCCCAACAGGGAACTGACCAGCAAGACTGCAGTGATCCTGAACGAGACGGCGTCTGATCCGGTGAAGCTTCCAGATGTCGGCGACAATCCGAGATACGTTTACCAATACAGAGAGGAGGAAGAGGGGGATCAGAAGGAGATGAAGGAAGGAGAGGAGATAGTCAAGTACTCGCAGGTAAGTTTGCTTCTTAAAGTATGGTGAAGACACCACTCTGATGCAGTAAAGTTATTTTAGAAGCAAATTTGTTCTCAAAGGTGAAAAACAGCTTATGTTGAAGTCTAATTTTCCTGATTGAAAACGTTAACAGATTCCCAAGAAATGAGTTACAGCCATTGAGGTTGGGTCATGTCACTCAATAGAGTATCAATAAATACTCCAACAGTGGTTCCTAAATAATTAATTTATTATCTTTGCTCTCAACTTGTAGTTAGAGTGCCTATAAATGCCCTAAAATAAAATAACCTTTTATTAAAAATAATCTCACACAGAAGTATTTAGAAAAAAATCAACCTTTACTTTGAGTCAATTTATTCAGAGGGGAAAATAATCCAGAATTAAGCAATACTTATTTTTAAACAATTATTTATATTTCTACTGTTAATGTTTATTTGTGTAGCACATTTTAGCAATAAGGCAGGTTATGTCTAATATAAGCATAATATAGTAACCAATTATGAAACTATCAGTAAACATTACGTTTTGTCAAATGCCATCATCAAAATATGCATTAAATATATTGATCAAAGGCAACTCTAAACAGGTGTGTTTTAAGTTTTGATCTAGAGAAAATCTGTGTTTTGAATGTTTCGGTTGTTTTAAAACTTCTTGTTTTGTTTGACTATTATTCTGCACAATATTTGAATTATTCTGGATTCTCTCTAGTTTTTAAATGAGATTTTGTTCATGAGAAATGGTTGATTTGGCTCTGGAGATTTTATTACAATGAATAATATATATATATATATATATATATATATATATATTATATTATTTTATTTATATATTATATCTGTATCTTAACTTTAGCAAACCTAAGTAGTGTTCTGTGTATTCTTCTTTTTTTTTAACAGAACCAGTCTATGAGTCTCCTTTCAGTCAATATGGGTTTGAACGAAGTCTGCCAGAACAATCTTAAAGACGTAGTAAAGCCTCAAGAACGGGTAGCCACAGGAGGGCGCTGTTTCATCCTAGTAAGACTGAAACCTCAGCGGAAATATTGTGTGTTGTTAGTTGATCTTTTTGCATGAATGTGGTTTTTAATTCAAACCCATGTAGAGTGGAAAACCGGAGCATCAGTCTATGGAGGGAACCCTGGAGAGGAAGCACAAGCTGCAGCTGGGAGGAAAGAAAGTAAGAAATGTTTAGGCCTACATAGTCAGCAGATGTAAAGCCCAGAGTCAGCAGCATGTGGTCTTATCTTATTTTCACAGGCTGCCTCCAGAGGCTGGAACTCCTACCACGCTGTCCTATATAGACACACCTTGTGCTTCTTCCAGGACAGAAAGGATACACTGCGTGTAAGCACAAAGCAGATATGATATCTGTAAAGCAGTTGGCATGTGGTGACTAATAATGAGTTTGTGCTTCAGAGCTCTGCATGTGGCCTACCGCTGAACCTCATGGGAGCTGAGTGCTCAGCTGCCCCAGACTACACCAAAAAACCCAACTGCTTCCGACTACGGTAATCCTGGGAAAACAGCCAAGTTGTTATTGCAAATTACACCGATTTAAAGTAAACAGTGAAACGTATGCGCTGCAAGTTTTTCCTTTACCGCCATTGTTTCTGGTCTTCAGGCTCCGTGACGGGTCTGAATACTTGTTTAATACCACCTCCCGCTTCTTGATGAAGAAGTGGATCATGAAAATACAAGCAAGCACAGGTAAATATAATACTGAGGCTTTGAGAAGCATATTTTTATATTTTTTGCATCACGATCACACATTAATGTATTTTATTGTGATTTTACATAATGGATCAACACAAAATACCAAATAAAGTGGAAAAAAAATGATTCAATATTTTATTTAATTTATTTTTGTTAAACACTAAAACACTTGTTTTTTTAGGTATGTTTCTACAATTTTTGCACATCTTGAGACTGAAATCTTTGTCAGTTCTTCTTTGGAGAACAGCTCAAACTCAGTCATATTTGACGAAAGCATCTGTGAACATTAGCTTTTAAGTCTTACCACAGTTTCTACATAGGATTTAGGTCTGGACTTTGACTAGACGTTCTAGCACATAAATATACTTTGATGTAAAGCTCTGGCTGTATGTTTAGGGTCATTATCCTGCTGCCACTACCATAAACCCTTTACACCCTCTCACAAGCTTTCTTTCTGGAATATAAATGCCCACCACACTTTTGTTCACAGACTGTTTTGAAATTCATGTACTGTTTTCCTTCCACTTACACAATTATGCAATATTTAGTGTTAACTGTGACATAAAATCTCAATATAATCCACCAAATTGTGGTTGGACCATGACAAATATTTTCAAAAAATCTTAAGTGGTGGTACTACATTCTGGTTTTTATGTTAATAGTTGTGTTTATAGTGAATAACTGTGATGGGACCTTTTCTTCTGTCAAAGGTCAAAGTGAGCTCATGTCTTCACCAACAAATGTTCCTGGTGATCGAGCCTTCCCCATCTCTTTGTAAGATAATGTTCAAAACAATCTGTATAAAATGCCAACTTTCTGTGCAGCATTTGTTAATGTTGACCGTTACCTGCTCTTATGCTTTAGATGCCAGGATCAAACCAGCACTCTCTGCCATTCCCAGCACAAAGTCACCCACACATTCCCAAGGTTGAAACAACAGAGCAGCGATCAAACCAAAGAAATTGTGGTTCTCACCAGAGAGCAGAGTCACATGCTCCAGAGCCAAACAAGCGGACGGGACGTCCAAGACCTCATCGTTGGATCCAGGCTACTGTGGTAAGAGTGGAGAACTGTTTACCAAAAAAGACATCTGCATAACATTCATGAACTGCATGTGTCTGAACTCACCCCCAGCCAAATAAATATGCTGGATGTATGTAGGTGCAGCAGGCTCCACTAGGTGGAGCTGAAGCACTCCACATTGAATAGCTGGAGTGTCACATGATTGCTAAAGGGGGGTTTGTTTTTACAGTAAATGTAAATCTCTTCTTACTCAGCTTTTCTGCTCTCATTTGACCCCCACAGATGATGATGGTGACGAATGCAGCTTAACGCAGACAGTGACTCACAGACTTTCTGTAGACAACACTTCTCCTTCCTCCTCTCACTCCCCTGCAACCAGCAGCCAGAACTGGCTCAGCAGCAAGCACCGCTCCCACTCTTTTACGTCAGGTTAGATTGCTTCGATTAGCCTGAATTTGATCATATATCACATTCAATCTGAATATTGGTTATTTTTCAGCAACCTACCAGAAGATTAAACCCATGCAACAATCTCCTGGAGGAGAAGGGGCGGAAAAAGGATCCAACTACTGTGTGACTCTGGTGGTCGGGGGCAGTTCGGCAGACAGCTCGTCGATAAGCAGAGGTCTGGAGCCTCCAGTGCTGCCCTCATCTTCATGGCAGCCAGACGCGTTTAAGGACTCTGCCCTGAAAAGCTACTCGAGCCTCCCGCGACCTCGCAACAAATCTGTCTTTAAAAAGTTCTTTGGGAAAAAAGAGCCCTGAGCATATACATGCTGGTTTTTACAGATAGTTTCTAACGTGCAGTGCACATTTAAATAAAAACACACTACTACTGACCATATTTATGAGCAAAACACTTATCACACTTATTATGTTTTTGATGCGTTTGTGATAAATCACTATAGAGCCTTAAAAGTCATTATAAATAACCTGTTTTATGAGTGTCTCTTTTTTTGATCCTTCACTTTTTAAGTCGGATAAAAACACAACTGCTAACACACTGCAAAGTTTGCACTGTGTACTTACAGTTCAACTCAGAAGTGTACATACAGTCATCGCTGATATGAATGTCATATTGATTCAGGACAATGAAGGATTTCTTTCAACGATTATATCAAGATGTAAAGATGATGCAGCTTTCAACTTAAGTAATTTCAGAAAACAAGAGTTGGATTAACTAGCTTAAATATTTTCTGTATTTTTTGTGTAATCAAAAAGTAAATTATCAAGTATGGAGGTGGTAGCATCATGCAGTGTGGTTACTGGACTGCCAACGGTACTGCTGCCTACTGGAAAGAAAATTAAAGAAAATGTCACCAAATTCACTCTCCAAAATACGAACATACACCATTAGTAATATTCGAATGTCATTATGGGCATGAATGTCATTATTTTAGGTCTTTAATGAACTTCAGAGTGCAATGTAAGCTGATTTCTGAGCCACTGCATTGTCAAAATTAAACATACACCCTCACTAATATGCTAAGAAATGTCCCTCACCAAGTTGCGGAGAAACCACAGACGTCCTCGAAACCCTGATGTTCGCGGGAGTTGCGGAATACCGGCGAAAGGCTAAAAGTTGCAAACACTTGATACTCGCTCTAAAAACGCTCCCAAATGCCTATTTTAATATTTTAATGTACCTTTACATGGCTTATTATGATATGTGAAAACCGTTTTTGCACAACTGCAGAAGCTAGCTTCCATGGTCTATCTTACTTCCGCTATTCTGGGTTTAGCCAATTAGCGCCAAGGAAAATGAACGACACTCGTTGATTGGCTGCCTTTCAAACACCAACCAATAGCATGTGAAGGAGCTTTGCTTCAATGTATTTTAGCTTCCAAAGTTGCATTTTCTACATAATATTTAAAAAATGGTCTCTGAAAAAAAGGATGGAGATCGCTATTTTAGTTGAACCTTCTCAAAAAGTTAAAATTCGAGTCTTAAGTCAATTTTTGAATCTTTAAGTTGACTCCAAACGGGCTTCAGTGTGGTCGATGTGCCTTGTGTTTCAATACGTTTTGGTTTGAACATTATAACAATTTTTTTTTTTAAATCAGTGATTGACAGTTTGGGTCACATGATAAAGACTTGGACACAGTTGGATCCTAAAACCGGACAATATCCAAAGCCTCTTTATATTTTTTAAAGAGCTTTGAATTCAACCAGATGTATAGTGTTGATCCTGTGTGGATCAGAGAAAATACTCAATAAATTAAACTTCTGCATCAATTTGTTGTTATATGTTAAAGGTTGAAACTGACTTTCACATTTATGATGTTTGTATGTAAACTTCTGGAACTGTTTTGATTGTTTTTGATCATCACTCTTGTACATTTCTTTTTGAGTTATCTGTTCCCCTTTATGTTAACCTGAATATTAATACGTTAAGCTCTTAGTGCCTTCAGTTACGTTGCATTTTATCTGCTCCTCAACTATGAATTTACAGTTTGATACTGTTTGATCTCGTGTGATTTAACTACTTTTTACCACCTTCTGAGGCAAAGACTAAATACTTCATAAAACTCAAAACAAGGTTTTGCTTTTGCTGTGATTAAAGATTAATTTTTGACACACTTGTGGTACAAAAAAGTTGTTTTTTTTTTTGTCATGTCTGTCTGGACTACTTTGAGAAGAAAAGCCATAAGATGAAACAAGAGATTAAACGTCGGCAAAGCTAAGAACATCTCCACATCACAAGCCATCTTTTTGCATATAAAAACATGACCCCATTCAGAGATGTGATTTAAACATAAATAATCGCCGCTTCATTTAAAGCTGAGGAACCAGACGCTCTCTGTGGACATGGTTGCATAATGAATTCAACTCATAAAGCCTTTGTAAACTAATGCTGCTTAGCATTGCAAAATATTCAGTGTCTGCTTTGGATTAGTTACAGTAGAGAAGAAAAATGACTAATTTGGGCATCTCAAAAGTTTTGGTGTTTACTTTGAAAAAAAAAACTGTAGAAGGAAACTGGTGTACGCTCTTTACTGGTTTGGTGAGCTGTGCTGTTTGTTGTTGACAACCAAAGATTCAGAGCAGCTAAAGTGTAGCTACAATTAAAAGAGTGTTAGAACGCTGTAAAAGCTCAAATGCCATAAATATTTTATTTTAATTTCAGAACATGTAGCCATATTTGTCACTTATCTGCAAAGAAAGTGAAAAGATTTAACGTAGCGGAGAGGTCAGCTTTGGGGCAGTGAAGCTAAACTGTCAGAGATAGCAGTTTCCGTGTTTTGGTGGTTGTGCTGATTCTGACAGCAGCAGAAATGTTGGAATATTATATGAGGAGGATTAGAAGCATGACATGATTCTCTGTAAGCCTGCACATCTGAGGGAGGATTTAAGAAGTGCACCTGGAAACACTTATCACATACTTCTGCAAAGTAGCTCAATCACAGATGTACTGAAGGCTTCGGAGGGCCCGCATGGTACTGCCTGTCAGCGTGAGGTCACGTAGCATCCCACAGTTAAAATGCGCAAAACACACCGTCAGTACTGATCAATCTTTCCAGTTAATTTTTCCCACATGTTTTTCTGCTCTTTGAAAAAACAAAACAAAAAAAGAGGAATAATCTCGTGATAAAGAAAGTGGAGCCAAAAAACAATAAATACTACTTTGTTGTGTTCACACTGTTTTCTGTGGTACCATGTATTCTGGTGCTTTGAAAATGGTTTATGTTGGTTTGAACATGAGGAAATAAAGTCCTATTTAAGTTCTTTTTGGGGTCCTGTTCTGAATAGAGCATATTTACTGAAATATCACCCTTATTTATCTATTTTTTGTAATATAACCACTTCGAAAAAACGTAAGAGATCTCTTAAAATTATCAGTTTCTCTGATTTTACTCTTTATAGGTCTATGTTTGAGTAAAATGAACATTGCTCTTTTATTCTATGAACTACTGACAACATGTATTTAGTATTTATTTGCAAAAAATGAGAAATGGTCAAAATAACAAAAAAGATGCAGTGCTTTCAGACCTCAAATAATGCAAAGAAATCAAGTTCATATTAATTCAGAAGCAACAATGCTAATGATTCAACTCAGGAAGAGTTCAGAAATCAATATTTGGTGGAACAACCAGGAGGTTTTCATCGGGGTTCAGAGCATTAGGCACTTCATTTTTTCCAGAGCTGAAAGTTAAAGGATTAATTGACCAGTTTGGCAATGAATATTCAATGCTGAATAAGTGCTTCTTGGTGCTCAAGTTATTAGAATGACAAGAAGGGACTCATAACTTAGCTTTCAGTTTCAAGGACCAACTGGACAAGTAATTACTGGCTGAATTAGTCTAAAACAATTAAGTCTTGTTTTTGCTAAAGTTCCTGAACCATCAGAGCAGACAGCATGTCTGCGTAGCCCAGAATAAGATCGAATTATGTTATTATTGGTTTCATTGCCACATATATTCACAATGAATTTACGTAATTACATATCAACAGCGTCTGTGATGCAAGTTTTTCAAAACATCGATGGAAGTCAGGCTTAGCCATATGCATAAGCAGGGGATGCTGGTGTATTTTTCAATTAAAGTTGTATATCTCTACATGAAACACAAGGCACATGTGCAGTAGAGTGAGGAGCGTATAATGATCCACATTGACATTCAGGAAGTGACTGATACAATTAGTCACTGCCTTCACATATGGCATCTATTCCTTTGGAATGCACTGACTGCCATACTGAAGACATTTCTGTGTGTTTTCCCTCTCCGTCATGTTTGCAGCGACAGCCGTATCGTGTAAGGGCCCAGAGGGACGCAGCACCAGCCAATCGATTGATCGCCGTGTCCCAGATCTTCGTGTCCTCTCCACCCCCTGACCTCTATGCGATTCGCTGACAGCTCCTACTGCTCCGTCGCAGCTGCGGGGGGTTGTAAGCCCTCCCCTGCAGACACAGCAAACAGCTCACTATGCCCGCATGTCAGCACACTCTGGAGGCTTTTGCTTTAAGTGTGGGGGGTTATGTAGAGCAAAACATGCGCTGGACTCGACAACTGCTAAAAACGGCTGCACGACATTTTACTGCCTTTTCCCCCTGTCCAATCTCTTAAAGCCTGACATGTCCTCCCAAAGGTGGGGTGAAGCGTCTTAGACCTAAGTGGCTCACCGGGGTCGGCCGTGTCTTTCAAAGAGATCAGGAGATCAGAAGGAGCCATCAGGACAGCATGACAGGGGAAAGATGTCCTCAGGCCCTCACCCTTCCCAACTGCTAATACAGTAGAAAATGGTGCTACTGTCTTTGGAGGGATGCATGATGCTCAACACATGACACATTCCCACTGAGACAGAAACGTAGTTATTCCTTACTTGAGTAACTTGGCTTAAATATAGAGTGAGACAATACAATTAACTGTATAAAAGAGATTAGAGTTATGTTTTATTGAAAATCTCTGAGTTTTCAACTTGCAGGCTTCAAGAAGGTCAGTTCTGTCCTTTAGCAGGCTTTGAAACCCAAAGCTGCAGGCCGCAAGCAGCCTTATGGGAGGCCATGTAAGGGCCGTAACGGTAAGAGTGAGTTTAAGGACTGTCTGTGCTGGGCAGGAGGTAAAATGGTGGATCAAATGGCCTCATTTCCACAGCCCTGGATTCCCATTTCACTTTTATCTGTCCACCCGTTAATATGTGCACATATAAAGATGTAATAACTCCGAACAAGAAGTGCCTCACTATGAGAGACATTCGGACACTTGGATTTAAATGTGTTACTTTGTTTTTAACATTAGTTTACAATCTGCAATATAGATATATATACATTGTGGTAAGTATCTACACGTCATGGTGTACAGATGTGAAAGTGCATGTAACAAACCCAGTATATAACAGATATTATATACTTTAGAATGGATTTTTTTTTTTAATGATTACTTTTTACTTTGAATATACTGAAGTATGATATCACTGGAGTATAAATGTTGGGTACTCTACCCACCTCTGCTTATCAGAATCAGAATTGCTGCGTTTATGTGCAAAAACAAAGATTTTGACTTTGTGTGAGGATTTAGGTTCCTGTGTTGTTTTTTGGTTAATTTAGCCCCTGTGTATTTTGCCCTTGATTGATCCCAGCTGTGTCTCATATTCCCTGATTACTTCCTGTGTATTTAACTTCACCTGTGTCCCCTGCTCCCTGTCAGATCCTTCATTCATGTCATTGGTTTGGTGTAACTCCCAGTGCTACCAGTGTCTGCATTTCCTTGTCTCATCGCTCACCTGTGCTGCCTGGATTCTGTTCATGTTCTTGATCACTATTAAAGCATAATTTTCGCTAGAAGCTGGATCTTGTGAAGCTCTGAGACTCAGAAGTGTTGATTTTAGCTTTTAGTTTAAATTTAGTTGTTAGTTTTGTTTCCTGTAGCCCCATACTAACAGAAAACACATTTTGTGTCCAGGATGTGTGTGGTCTGTGGAGATGTTACCTATAAAGTCCTGGATGGAGTTAAGGTCATATAAGTTAATTTTTAATATATTATCACTCTCATAATTGTTAGAGGTTTTTAAAGAAAATTACATGGTTTCATGGCACAGACATGGCAGGAACATTAAGCTATTCCAGAAATTTTACATTGTATCTACCCCAAAACACTCCCAACACTCAGCAAACTAATAAATAACTAAAGTCCAACAAAAATTGTTTTCTTAGTTGCTTTTTTTTAACAAGATGTTAAATTAAGACTCAATCTGTGCCCGCTGTGCCTGGCTGCCATGCACAGCTACTCTGAGGGCCTGGCAGGAATTGTGGGAATGCAGAAACCAGCTTAACACTCTGACATGACCTTGATTTCCGGAAACTCACCATGTGCAGGTTTCTGCACCAAGATTATTTGGCATCATAAAAGATAAGTAGTTTATTTCGCCTCCACACCTCTGTGTACGTCGTATGTTCTCCACAGGATAAAGTCAATTTTGCGCGCTGCTTTAGGAAGGCTTGTGCAGGCTGTTGTGTAACAATATGTCAGATTTTTATCAGCTGTGTTTGGCCTTTTAGCTGAGGGTTTCTCGGACCATACATCATCCCTTGCCCCCTCCTTCCTGTCTGCAGCTGTCAGTGTGCCTCCTGGGCTGGTACCACAAAGAGCAATAACTGGAGAGATCTCACCACATCTAAGCACCCTCTCCCCCATCAAAACCTCACCCTCCCACCTAACAGCCAAATCCCCTTTGTCCTGAATTGTTAGTAAGCTTCTTGCATTTTTGTACCCTCCATCAGATGGAGGGATAAAGGATTCAGGGTCCTGCTCAGACATCTGGCCCAGAAATTCAGAGTAAATGCACACATCAGTGTTGTGATATGGCCATTGATTAACTTATATGAAGATGAAGTTAACCAATTGTATGCATGTCTTTATCAGTTGCCATGCACTACAACTACTCTTGCTTAGAACACGTTGACATTTTCAGGTTCCTTCACAATAAGCAGGTTTTTACAGCTGCAGAAAGCAAAAACTTAATGGTTGTAAAGAGAAAATAAACATTTTTTCTGATTTAGATGCAGTGTAATCACATACTGTTGTTTTTCTGCATCATAGAAAACATTTATCCAAAAATATAAAAACAAGAACTTTATTTCATAACCACATCAATGCATTTGTTTCATTTTAAATTAGACATTTTTGTTATTTTTCATGTGAATTTGAAATGTTTTTACATCAGTAAATATGTGCAAAATGTTTTTTAGTTTTATCACAGTAGCATAATCTCACATGGAAAGATTTCTGAAACTTCAAATATTACATTTTAGTTAATTTATTTACCGTTTAGCTGGGGAATGCCACAATAAGAAATATAAATTTTATTACACTCACTGATGCTCTAATATTTGACACCTGAAATTCCTGAAAAATAAAATCTATTTATTTGTACAGCTGAATGCCAAAATATTTCACCTAGATTATATAGATCTAGATATATTTTCATTTAACTCAGAAGTTTGTTTCAGACAGGAAATTATGATAAATAAGACAAACAGGAGTAAAAATGTATATTTTATCAAAAAAGAAAGTTAAAATTAAAAGATCACTTTAAACCTAAACCTGCCAGGGGAATGAATGATTCTGGACTTCGCTAAACATGTGGTTATGATGACTGATCACAAGTGATTCCTCCTGGTCACTCTTCAAAATATGAAAGACAAGAGAACATGCAATTTAAGCGAGGCAGATGTAAATCAGGAAATGGTTACAGGGAAATAGGTAGTTACTTGCCCAAACTTGTCCATTTCTACATTCAGACCAATAATTAATGTTTAAAACAACAAATATTGTGAGAATCAAGGCTGGATGAGGATTCACATTTGTTTTGGCACCAAATATGGATGGTAAGGAACGCATAAAAACATTTCCAAAACAAACAACTGCACCTTCGCATTACCAAGCTGGGATAACACCCATTATATATGATCTAAGTTCCAAATGGATGATTGAGAAGCATGAAATGAAAACATCTTTCCCTGTCCAATTGTCACATGGACATGTCCAGTCATGGACAACACAGCAACTTTAAATCAAACCATTTTCAACTTTTCAGAAATAAAGGGTCCAAGTAGGTTTGGCCTAAAGCAAAAAGTGGATTTGTGTAAAAGCACCTCATAATATTTACTAGAGCATAGTAGAGGATGTATGATGCTGTGGGCCTGTTTCTCTTTCAACATCCTCAGAAATCTCATTAGAGTGCAGAATATTGTGAAAATATTTGAAATACAGGAACATTTTAAACATGGATCATGATCCAAAACAATGAACTAAATTAAGACAGAAACGTCCCTGTTGGAGAACCTGAGAGAAGTCATTGTAAGCTTTTGTGTTGTTGTTGAATGATTCCAAAATTAGTTTCGAGTATAAGATCTACAATTCACGCTTTATATTTCTGGATATGTTTTATATTCAGCAAAAATTTCTCTTATTCCGCAACGGCTAAACAGATGGTGTTCAGGTGCTGCAGATGAGCTCGGTGCACATCAAGTGTCACATCCTGGGGATGACGAGTAAATCATATGCCAGTGACAGCATGCACTGTATGGATGCTAATTACATCATAAAGCATCAGATGCATGCATATGTGCGTACATCCTCCATTTGGTAGATCTGGCAAGGTGTTTGTCAGTGTTATGTAACCCATCTGGTGCTCTGCTGCAGGGAGCCGGCGGTTACCATCCACAGAGCCAGCTCTCCTGCTCGGCTACTTCAGGCTGATTAGCCTTAAATTGTGATGTTGTTCTTCCACATTAGTTAGGAAATAATAAAAATGTAACTTTGGAGCTTACTGGTGGCAGCTGATCCAGTTGTGCGCTGGTCGTGCGAGGCCACGGAGCAGCAGATGCTTGCGCAGCAGCCCGTCTGACGCAGATCGCGGCTGGCAGCTCTTTCTGCAGCCAGCCTGACAGGTCACATCAGTTACACACTGCAAAACAAGCCCAAAAAAAAGCGCCTTCCTTTTGTTTTTTCATCACTTTGAAATGACCTGGAGGTATTTCAATGCTGCAATAAATAAATAAAGAAATAAAACAAACATGTTTGCCAGAGGGTGTTGTCTATTTAAAGCTTCAGCACAGCTGTCAGGCTCGGAGCTCTCGCAGAATCGGCGCTCCACACGCAGCGAGTCGATACGATCAACACATTACGGGTCACAAAGAGGCAACCTTTTCTGCAGGTTTGACAACAAATTCTCCTCTGTGGTTTTAAACCCTCCACTTAGCTCCACTACAAATCCTTTATAAAACAAGAAATAAACCCTTAATTCACTGTTACCACTTATCCTGCGGCGTAATCTGATGGAACATGGAAACACATTTCCAAGGGGGGGCAGGCAACACAAAATCCCTACAACCGCAGTTAAGCTTATTTACTTGTAAGCAAAGAATGTGAAAACAACAATCGAGTTTTATGATCGGGATGAAAACCTTCGCAGGAGCAAAAACTGTTTATATAATTTTATACTAGAGAGAACGTGATTGTTGAGAGAAGTGTATGTTTACAGCTCACCGCAAAAGTATTTACACCACTTACACTTTTCAAAATGTTGTCATTATTCGTAGTTTGTTTTTAGTGGAGCTTAAATGATAGACTAACAAAAGATGTGAAAGAGAAAAAATACATTTCTGTTTCAAAATCTTCCCCTTTTTGCTGATTTCACCAAATGAAATCCAGCGCAGGATTAGATTGTGACATAATATCCTAAACTAAAATACTACATATCACTCTGAACACACAATCGCCACACTGAAACATGGTAGTGGTATGTTTTTAATTGTTTTTTTCAGGTACAGGAAAACCTGTCTGGCTGGACTACAAATACACACCATACTTTTCAGATTTTTAATGGCAAAAAAACAGAAAATTAGCACTTTTAAGTCTCTACCTTGTGCTAGTCTAAAACATAAATGCCCGTCACGGCTGTAGTTGTAAATAGTTACAATAATATTGCATTAGTAATGGGAGTTGAAGACAATTCAACAAAACTAAAATATCACTAGTCTACAGGATTTTAATGCATCATAGAATATTTTTCCAAATATTTTATGCAAGCAGTCTTTTGTGAATGTGATTTAGCGCACATTGATACTGGGATGAATCTGATTTTGTCCAGTAGATCTAAATTTGATAATGTGAGAAAAAGTAGAAATGTGCAAGTATCAATACTGTTGCAAGGTGCTGCAGATTTGCTTCTATTCGTTAGTGATGGCGGGTGAATAGAGTGCACATCGTTGCACAATTAAATATTGATTGATACTCCGTGAGCAAAGCTCAACACAAGGCAGAGCTTCTGTCGGGAAGAATTAATAGAATCACCAGGGTCACCGCTTTGTGTGCTCCTTTATTGAAAGAAAACATCGGCTGTGATCATGGAAAACTTGGGAATAGAAAACTGAATAAGGAACAAACAGAAAACTAACTGAATATATTCCCAGTCGTGTTTCATCTCACAATCAATTATTGAACATGTAATCCATTTTGTGAAGTAAAACAAAAGAAATGATTCAACACATGTATGTGGCACAACAACTCTTCCACCCTTTCACCTTGCTGCAGAGTACAGTAGGTCACAACACCATGGTCAACCATGAACGGACTTACTTAACAGTTGGCTTGTGTGAAGCGTATATGCACAGACACATGAGGAAACTGATATCGGCACAAACTGCAGGAAGACGTCCTTTCACTAGTTCTGGCTGCTGTGTTTTAAACACTCTTGTAGGGTTGATAAAATATCCTGCAGAAGAGCGTTTCTGTTCTCCTTCGACACCTAGACAAGAAAAACAAGAGTGGAAAAAACAATTAATTTGACAAACAAGAGTTAGTCTGAGCAAAAAAAACACTATACAAATGTCCATCAAGGAAATGAGACATTTTGCCTTGAGTTTATCAAACACAAAGCAGCAACGTGGTAGGAAATGAGAGAAAGCTACAAATAAAAATCTTCAACTTGAAAACCAAAAAAACAAATCAATTGCAGCCAATTTGTGCCAGATGACAGGTAATTAATAAATAAAATCCACATGTGTGGAAATTAAACACCTGTGTAGCAATTTCAAAACATGGTGGTGGCAGCATCATGATGAGGGGATGATTTCCTTCGGCAGGGACACAGAAGTAGGGAACAGTAAACGGAGCTAAATGCAGAACAATCCTGGAGGAAAACTGGATAGAGGCTGCAACATTTTCCTGTTTCACCATTCCCAAGAAAACATGGTGGTGAAAGCATCATGCTGCGGGATGCCGTTCTTCGGCGGGAACAGAGAAGCTGTTCAGAGCTGGTAGCAGTTTGAGAAAACCTAAATACAGGGAAATTCTGGAAGAAAACCTGTCAGAGGGCAGAAAAGACTTGAGACTGGAGGGGATTAGATCAAATCCTACCCATGAGGAAAAGGGGTGTAGACAAAGCCTAGACCGAAATCCAACTGAGAATCTGTGCAATTACTTGAAAATGTATTTTCCATCCAATCTGATTGATAAGATTTTTATTTGGACAAAAAAAACAAATAAACATGAAGTAAAATCATTAAAGTTTGTGGTTTAACAAAACAATGAGATAAAGATCAAGAGGTAAAAATGTCACCATAAGACACTGTTCTACCAACTACTGTCCAGCATAAATCTCTTTACTGTCTCATAACCTGATTTGATCCAACACAATGTCTGCCACAGCACAGTGAATACTTTGCATGACAATGTCTGTAACTGAGTCCTCCGTTAGAAATTATTTTGACATTTGAGACACCCCTTTGTTGTTGAATCATTCACGCATGATTTAGATTTAATCCGGCTGCGGCTGAGAGAGATAATGCAGAGTCGACCCTCCTGCCCTCTTAACACTGAGGGGATACAGTGTCCTGTCCTGTTGCTATTAGGGGAATTAACAATTCAGACACTGACCCAAATAGCTCCTTTTCTTTATGTTTTTAAACCAGTGAGGCAATGAAGTGATATTTTCACTTACAGTGAAGACCTTGACGTCCCTCCTGCTCCGGACCTCCTCCACCAGACCGAGTGGTTTACCTTTGGGGACGGGGATGGTGCCCAGGATTGTGCAAGATGAGCCACCTAAAGTCTGCCTCACCGCTCTGATGAAGGCCTGACTAAAAAGCTCCATTTTGCCGATCTCGTCGATGATGAACACCGTCCTGCTGTCCCCGTCTGCTGCCCCCGTCTGTAGACACAAGACCAGGAAGTGAAAATTCACTGAGTGCAAAAACATGATTTTAATACTTGTCATAATAAATTTGGTGACTTATGATGTTTCTGCAGTCACTTGTTTTGTTTGAAAAATCTTTCAAACCAGACACCATAAAATCCAAGAATATCTGAATTGTAGCGACTGAAATGATTTACAGCTAAGTAACAAAATAGATGAGGCAACAGCTGGGATCCCTCAAAACCTTAGGACAAAAAATGTTAAAAAAAACAGAGCAGGAACACAAGAAATGTAATTTTCTAAGTGAATTATTAATCATAATCGGCATCAGTATTGTACCCTGAAAATTAACTAAGTGAGCAACTGCACATTTTTAAGTGCCTTGGAAAAGTGTTGAAATCCTTTGAACATTTTCAAATTTTACAACCTGAAACTTCAATAAGTTTTATTGAAATTTTATGTGGCAGACAAAATAAAAACTTTATAATTGTGATTACGAATAATAAAAACCTGCAAAGTCTGGCACACATTTGTATTCAACCACACATTTAACTTTTAGCTTCTCTACAACTTACCACTGATCTGAGCGCTCCATTTGTTTCAATTTGTTCTTGAATGTTCTCCAAAAATCCTCATATGTCTCACAAAAGAGCTGAATTTATACTTAAGTTACAAATGAGTGTAATGAACTTAATAATCAGGAAACTTAAATTTACTCAGAAAATATGCACACCAGAATTTTCAGATTTCTATTTATTAAACAAAAAACATATAATTTTCCTACTAATCAAATATTATGCCATTACTTTGCTTTTTATTGCATTAAATCCAAACAAAGAAAATCTAAGTTAGTGGCTACAGCACAAAAAGTATTCAAAGGTTCAAGGGTTATGAATATGAAAGTGGAAGGTAATGTATATCGGCACAAAAATCAACTTTAGCTCTTAATTTACCAATAAAAATTGATACCTACAGCATGTTTACATGACTTTGACAATGTTTGGGGGGTCCCAATGAGCCGCAGTGATTGCATATCGAGTACAAAGCGAGATGAAAGTGAACCGTGTGACGCCATGCCACAGACACCTTCTCTTTACATGTGTAGGCGTCACTCCAGGCTCACTTTACATGCGGGATTAATCACGGTCAGTGACAGCCAGACGGCACCAGCAACACTAAAAATGTCACTGTGGAATTTACACGCTTGCAAGCTTCCAATTATTCCATCAATTGTGAGCGAAATCAAAGGTTTGATGATTTAGAAGTGGGGAGGAGGAGGGTCTCATTTAAAAGATGAGTTTACAGGCCATGTGCTGCAGCCTTACATGTCTGAAGAGGGGAAGGGCCAGGCTTTCAAATGAAGGCAAATCAACCACGTACTGCCCCACCGTGGGCTCCCGTCTGCCGTGAGATGTGCCGGCTCCTTCTCTGCAAGACAAAATGAGACCTAGGCGAGTCAAAACTGTGGGATGAAAAAGGAAGGTAGCTTGATGCGGGCACTGTGGGTAAAACCTCCACCTGATTCTGGACAGGTGGCCCCTCTCTCCTGCAAGTGTGACGACATCAAAGCCGACCCTTCTGCCTCCCTCCCTAACCTTTCTGTGTAAAATCCTTCCACTCCCACTCCGGATGACACTAAAGCTTCACAGGCTTTTTGGACCAGAGTGGTTTTTTCCCACACCTGTGGGTAAAACAATAGACCTGGTGTAAAAATATAGTAATAACATGATTCTACAAGACGTTTGTGACCATATAGTGTCTTGATTTTTTCTACATTTGTATGTATTATTGGGAATTTTTTAGTTTCAGCAAAAACAGTAGTACTAAACTTCAAAACACAGCTAAAACACAGCTCTGGAAAACACTAAGAACCCACTGCACTGAAAACCTCCTGTTTTTTTCACCAAATATTGATTTCTGAACTCTTCCTGAGTTAAAACATTAGAATTGTTGTTTCTAAATTAACATGAACTTGTTTTCTATTTGAGGTATTACAGCACAGCATCTTTTTTTGTTATTTTGACCAAATAAATACATTTTAACTCAGAATTTTGGAGTTATGTTGTCAGTAGTTCATAAAAGAACAATGTTCATTTTACTCAAATATATGCCTATAAAAAGTAAAATCTGAGAAACTGATCATTTTAAGTGGACTCTTAATTTTTTTTCCAGAGCTGTATGAAATATGTTTATAAGATGTGGCATGTATTAGTATTATATGACGGCCTATTCAGATAACTGTACATAAAAATGGAGGAGGACATTTCCGCAAAAAATCTAATTGGTGTTGAGGTTAATCTCAGAAATCTTCAAGAAAAAAAAATAAATTTCCGATTTTGGAAAGTAAAACAAATGCTAGAATAAATGTAGATCATTTGAGATTAATCTCAGAAATTGTCTATAAAAATATTTTCTAGAAAAAACTCAAAAGTTCTTCCGGAAAACATTTTCTAAAAAACTTCTGAATTTCTGAGATTAATCACAAATGATCTAAGCTTATTGTAGCATTTGTTTTATTTTATTTTATTTTACTTTTCAGACTCAGAAATTTCCAAACATTTTTCTAAAAAAATTCTGAGATTAATCTCAAATTTTCTGAGTTTTGTTTTGCCATCACAGTATTCAGTCATTTTTACTCAAACAAAATCCATTGTCGCTCATTACCTCAAAAAGTCACCTAATTAGTTATTACGAAATAAGAAACTAGACATGACTGATAATTAATGTAAATCGTCTTAAAAGTGTGTTTACAACTAGAAATGGTGGCTTTAAAACGTATTGAACTACTTATATTGAGGGACCACAATATTAACGAGTAATCATACAATAAATTTGAATTTGTGTTCAAATGAGGCTCGTTTGTCGGATTAAAAGTATCTTTTGGAAATAACCTTTAAACATACATTTCATTATGTAGCCGCAAATTTCTGTAGTAAAACTGTTTTTTTTCTATCAATCTAATTTATTCTAATTTCAATTAGTTAGAATGTACGATCAAAATTAACAGAAATATAATACATCAGTCTGTGTGTAATGTATTGACGGAGTTGCTGAAATAAGCAGACATTTCAATAATATTTCAATTCATTCAGACTAAGAACTTTACAGCTAAAACGAGCTAATTAATAACATTAGGATCATTATTTAGAGTAACAGCGTCGGGCTGTGGGGTTAAAATAACTTTCTAATTCATGATGACTTACGGAAACACTCTGTGTTTTTATTTACCTGGAGGTCCGGTCAGAAAAACGTGTTTGAACATAGCAGAGGTTTCACCATACACAGTGCAGCTGCTACAGACGCACTTCCGTACACAGAGTTCACGCATGCGCACTGCGTGTTCAACTTGACACTTCACCTAATAATAGTAATACAAGTATGAAATGGCAAACTTAAGTTCTCCAGGAGCTGATCATAACATCTGCTTTAATATATAAAAATATTAAAGCAGATGTGATTAGGAAATTCACTACACAAATGAATACATTTTTGTGTGACATATAGATATGTGTGTGTGTGTACATGTGTCTGTTAATAACAAAATAACATTTAGGCGGAAGTACTTTTTTGGACATTTTTTTGTTGTACAAAACTTAAGAAATTAATACAGTAATTTTTTATACGTTATAAAAACCTGAAGTATTTCCAGTGACAATGTTTTCACATTATTTTTCTCGAGAGTAGCAATACTTCATAGTATTACTACTTAAAACCCACTTCTGCTGTTTAGTTATTGTGACTAACACACAAGTAAGCAGTATGTTGCTATAAAAATAGACCAATATTTAATTAAATAATTCATAAGTTAATAAATTACCTATTGAGATATGATAAATAGCAAAACCAAACAGAAGTGCTACTCTTGTCTGCTGTTAAAATCCTAAAGGAGAATATGAGACAAGTTAATATGAAATACATCAAAGTGATTTTTCATCTTTGTTTACAAAATAACCTTTCATAGTTGGTGAAAGAAGGAAAATGGTCACAAAAGCTGATCTTTATTCAAAATGTGTGAAGCATAATACAACATATTTTCCTCCTTAAGGGGAAACGGTATGCTTTTGGTCACCATGTGGGTGTCTACATGCTTTTTTACATTGTGTACCCTGGGAGTTTGCTGGCTACAAGTTCAGAAATATGTTGGTACTCTTTTCTGAAATCCAGTGATCCAACCTCATCCTCCAGTTCCTCCACTTCTTGAGCTTCAAAAGAGGATATGGATTGTGTTGAAAATGATCCAACATGGCTACGGTCCCTGGGTGAATGTTTCTTTTCGTTTCTTGATACTGAAACACTTTCAGCACAAGAGCTTTGCTCCATTTTGTCGCTTGCATTCGCTTGGTTTCTGGAGCAGACAGTTTGTGAGGAAGACGGTCTCTCCGCGTCGCAACGGTCGGCGTCAGAGGCACAACTGAGAGCCGACGAGCGGGTGCGAGGTTGGATGATGTGTGTGCCCATCAGAACTTGGTGAGGGGATTTGAGGGCTTTGACCGGTACAGGGTGAAGATCGGGTCTTTTCTGGAAACGTTCAGATCTTGGATTAGAAATGTAGGAATCAGGACTGACGGGAGACTTTGGAGTGTTGGCTCTTGAGGATTCATCACTGGATTCAAGACTGTCAAAGTCGTCTGCATAGTTTGCGTCCTTTCTGTTATTACTGCACTCTGAAAAGAAAGACTCTGGACTGTTGCTCCTGCTGCTTTGCCTCTCTATGAGATCAAGGACTGAAAGTCTGAATTTGTCCCAGTCAGACTGAGAATCTGATTGATCCAGCTCGCTGTGATGCTTGTTCTTGTCTTTGCCCAGAGGAGCGCTGTCACTGTGCACACTGGGATTGGGGCTGGGAATGCATTTCAGCTCTTTCAGTGGATGAAAATCCTCTGAATCTCCTTGTGCACGACCGTCTTCGGCACCCTGCTGAGTTTTTGCTTTCAGAGTGACTGTTTCTCCTAGTGCAGAGTCAACAGTGAGACTCTGCATCACTGTCTCGACGTTTTCATCTAAGTTAGAGCGCCGATTTAAATGTTCTCTTTTTTTGGACTTTGTAGTTTTAGGGTTTGACTTTTCTTTTGCCGTCCTTGGCTGTGTCCCTCTCTTCCTTAACTCCATGCATTCACGACTGCTCACTTTGAGAGGAGAAATTTGCTTTAGCCTCAAGTTGAATGTTTTAGTTGTTCCATACGTGAGCTTCTTCCTTTGAGTTTTCCTGGATTTTAAGGTCTCTATTAGGTTGTCTGTCCTCTTCACGGGGTAATCTATGGGTGTAGAGCAGTTTCTGGGAGGAGGTAAAGTGTTAAAACTAATGTCAGAGAGATTTGTAGCTTTGTACAGGGTCTGAGTTCGTGGTGAGTTTCTGGGATCGTCTGCAACCGGCCTGGTAATTCGATCCGGACTGGGATGAACGGTCAACTGTGACAGTTCAGCAACAAGAGCATTTAAAAGTGGGAGCTGCCGTAAGGCTTCCCTGAGGACATTAGTGTTGTCACTTGTCTCTTGGTGGCTCGGTGTTTTTGTAGAATGAGACATTTTCTGGTGTGCCGCTTTGTAAACTGAACCTTCAACTCTCTCTTTACGGTCCTCATCCTCACAGATGGAATTTTCAAACGCAAAAGCTTCAGTATCCAGATTGAGTAATCTGTAATCCTGATTTTCATTCCCACCTTTTCCTTGGGTGGAATTACGATAGTAAAGATGAGGGGGGCAGAATGCAGCCAAATCCTCCTCAACAGTGTTGTCAGTTTGACCTTCGGTACAATCATCTTCCTTATACTCATCTAGTAGGATCTTTGAATCTAATGCATCGTTACTATGGATGCTAAACTCTGACTGGCTTCCTGTGGGAGAACATATGCTCCCTGAATTCATGTTCTCCTTGAAATATTCTTGGTCCTGACCTCCTGGGGTACTTGTGCGTTCATGCCCCCACCCCTCTGTGATGTGTGGCAGTAAACTTGCTCCCAGACACAGAAGCTTATAACTCAGGGATATTGCTCCGATCTTCTCCCCGGAAAGGCTGCATACAGCAACGACTCCCTTCCCTGTGTGAGCAGAGGGACAGGAAAGCAGCTTGATTCTGTCCATGGCTTCAGCCAGAGATATCAGAGAGGAGCCAACCAGTCTGGGGCTGCTCTCCTCACTTGCGTCCAGCACCATGGCGTACAGAGGGGTGGCAGACAGATGGACGAGCAGAGAGTCCAGGTTCATTTTGAAGAAGCAACACTTGCCTCTGTTAAAGGCGAACTCACGCTGTCCGCCTGGCTGCTTAGAGCCAGCGCTCTTGGATCGGTGTTGATAAATTAGCAGCGTTGGGAAATCCAGTAACCGCACACCGAGAGCTATTCTGTCGGGGGCTCTGCAGTGTTTCTGGAGTCGGATATAATCCACTAACAGCTCCAATGAAAACAGAGTCTCGGGATTGTCCAACGACATCATTAAAAAAAAAGAAAGAAAGAAAAAAACTGCGTGTTTTACAGCAATAAGGAGTTGCTAACCAAACAGGCTAGGCGCTAATCCGCTAGCGCTTCCGGCGGCTCCATGGAAACCAAGAACGGTCGAAGAAACATGACGTCATCACGAGACGCAGATATCTGGGAAATGTAGTAAAGAATGAATGAAGTTTATCATTTATTTTCTTTACATAATATTACTTTATGCGACAGTTTTTGAGTGACGATTTACTCAGAGTATTTTTATTGTTTTTAAGTAAAAGTTTAAAAACAAAGTAATAATAATTCAACAAAACAAAAGGTCGTTTTTTTTAAACAAGGTCCAATCTGATGTTCACATCAACTAAAGCCTTTTCAGACCTCATTTTGATTGATCTTCAGCTTTCAGTCTTCTTTGATAAGATTACATCAGCACCTCACATCATGACTGTCTACGTCTCTTACTGGAATTGATGGGTGACAAAAGAAATTCCTCTTCATCTTGTACTTTCTGGCAAAACTGACAGTGCTTCACAAAAGTCCGCCATGTTTTACTGTGAGCATATTATTATTTTGGTGCAAACACAGTTGTTTAAATGTCAGAACTATTCCAGACTGCAACACTTCCTCTACAAATGTTTGAGATTTTTGTGAGGCCTGGATGTTTCCTTTGGAAGAAATTGTCTGTTTTTCAACCTCGTCCAGACAGATTTTGTCACTGAGATTTCATATTTTCTCCAGTTATTGACAACTGCTGTATGGATAATGGTGTACGTTTTTTGATATTCTTTTGCTGACTAATACTTTTCTGTTATGAAATTATTTTTGATCTTTGTAAAAACTTGTCAAATTAAAGGATGCAGAGGAATGAATGTCTAGGAAGTTATACGAGTAAAGTAGAGCATATTCACTAAAGCTGTTCAATAAACAAAGACCAGATCTCCTGTTGAACTGAATCAAAACAATATTTTTGGAGGTATTAAATGTACTTTTCATTTCCATACTTCTCTAGTTTCTTTTTCGTCACCTGATGTATTATTGAAATCTTAAAAGTCATATTTTCATTAGCTATGAGCAGGAAAATCATGATAATTGACAACAATATGATTGAGAGCATCAGTCTCTGTAATTAATCTGTTATGTGGTTCACTGAGAGATGAGTTACAGAAGTAAATCAACTTTTCAATAATATATTGAATATTACATTACTGTGCAACATTTTGAAATAATTTGCCATTTTTCTACATAGTCCTTAAGCATCAAACCAAAAACAGCAATCTGAGGATTTCTATTTATCCAGTTTAGTTTATTGGAGAAACTTTCCTTCACTTCACCAGATGGTGCCACTGTGGAGCTTACACACAAAAAAAAACCAGACATCAAGACAACATTACTTTGTTTACATGACGGCCTCATTGTTTGCATTTAGTCTCAACTGTGGCATATAGTCCCCATGAATATCAACCTGCATATATGTGTAGAATAATAACACAGAGGACCTCTGGATGCGTTTTTCCCAGCGTGGGTGTGGGCGGAGTCTTCACCCCTCCGTGCGTGTTGTCATCGCAGAGATATAGGTGCTGGAGTGGATGGATATCGCTATGGTCCGTGTTACTTCAGTCTGGAGGCTGGGACTGAAAGTGGGAGATGTTGGAGCGGCTGCGGCTGCCCCTGCTGGTTTCCCCCACCTCTAGGATAACTAACCCGGGTTCAAAACGGAGACAGGACGCTGCCCACACTATAAGGTAAGCTCTGAGTGTCCTTTTCTAGCTCTGAGCCCACCGGTAAAGTGGGGGAAAGTGGACTCCGTAGGTGAAAGTAAGGAGCGAAATGGTTAGAGAGTGCAGCGGAACTGGTGTAACGGTGGACACAAAGGATAAAGTTGCGCTGAGACGCTGGAGCTGTTGTAGTGTTAGCGACAAAATCAAAAAATAACAAACGGACACCCATGTTTAAACTCTCGTCTATCTATAACCTGTATATTTGTGAGCACTGCTTATTAAAGGTCAGTCAAACTTGATCTCTGTTTGGTTGTTTATTAAGACACATGGAAGGATACGCAGGGCCGGAGCAAATTATTAAAAATATTATTCCTTGATTGTATTATATTAAATGGTGACATTTGTTCATGGAGCCAGAAACGTGCGCGTGTGCATGCTTGCGCGCGCCTGAGCATTTTTTTTTTGAATGAATTTTTTTGGTGTATTTTTCTCATGAAAGCGGTAGGGGGCGACAAAGCCGTCATTCTCCACTTGGTTTTGTTCTAAAAAAAGCCAACTACACATCTCTATTCACACAGGTCGTGTTTAATTTTGCTCTGAATTTTGTTTTTGTTATATATTTGTTAAACATTATTATGTAGTTGCATTGCTTTTGTCCTAGGTGGATATTGCAAGTATTTATCTATTTCTTGCCTGTATGTTCAGACAAAGAACACTTTCCCCTAACGTCACATTTGTTTGGATTCTCCACAAATAAAAACCGACAGTCTGCATGTACAATTCATATACAATCTCGCTTTACAGCTGGCTCCTTCTGGAGCCCATTCAACTCAGACTCGCTGCACGGTGTTCCCCTTTGGGAGATTAAGTCAAATATTGTTTGTCTTCCAGCTCCATATCCTTTGCTGTTTTCCTGCAGGAAGTTTAGCCTTTACACTAACAAAAAAAAATTCCCAATAAAAGGGGAAATAACGAGGCCCCATCTCCAGTTGGAGGAAAGCAGCCAGTTTTAATCTAAGATTTCTTTGCTTAATTTTCACTCCTTTGATTTATTTCCCCCTTTTTTTGCACAGATTTAGCAGAGTTCTCTCTCTTTCTCCTGGAGAGCTCAGATCAATGTGAGAGCAATATTTTTCACAGGGTTTAATGTCTGGGAAAGATTAGTTTTCTGTGGGGCTGTGCTGAGTTAAGTATAGGCACAGGAGTGTTTTAATATCGCTAAAGCCTCTTTGTAGCCTGCAATAGCGTTCAACATTTCTTTTCCTTTGACTCTAGAAATGGACTGGCTGAGCTCCAGTTACCGCAAGTTTGCTTCTCAGGGAGGCAATATTTCAAATGACTGTTAACCCAAATGGCTGTAAGTACATCTGTAGTGAGGTGTGAGGAAATCTGCTGTTACTGTGGATGAAACTTTACCCAGATGCCCATTGATTTATATCACTGTACTTGAGACGATGTTTTATTTTGATTTGTTTTCTTTAAACTGGGATTTAGATGCCTGTGTTTTGTCAACGGCACTGAAGGGGATATCAGAAAAGGAGGGTTTGTATCAGAATCAGAACCTTTTATGAGTCCCTGAGGGAAATGTTGTTGTTACACTTGTTCAGTATAAATGTACATATGAGGAATCAGAAAAACAGTAGGAGCTGCTCAGTGGTAGCATTGTTGCCATGTGTGTTTCTCCGTGGAGCTTGGATGCTCTCTTAGTGTAAGTGTGGGATCTCTCCAGGTACTCCAGCTTTCTCCCACAGCTTAATTAAAAACATCACTAATTGGTCTCTCTAAATTGTCTTTAGTGTGAGCATAAAGGTTTGTCTTCCAGACAAACCTGCATGGATAGACGAATGGAAGATTTTAAGATTTTAGACATATTCTTAAACAAATAAACTGTCTATACTCTTGTTTTTAGCTGAACACTATCAGCAGAAGTAGTTTGGGTGTGAACTTTCTTTTGGGAGGAATTGTTGCGTTTTCTAAAGCAAGCTCATAGAACTGCAGCAAAGACTGATTACCATGGGCCGACATGATAACCGATTTGTAGTGTAGCTTTCTGAATTCTGCTGCGTCTTTATTTGCAATCGTGCTTTTGTTTGATGAGACTTAGACGAACGCTCCACATGGGGCAGGTAAATGGAAAAAATGCTTTTAAATACAGTGGTGGATCTATGATGTTATGTGCCTCCGAAGTCTAGAATGCATAAACTTTTGAAATACAAGATTTTAAATAAAAATCTGTTGGGCACCAAGCACATTTTCACATCTGGTTTACATTCAAAGTCTATGTGGAGGCACGTCGAGGGCCGTTGCAGCGCGTTTTGAGTATGTAGTGCGGCATGATTTGAACCATTTTGAGCGGTTGACGCATCAACAGTTTCCAATGCGTCCAACTGAAGTATCTGACGCGTCCTTGATGCGCCGCCACATAGACTTTGAATGTAAACTAACTGTGCGAAACGCTAGGCGTAGAAATGGTTCATAAGACACTAAATAATTCACTTAGATACCCGTTTCAGTCATCCCCAGACATTAATCCTATAGAAAATCTGTATGTGATCCTAAGTAAAGAGTCCATAAGGACTGCCAGGTCCAGAGACTGTGCAAAGAAGAATAATCCACATCAGTGTGTGATCCAGTCTAATGAAATCCTATATAAGGGAAGCCAAAGTGCTTCCTTATATGCCTCTTTACCAGTGGTATCCACTGTGGAATTGGTTCAAAAAAGATAAAATAATAAAGACAAGAGTTTGTGCATTGTGGAATAAAAAATGCAGTTTCAGAAAACCCATCTCTGTAGCTGGCAGCAGCTAGAGAGAGACATACTCAGCAGCCTCGATAATGGCAGCGACATGGTTAGGTCTTTCAGTCTTCGCCTCAATAGAGATTTTCTGCATTGGGCCATTAGCAAGGTGCACAAGGGGCTTTGAAGAAGAAATATGTTTTCATCTATTTCTAATAACACCTTCTGCATCACGAACTAGACAATGGGCAATTGAGGCAGACAGATATGTCTTCAGAAATAAATAATGTGCACAGTGTGTTCTCAGCTGAACAATAAGCCACCTGTCAGGTTTGGACGAGAAACGGCTTCCCGGGACAAGCCTGCAGGCCATATCCAGTTGTTATCATTGCTGAGCTGCTTAGGGTGTCTCCTGGTTTGTGGCCTTGGAGACGCCCTGCTAGAGTTACAGCTTCTATCTTTGGTTTGGGAGAAAGAGGTGGTTGGGAAATGTGTTACTACCATACACAGATTATTTAAGCTTGTGGCCGATTTTATTGTTCTGGCTTCCCTCCTGTTTGTGTGTGTTCTCACGGTGCTTTCCTGCTGCTGGGATGACTAGTCACGATTTTGGGCTAAATCGGAAAAAAGCCGTTACAGGTCTAGGGTTCGAACCACAGGGGTGTTGCATTTTTTTATGTCATTATAAACCAGGGAAGCCTGCCAAAGCATGTGGCAGGCAAATTTCTGACAGATCCCACATCCCGTGCATGTGACGAGGATCAGGCGAACCTGGTCTGGTGTGTGCCAGCTGACTGGCTGTGAGTGTCTGGTGAGCAGACAGCCACAATGAACCACCCCCTTCTTCTACCTCCTCCAACCAAATCTTGTTGCATCGACACCAACCAATCGGGGGACAGGGGTGGAGGGGTGGGGGTCACATGCTGCCTGCTGCTGTTTGGACAGACAGTTTTTCTTCTGGTCATTTTATCAGCCTTTGTTTTGATTGCTGTCTGGATTTCTAGAAGGATTTAAGCCCATCTATCCCTGTTAGGGAAAGCAAATATGAAGTCATTTAGATGATTTAAAGACTGACGTCTTGGGAAGCGCTCACAAGAGATGTGTGTAGGATGAGGAGTTTATTAATGATGATGAAATGCCAAAACAATTCGCCTCAACAATGCTGACGGTGTGTTTTAATATCCTCCATGTGACTCATTGAAGAATGCAAAGTAAACTACCAAAAGCTTATGGTGATCTCATATTAGATTTTGCTGGGTATCTGAAGATTATTCAGCATGTATTTCTGCTCAAGGGTTGCATATGTCGCTGTTCACCTCAGCGAATCAACACAAAAAAAGAGCCAAATGATTCCTTTATCTCTGGTACCAATGAGGTCTTACAGCCTGCGGTGTGTTTCTTGAGAATATGTTTGCTGCTCTGCTGTGCCTCATTGCTTGCTTAGTAATTTGTGTTCAGAAGCTGCGTGTTTGTTATAGATGTGTTCGAGGAGATCGAGTGGAGCAGGAACAGATGGACGATGAATTTAAAAACATAGCGCTTCTGGTGCTTTACATGGTGTGTGGGGACGTCTTTTCAGCATCTGTTTGCTGTTCTAGTTTTGCAAGTAGATTTTAGCTGTTTCTACAACTTTGACAGAAACATGTACCTCATCCTGGTTAACACCTTTTATCTTTTCTACCATTATTTCTAGTGATCTTCTGCTGCACGTAGACTATCTAGAGAGACTTTAGCAATTGTTGGTCTCTCCAGACAAGACATTATTGGTGGTGTAACAATACCTAAAATTCAGCTTCACCAGACTTTTAATTGAAGGGTGTACACAATGTTGCAACAATGTTATTCTGTTTTTTATGTAAATCCTGGAAATATGTGTTTGTGAGTAGAGAGTAGAATTTCTCAGCATCTTACCATCAGCATATGAATGGCTGAATGCCTGAATGTAGTGTAAATTGATTTGGAGCCCTCTGGATCAAATAAACTGCTATACAAGTGACATACTTTATGTTACAAAAACCTGAGCTTTTAGCAGAGGTTTGCACACTTTTTAGAGCCTTCTGTAAATCACTAATTGAGAAAATAAA
Source organism: Poecilia picta (assembly GCA_033032245.1). Classification (NCBI taxonomy): domain Eukaryota; kingdom Metazoa; phylum Chordata; class Actinopteri; order Cyprinodontiformes; family Poeciliidae; genus Poecilia; species Poecilia picta. Next base: position 8,852,311 of record CM065367.1, read on the forward strand.
ACCTGAAAAGACTTGGAAAATATGTAGATACATCTTGGGTAAAAGCTTTCAGCCCTCCTGTTGTATTTTACACTTGGGAGCATGCAGTGATTGTGTTTTGTGTCTTGAAAGCATCATGATACGCAGCTTAAGCCAGTTTAAACCTGCCTGTTGATAATGACCTATTGACTCCACACCAGTTTTCTGGGCTAAGCTCCATATGACTGACCGTTAGAGCTACACACAATCCTCACTGTATTCCTGTGATGTACAGAAAGTTAACCCATATTTACTACTGTGTCTTCTACCTTTTTTAATCCAGAAAAGAAGGTTATTGCCACTGTGGTTTTCAGATACAACCCCAAGTCTTTGTGGTTCACAAATGATTATTATAAATATTGGGAAATTTGAGAATAAACATCTGTTGAGTTTTGCTAACTTTCATTCACTGTTGTAAATTTGTATTATTTATAGTTTAATCTATCAGAGCAAAACATTACAAATGCCTCCAGTAAAGTAGTGAGCTGGGAAGGATCACTCATTGTAATAATGTAACAATACCCCTCCAAAAAGACATCATGCTCATACATTATGGGTATCTGCTAGTTGGGCATATTGGAAAACGTCTCTCTCAAAGATGAATTATGTCTGCACCCTGGGTTCCCCCAGGAACTCATTAGTGTCTGTATCTGGAATGTTGGAGAAAAGGCCTCCAAAAGTTGCTGACCCACCCCACGTGTTTTGTCTACATGTCTGTCAGTGCCGCACAATGAAGGGAATAAGAGCTGGTCAGTCATTAACCCCGCGGCCACTGAGCCCAAGGACCAGCGGTGACCCATGGGGTTAACGCGTCTGTGCTCCTCTTAAGCAGACCCACGCCTTTGGCATGACTGACCTCTGTAGGCCATGACCGGCCTCCATTGGGAGATAAGTAGGGATTTGATTTAGTGTCGATGTGCATACCTTCTTCCTACTGTAGCGAGAAAGAAAGAGCCTGTTGATAAACAGACTGATGATGGACTGCATGCCATTATGGCTAAAACACCTACAGCGTTATGACCACCTGGTTAGGGATCAGTAAAACACATTTTTTACTTAAAAACTTTGTACAGCCTTGATCTTTTTTTCTTTTTTTTTTGAGGATATCTCAGAATTTAAAATAAAACCACAATATTTCTTGTCAATGTAAACTCTGTCCTACCAAACCTAGCAGGCTGAAGCTACAATGGCTTCACTTGGTCCAGTAAGTTTCTCCATATTGTGATTACAGCTCAAGTTAATACTACTTAACTCCAGTGACACTCAATGAAGCTCATGTTCCAGCACTTTAATTAATCTCCTGAACTCCTGCGGTATGTCCCTCTTTTGGTCGTTTTTCCTTTCAGGTTTCGTCTGAAAGTGATTTGATTCATCTGCAAAAGCTAAATCGTTCCACTCTGTTTTTAAAATTTTCACCCAAACAATTGCCCAAGAATCCTGCAGTTCCTTTTAGTCACTTACTTTTACTCTGTCACTGTATTTAATGTTCCTTTTAGTCTTTTATGAGGTTTTTATTGTGTTATTTCTCTGAACCCCCTTTACCCGAAAAGACTTAAAATGTGCTAGAGGTTCTTTTGTAGGTCAAATGATTTTAAGCCTATCCGAAAATAAAAGAACTACATGATTCATTGTTATTCATGGATTTAGGTTTCTAATAGTCTGCAGCTGTTAAATATTTGAGTAATGAAGTACTCTGTTCAATAGTAATTCTTTTTAATCTACTGACTTAATCTATGTACTTAAATTTACAATAACAGTTTCCATTTTAGCTGCAATGGAACGAGGAAATGTCCAGTCAACATAGGGGTTGAGGTTCATCGAGGGCCCATCACAGCGTGATTTGAAGCGTTTGGAAAATTTTGAGCGTCTGACACATCCATCAAATAAGCCAGCAATGGAAAACAATGGCTACAGCAAATTTGGATGCATCTGATGCGCCGCCACATGAGGTGTGTTCACACCAAAACACACCTGACGCTTCAAGTTTGACGCATGTGCACTTTGAATGCAGACGCTGGACATTTTGATCTACACTTAGCGCTTTGCACGTCTGGTTCATGTTCAAAGTCTATGTGGAGGTGCGTCAAGTGCTTCAAATCGTACCGCACTAGATGTACGATGGACCCTTGGCGTGCCTCCACATAGACTTTGAATGTAAAGTTGCCTGACGTTTGAAACATGTTTGTGTGGAGCAAAATGTCAAGGGTCTGCATTCAAAGTGCACATGCCTTGGGCGTAACGAGTTTGGTGTGATGAACGCTCCATAAAAGCAAAATGGACTCAGGGACACACATTATATTCACAGGTTAGTTGATTGGATGGTTCACCCATTTGTAACCCCATCTTAGTCCTTACCTCTTTACCTTTGGAGGCACTTTTAAAATACTGTTAGCCTGATTAATTAAAGTCAAAAGCTGTATAAAAATCAGCAATCATTGCCCACTAACTGTCAGATTGAACCAAATATCCATGGGATGAGTTTCCTCAGAGTGTTGAAAGTACACCAACTTGGGTCCAAATGGGGGATAATTGTAATTAACAACTCAAATGGAGCAGAGCCGTGACAGATGCAGATCTTTAATGTGGCTGGTGAGTCACTGAAGCATCGCTGCTGGGCCTGTATCCTTCACTTAACCTCACCATAATGCGGTTGAACTGAAATTTGAATTAGTGAACAGTGAGGGGTTAAACTGTTGGGTTTCTCTTTGAGATAACTCAGTTTTCAGAAACAACTGAGGTTAAATTGGATGCAAGTGTCAGAATTTCTTCTGTAGATGACAAACTAAAATGAGAAGTATATTACGCCGTGAAGCTTCATGTGATTTTTTTCCCCTTTGTTTTTTATAAGTGGTCATGTTTTGCTTTGTTCCCACTGTGAAACCTGAAAGTGCTTTACACTGTTTCCGGTTTCAGCCTTTTTTGCAGGAAGGAACTTTCTCCCAAACAGACATTTATCAATTGTGAGAGAGTGTCTGTTTTTCTTTGTTGGTTCCTTTCATGTTGCCAGCTCACCGACATGAGACAAATGAGAAAGTGTCGCTATGGCCTGTAGTCTGTCATTGTCTATGGTGAGCTATTCTCGGTTGTGTTCACTTTGGACCATAAATCAAATGATAATTAGTTTAGTTGTCCTGGGAATCTCACTCACTATAACAGATCGCTTTCTTTGTTTTTGTTGGGGGTTTTCCTGTGGAGTTCAAAGTAATGTGGTGAAATGTAATATTCACATTTGATTAATTGCTTGGTATTTTTAACCAACTGCAGGCTAATTATGATACTTTTCTAGTGATACAGCTTTATTATTGTATGACATATAATACTGTTTACCCAATTATTTAATTTTTTTTGCAATTTGTTTCATTTTAGATGTATTTAGTGGGTAATAGTAGTATTGTGAAATTGGTCAAACTTTAATTTTGGTTTTATTTTTGATTCCAAATAATCAGATGATGGGAGAATCACCTGTCATATGTCTTGACATCCAAGCTGCAGTGGGAGTTGATTTAAAAAATCCTTGGTTGGCAATTTCTAATCAAACCCCTGTGTTCAGTTTCCATGGTAACCAATTGCAGTAGAGGTGTAGTCTACATTTCTTCCATTACTGCTTTGAATTTGAACGTAACACCTTGTCGTCAGCCTGTTAGCTCAGTCAGTTGGTTTCAGTTTTTTATACTCTCTGTTAATTTCGTACCTATACATGAAAATTAAAAATACCATTTTTTATTTTCTCTGGCGTTGAAATTGCATCAAAATATTTGATGGTTTGAATAACTTGAGTTTGACTCGGAGAACAGGGAATTGAATCTTTAAATAGCTGAAAAAATATTTATTCAAATGTTATGCAAAAATAAACACTGATAATGGAACACAAAAAATATATCAAATTTATACAAATTTTCACATCTGACTATCACAGCTCATAACAAATGAGACCAAACTCTTTTTTTTTACAGTTAAACATGCCTGTTCAGTCGTACAGCCCTGCTAACATATTATTAATTCATAACTTTGTATTTTAATTTTATAAATATAGATGAAAACATTTTTAAACACGTTGATTTTTAGTAGTTTCATAAATTATTTAAACAAATGCACAAACAACGCCTAAATATCATGTCTAATTTATATTTAATGATATATTTTTTTTATTACCCTCTGCTTTGATTGTTGGTCATGCAGCTTTTCCTCTGTATAACAACACATGTATTACTTCAATACTTCATCAAAAGCTATTTTTATTCCTATCAAAGACTGAAAAATTGCCAAACACAGCCATTCTGACAGATTGAAGAAAACTATCCAGCTTTTTTCCGTCTTCAGTCCTTCACCCATTGCCTCTGAAGGAGTTTTTGTTTATTTCTGACCTCCAGCAGTAATTGGATGAGATTAACAGCAGGTAATTTAGCAAACCTCTAGCTGTAGGAGTGGGTTAAACTGCCCTTGTTTTATATTAACTCTGTGATGACATTGGAGCTGGCAGAGACACAAAGCTGCAAAACAAACAAAGGGACTCAACGAGTTCAGCTTTGTTAGAGTAAATGATGGAGCCGAATGCAGTGGTCCATTAAAACATGCTGCACTATTTCTGTCATGAACTGTTGGCAGCTCTGACCAGCTGGAGCTTTTGCATCTCCTTCCAGAGTTTCTGTCATCAACCTTTAGGTCAGGGCCAGTTTCTGTTGGCTATGATCATTGTATACCCTTGCTATCATTAAAAAAACAAATATTCCACCTCTTGTTGTTTCAGTTCACAAAGGACGTTTGAATCATACATACGACTAACTCAGGACTTCACTGTGTAGCGTTTTAACCACTTAGTGCGGCACAAAAATGTCTGCGTGCGACGCTGCCTGTGGCTTTTTCTTGTTGCAGAGACACAGTAGTCTGTGAATATTTTAGACAAGCCTGAGATGCTGCATTCACTGTGTACGGGAAACCCTTTTACGCAAAGTAGAGGGGATGGGTAAAGCAGAAAGGAGCAGAACTATGCATGGCTGCCAGTTGCTCTGGCCCTTTTTCTTATACTTACTGCTGCTGCAGCTGTATGATGTGTTTCAGGAGCGCCAGCCCAGCCGAGCAGAACTAACTCAAAGCCAGAGTAGCATTCAATTTCACCATACCTTATTTTACAACATCATTCTACGTCGTTTGTAAATGCTGTTGACGGAGGATAATGATCTGGAGTGGCTGTGGCCTGATTTGGGGTTTCTTTTTTCCTCCTACTTCCGTAATCGGAGAGTCCGTCAATGTGGAAGAGGTGGACCGCTCCCCTCCTCCCCTCAGGATAAAGTGTTTTCAAAGCTGCTGCGGTTGTTTGGAAGTTAGCCACAGGGGGTGAGATGATGTGGGATCCAGAGCTGGAGGGGAAGAGCTGAATGCCAGCCTGTAAGTGAGTTTGCTGCCTTAAAAGACGAAGCAGCAAGAGAAAAGGAGATTACATAACAGAATAAGTCAAACAGTCACAGACGCTATGTTCACTTTCCCAACAAGAGATCATTGTGTATCTGAATCTTACAATGCCCAGCAGCTACACTGTGTCCATTCATCGCTCACCTACCCCAGGCCGTGTTTACTGGAAGCCTTGGAAGCTCTTTGAAATGTAAACAGGACTGTGAGGCCATATACAGTTCAGCAGCGCCGGGCTGCGAGGGTCCGGGCCAAAACCCAACACACAGCAGCAGGACACACAGCCAGGTGCTGCAGCAGCTGTATAATTACACTGTTCTCATCTGATTTAAAAGTTTAGAGTAAACATGTAAACATAAAGGGTCAAAGGTTAATGTAAGCTTTCAGCATGTTGACAAATGTAAATATATTGAACTGTTTTTCTGCCCCAGTTCATTGTATTTTTTTTAGCCGAACTGTGTAAACATCAGATAAACAGATTATTACTGCACACATACTTGTCTGTGTAAATCCACCACCTGTATATCAGTCCCTGAACTTTATCTTTTCATACATTTAGTTTTCAATGAAGAACTAAAACATAAATCGTAATGCTGTTGCTAATAAATGGTGCCACTTATTTTCTTAAAGTACTCAGTTAAAACTGCAAGATATCAGAAAAGTTTGTCATTGTGATACTGTTGTTGAAAATGTTCATGATGAGTTAAGATTAACCCAGATTTTTCTTAATTATTGTCCTTTTGAACCACTGCACAATGTCTCATTAAGTGTTAGTATGTTAGCCACTAAAACATGTATCAGGTGTGGACATTAACCCCTTAATACCTGGATATTTTTGCTTATTTTAACTGTATGCAGTTCTTTAAAAGTTCTGCGAGGAAATATATATTTTTCCATTTATCCATAACAACTGGAACTGTCAATATTTAGCCGTATATTAAAAGAGTGTTTCATCAGATTAATTTCACTCCCTGCTGACCAGGTGGGGGTGAAATTACCATAATAACCTGATATTGGCTGGAAAGCGCAACATCTCCCCTTTCAGAAACCTGTTGGAATTTTTCAGACACCGCAAAGTGTGGTGGAATTACGGTACTGCAAATTTGGCTGGATGTCGCCGCTGCGTTCGGTTTGGAAGAGTTAAGATCAGTTAAAGTTCATCCAGATGGTCAAATGTGTTCACAATATGCAAAGCGTAAAAATGTAAAACCTAATCAAATATTGTGTTGCAACATAATTAGTAATTTTTTTTCTAACCTGCAAATGTCAAAATGGAAAGAAAAAAATGGCGTGGAGGAAAATGACCAACAACTGGCCAGATATAAAAAGCAGAATGCTCTTGAAATTGTCACTGTTGGACAAAAACTGCTTTTTCTTTCTTTTTTTGCCAGCATCAACTTTGTTGATCAATCTTTACTTCAGTATAGAGTCAAAAGCAAAGATAGTTTCTGACTTTCACCACGCAATGTAAATGTATATTTATATTTTCTTAATGGAAAAGTAACTGGGTGGCAACACAGTAGAGGAAAAACATGAAGCAAAAATTTAAAGTTTTTAGGCCTATCATGCTTCAGTCTCCATTTTGCATGGGGTTACCCTGTAGCTACACATGTGGCCATCAAGTCGCCCATAATCCAATGTCTCAGTTGGTGACATTTGCCATTTTCTGGGGACATTTAATTATTTCCTGTCATTAAGCCTAATTATCCAATTATCCAAGAAAAGATGTGTGGGTCTGGGTGATGAAAAATCTTACATTTCCTGCTGCCAGTTTGTAGCTAGTCTGATTGTTGAGTGTGTACAACAAAGATTAAGGTGATATTTATTGGAAATGAGGCTGAAAATGGATCTGATGCAGCCACGCTTTTTTGTCCCCGGTGCCTCATAATAGACTGGGTTTATTATTGATTTAATATTGAATAGCTGAACTCTGTGTGGTTTTTCAGGGATGGTAGTAATGACTGGAATTCATCCATCTCATTGCTAATCAAAAGTAGTACAGTAAAAGTAAACCAGATACTTGAAGGCAGCTTGTGTTGATATGTACATATTGATAGAGGAGCTTCTAATGAATCATTTATCTTAGTTGTGTCACTTTATTTTTATGTTTTCTTTTATCTTGTTTATCTCTGATGTTCAGGCCTTTGTTTCAGCTGCGGCTGGTGCTAAATTGATGATAATGCTGGACATAACGTAAATAAAAACGAAAGCGTTATTTTTTTCACGTACATTCACCAGACATGTTTAGTAACTCTCTCTGTCCATTCAAACGGCAGCAACTTGATGCATTTAGGAACTTAAAACTTTGGGTGATTTGAATATTTTAGTTATGATCAATGATGTCTGCAAAAATGTCAAGGGAGTGGTATTTATGTGGACAGAAATGACTTGTTGAATCCTGGTATCAAAGGAAAATATCTTGTTAGGGATTAAAGAAAAGCAACAGTAGCTTTATTAACTGTTGAAATGTCTGAAGATAAACCTAGACCTCTCACAATAAACAATAACTCAATTAATTGCATGTAAAATTAGAAGAAACTCAACAATTTTCATTTGCTTGATTTTTTGTTTTTCTCTTTTTTCTCTCTTTTTACCAAAAACTGACTAATAAAAGTCTTCAGTTTGTTTTTTTTGTTCTCAGCTATTCCCTTTTTGAAAAATAATTTTGTTTCTAGACTTCAGAATTTATTTTACTTATTTCTGTTGTCTTCTATATTTATTTTTACATCTAACCTTCACAACCTACGTATGTATTGTTGGTGACCATGTCGCGACAAGATGACATCTACTGACCTACACAGTCAACAGATCTCAATCCACTTGAGCATCTTGGATGAGTTGGATTGGGGATTTGCATCATTAGAGCATCGTTAAATGCTCTAATGTAAATATGGACCAAAAACCCTGAGCAATGTTTCAGAAACCTTGCTGAAACTCTTCTGTGGAGAATCAAAGCAGACAAAACAAGGTCATATCTGGTACTAATAGGATGATCAGTGGGTGTGAGGTTGGTGCAGGTTAAACAGCTGCCAGGTACTGGCCATACTTTCACCAAATGTTTCCATCTTTGTCACATTCTTCAGAGCAAGCTGCAGTCCAGAGATAAGGAAGTGAGTAATAAGGGAATCTGTGCCTAACTGGGACGCTGTTGTAAATCCTGGTTTACGCTGTGATAAAAGACGGACACCTTCCTGTGCCCATTTCTCATCTTGCACCTGAATTATCCTGGATTGGGGCCGCAGTGCATTAAAGAAGCTAACTGCTCCGCTTTGTGTGCCATTTTGGATCACATAAATATTAATGACCAAAGGCTTGCAAGTGCTTTCACCAGTGAAGGAAAAGCATCAGCGTCTTGAATTAGAACTATACTGTACAGTTGTTAGAGTGAGAAGTTTTGCTGTTCAGCCACAATCCATTTGTCCACCCTTCTCTTTTTCAAAAGAGCACCTCATCAGATCAGTGGTCCTGATGGGTTTTAAAGGTCAGAGTGGCCCTACACGTCATGCCGGATCAGTGCACTGGGCTCCTGGAGGGAGAAATTGATTCGTCTTTGCCCGTCTCCCTGGACATTTTCTTCCATTTAGCATTCAGGAAAGGGGGATGGTATAGCAGAAAAGGAGCAAATGCTACAATATGAATATGTGTTACTCCTGTATGCACTGTCTTTGTAGTCTGTGGACAGCATTTCGTCTTTCGAATACATTTGTGATGATGACCTATTAACTAGCTGAATGAAATTTGTGTGTGCATGTGTTGGAGTATGTTCCTTATTCTCTTTTGGCAGCTGTCTGCACTCTAAATTAGAGACATCAAGGATGTGCTGACAAGTGACAGCAAAGTGGGAGTCAAACTTTAGAGCTCAAGACTCCCCCTGATGCTCTGGTATGTTATTACCACAATGAAATTACACAAGGAAAAGCACAAAAGCATGATTTTGCGAAGGTGTGCGTGCCTCTGTGGTTCTCAGCAGGAGGTTGGTGTTGCACACCCGTTTAGCTGCCCGCCTCCCCTGAACACACCCACCACATGCCATGCCAGCTGCAGCTGTTGTGCCTCAATGCTAGAGATGTAAGAAATTCCTCTCCCTCTGCAATTAGAGAAGCAGTTTGCTGAATAGTACACATTGCAATGGCCTAAAGTTGCACTTGGTCCTTTCTACTGCTGATAACACAGAATAAATAGAAACTGATGAGTGAGAATTGTAGGGGAAAAAAAAGTGTCCCTGTCTGCCTGCGAGTTGACAGATTGTGTTTTGTGCAAGCTGCTCTTTGTGGCATCCTGAAGAAACCCAAGGGTGTAAAAAAGACCTCATTGATGGGGTGGGTTTCTCATGCCTGACTGAAAATGCTCTCTTTCCTTCGAGTCAAGTGGTGCATTGTGATCCTGACCAAAGAAATGCAAATATATAGAACAGATGTACTGCTTCTCCTTTTTTCCAAGCTTGTCTGGGGGAGTAATCCCTCACTCTGGTGGAGGTTCAGTCAGATGCACCATGGGTGCAAGACTGAAGTGTTAACAAGGGAAAAGCCATGTCACCCAGGCGCATGTGATGGCTGCCGCCTTTCAGGGTCTTTCCTCAATAAGGCTAGATGCTCAGGAGAGATAAATGGAAGCTTTTGTGGCCTTTGCCAGAGGGGAGAGCCGCATAAAGGAGGACACACACAGGGCACGGTCTTTTCCAAAGGAAAAAAAGCTAAAAGCAGCATTTCTACAATCCCTTCTCCTTTCTGTCTTTCACTCCACATCTTTATTTCTCTCACTTTTACTCTAGCGTTCCCTGGATCTTTTCCTGCTCCGTGAGAACCGAAACTTACTCACAAAATGTTTCCATAAATGGGCTGAGGGAATGGAAAATAACTCCATTTGCCAGTGCCTGCCAGTGGACATGTAGTGCACTCTGTGCACTACATGTCCCTTCTGCAGGGCTGTGGACAGTGCTCGAGAACACTCCCCTTAATGATGCTCAGTGTTTTACAATGCTCCGAGCCAGAGTGCATCTAATACACCCTGTGCACAGCAGCCTCAATAGAGCAGCGCTGCTCCTACTTATTGGACATTACCTCCACTAACAAGACTACTCTGAACAGAATGGAGTTTAAATTTATTTTTCTGCACCTTCCTCAACAACGCAAGGAAATGCACTCCTTACAATCACTACTTGCAAATGTATTTATGTTATAGCAACTAATTTGAATGTAATGGCAAGAGTATGGCACAAATGAAAATTTGCATCCACTTAAACCAATGCTGCAAGTAAGGAGAGCAATCCTGGAAAAATAACCTGCTAGAAGTTTTGAAACATTTGCAGCCTTGATGTAAGTTTATGATCCAACAGGACGACTAGCGGATATGTCAGATCCTTGAATCCATTTTCTGTACACCCTTGTCCCTATTGGGGTCAGGAGGGTGCTGGTGTCTATCTCCAGCGGACATTTGAGGCGAGAGGTCACCAGCCTGCAGGGCAACACAGAGACATACAGGATAAACAGCCATGAACACACACCTACAGAAAATTTAGCAAGACCAATTAACCTAACAGTGATGTTTTTAGAGGAAGCCGGAGTACCCGGAGAGAAACAGCGCATGCAAGAACATGCAAACTCCATGCAAAAAGACCCTGGGTCGGGAATCGAACCCAGTTCCTTCTTGCTGCAAGGCAACAGTGCTACCAACTGCGCCACTCTGAAGCCATGGTTTGATTTCCAGTGGGTCAAAGCATTTTCATTTGGTAGAATGACCTAGTAAAAGTCAAGACAAGACTTGAAAATGAATGTTCAGGCTCTCTCCTTCCACTTGGAACAAGTTTGTCTTAGAAGAAAAGGTACCTCGCACAACTTGCAGCTGAAACTGCAATAAATGGTTGTTCTAAAATGTGTAGAGAAATGCACACCACACTTGTTTAGAAAAATGAAAGCCACGAAAACCTAACTTGTGTGAAGGTTTTTCTAATAAACTTCCAATAAACAGCGAAAGTTTGTTTTGTCTTGACAAATTGTGAAGAGGCACGAAACCCTTTGCTTCTCATTTAGACTTTTCCACAGTTTTTACCTTTTTCTACAGCCTCCTTTATGTATTTATGTTAGCTTTTTCCCTCCTGCCTCCTCCGTGTGACTCTTGGTATAATGTTGACTTAACTGTCACTTTGTGGCTGTCTGGGCTTTTTACATGTACATTTGCATGACTGTTGTTGCCTGCATCTGCGGGCCATCCTGCAAGTATGAGGCTATCTCGCATGTGGGTGGCTGGCCTAGAAACAGATGTTTCTGATGCCACTTGTAGGGGAAAAAGCTTTGAAAGTGACTCCGTAAAACAGATGCCAGCTGCTTTGCTAACCACAGCCGCCTAGTTCTCAGGAATGCCATCACACCCGTTCTTTTCTAGGACCTTGATATGCTGCCTGTGGAGAGTAAGACCAGCTCTCACTTAATAAACCGTCCCTTTGGAGAAGTTTATTAATTACAGAACAACTCTGCTCTTCCGGAGCAGAGATTCCAGATGGATCCGAACACCCCTCAAAAAAATAATCTTCCTGCTTTTGTATTTTTTTTGTTTTTATTTTTGGCTTAGCTTACATGATTTAATCTTGTATTTGTAGCAAATACCAGCGGCGAGCCAACAGGGTCAATGCATGAAGAGATTTAAATCTAGTTAAATTGCTTGTTTTGCTTCAATTTCTCTTGCCAACTGTGGTGCACACATCTGCCGCTCTATTCTGTCCACAGAAAATGTTTACTACTGTGCCCATTTGCTTATTAACCATATAGTTACTAGGGTCAACTTTTCAGTTGATGCTTCCTCTGCAAACTTAAGTAGAGAATCTTTGAAATAAATGGCTTCCAGCACACTCCTAATCTTCCCATAACTCTCTCAGGTCTGTTCTTAATCATATTCTATTTATAGTGCCTGCAATTAAAAAAAACATTAATAAAAAATGCAATTGATGCATTGATGACACAAGAACTTGATCATGATAGCCTTTTTAGTTTAGTTTGTGGAAATTGTTGAGAATTGTCTTGGAAATTCTACTCAGTTGTTTGTTAGCGATGAAAAACTTTAGCAAAATGGTTAAAAAAAATTAAAATTACCAAGAATATGCCTCTAATACTGGAAACCCAGTTCTGAATGGTTGTCAAACCTCAGCTTCAAGAGGAGCAGTGTGGCTTTAATGCTTGGTCCACTTTTGGTTTGTGAATCAGGACAAGCTTACAGCTGGGTTCTCCAAGGCTTTTTGTGTATTTTGATGCAGGAGTTTGGGTACTTGGGTTTTTTGTAAGGGCTATCTAGTCCTTGTACAACCTATATTTGAATTCCTGTATCCTTGCCTGGTCACATTGTGGGTTGGACGTTGTCCTCAATACTGCTTGTGATGTCAGTGAATGGCGTCTTAAGGTATAGTCATGGAAAGAAGCATGTCTGGTTTTGGAGTCTTCGGGTTTTGTTGTTTCATTATGCAGAAGTTGTGGTTTTGTCGTTTTCAAGCTGTTAACGTCAGAACGCACTGGGTCAGAGAACGTTTCAGACCATGGTCCTTAACCCCTCCAGACCCAACGGATTGGCGATGATCCTGCCAAATTTGCAGTACCGTAATTCCACGATACTTTATGCTATCTGAAAAATTTAATGGTTTCTGAAAGGGGAGACATTACACTTTCCAGTCAGTATCGGGTTATTACGGTAATTTAACCTCCGCTGTAGCAGGAAGTGAAATTAATCTGATGAAATACTCTTTTAATAGACGGTAAATTGCTAGAATAACTTGCTAGTTATTGAAAATTAAAGTTGTTATGGATAAATTGGCAAATATGCTTACTCACAGCACATTTAAAGAACTGCATGCAATTAAAATAAGCAAAAATATCCAGGCGGCAATTTGAAACTTGGGTCTAAAATGGTTAAGAAGGTTTTCGTTTTCTGAGATCAATCTCTTCCTCATGTGAAACAGCTAAGGTTTCTTCTCTTGTTCACATGTCATGGTGGGATGGAGTATCAGCTCTATTGACACCCTGACTTGTCTGGATTAGAGCGAGCAAAGCTCTGGTCTGTTGTGTTGAAGGAAGAGTTGAGCAAAAAGCCAAGGTCTTGGGTTCTGCCATAAAATATGGATCATTATGGAAAGAAGAAAGTCTCTGATATAATTTGATGGAAGGAGCTTCATGCAGCTGGGCTCACTTCCAAAGATGGAGAAAGGAGCTCCATCACTAGGGAGAGCTTTGTGTCCAGCTGCTTCTTCTCCACATCGAATAGAGTCAGATGTTTAAGGATCCGTTGGAGGATTTATATTTTATTTTCTGGGGCTACAATGCAGCGGACTTCCCCAAAAGGAGTTGAAATGTGTCTTGGTTCTCTTCTTAGAATATAAGTTGCGTGTTTTTTTTATTTTTCCAGACTTGTGATGCAATGAAATAATGCAATATTTATTCTAACTGGCTGCTATGTCGGTGCCTTATGACTAGGTCAACCAGGAATATTCACCACTTCCTTTCATGTGAATCATTTAGAGGCCCAAAGGGCAAAAGCATCAAGTGATTTCGAAGTGAACAAAATGTAAGCTTGTGTGTCTGATTTGTCTTTTTCTTTGGGAGCTAAAATCTCTCTGATATACATCTTATCTTCACGGCTACTGATTTTGTCCGTTTCTCATTCCTTTATTATGCTTAGTTTGCCTTGAACTGCCAGGAGCAACAATGTGCATCTCTCTGAATTCGCCCGATCACCGCACATATCTGCTCTCCCTCCCTCAACTTTCCATCTTTGTTCAGAAGGGAGGTCTGCTGTCACTCAGGGCTGTCATATGCAGAAAAAAGTTGCCTAGCAACAACGACGAGAGATGCGAATGAAGCCACTGTTTACTCTCCTCCTCTAGCCCCCCCAACTCATGTGCCCATTAACCCCTTCTCGTTTACTCTCCTCCTCTGTCGGAAAGATGAAGTGGAAGTGATGGATAGAAGAGGCAGCGTAGCTATCCGGCTCTCTGACAGATTTAGACAACAGATTCAGGGCAAACTGAGAGGAGTGGAGATGTTCGGAGACTCCTGTTGTCACCCAGCTGTTATTCCTGTTTTCCTCTCCGCAGGAGGGGAAGGCCATTTCCCTTAATGCCTGCTCCTGTTCCACTCAGCATAACTTGTACTACCAAAGCACGCTGTTATCAGCAGGACTAAAATAGCAGACAGAAAATGTATCACAGGCCTGCCTATCGTCACACCCTCCAGAAAAAAGAGCACAATCTGAGGCGATGCCGGTGCCCTGCATGCGTCCTTTCTGCATTATTACATGTTCCCCTGGTGGAAGCAATCAGACTCCATGCCTTTGTTGCTTCCCACATTATGCTGTTTTAACTGGTTGCTGTAATCATGCAGGAAGGTTCAATAGTTTCCACACTGCCATGCTGGGTTTACTTGTCTTTTCGGAGTGGGTGCAGAGTGACAGTCAGCCTGAGGGTTGTTTGATTAACAGAGAGACTGCAGAATGACACACTACAGAGCCACTAATCAGAGTTTGCTTTTGTCCAAACTTTGCTTTTCTTTTACAATTTAGACTTGTTAGTTTGTAGGCTTGCAAATGGGGAAGCTATATCAAATTTTTGAGTTTCTCATTAGTAACAATCCACGAGTTTCTTTGTAAATCTCACCGCTATTTATCGATTTTTTTGTCCAAGTATTCTATCTCAGCTGAGATCTTCTTTCTTGTTTTCAAATGTCAACAGCAAATAATTTCAGTTAATGAACTTAGCTGAAGTTTCTTCTTGAATTTCTACTTCAGTATCAAAATATTCCTTTATTTTATTTCCAGAGAGGTTTCATTATCATTAGATGAATCCCTGGCAGCGATTCTGTTTATTTAGATCGATAAAATCTTTTTCTCCAGTTACCAAAATTAAAATATGTTTTTCTTGCAAACGTGCGTTGCTTTGCATGTGGATCCGTTTGTGTAATGACTACCTTCGGTATGTAAATTACCCAGCAAAACTGGTCGTCTGTGTGCAAACGAGCTCTTCTCCACAGGCCTTCGCTGCACATATGTGTAGGCTGATGAATAGTCCGTCTGTTTGCAGGGATGCAGCGACAGAGAACTCTTAAGTGTTACCTCCTGGGGCTTCCCACTCTTCAAATAAAACCCTTTCCTTCCCTGCAACTCAAATCAAAGCTGAGAACCTGCCTGCAGAGGCTGGATCAAAGCCGACTGTGCCGCAAAGAGCTGTGCTTGCTGCTATTCATTGAGCTTGATTAAAGTCTGTCATTTCCTGCTATTAACACCTTCCTGCCTCCAACCTGAAACAGGCAGAGCAAAGCAGTCATCAGGAAGTGGCTAGAATGACACTGTTTTTCTGTTTTTCTAATTACGCAGCCTCAAACTCAATTAAACAAGAGAGGAAATATATAATCAAGTCATTAAGCAATGCACAGAAAAGCTATTAATATAGCCTTTAAGGAGGACTGACGGGGAAGTTGTGCAAAACATTCAAGCAGGGTGTTTTTAGACTCATTTGTAGTTAGCTGCAACTTGTTCAAACAAGCCTAACAAGTTTCCTGCGTGCCCACATGTCACAGATTTGGATCATAAATCAACACAGTCACAACTGTCTAACTGTTGATTGACATTTTGTGCTAAAAGCTGTCTACTGTGGTTTTTTAATAAGAGGATGTGCTTGGAGATGTGCCAACCAGACATTTACAAACATCAGTTTCTGAAAGTCTTTGACACAAATTTTAGCTCTATAATTAGCAAAATTCTATATATTTTTATTTCCCTCTATATATATGTAAGGAGCAGAGGTGACTTCTCTGAGAAGAGTTGCTTTAACCAGGATTTACAAACATTTTTTGCACATATAAGCATAGTCAAAATGATTAAAGAGTGGATTTTTAAAGTTCTTAAAATATTATTATTAGCATTGTTTACCCCTGTTAGCATCACAAACTATTAACTGCAGTCTCTGTAAATTCCTGAGATTGCCAAAGTGACAGCTATATTCCCAAATCCAGCATTTTTCACAACACAGGAGAAGTTTAGAAGCTGAAAAACATAAAACAGAACAACTTTTCTGTAATGCGTTAAGCCTTTAAGTCTGCTCCTGGTCAGTTCCCCTCTTTGTTACTTTGCATAAACGAAATTGCTTGCACCTGTCAAAATCCACATCTCTGTTGTAGCAACCTGAATGAACAGATATTCATTTGCAGAAAATAGTTTCTATTCAATTAGTGTCTTACACCTTTTGTTTTTCAGTTTCAACCATCTAACGATGGTTGAAACATATTGCTATTTGCATAACCTGTTAGCATGTAGATATGATGCATTTACTGATCAGAAACAAATTTTATTCTTTAGCTTCTGATGGGGTGTTGGCTGGTAAGGTCCAGCCAACTTGAAACCAAGTTGATCATCAGCAGATTTCTTTGTGCATCTCAAAGATATGAGGCAATATCTTATTGAGTGTTTCTGTTATCAGCCTGGTATGTTTAATCAGACACAGATTCTGCATTTTCAGACAAAGCCCTGCTCTGTCGTTTGATTATTTGACTTGGGCTATCAGTGCCGTGGCTTGAGCTCAGCTCTCACTTGATGGATTGCTGGTAGTAATTATGTTAATCATGGCACCAAAAAGGTCGTCCTTTCAGAGCTGCGGCGCTAATTTTATTCCATAGTTAGCTGCCATCCTAAAGCGCTGGAATTTAGAACACAGGAGCTGATTCATGTGGTGTGTCTTATGTTTGCACTTTCTACTTTAATAAATGCATCAGAGGAATAAACTGTGTTGTCAATGTTTAGGGAGGAGCACTTAAAGAACTAAATGGATTTTTTTAAGTGTTGTGATTCAATTCTTAATGTGCATGAATGTGATTTTTACATTTTACAGCTAAAGACACAGCCAAAGACACAGAGCATGTGTCTTTGTAAGAACAGTCTTACAAAGACACATGCTCTGCTGTAAACAGTGCATCATGCAATCTGTTAATGTTCACTGCGTAATTTTTCCATTTCTTTCCCCCCACTTTTGATCAAATAATTACAAATTTGAAGTCATTCTTCAAATTCTCATTTGAAGTTATTCTTGTGAGAATCTGCTGCCAAGAGCAGGAGTTATTTGTAGAGGTGGACCAATAAATCAGCCCTGATTTCCTTCATTTCCTTAATTTTGGGAGACCCGAGATTGGCCGATATTTACATGAGAAGCAGATCTTATCCGCCGATCTTATCTACTTCTGGCTGGAAAGGTCTGAAAATAAGCCACTGTCCTCTTTTGCTCTGCTGGGAGCGAGACTGACAGACCCTCCCACCAGGTCAAATCTGCATGACCGCGGTTAACAATAGTCACCCTATTGTTGCCAACTAAACGACTTTCTCACTAAATTAATCAAATTTTCAGACAAAAAAATGGGTATTGTCCAAATTAAAGACAGTGCAATGTATCATGTTTTTGATAATAAACAGCCATATACTGTAGTATTACAGCGTTGTTTTCAATCACCATTTATCATGATAGAAGCTACAATACTTCAATAATAAAAAAGTAGGAAGGAACAAAATGGTGGGTTGAAATGGGGAAGAGGTGAATTGAATCATTCAGTTGAATTGTGTTATTATTCAGACAATAGGGCTAACCCTAGCCTGAGATTCATTGTATTTTATTTGAGTTATTTAATCTCCGAAGCTTCATAGTTTGCACCTTGATGTTTTTTCCTTGGTACATCACTAGATACATCTCTTAAACCTTCCTGCTGTTTATGCTGAAGGCAAAAGATATGGAGTGTGAATGCAGGGATTATCGGTTTTAAAGCAAGGTTATTGCTCTCTGCAGCCAAGTCTTTCTTCGTCTCGGTGTGTTGGAAAGTGGGTTTCTAGCTCTGTTTGTCACAGATGCATGCAGTCTATCAGTAGATTCCTCTTCCGTCTGCAGCTTCAAATGTCAGTCATTGCATGTAACATGGAAGGTCACAAGCTTGACCTAGGGGATCTTTTCCTGGAAACAATGCCTATTGCTTCCCTCCATTTTTTTTCTTGTCCTTCCTGTCACAGCCTTCAAGCTTTGAATGTCACGGTCTGCCCTCCTTCCCCCTAAACACCAACACTCAGCATTCCCTCCTTCCCCTCCTGCACAGCCACCTACTTTCCCTTACAAATGCAAATGATGCAGGCTTATTCAGCTGTTGCTGGTAGGTTTGTCACAGGGGGGAGGGAGCTGTGCATTAAGAGGCAGCTGTATGCATTTCACAAAACTTACTCCCTGATCATCACACCTATATTTTGCACTCTCCTTAGTTTTCTTCATCTGCTTGCAAACAAGCAATTCCTTAAAGGACCTGGAAAAGCAGATTTTTGCCGTGCAGCGCTTTGAATCCTGTTCCCTTTGTGTTTTCAGGAGGCTCGTGCTCAACAAGTGGCTGATGGATTTAATGCACTTGAACAGCATCTCTGCAGTAGCTTCATTACCACGGTGTCTCACAGGACATTTTGCCCTTTGCTTTGAGATTTTATGGCTTTGATAGAACCGAGGCTCCCCAGAAGAGGTAAGCATGTTTGCTCTTGATTTGAAATGCAATTTGTTTGCATATTAATGTCGCCTTTTTTTACATGCTTGTGCTAAATAAGGTTTCTAAAAAGATAGAGGAGTTTTGTTTTAGTCATATTTTAGTAATATCTACACTGGGAAATGTATCAGTTGAGTAATTTATGAGCATATCTCTGTTGGACGTAGATCTTGTGAGGTGAATAAACCGGTGATTCATCTGCGTCTGGTCCGCTCTTCCCTGTAGTTATCATTTCTTTGCATCCGCTGGTTGAGTAAAGCTTCTTCTGTGTCAGCAGCAGGGCTTGCAGCTGCTGCCCAGAAGTCTAAATTATCTCACAAATGCCAGACTTCTGTCAGCAACATCACACTGAGCGTGGAAAACAAACTTTAAGAGGGAAAGGAGAAGTGAGAGATGGTCTGGTGACACTAGTGCATGTTGAGGTCAGAAAGTATTAATGCTGCTCCCCAGATGATGTTTGTGTGAATGTGTTTGCGTCAGTGTGTTTATTCTCAACTCTTAGCAGTGTCACACAGCTTCCCGACTTCCAGACTTCCCTCTTTTGGTGCACTGTTTCTCACTGATAATATAGCGGCATGGACTCTGACTGACCTCAGCTGACGTGCAGAAACACGGAGCTTCCCAGAGCGTTCGATCTGAACACCTCACAAGTCTCTTAGCAGCTTCCCCTTTGCGGGACGAGAGCGCTCTTCTCACCACATTTCTCTCCCGTTTCCCTGAGAAAGCGTGATCCGCCAGCAGGCAGCCGGCGGTTTGGAAGTAGCCCGAAAAGCAGCAGGAAGCTGTGGGAAGTGACAGAGGGAGGGATGTGCACTGATGGAAAGAGGTGCTGTTTTATTTTGAGGACCTGCTGGGCCACATCAACCCGGCACGTCCTGATCTGCCCCACCGTCACAGGGAGGTCCGCTGTGGCTGGGCCCATTTCAGGGAGAGACAGATGGTCCCTTTTGGAGAAGGGCCACTGCACAGCGCTCTCTGTTTGTGGGACTCTGCTGGAGCAGGCAGGACCAAACGTGGCCTCCTTCTGTTGGGAACATTCAGGAGACCTTTAAAACTTCTAGTTTTTGATTTGATGAAAAGACTGACTTCAAATTTGTAATTATTCAAGCTGATTTGACCTTTAAGCCACTTTTATTTTTGTCAATGAATCTGTTAATTTAAATGATTAATTTCCCTCCCTTTTAATTGTATTTCAGATTATTTTTTATAAGAAATCGTTGCACTTTTTTGTCTTTAAAGTTACAGTATAACGTTTTTTTAAAAAATAATCTCTTACATTTTCGTTGAAACTCTCACTTTGTTGTGACAGCATAGAAAGTGACAGATAATTTGGAAAAAAAAAATCAGGCTCCCCTGTCTTTTCTCTAGAAACAACCAATCAGAGTTGGAAGGCGGGTCTTAGTGCTGTCAGTCATCATCTATGTGGCACTGCTCATTTTTTCCCCCTCATTCACTCTGCTGCGCTACAGCTAGCACAGCCTGTTGTGAAAGCTCAGGCTAGTTAGCGTAGCCATGAATGACAGCATGTGAACAGTTTTCCTCTAATGGTAAGTCGTTTCTCCACCGTTAGTACATTAAAAGAGGTTTTAAAAATATGTGAAACATTTTTATTTTTTTTACAAAAGTTATATACTGCACCTCTAAAGTGTAGAACAAAGTATTGGTATATGGTAAAAAATAATTAAAATGGCACACTTATTATTTATGAATAATAACGTTTGTGTATTCATAATGTTATATATAATGAGACAAAGGCTTCTTCAAAGGAAAAACAATTTCTCTACGCTTTAGCTTAAAATTGCATATTTTAGCATGGTTTTAACATTTCTATTCAACTTAAAAATGAGCTTTTTTAATTTTATTATCTGCTGCACTGTTTCCACAGTTTAAAATATGTTTACTGAGAGTCCTACGACAACAAAATGTTAGTGATTATTGTTTTTGTAGCTACTCAGAGCATAGAATAACACAGTTTCACTTACACTTAATCACCTATAAGAAG
The DNA here is from genome assembly GCA_033032245.1 of Poecilia picta. Lineage (NCBI taxonomy): Eukaryota > Metazoa > Chordata > Actinopteri > Cyprinodontiformes > Poeciliidae > Poecilia > Poecilia picta. The sequence goes on from CM065367.1 coordinate 8,873,266, forward strand.
GACAAATGGTTGAATGTTTGCTGGGTGTGAGAAGGAAACAAAGGAATAACAATATGTTTAAAGGAGCTCCACCCATCATGCTAACACTGCTTTAAAACCACAGTAAAGTGATACATTTCTCAGCAGAATATAAATGTTCACTTAAAAGCCACAACTAAATTTTGTGGTTGTGTACATTTAATTAAAAAATAAAAAAACACCACCATCTAATAAACAATAAATTACATTTGCTTTATTGTGGTTTATAGCTTGTTTGTTTCAAATAAATTAACCTAATGGTGGATCTTGGCTAATGGTAGCATTGATTACTTAGCTAAATGTGATTTAAACAGCAGAAGTTAAATAGATTTAGCACAATGAATAAACATTCAGAGGAAAACAGGTTCTTCAACTCAACTTTAGTTGTTGAGAGGGAGTCACTCTATCTGCTGTTTGTTTTGTAACCTTTGTTTGAAAAGTGAATTAAAATTAAGAAGAAATCATAATATCATACAGTATGTTGACTAAAATATCGATGTCAGCAGATTATATGGTTACGGCAGCCCTACACTGCAAACGCACGTTTTACCAAGTATTTTTGTCTAGTTTCCAGAGCAAATATCTTATTATGCTTGAAATAATGCAAATCTAACTTAAAATTAACTTTTTAGCAACATATAAGAGCTTTTTCTAAGATGTTTTGAGCATCAGGCAAGTCAGGTTTACATGTGGATGCGTGTTGAGAGCACGGCGCATTTTGTTCATCTAACGCTGCGTGTTGGAAGCATTTTGAAAGTTTGATCTACGTCCACATACACTCTGAATGTAAACCTGAATCACCTGATGCTCAAAATGCTTTTGGTGTGAAGTGTCAAGCGTCTGACTTCAAAGTGCACACACGTCCAAGTTGAAGCATCAGACACGTTTTTGAGGCGCTAAACGTTTTTGGTGTGAACCCAGCATAAGTTTAAAATTCCTTAATAATGATGAGAAAATACTAGTTCCACTGGTGAAATAATCTGCCAGTGGAACTAAGGTTTTCTCATCAATATTAAAGAATCACTGACTTAAAACAAACTCCTTTAACTATATGAAAAGTTACTTCTTAGTTAGTTTAGTCCTTTTTTAAGTGTAGTAAGATATTTCCACAACAAACTGGACCGAAAATACTTGTAAAATGTTCTTATTTTTGAAGTGTACTTAACTTTCCCAGAAACTCAATGCTTTGTCAATCCTGTTACCATGGTAACTATGTAGCCCTCCCAGTCACTTTTCAATAATATTCATCAGAATAGACACTCTTTGTCACCATTCAAGTCCACGGCAGGATTTCAACACCACTTTAATCTGCCAATTAGCTGCTTTGTGCACCTAACATTCATCACAGTTCTTGTTCTTTGTCAGTATGTAGAAAATGAAAAGGGGATCAGTTGTCCCGTCTATTTTAATTCTCAGATCACCCAGAAACATCTAAAGGACAATGGCAGTGTGCTGCCTGGCAGGCGCTGGGCTCGCAGCCAGTTGGCAGTGCAACCAGGAAGAGTCTCCCAGTCTCAGTTCAACCCAGAGGAGCTCTGTTCATGTGCATAGCCAGCATTAAAACGCCTGTACCGCATGAAATGAGCTTCAATGTAGCTCAACAAGAGCAGCTCTTTGTTTTGTGGACCAACATTTTTAAGACCTCGCCCTGATTCACAGATTATTCATGTCATTATTTGACTGGAGTTCAGTTCTCACTTGATAGTAATTATGTTTAATCTCTGCACATAAAAGTCATCCTAAACCACTGCCTGGCACTTGAACTTACGAACACGGGAACCACTTTATTTGGCACATTTGAATTTTGAGATAAAAATCGCTTAATGCCTTTAAAAGAGTAAAAACTGAGTTATGTTTCTTAACTCAAAAAAACTCCTGACATGCAACGATGTACAAATGAGTTAAAAGGAATAGAAATAGTTTGTAAGATAAGCTTAACAGATGGGAGGGAATAGAAAATAACATCATATAAAGCTAAAAAAAGTTGATTTTACAGAAAACTCTCCCTTTAAAGAAACACCCAACCCTTTTGTTGTGCACCTACTGTAGTTCTAGTTGTTTCATAGTTTCAAAATGGCTGAGAGCAGTGTCCAGTGCCAACGAAGCTGTTTATAGATTTCTTTTTTGTAATTAGAAGACCTCCAGATAACAATTGCAGCTTGAGGGTTTTCACACCAGATTGCTAAACTAATGCTTATGCAAGTGTCTGGTGCATGAATCGATGGGTGGCTTAGGGACATCGACCTCCAAACGTTTGGATTTTCTCATATAGACGGATCCATAAATTACAAAAAGTCAAACTGGAGAAACATAGCAGCCACCGACCATGACACTACCACCATCATGTTTGACTATTAAAATGGGGTCTTCTTCTGAAAATCTGTTTTAAGATTTAAACCAGATGAGCACATTTGCCTCATCAGTCCCAAAATTCCTCAACATTGTAAATGTCAGATGGGTCTTTGTGTTCTTGTTGGTCCGCAGTGATGTTTGCTTTGGGAATCTCAGTTTTCACACAGCCTCTTTCTTATTGTTGTATCAGAAAAACAAACTTCAGCTGAGCCCTACAGTGGTTTAAATGTTTTTTCTAGGTAATTTTGTGACCTCATAAATGAGACATCAGTGAGGTTTTGCAGTAATTGTGGAAAGCCAGCCACCATTGTTCCCTTTTTTCTGTTCGGTGGTAGATATCCGTTTCTTTAAATTGACACATGATGTTGATTTTCGACGTCTTACATTTCGACTTTGTGTTGTCGGAAAGTTTCTGCTTTCCGATGAAATCATCAACTGAAAACCTTTGTGCCTTATTTGTCTCATGACAAAAACACCAAGCTCTGTGATGTGAAAGGCTATTCCTTCTGCTCTCTTTTTCATTTAAATCCCATAATTTAAAAAACCTTTTTGTGCTGGAATCTGCTCCTTTTCTGTCTGCAGCAGCATCTGGTAGATATTAAGACGTTTGAATGTGGGCAGGAAATAAAAAACAATTTACGATTTTGCACTTTGTGTTGGGTGAACACTTACTGTTTTCTCAGCTACATAAAGTGCAGTCCATACATGGGATGACCCCTGAGCGTTAGCCTCAGCTGTGTAGCCGCCACATTCCAGATGGAGCCACAGACAGCACAACACAGAGCAGACTCGAGGGGGGGGCTGATGTAGAAAAACAGGATGAAAGACCACAGCTACAAATAACCACCAGTCCAAACCCCAAAGTCCACAGCAAACCAAACAGAACTCGTGTTTAATTTTACGTGCGAGTGAATTGATGTTGACAGATTAGGTGGGGAGAGTCGACCGTTGGAGGGCAGTGACGTCGGATTACTGCCGAGACACTTGGTCAGAAAACTTCTCACACTTTGTCTGCAGTTTGTGGGAAGGAGAAGTTTTGTGCCAACATCCTTTTTAAAGATTTCTTGTCTTGTCCTTGGAGGTGAAACAGATTAAGAAGGAGCCGTCGGTGGTAAGAATCTTAAAGACACAGTCTCCTTTTTTTCAAATGGTTTTTTGCTCGTCTGTTTTCTGCACCTGTGGCGCAGAGAGGACATCCATGTAGGCATTTCCCACAGTCCAGTATGCGGCACGGTACCTAGGGAATGAAGGGACAGTGATGGTTTATGTTTACTCATTGCTGGCTGACCTCCTTTTTTATCTCTTCTGCTGATTGTTCTGCTGTCGTCAGGTCATGTCCAGTCCAGTCTGTGTGCTCTGAGATGTAAACAAAAAGCCTTTAATTGTTGCTCACCATGGAAGCATGTGTACTGTACACAGCTTTCTGTGTTTCTCAAGATTTTTCTGGAGTCCAGGGTAGATATTTTAAACAACTGCAGGGTTTTCCCCAGAAAACTTGCTAAGCCTGGCGGTTGGGCGGTACGGGAGTCATTCATCATTTTTGAGTTAAAATATGTTTAAAGTTGACAGGAAATTTGAAAATATCACTTGATAATTATGTGCTATTAAAAGATTGGAAGATTAATACCTGAAAACCAATGATAAAGTCTTAAAAATGCAAACATTTTAAAAAGACTTGTAAAGACAAGTAAAACTTGGTGACCCGCCAGACTTAAAATACACTGGGAGAAACCCTGGATTGTCTTGATTTTGGTTGTGCTCAATAAGGTGGATTGTGGTTAAGTCTGATGCAATAAGCATTTAATTAATTTCATAAAAACTTCCATTCTGATGTTTAATATTTTCTGACTATCAATTTTGTTTTCAGGCTTTATAATCCATTTTATTTATGGTTTCTGTTGTGTGTAGGTTTTTATTCATTGTTTTTGTTTGTTGTGTTTCAATTCTAGTGTAGACAAACTCACAATTTTATCCCATTACTTTAACATCAAAATAATTCGCAATAATTGCTGGGACAATTTATTGCCCTTCAAAATTAGTTATAGTAGCAGAGATAGCTTGATGATTTTTGGCTGGGGAATGTTGGTGCGATGCATAAGACAGGATGGCAGATGAGTAATTAAAAATGAAGGGACTTGGGCGCATTATGCATTCAAGAGGAAAACATTTTGTGTCTTCACAGGCAATCCAACAGGTCCATAACAGACAAGTTAATCCCTGCTTTGGGCTTTTTAGTTTCACGGTATGCAGACAAAAACATGTAAAAATGTCTGCAAAGTCTTGTTCTCAGCAATTCTTGCTCAACAGTAGACTACATCCTAAACATCATGTGTTTAGGATGTAGACCCAAATGTAAGGCGGTTTTTGTTCTGTGTTAAACTCTTCAAACGTATTTATTTTTTTTGGTGGGGGGGGGATTGAAATGAATAGCAGTTTAAATATCACAGTGAAATGAGCGTCACAGTTTCTGCAACAATAAGAATGTAATGCATTTATTTTTGAAACATCTTAAAAGCAAACATTTGCTTTTCCTCCTGTCACACCATTGTCTATCTGCCTTGTGTTTCTATGGCGATTGACGATATGCTGCTCTAAGAAAGTGAAGTCTCTGCATCTCGGGTTAAATCAGGATTTTCATGAGCATCACAAGTCAAATATACTGCAAATATCCTTTCAGTCCACAAAATAGACACATGTACTGTGCAGATTTACCAGCAAGGGTTTCCTATCTTTCCATTATAGCTGGCCTTCGTGATAGACATATCTCTACGTCCCAACTAATGGATGCTGCTGAATTGCTTAAATTCTGTAACTCATACAGTCCTGATTAACCTAAATAAACACTTGCAATCCTTTAGGATATTTTCAGATGAGCTTGGGTGTATTTTGCTTGTTTCCACATATCAGAGGGAGCTGAGTGCAACTAATTTCATTGGTTTCTGTACCTCCTACTGAGGGTGTGACCCTGCTTTCACACTGGTCATTAAAATCTCAGCATTACTCCCTGCAGGCAATGCTTCCCCACGTGGGTGTTCCTTTTGGAGATCTAAGAAAGGGTGGCGTTGGAGGACTGGGCTCTTACCGGTTCGGATGCACTGAGGCATTGCTGTGCGCAGGAAGACGGGATAGGGGGTTGTCACCAATGGAGAGGCTTTGGCATCAGCGCTAATTAGGAGACTCTTCCCCGTTGCGACGCTGAATTGTTGGAGTTGCAGATAAAAGAGTGAGAAGCTGAATGGTGCATTTTGATTTAAACTTTCATAGCATCAGCGAGTGAAAACGGTGGTGCAGCTACACACTTAGAAAGTCTTAATACCCTTTTAGAAGGGTTCTCTCTGGTTATGAAGGCACTTGGGGAAGAAGGCATGCCTGGTTTCCCAGGCCCCAGTAATGAACTCTTAAGGCTAACATCGCCCAATTAATTGCATCTGCGGTTAAACTGAAGAAAATGCTTTGAGGGAGATTTGGCAAAACTCCCGCCCAACTCTTTTCTTCCTGCCCCACCACTTTCTACTCTCCTCTTAACCTCGCATTCTACTTCGCAGTAACCCAGTTAGGCTGAAGAATTGCTCCACCGAAGCAGAAACACAAGTGTTTTTTCATCAAACTAGAAAATGGCTGCGTCTAGTTACAGACGTGACCCTCCGTCTTTCTCTTACTGCAAGTGTGATGAATTTAATGCATCAGACACACACACACACACACACCTCCAGTTTCCACTGCAATTTTGAAAACAGATGCTATTCTACTAAGGATTGAAAGCAGAGCTCCTGCTCGGTTTTAAATCATGTCCTTGGAAGATGGACTTGATCATTTTTGAGTATGGAGTGACATCGCGAGTGATTCATTGTTTTTATTGTGAGTTTATTGAGGAATCAAATAGTGGGCAGCAAGGCGTAAAAAGTTTGCCTTCAGCTTTGTTTTCTTTCCACTCGGATTCTTTTTACTTCCTGACTGTTAACGATGAACACAATGTGACACATCCAAACGTCTGACGGGATGCAACGTCTCCGCAGAAGACGGCGGCAGGCAGGTAACTGGAACAGAGACAAACGGGCTAATGCGTGTGCTGGGAAGAAAGCTGTAAATTTTCTCCACGTGGCAACGCTGCCTGAGTCAGTTCATGATGACGAGCATGAGCCGGAAATCTTCAGTAATCATCCTGGCCTGTATCTGACTCGTCTGCAGAGGAGGGGAAGATGGTGACGGTTTTAGCTTGTCATCTTGGGGACGAGGCCGACAATGACTTCCTGTCTGCAGCAAACAGAAGACCATTTTTATGACTCAATTACACAAGGCTTCATTAAATGTAATTGACCTTAATCACAGGCTTGTTTTCACCTCCGGGCTCAGAGTGGCACGACAGCCCTCTCAGCTCCAAAAAAATATCATATTTGGCTTTGATGTTATGCGCATTTGACAGGATGCAGTGAAACGTTTTACATTTTAGAGGAGTTTGGTTTTAAAAGAATATAAATGCTGTTTTTAAGTGTTTGAAGCGATGCAGTCAGCAGTGTCAGGATCATGCAAGTAAAATCTTGTGGCATCTATGCAAATTTTGATATTTTGTGCAGACATGTTGTTTTGGTCACCTTTGTACATGAAACATCCAATTTACTAAAAACTGTACAATATCAGCTTCACTCGGTGGTTCATTAACATTTGAAAAATGTTGGGTTTCAGATACATCAGTAGGGTCCCTCTGGACATTTCTGTCCAGTTGGACTCTTGGTGAATTCATGTCAGCTGGAGTCCAGCTGCGACAGATAAAGAAATTGATAACAAATATACCTTTGAGTTGAACAGGGGACAGAGATGAGGTATGAAATGACTCTTACATGAGCAAGTCAAACATCCAGATTGATCAGCAGGTCAAAAACTGAGAAATCTGTTTCGTTTTTTAAACAAAAACCAGCTTGTACTTGGATGGATTTTCTTTAGTTAGGTACAAACAAAACCAAGATAAGTCAGATATAATATTTGATGTATAAATATGGACGGTCTAGTACTTCTTTTGTTTAGCAGTTTTTATTTAGTTTTACTTTTACATTTTTCAGATTCTGCTAGAACATTTTGAAATGGCAGTCTGAAGTTTCAGCAAATGCTAGATCTGTAGTAATATCCAGAAAACCTACTTTTGGCAAGTTTTTCTTTGTGCTTATGAAGTAGGACATCAAACAGGAGATCAACATTTCCTGTATGTTTTGTTCAGACTTGGCTATCAGCCATAAATATATTGACAGAATCATCAGTAACTCATATCAAAACAGAAAGTAAACATGCTAGCTGTAGTGTAGACCATTTTCTTTTCAAGAAATTACTATTTAGAGACAAAATATCAGTCGCTGTTAAGAAAAACACATATTACTGCATCTGGAATGTCACTGATGGGCGAGTAAAACTGATTTATCCACCTTTGTTTTGAAAGTTACCAAATTTTCAAGCTATATACTGTATATTTCTTTGATTGTGGATCTGACTGGATCAATATTGGCATCTGAGAAAAACTCCTGATCAGAACATATGTAGCAACAATCGGTTTACAACCTGCTCAGTTGAAGTCTGCTTCTAGCGACAGAAGTGCATTAATCTTAGGGTGGTGGACTGTATGTACCCACTTTTCTGACAGTGTATTAATATCTATGGAGCCTTTAATCAGGCCACAATGTCAGGGGATTATTTTAAGACCTGGCTGAACTGCAGGGCGGCTCATCTGGATGAACCAAGATGAAAGACAGACTATCCAACATCAGAGACAGAAAATGAGTTCATTACTGTAATTAGGCCTCCATGTCTCTCCCTATCTCCATCCAGTTCCCTTGTACACCAGGCCCTGTGCCTAAAACAGGCCTAATAGCAGTGCATTACTCCAGTTAGCAGAAGGCTGCTGGAAAAGCAGACCTCCCACCCTCCATCTGTTGCCTCTCCGGTGCAGACGGCAACAAAAGAAAGGACAGAAAACAGCCTTCAGGTCACACTCCAGCAGGAAATCTGCTGACCAAGTAGCTTGTAGCGCTCTCCATTGGTCGTGGGAACTGTGGGCTGGACGCAGAGTGAGACGTGTTATAACTGTGAGCATCAATCATTTTGGTGGGGGAAAGTAGCTAATAGAGGAAAGGCAAAGGAAACACAGACCCCATGTTCCCTGGCTTATCCTGCCCCGTCTCTGACATGAAATAAGGGCCAATTTGCCCTATTTGACCCCATTTAGCTACAGAAACACAGACATGCTGGACTGTGTATACATAAATAGTCTGGTCTGCTGTTTGCTGGTCTTCTATAAACAAGAGTTTAAGAAAATTCACTCAGAATGCTCTGTTTTTGTGCTGAGCATTTAACAGCAACACAATGCTGTTTATCCTAGATAACTTAAGGTATTTGTTCAGGTATCTTTTTCACTGGCTCTTTGTGTGACAGCAGTGAAAGGTCAGACATGCTGTTTTGTTGCCTTGCAATCAGATTGCATTATGTCAGTGTCTTTGTTCTTCCTGTTCACAGCCAGAAGTAAAGAAACGTCTCTGCTAGAGTGTCAACTCTCATCCCGCTTCATGCACCAGTGCCACATTTTGCTGTTACCTGCCCTAATTATGAGTGTGAAGAGGCAGCTTTTGGTCAACATGTGACATTTAGAGTTTGGCTGGAGTCGCTTGTGCTCCTTGTCGGAACTTCAAGGAAAAGTATTACTTTGATAAACGTCTTAGAAAATAAAAATATTGTGCTTTTTGCCGTAACTTTTTAATACTTTAATGTATCAATGCGACAAAGTAAAGAAAAATTGTGAACTTCAAATGAAATATGTGATTTTCTTGTAGTTTTTTGCACATAATAAGCATACCCCTTTACTTTCATACCTACAAATAAAGCCTAGTAGTCCAACCAATTTCCATAGGAAATCACTTAATTAGTAAATTGAGTCACCTGTATGTAAAATAGCTCCTATTTAAATACCAAGTCCATGGAAATTTGTGGAGAACATTTTTGGATTAACAGCATCATGAAGATCAAGGATTATGCAGCATACAAGGAGAAAATTGATAATTATAAAACAATATCCCAAACTTTAAATACCTCACATAGCACTTTTAACCAGTTTTTAAAAATTGGTAGAGAAAATGGCACAACTAAGTAAATAAACAAACTAAATTCATTCTCTGGAGGTGCTGCAGGCTTTAACTATCCACATTCACTTATGAAACAATTTTTTTTGGAAAAGGCCATAAGAAATCCTGTTTCCAGTTTCCATATTCTCATGTAGGGTAAACTAAAACACACAGAATGAGATTTTCTAGTAATAGTAATAGACCAAAGGTGAACATTTTTGTGTGATGCAAAGTGTGCAGGAATAAAGTTTAAAGTTAGTTATGTTTTAATTGTGATAAAACAGGGGAAAAGTGAAAAGGGTAGGAATACTTTTGCAAAGCATTGTGGATAACTTATATTTTTGTATCATAACTCCCCGTTTTCTTGTTATTTCTTCCATTATATATTAATTCTAACCAAGAGTATAAGCTAAATTTTAAATATAACATCAAACTGATGGGAGTAGATTCAGATACTTAAAGGGAACAAAAACAAACACTTTAAACTCATGTTTGCCCATTTGACCCTTTCAAATCCAGATCTGATCGGTGTTGATATTCCACTTTTGTAATGCTCATTATGTTGCAGTGGGTCACATGTTGCATTATTCATTATTTGGCATATCACTGCATTATGCATTCACATTGCACAAGATTGTAACGCGCTGTCCTCTCAAACCCATAAATGAGACACAGCATTAAGTCGCATTTTATTGCTGGTTATTGAAACCGAGTTCATAGACAGCCTCCTGATGAAGGACAAGAAAGGCTGTTAATGATTTAGCACTGAGTCTACATGAGAAATTACTCTATTTCCCTTTCATATTTGGGTCATGCATGCATGCATTAACCTGTATTTCATCCATGCAGGCAGCAGTGAGTGCTTTACTTTATAATTAAAATGCTTCCTCCAGTGTGTATGTTGTCTGGTTTGACTTGCAACTAATCTCATTGTGAACCATTTTCCCTTTCTCAAAATAGGCTATGCTCCTTTATGATGGTAAACATTGTAGACAAATGTAAACAATTACGTGAGACCTGCAGCTTTCACACTAAAAGACCTTGTAGATAAAAGATGAAGACTCGGGCATGAAGCGACACTCATCTGCTCTGTTTACAGCTGAACTTTAGGAAGAGAGAAGCTTCGGCTTAGCTTATTATCTTTACTGATCATTTGGAACCATGTTTTCTGTGATGCGGAAGGATGACTGGATAACTCAGAGCAGTTTTCACATTAATGCGGTACACACCATGAGCTCCAGAGAACAAGGAAAAAAGCATTTAGGTCAGAGCTGAAGACTCATTAGCCAGATCTGCTGCAGCATGATCTTTAATTCAAACACAAGCGTTTGAAGAGAGGAACCCAAAGATGAATCTCACTTATATAATCCTAATAAACCTAAAGTAAAGCACGTGGAGTAGCATGGAAAGTTGATTAATCTAACCAGTCACCGGTTATGTTTTTCCTGCAGTACATCTATAATATTATGCTGCTCCCACATGGGGTTAGCAAGGTCATAAAAGATTCTGTAATGTTGCTTTAACTTCTGTTTTTATATATAACTCATCATATACAGCTACATATTTTGATAAACTCACATCTCGCTCCTGGAGACCGTGTTTATTTGCTGAAATGCTAGGCTAATATTAGCATCTTTATCCTCTTATGTTGAATAATTTAATAATTCAACATGTTTTGGTATGGTTCCTTTTAACAATATGTGGACAAAACTTGCAGAAAAGTTCTGCTTCATATGATAAGTGTTTTTGAAGTTCTTGAGAAATGTTAGCATACGTACTTACACTCTTTTATATTCTTGCCTAATCTTAGCATTATTTTTGTGTTTTGACATTACATTGGCTCAAAGCATATTTCAGTATGCTTCTTATTAAATGTGTGGATAAAACTCACAGATAAAAGTTCTACTTCATAAATATTGCTCTTTTGATGCTTTAGACTGACTTACATTCTGTCCATCTAAAATAAACTACAAACAAAATTTTTCTCGTTCTACATGATCTTAGCGCTTTCCTTTGACTAGCACTTCAGCTGCTCTCAGCATAGCTGTCTCTGACATGGACAGGTGTTTGGAAAGACATCTGTGCACAATGAATCAAGCAGATCACAGCATACAGACAGGCAGGAATCATTGGTGTTTTAACCTTGTAAATTTGAGACGTTTTTTTTACTTTAAGCTGTTTGCCGTTGTGTATCTTTACGGAAGATGACGGTTGTCTACATGAAAATAAATGGGTCCATCTGACTCTGTTTGTATGCCCACCTGATGTAGATTTACAAACAATAGACTAGCAACAATAATTGGGAGTTAAATTTAACCATGCTGTTTGTTACAATACGTTTAAAGTATACTAACTGGGGAATTGGTTGAAATAAATGTGGTATAATGTGGTGTTTTTTTGCCACAAAAAAACACCACATTATCTGGTGACTACAATATCTATTTCTTACAGACCGAATGAGATGTGTGCATTTTGTATTTCCATCTCTGTAGAAAATGAAGAGACCACTGCATTAAACCCTATTGAAAACCTCATGGTTATTCCAATGTCTGAGTTAAAATATTGTTTCTAAGTGAATATGAACTTGTTTTCTTTGCATTATTTGAGGTCTGAAAGCGCTGCATCTTTTTTATTATTTTGACCATTTCTCATTTTCTGCAAATAAAAAAAAACACAATTTTTTTGCTTTGGAATTTCAGAGACATGTTGTCAATAGTTCATAGAATAAAACAACAATGTTAATTTTACTCAAACATATACCTATAAAATGTTAAATCAGAGAAACTGATCATTTTAAGTGGTCTCTTATTTTTTTCCAGAGCTGTATTACATTAGATATGGTCATTATATTATAAGTATACTAACTGGGGAATTGGTTGAAATAAATGTGGTATAATGTGGTGTTTTTTTGCCACAATTCTGACTACAATATCTATTTCTTACAGACCGAATGAGATGTGTGCATTTTGTATTTCCATCTCTGTAGAAAATGAAGAGACCACTGCATTAAACCCTATTGAAAACCTCATGGTTATTCCAATGTCTGAGTTAAAATATTGTTTCTAAGTGAATATGAACTTGTTTTCTTTGCATTATTTGAGGTCTGAAAGCGCTGCATCTTTTTTATTATTTTGACCATTTCTCATTTTCTGCAAATAAAAAAAACACAATTTTTTTGCTTTGGAATTTCAGAGACATGTTGTCAATAGTTCATAGAATAAAACAACAATGTTAATTTTACTCAAACATATACCTATAAAATGTTAAATCAGAGAAACTGATCATTTTAAGTGGTCTCTTATTTTTTTCCAGAGCTGTATTACATTAGATATGGTCATTATATTATAAGCTATAGAAGGAGGACCTAATAGTTGACATCTATCTGGAAATCCCCAAGAAGAAATAAATGCTGTTTTTCAAGGACAAAAATCCAGTGTTTACTTCCCTTTTCTTCACCCTCAGATGTTCTGGTTAATAAGTAAAACTGCTGATATTAGGCTTCCTCAGTTTCCCAGCATGTCTGACCACAAAGTGTTGAGCAAATATTGTCTTCTGATGTTACGGCTGCTGAGTGGAGTGTGACAAAGCATGATCAGTTACTGCTTTACATTTTAAAAGCCACAGCAACCATTCTGTGGAACAATAAATTATAACAATCTTATAATCTTTTGGGTTTGTGATGGTGCGAGTGGTAGGATCAGATATTGGCATGCTAACATTTGAGTGAACATCTGCCTCTTGTTACTGTGATTTGCTTATCTGCCATCTGCTCAGAACTGGCTGCACACAGCAACAACAATGTATATCTATCTAGTTGTAAACCTATAATGGCACCCTCTCCTCCCATCACACTAATTAGCAGTATTTTGCAATGCAGACTACATAGCTCATAAACTAATACTGCCTCAATTTTACCCCATTATAAAGGTTTGCTACGATTTAGATCAGCTGCAAAATCATTTATGCAGCTCAGCTGAATGTACCTTAATTATGACGGGGAAGAAATGCTTTTGTGTTAAAAATTAACAATTTACACTTGCTGTGTGCTCAGTTTTCTCTTTTGTTTTTGTCTTTTCTGCAGATCCGACTCCTCCAACTGCCTTTCTGTATTGGTGGTATCCTGTAAGAAGAGACTCTGCCGTTCTTGAGTGACCTTGTCGTCCTGAAGTGTCGATAGTGATGCCACCCGCCCTGTGTGAGCTATGATGACGGCCCTCTCTTTGACTGAGGAAAGGAGATCCCCCTCCAGCCACATGACATGATGAAGATGCTTCCTGAAAGTTTGCTCTTCAAAGAATCTGCGAGCAGGATATGAGTATTTTGAACCCTGGGACAGATAACAAACCAACCCTTGTGGGAATTGTGGGAGACCCTGAAGAATACTCCAAAGCCATGCAGTCAGAGGAGTTATTCAGCAGGAAACTCAAAGCCTTGAATGGCAGCATGGGACCACCGGCCTCCAGCATGCAAGTGAAGCCCGATGGTGCAGGGAAAACAAACGGTAATCCTGCCATGCCCAAAATGGGCGTCAGGGCTAGGGTGACAGAATGGCCGCCACGGAAAGATGGCTGGGATGTACGGCCTTCCCCCAATTACCAGAGTGTCATTCCGGTTTTCCAGAACGGACAGCAGGATCTTGCTGTGGATTTACTGGAGCAAGGCGAGGCGGTGTGTGTGGAGGTGGACTACACTGACAAATACACACTCAGCGACCTTCTCTGCCACTCTCCCTTAAAGGGTCTCCACCCGATCCGTCAGCGGAGCAACAGTGATGTCACCATTAGCGACATTGACTCTGAGGATATAATGGACCAGAACGCTGTCAATCCCAACACTGGAGCTTCTCTGCACCGTGAATACGGAAGCACGTCCTCCATTGACCGCCAGGGCCTCGGTGGGGACGGCTTCTTCACTATGCTCAGAGGCTACAGAGTCGACAACCTGGATCACCGGAGCATACCGCCTCTGGGATTCCCGGAGTTGTTGCGCTGTGATGCCTCTTTGTCCCCAAGCTTACAGACAGCCGCACAGATTGCCCGGGGAGAGATAGTCCACATTCCAGGCTATGATTACATAGACAGTTCTCTCCTCTACAGCCGGGAACGGGAAAAGTCCTTTATGAGGCGTCTTAAATCAGAATCAACAGAAACTTCTCTGTTCAGAAGACTGAGGACCATTAAAAGTGAAAGCGATGCCTTGAGACTTTCTTTAGAGGACGACCGGCGACCCCTGAGCTTTCAGAAATGCTTCGCCCACTACGACGTCCAGAGTGTGCTTTTCAACATCAGTGAAGCTGTGGCAAGCCGGGCAAACCTGAGCCAGAGAAAAAACACGACCACTGGAGCTTCAGCTGCCTCAGTTGGTGTTGGGGCCGCAGCAGGTGGACTGCTGGGAGGTGGCATAGTTGCTGTGCCTGGAGACGCTGGGGCAGCAGGTTTCAGCAGTGGAAATCAACCCATGTTCGAATCTCCCCTTGGGAGCAGAGAGGATCTGAACCCCAAGGAGAACTTGGACGTGGATGAGGGGGACGGAAAGAGCAACAACTTGGTGCTGAGCTGTCCGCACTTTCGTAACGAGATCGGCGGTGAGGGGGAGAGGAAGATCTCCCTCTCCAGAGCCAACAGTGCCAATTATAGTGGAATGTCGGAGAGTTGCTCGTTTGAGTCCTCTCTCAGTTCCCACTGTACCAATGCTGGCGTCTCTGTACTGGAGGTGCCAAAGAGAAAACCAGCCGATCCACAGGGAGAAGGTCAAACGCTACATTATTGAGCACATTGATCTTGGAGCATACTACTACCACAAGTTCTTCTATGAAGAGGTAAGAGTTACTACTGATAAATATCTGTTGACAAAGGTCATTTACACTGATGTTGTGTGATTGTTGTGATAACTGTTCAATGACTAAAGAGTCCAGGAAGGTCGGGACAAGGTCGAACTGACAGCATGCGGTCACATGGTTTTCAGATTTTTGTTTTCTCACAAATCTTTCAAGGTCCACAAGACACACCGAGTCAAGCTCCCCTGGCAGTATATGTCACTGTGTTTTGTCATGTGTAGTTTACAGCTGTACAGTAAACACAGCGATCATGGCAGAGGAACAACCATTACGAGCTCGCAAGTTCAGAGCAGGAGGAAATAATAATTGATGGACCAGAAATGTCATTTTATTTTTCACGTTACTGAGAAAAAAAAAACATTGGTGAGCTGTTCTTCCACCACATCAGAATAGAACTGAGCAGGGGGAGTTTAGTATTTCAGTTCTTACTTCCTCACGGCCTCAAAATCCGCTCTCTGACTGGACAACTGCCGTTCTGCCTACCCGTGCTACCCAACAATCCTTCCTACTTTGCATAGATAGTCAGAGCAGCGACTCATGGAAGTTGTGTGGAGCTGTTACCTGCATACATAAACACACCCATGAAATTCAGCCCAATCACAGAATAAGTTCACATGGGGAGGAGGCTAAAGGTTTGCCACAGGGGTTGTGACATGAAGGGGCGGACGACACGAGGCTGAGAACAAGTTGACACAATTTTTGTTACACAGTAAAAAATGCCAGGTTATTTTCATAACCCAATTTCTGGGTTGAAGCTGTTGGGTCATAGGTTGGGTTAGTTTGACCAAATATTAGGTCAAAATTCATAACTCAAGAGTTGGGTCAGAAATTTACCGGACGTTACACCTTGAACACTTCTGTTGGGTCAGATGTTGGGTAGATTTACCCAAACGATTGAGTTAATGATGAAACTTGGAAGAAGCCATACAAGCCTCCATTTTCAACATGGCTGCATATTGGACTTCTCCTCTACTTTGAAAATAAGACATGGTAAGTAAAAAGAAGATAAAGTTTCAACGTGAATAGGATTTTATAAATGAATAGAATGTATTTTGAAAATGTTTGATATTTATTTTTATGGTTATTTAAAATATTTATGACAGTAGGCAAATGCATATTTTTACCCAAGTATAGTGGTATAATAATCCTTGTGTTGGGATATGTGGCGACTGTGGCTCTGCGGGTAGAGCAGTGGTCTTGCGATCGCAAGGTTGTAATTTTGGGTCAATTTAACGCAACGTTTGGTTAGATGCCATGACCCAATGTGCTGGGTCAAACCATCAACCCAGCGTTGAGTCGGTCCATATATGACCCAGCGCTGGGTTACGAATTGGGTTATTTTTAACCCAGCACTTTTTACTGTGTACGCATCTTCAACAATGAGAACTGATTCCACCAGTTCTGCCCATGTACAGCCCCTTAGGCCCTTTGCCCTTCCTTGAATCATACAAGTGCAGCTACATCTGCCTACATTCATAAGGTCAGATATCTTCCTGTAGGGCCAGATGAAATAACATCCAGAACAATAGTCGGCTTGTGTTGGGGTCGACCGTGTGCTTTTACAGAGAAACATCCAAATCTTCCTTGAGATTTCAGCCCACTCCCTGCAAAGAGACTCTGATCAGTCATGTGAGAAGACTAAGGTGAATGAGGGTGTTTGCAGCTGTTTCCCATAGGGACCAATGGGGAGTTTGGACTCTCATATGAAGCTCCAGGGTCAGCAGAACTATGCTAAGGTCTTGGTGATCCTCATCAAAACACCTATTCGGCTGACACTGGAAATGCCATGTGACCTAGACCCATCACTGCATTATACATGTCTGTTTTTCTCACCACTTGTTCTTGCTGCCCAGAGCTGATTGAATTACCATCCTTAAGCCCGTCAAAAAACAGCTGCTTCACCTTTTACACTCGTATGTCTGAGCGTCTTCATAAAGATGCTCTGTGTGGCGTGACTGGAGCTACCTTTGATCCCACGTATCCACAGGGAGATGTTGTTTCAGTTATTGCTTGTCCAATAACAGGTGGAGCTTTAGCTGCTTAAATACCAACAGAGACTTCTCTACTTTACTGTCTGTTTTGCAGTCACTTGCAAAAATATTCCTAGCCCTTGAACTTTTCCACACTTTGTCAAGTTACAGCTGTAAACTACATTGTATTTTATTAGGAATTATGTGATAAACCAACACGCTACAAATCTCACCCCTACGGAGGATTTGCAAGAAGAGAACCATAGAAAGACCCTTTGCAGTTTACAGCAACCCATGTTGGGAACGTGACAATTATTAGATCAATTAATTTTTTCACAGGGCTACATAAAAAATCTGAAATGTGTTGGAGGGCCGCAACAGCAAGGACACAAATTTAATCTTGGCATTATACGTTTTCTCCTATCTATATTTATAATAAAAATTTTAAAGCAGATACTTTTGGTAATTCAGCAAATATTTATAAAAATGAGCAAATTGTGGTTTAGGTAGAAGTGAGAATTAATACTTATTCTGTCACAATGGATGTGCAAACTGTTCCAATTCGCTACTTTCGATTACCTTGTGTTTGTGTATCATAAAATTCCTCTAAGATAAATGAAAGTTTGTGACAAAAAGTGAATAAAAGGTTAGGAATACTCTTGCAAGGCACTGTAAATATTATAATGCAGCTTTTTCAAAAGATGCCTTTTGCATAGTATGTGAATTTAGCCCTTGCCCTTCCTTTGTGAGGTGTTTTATTGGATGGACAAGCTTGTCATCACCTGCACTTCACAGCAAATGCGCACTCACATAAACCTGATCGTGTGTCAGCGTTACATCTCAGGCTTTTATCAACCTGGACTGAACATTGACCCTACTGAGTTACTACAGCTTATCTTACCCTGGCGAACTATTATGTTTCACTGCAGGATTTCCTAATGGGCAGTATATGTTTTCAGACCAGCAGGTTAACCTTTGCTGGATGCAGCCAGGGTCACGTTGCATGTGGTTTGTCAGGGTTTTCAGTAAAGCGAGTGCAAGTCTAACATAAAAACAAGATTAGAAGTAGGTTTTTATTTAAGGGATCTGTGCACCTTTTGGGTCAGCGGGACAGGAGATGAAGCCAAAATAAATCCCAATTGACATGATTGTCAAGTAATCCATTTTGCACATGGTGTGGAGCATGCGACGAGCACCAGGGACATGTTTAAAGGAATTGATTGAAAAATGGATGTTGGCCTCTCATTCACCCTGCAGTTGCTATCTGATGTCTAGTTCCCTTCTAAACGTTGACCTTATGCCTCTTGTAGTATTTCCCTTTGGCCCTCTGTCGCTCACATGCCACACATTCACCAGACAGCCTGGTTTCATGCAATAAATGTATAATTCATGTAGCTTCTTTTCATGTTGGCGGCACACAGACAACACACACCTCCATGGCATGAATTCAAAACCTTCGTGGTTGAACTCCCTGTGCGAATGTCAGCGCTACAGGCCCCTGCTGACGTCTCTGTTTGTGGTCTGCTGAATCCTGGTCCATCTCCTCAGCTTTAGGCCGGATTAGGGAGTGTTTGCTCAAGACCCTGCAGAACGCTCACAAAGCTCCACTTCTGTCCACAGTCTACACACACAAACACGCACTGATACAGACGTGTTGGTTCACCTGGTAGAAATGTCTAAAATAGACTTACACATTCTTCATCTTGAAAAGTCTGGAACTTTATATGAATCTATCCAGGAGAGGATAAAACAAGTTTACAAGTCCAGATATTTTTTCTTATTCCATTATCTAAAAGATGAAAATCGAAATTTCTATCAAATAGTTAAATTTAATATAGATTTTTAGCTATACTATGTCCTTTATTTTTTATGTAAGTTTTTGTCCAACTCATTGACAGTTTTACTTTTTGAATGACAGATAATGCACTCATTAAGTATTAGAAATGTTGGTTTTATTACTTTTTTAGTCAAGACCCTCTTAGATCAAGATTTGTTAATATAAGATGGAAGAGATGAGTTGTTCACTTTTGGATCCTCATGGCTAAAATACAGGAATAACATTAAGTTACAGATAAAGTAATAAGATAGCTATTTTAAGAACTACTCCATAATTGTGGCGTTATTTTTTTAGTTTTACAAATGAAATAAATGTATTGTGTTTTTTTAAGTCTAATTTAATGGATTTATTTTGTTTAAGAACATTGATATCAAATCCATATAAAGAAATAGAGCAAATTGAAAAGGTAAAATCAAACAAAACACACAAGCACAGATTGATAATAAAACCCAATTTGGTAAATGTAATCAGACTTTTTTTTACACTTTACATAAAAAAATAAAAGTCCAACTATATTTACCATTTTATTAGCAACAAATGTGGGAAGTCCTGTACCAAAGTGCAAGATAAGGTATGCACACTCTAAATTACTGATGAGACTGTTATTTTTTTATAACAGTTTCAATTTAAAAATAAATGTTTAAAGTTCTGCATTAGCATTAATGTTTTCACTCTAAATCTGTTTGAGCAAGAATAAAATTTACTTGGCAAAGCTTTCATTGGATTACTTTATCTGGTAGATCACATGTGCAGTTCGGACATAAGATTATTCAAATTTTTCTTTGCTGATTGACATCTTGAATTGTGGGAGCATGCTATAATTGTGCTTAGACAAATAAAGATGCACTTCATCTGATTCAGGACAATCAGATTTACTCATTTCTGTGTGAACTGTCTGTGTCTTTGGGAGATTTTCTGGGAAATTTTCAGAATATCCGTTGGTATTTTAGGATGGATTTCTGTGGATTAGTACGTCACCTAATCTATTATTCAGAGATTGTGCACCAAATATGTTAGATTTGCTTCCAGACTGGCTCCTCGCTGTTCACATAACCTGTCATTGAACTAATGACTGTCCCTCCCATAATCGTCTGACTCTGTAGTTAATTCAGAATTTATCCAAATCTCCTTTTATCAACAACTCATTCAAATTGCTTGGCGCGTTCATCCAATAATCCCGTCCATCAGCTATACCTGCTTAATCTTGTCTGGGGTCGTGGGAGGGTGGGGCCTGCTGTAGGAGGTTTTAACTGAGACTCTGAGAGACATTTGGACATTGCCACCTGTGTTTTACAACACCGAAATAAATACACAGAGAGAACCATATGTGACCGGTCAAAAAGTCTGAAGACACTGTTTTTCTAACACAGTCTTATAAAACAATTCCTGGAACTTTGAAGGCCTTGCTGTGCCATCTGTTTATCAAAAATTGGAGAGGAAACCTGCCAACATATGGCCATCTATCTAAAGTTACAAGAATATAATTAATCAGAGAAGGAGCCAAAATGTCAATGCTAGTTGTGGAAGAACTACAGGTCACTCTACAGTATTTGCATGTGTAAAAGAGAGGCAAAATTGGTGAAATGTTGATAGAAAGACAATAGGATGTGTCTTCTACAGTAGAGACTGCAGACATATGGAAGAAAGTTTTATGGTCAGATGAGACTTGAATACAGCGTGGTTGCTTTAAAAATAGAGGTAGAGACATGATGTGGGACGTAACGGGATCAGGGAAATCGATCAGTTTCTGGGAGATGGATTGAGCATCTAATTGCAAAGGGTCTCTAAAAATGCAGCCAGAAACACAATGGGATGGCTTAGATCAAAGCATAGTAATGTGTTTCAATGACCTAGACCCATGTCCAATTGTGAATCTGTGGTAAGACTTGAACATTCGCAGATGCTCTCCACCCAACCTGACTGAACTAATTTCCAAAATTAAAAAAGGGAGAACGTTTCAGTCTCTAGATGTGGAAAGCTGGTGTAAACATGCCCCAAATTTCTTGCAGCTAAGCTATAATTTTAGTGAAAGACAGTTTCACAAATCATTTCTGATTAAATAAATATAGAGACTGCACACTAAGCGCTGTCTGACTCCCTGTTTGCTGTGAAACAGGTTCTACACACTGTTGTCACTGTTGCAAATGGATTTAAAAGGATTCGAATGGATTCAAAATGGCCTGACCCCTCATAAGGGTCACACTGACTTCATCCCGCCATCCAAAACCACAAATGCTAGCTTAATTGATCGTTAAAATTGCCCTTAGGTGGGAGTATGTGATTGCATAGTTGTTGACCTCTGTCTACCCTGCATTTCACCCCTTGACCGGTGGAGATAGGCGCCGGCCCACAGCAGGAATTAAGCAGACGTAGAAAATGGATGGATGATGCTTTGCTGGTGTGAAAGCATTAATCTGATTTGTAAGTAAGGCCATTGTATCTAATGAGGCATGGTCTACTAGACAATTTTCATAGTATAGGATATAATTGTACAGTACCTGCATAAAAATAGAAAAAACAAGTTATGTTTTTTTATTGTTGTTTTCTTATTTAAAACAAAACAGCTGCTGAAATATTGATTATTACAGCCATACTCATGTGATTTTCATGATTGTTATTTATTTTGCATCCAAAGTTTTTAAGCAAAACATACCAATGCCAAATAAAGAGGCAAATTTGAAGTTCTTATTGTGATAAAAATGTTACCTTTTTAAATTAATGCAAGTGTAAAAAGCTGATATTAGTTGGTTTGTTGGGCTATCTGCTGTGGTTGAGTCTTCAGTCAGCTGTTTGCCACATTTCACTCAGAATGAGTGGCACTCCATTAATTTGTTCATCGTAGTGTGAGATGGTACATTTTTGAAAGTTTTTTCAGACCTTGTTATAACTTGATGTCTGTAACCGACCCTTTTATAATCACGAAAAACTTATTTTCTTATTTTTTAAAGCAGTTGACTTGACCCCTAACACCTGAATATTGTTTTTATATCTTGTCTGTAGAGCACCAGAACTATTTCGGAGTGGATGAGAATCTGGGACCTGTGGCGGTGAGCGTCCGCAGGGAGAGGCTGGACGATGGGAAGGAGAAAGAAGGCATGCAGTACAACTACCGGATCACCTTCAGAACCAGTCAGGTAAAAATCAAGTGGATGCAGGGCTGAAATAATGTATTTGCAAGAGTTGGAGAATGTAGGCATAGCATAAGATGGATATCTTAAAAGATCAGTTTCTAATTACTTGACTGGCTTCTTTACCAATTAAATTTTTTATTCATATTTTATTTATTTCCTTACTTAAACGGCTACTTTTTACTTCAGTAAGAATATGTTGAAGTACTCTTAACTCGAACATAGCGGCGACGATCCAGCCAAATTTGCAATACTGTAATTCCTCAACACTTTGCATTATCTGAAAAATTCCAACAGTTTCCAAAAGGGGAGACGTTGCTCTTTCCAGCCGATATTGGGTTATTACGGCAATTTCACCACCGCCGTAGCAGGGAGTGAAATTAGCCTTTTCTAATAGACAGTAAATCGCAAAAATAACTTGCTAGACATTGTAAGTATGGACAAATGGACAAATATATTTACGCACAGGACTTTTAATGAAGTGCGTACAATAAAAATAAGCAAAAATATCCAGGGAGAGACTTTAAACTTAGATCTAAAAGGGTTAAGTGAAATTTCTGGGTAGTCTGCCCACCTCTGGTTAAAGCAGAGCTTAATTCTGAACTTATTTCAGCTTAATTTTCAGACACTGAGAAAAATGGTTTTGTATGCAGTGTATGTCTGATGTGTAATGTAAATCTCAGGATATGCTACCATGGTAGAAGTCTGCATATCAAACTCTGGTTTCACTTTTGATTGTTGGAAAATTCAAATTTAGTGGGATCAGATGGCACATGCTGCAAAATTCATCTTTTACTTGCAACAACATGTGTATTTCAGAAGTCATTGCATTCGGCATGTTAAGGTCAGCCAGCTTGGGGCTCAGTCATGCAGTGAGAGTAGATCTGCTCCGAGCTCCTCGATCTGCTCCAGCCGTCCTGGTCGGTCATGCAGGCACCAGAGCCGTCAGTCGGGTTTGGTGGTGATCATATTCACTTCCTTGCTGTCTTTAACACACACCCGAGCTTGTACACACATGCTCCCATGACGTGATTAATCCAAAAACTGAGATGCACAGCCTGGCGCAGCGAAAGCTTTCCTTGATTGATGCTGGTTGGTCTCACTCACTGAATTATTCAGGTGCAACAGATGTGTCAGGCAGGGAAATGTCACCGATATCCAGCACCATTCTGGATTTGAAGCAAGGCGGCCATGAAGCAATGTATCTGGGTCATGGTGGCCATGCAGGCTGCATCCAGACAATGTTTTAGCTTCCTAACCACTGAGCGTCTGTTGATATTCCTCTCATTTAGCCCCAATGCCCTCTCTGACTGTCTGCACCGCTGCCTCGCTCACTCTCCCTGCCGCACTAAGTCTGTTAAGTAATCTGCTTTTCAGAAAGCCTCTCTGTCAGATGGACATTGACTGCTGACACTAATGTCCATAGTCAGTGTGGACAGAAATGGGATTTATGGGTGTAAATATGACTTTGATGTTCCAAACAACAGCATGGGTTTACAAACTGTGCGTTTTTTTTTCTAACTGGCACATTAATGGGGTTAATAGCAGAAGTTCACTCAACGTGTATTGCTTGGTTAGTCTCTGTTAATTATTTAAAATTTGAGTCCTTAATGTAGTTCAGAGGCGTCGCAACGGATCAACCAGCCAGAATAACAGGGCAGCACATGTAACAGAAGAGCCAGAAGATACATACTGCATTTCACCATATAAATCTTGTTTGTTTATCTTTTCCGCCAGTTGACGACCCTCCGTGGAGCCATCCTGGAGGATGCCATTCCATCCACGGCGAGGCATGGAACGGCCCGCGGCCTGCCGCTTAAGGAAGTGCTGGAATACGTCATCCCTGAGCTGAACATCCAGTGTCTGAGGCTGGCCCTCAACTCTCCCAAAGTCCCAGAGCAACTCCTCAAATTGGACGAGCAAGGGGTGAGTGGACTCGTGTCATGTTTCAGACAGGGGTCAGGATTGGAGATGGGTAGAGTCCCCAAACATTTTAGTCAAGTAAAAGAAGAAACAACATTAGAAAAGCAAACGGGAAGTCTCACTTTAGCTTAAACTGTAGGTGTGTCTGTAGCTACTTCTCCATTGTAAATGAGCGCGAGACGTTGCCAAACTGTTTCACAGTTGTTTTTGTTTTGATTAGATAAGAAATGCACTTAAAATTACATGTGAATAAAGCTTGTTCACGTAATACGTCGTTAAGAAAACATGATCGTCCAACTACTTTTTGTCGTCTTCTTTCTTCATGGTTTGGCAACGTCCAGTTGTTGATCATGTGACTTGTGTGATACGAACAAAGTGTTTCTACTTCAGTTTTGCTAAACAAACTGATTTTTATTCAGCCAACAAACTACCTCATCCCAGTTCAAAAACCTTTTTATTAAATAACTAAAGCTTTGGGGGGGGTTGGAATTAGAATCTGGCAGGACTTACTTGTGGTACATTGACTTATCAAGGAAAAGAATATAAGCATACTATTAAAAATGCAGATCAGAAAATTAATTGAAATCCAACAATCTCTGCAACTATCAATAGCATGTATTTGGCGCCCCTGTTGTGATCGACTTGTAGCTGCAAGACTAGTTAAAACGTCTCACTTTTATTAACTTACTTTTATTAAAAAGAGGTTAATGTGGTGCTTTTTATTTTAGAAGATGGAGGGTGTCATCTAGAAATCTTTCTCCTTGAACTCCTAATAATGCTGAAGGCTCTCTTCAGTCACAGGTGTCAGACGGATTCATTGTCTGATCGCAAATCCTTTAATTTCTCATCTAATGAAACTACAAGACGGCAGTGGGAGTGGGAGCATTAGCCGTGTTTTACTATCAGGAAATCTGCTGCTTATTAGTCTAATTGCATTCATTAGTGCATGCCCATCATTCTAACTGACAAGGGAAAGGCTCTCATCATGTAAAGCTCCACCAAGCCCACCTTTGTTTCTTCAGATATTTTTACACATTTATTTTAGAGCAGTGGAGAGTCCTTTCTAAAGCAAATGACTAACAGTCAAATTTACAGATTTTGCATATGATTACCCTGTTAAATGTCATTTGAAATGAGCAGCTTTTCTTTGAAATCTGAAGACACATCATAGAGAAACTGACAAATCCATTAGGAAAGGGCAAAAGGTGATGAGATGTTATAAGGAAATGTATTCAAAGGAGGAGAGTGCAAGTTAATCAGGGTGTAAAGCTCTTCCACATGACCTTGATCTTTTACACACTTCAACCCAAAAAGTCCAGTGAAGCTAAACTTTATATTTAGACAGTAATATTTTCTGTGATTCAAATATATAATCTTGTCTAGACTCCTTCTAATTATGTTGACCCCTCTGCAAAATTAATCTATTTATGAGAAAAAAGTCAGCATTGCACCAAAAGAGTAAAATATTTTATTCCACCATGTCTGGAAAGTTGAATTTGTGTTTTTTCTGTGCATATTTTTCTTACATAAGTGATACTAGGCTATGTTTTGTTGGACAGAACATCTGTATGTTTAATGTTTTTCCTCGCTGAGTGAGTTAGAGAGCTGTTCTCAATATCTTCATGATCAAGAGGAATCCTCTCCTGGTTTTTAGTCTCTGCTGTAATTTTTCCAAGATTTAAGAAGAAACTGATTCAAATTTCTTTTTATATTCTCCAATGACTCTCCAATTCTCCAATTATGCACAAATGGCCTAGAAAAAGCATAAATCTGTTTAATCTGAGATGAGATTTTCATTAACGGAGATCACTAATTGCATTTATTTCGACAGTGTTTAAAAAATTATTTCTAGAAAATATACATGACTTGTTAAAGGTGAACAAATTACATGATTAATTTAATCTGCAACAAGAACATGCATGTATACTTGTGCAAACTAAATTAGTGTGTGCAATGAATGAATGTTGCAATTTAAGAAATAATTATAAAACAGACAAGTAGGGAAAATAAATACATGAATGAGTGAAAAAAAGGAAAGTAAATGAATGAATAAGTGTGTGTACAAACTCCTTATTCATGTTGATTTCCGCCTGGACTCAGTTTAAAACAGAAACCCTCACAGCTCAACTCTTGCGTATAATTTAAATTTAAATCTGATTTGTTGCTCCAGTTTAAGAGAACAATCTACCACCTGCTAGGGTTGTTGTTGCACTAAGTTTGATTGTTATATATGGAAATTGAACCTTTCAGATCGGTGAACATGATGGTTTCTTCTTTGGTATCGTTCCAGCTGAAGGAATCTGAAAACCAGTCGTCCTGTTTGTCCTGTTTAACAGAAAATGAGTCATAGATCAACAGACGTGGAGCCATAAATGTTTGAAAAATGTAAACAGATCCTTCATCTATCAACATGTCCATCTTAGGCTGTGTTTCGAATTTATTCTGTAGTTCAGGAAGCAACTCACATGACTTGAGCTAAAAAAAAAACTCACAATTATTCAATCCTGTCCTCAGACGAAGACGTTGCTCTTCAACTCCGGTCCATCTTACAAAGATGCAAAGATTTAGTTTTAAAGAATCCGATAGATAAGTGCTTCTAAGAGTACAAAAAGGAACTCCTCATGTAAGCCTTAAGATCCTGAAACCAAAGATAACCTTCAGAGAGTCCTTCACCCTTTAGCAAAAGAGCATAAGCTTTTCATGAATCCTTCAAAAAAAAAAAGCCTTCAGAATTCATAGTCAAATTCTCAGAGCCTCTCAGGAATTTAGACTCAAGATTAAAATACTTACCCACCAAAATCTAATGTTTATTAAATGTTTATTAAGTATCTTTTCCAGACAGTTGTGGCATGCGGTACATTAAGCATCACTGAAACCGAGGCATGACGCCATGTCTGCTCGGTCACAACATGGTTTGAGGAGGATTTTATTTATTTTTAGACAAAACAAAGATTTTCTCGCCATCCTAATCAGATTCCCATCAAAAGCGACTCTACGGAAATGTTTTGTAAGAGAAGCTTGACTGTTTCTCATCAGATTGGATGTTGCTGCGAAACAAATGCAGATATTTAAAAATATTTGTGGCCATGGGGTTAGATGTGCGGTTTAGTAGCGTAGCACAGCTTTCTTCTACAAGGACCAGGGGAACCCTGAAGGTTATACCCTTGGCTTGCTTCTGGTGGGAAGGTTTTTTGGAGCTATTATTCCATGCTTTCTGCAACATAAGTAGATTGCAGTGGAAGCAGATGTCACATTAGTGTTGCATGCACTGCCAGGGCAATGCTGTATCCCTCAGGTGCCTCATGACTGTCTCCAGGGACAATGTTGCCCTCATTTCTCCCTCCACTCAGTAAGAATGCAGTATTTGTGTTGTGACTTTCAAAACCTCCGTTAAGATTGTTTTGCAGTTATGTTGCAGAAATGTTCCTGGTTTAAAATGTTCTCACTTCCTGTTAAGGAGCTGATCTGTTCCGAGAAAGAGACGTGAAATATTCATTCAAAATATTTTACACCTTTTCACATTTTGTCATCTTACAAAAACAAACATAAGTGTGTTTAATGGCGCTTTTAATATGATTATCCATCAGAAAGTATTGCAACATTGTGAAGTGGAAAATCATTAGAAAATAATAATGAATTTTTAAAATAAATCACAATTTCATGTGTATTTATATTCAACCACTTTTACTCTTAAGTTAGACTGGATTTCATGAATTTAAAAATCTAGCTCACCAAAAAAATTATCAAATTAAAATTAAAGTCAACAACGGAAACTGTTAGATACAAAACAAAGCATGTCTCTTTAACATCTTCACTATGTATATTTTTTAAATGTTATAATAGAAAGAACCAGACCTTCTCACCTTTATTGATTTAAAGAATTGGTTAGATATAGTAAGTGTCTTCATAGAAAGAAAAACAAAAATCCTGTTCTAATGGCAAAAAACATATTTTAAAAAATTAATTCAATTAAGAATTAGTAGATTGGATAATTTTCTTCTTATAAGGTGACAAATATTCAGGTTTTGGATCTACAATGATTTACGCATTCGTTTTGACAAGAAAAATCAACTGCCTTGTTTGTTTTCTTCAAATATTACATCTTTTTTTTAGCAAACAAAATCATATATTTTTTAACATGTTTTGACCCATAACTAGACAATTCTGACAAAGGTGAAAAATGTTTGTACACTACTCCTGTAAAAATAAATAAAATTCCTGAGCAAATAATTACCTTTATTTGTCAGTAATTTATTATTCACACTTGTCTGTAGTGATTCCACCAGTTTGCTGATGAATGAAAAGCATCAGAAAAAGGAGAATAGGAGACAGATTGTGGAAGATATGCACAGCTTTTGACATTTGTAAAGAAAGTCAGAAGAACTCATGTTTGCTTCTTTCAGCAAACATTAGTTTAAAAAAAAGTATAACAAAGTGGTGTGGTCAGATGAGTCCAAAATTGATCTTTTTGGTTTACAAAAGAAGTTGTTAATGGAAAAAGTGTCACACTGAAAACATTCTTCCAACTTCCATTATGCTGTATTAATGCGGAGGAAGTTTTCTTTTGTTTTCTTAGTACAAACAACTTTGGTTGATATGTCACCTAAACACTTTAAAGTTGATTTGTTTTTATGAGACAAAATGTGAAAAAGTTTGAGGCAGCTGCATCTGTTGGAGAGTTGCTGAATTTGGGTGACCTGAATCCACTTTACGGGCACCGATGTGAAAATCCTTCATCCATTCTGTAAGGATGTGCTGGAGGTTAAGTAAGTCTTTATAATTCCAAATGAAAAATAGAAGACCACATCATTGCACATCATGCAATTTCGACTGAGCTTGAAGGTATAATAGTTTCAGCAGACTTGCTGATAGAGGAATCGCCATGACAACTGTGAGGGGAGCACGTCCAAGAACTGATAACCTGTAACGGGGGGGAAAAGGGACGGTTCAAATTGGTTTCAGTCTATAGATCATTTATTTTCCTTCACAGTGAGGAAAACCTTTTTGGTCTTGCAGATTGACATTTAGCTGCAGGGGTCAGGCTGGAAATATTGGACCGCATGCACCAATCCTTAAATAAAAATAAGGATTTATGCTAAAGTTGGCAAAGTTTACTGTAATAAAGCCACGTCCGCTGCCTAATGTATCTAATTCACTCCCTCATCGCTCCACAGCTGCACTTAAGTTGCAGCTAATAGCGCAGCTTAATTTATGCTCCGGAGAGCTCAGAGCCTGGCTTCGTGAGAGGGGATTTCATCTCTCCCCTCGAAGGGATGTAAAGGCCTTAACTTGAGCTGCAACATCATGGAAAGGAGAGACTCGCCTCTGTTGAGTGTGTAACATCTCAGCAACAGGAAGTGATATACTAACTCCGAGGTATTTGTGTGTGTTCCAGCTAAGCTTCCAGCACAAGGTGGGGGTTCTCTACTGCAAGGCGGGCCAGAGCACGGAGGAGGAGATGTACAACAATGAGAGCGCTGGCCTGGCGCTGGACGAGTTCTTGGATCTGCTCGGCCAGCGGGTTCGCCTCAAGGGCTTCACGAAGTACCGAGCCCAGCTAGACAACAAGAGTAAGGAAAAGCCTGTTGCATAAACTTAAAATGTGCAAATTTATAAACCTGCATGAACGATTTGTAGCAGCAGAAACCATACTAGGGTTATTGCAGTTGGCTAAAATGAACAAAATAACAAAAACTGACATTGAAAAAGCATTTTTGTTAACTGAAATAAATAAAAACAGTAATTAATGGGGAAAAATTTAGCAAACTATATAATTAATAAAAACTACATTGAAACTACCTGATAAAAAAGCAAACAGACTCTAAAAACTAACTGAAGTCAAAAAAAGAAACTCACAATGAAATAAAACTAAGTTATAAGAAAAACCCCAAAACTATTATAAATCCATACCATACCACTTTATTTCGAAAGCACTTAATATTCAACGTAGCGGCTGACCAAAGTGCAGTACAAAAATAACAAAGAATAAGAAAACATGGTAAAACTTTATTTTATGGGGTGTGCATAAGACTGACATGACACTGTCATAAATGTGACATTACATCTGTCAGAAGACGAAAGAGTCTTCATGAATGTTTATGACCGTTGTCATAAAGTGTCATTCGGTAAATAATGACACTTTTAATGCAAAGTTGCATTAAAGTGTCAATTTCATATTTAGCAATAATGACATTTCAATGCTAAATTGCATATACGTATTAAAGTCATTAAAGTGTCATTATTTACCGAATGACACAGTCATAACCATTCATGAAGACTCCTTCCTGTTCATGACAGATCTTATGTCATATTTATGAGTGTCATGTCAGTCTTATACAAAACATCACAAATTCAAGGAAGGAGAGCAATATTGAGAGACTCCTCTTTGGGTTGAAAACCAAAGAGAGAAAATGTGTTTCCATTTTTAAAACCTGTTTGTTGTTCATTTGTTTGTGTGCAGCTGACTCAACGGGAACGCATTCCCTGTACACCACCTACAAGGACTACGAGTTGATGTTTCATGTGTCCACCATGCTCCCCTACACGCCCAACAATAGACAGCAGGTAAACTTTGTGCTTTATTACCTCCACTAATCACAACATTTGCTGTTTTGCGTGGAGAATCGCCATATAATAGCTTTAACAAGTCCCTGGGCAGCTTCTCTGCAAGGATCTTCCAGTGCTGACTTTTGCCAGCCGTCCCTAGAGAGCCGTTTTGCCATGGTAATAACCTATTAGCTGAAAACATGAGCATTGCCATGGAGACGGTGCCCCATAGTTGGATTTTAATCAGTGCTTCCTCATGGGATGGACCTGCCACTGTAGTAGACGAGCCTGTCTCTTTGTGAACAAGTGGGATTAAGTGAATGTAGTGGCTGATGGGCAAATGGTGGCTAGTAATGCATAATTGACAGTGTTTCAGTACGTTGTTGTCTGTGCTAATGTATGGAAAGTGCCTTCTGTGTGCACAGGCTTCCTAATAAAGCCTGTGCACACAGCCATGTCATTTTGAATGGACTCAAGGAGGTTAAAATGATGGAGAGAAGCAATGTAATGTGGTGGAAACCAGTCTGTCAAGTGCATCTTAGGCATGTGATTGATAGAGAGAGGTTTTCCTCTCTTGGATAGTATTGACCATTTGCAACTATGTCATTTAATAACGAGGCGCCATGATGGACGTCGGAACTGAGAGATGGTAGTGCTGAACAGAGCGACTTCTTCATGATGCAATATTTGATATATTTCTAATCATACTTATATGAAGTATACGATCGTTCATCTTCCTACCTTGTAAAAATCTATCGCAAGCAAATCCGCGGTTACATCGAGGGTTGACAGTCATTCTGATTGATGGCTGCTATCCATCGCCACCGTATCATTCCTAACTTTAAAAGTTCTAAAATATAATGACAAGTTTGTATCCTTGTCTGTTTGTGCAGTATCCTATGATCCTATGTTCTTAAAGTGAAACCAACTAAATAAAAGTGATATTAACCACCACATGTGCATTTTGACAAAGTTTACAGGAACGCATAGGTTGTTTTGACGTCGGTCATGGTGTCTTTCGAAGAGAGTGATATCATGGCGAAGGGTTTGCAGTTGGTAGTTTAATTTTATTCTTTGGGTAATTTTCTAGCATCCTCTACTCTAACCCATTTCACCGCTATGCCCTATAATCCTGCTTGTTTTGACCCTCTCAGGCAATCACATTCCAGACAGAATCAGGTTAAGTGTTTGTGTAGACCATCGATACATGCTGTCATGACAGGGTTTAGGTAAATTGAGAAAGACTGATTTAAATTTCAACATTTGTATTTATAATTAATCCCTGAATTACACAGTCTTGAAATACCAACTGCATCAGGTTTTACATCGCCTCACTCTGATTTTTGTCTTGAACTTTGAATGTTTTTCTATAAAGTTGACCTCTTTCATCATAATAACCACAGTTTTTATTGTGTTCTTTTAATACTTTTCACAGTTATTAAGGAAGAGGCACATTGGCAACGACATCGTCACCATAGTATTCCAGGAACCCGGGGCCCTTCCCTTCACTCCCAAAAACATCCGCTCCCAGTTCCAACATGTGTTTGTCATCGTCAGAGTCCACAGCCCCTGCACTGATAACGTCTGCTACAGGTAAATGCAACAAGCGTGCACTTTGCCTGCAAGCTACTTTATTTTATTAGGCAAGGAAAGGACGCAGGGAAAAGAAAGAGAGAAATTGTGCAGAGTTGAACCCTCTATTAAGAAGAAAACTCATATGCTCTTGACAATTAGGGAAGATGGGTTTTATTGTTTAAAAAGGGCTTTGCGAAAAGAAATTCTTGCCAAATTGCATGAAGACATTAAATTTGAAAGCGTAATAATAATAGCTTGGTGTGCTCCTTCTGTGGTTTCTGTCATGGCTTTGTAGTAATATCCACAAATCACAAGGCTCTTTTGATGCGTTCGGTGATGATACAGTTATTATCTTCAGAGACACCTTTAAATTACGACTTGAAACTCTGCTTCGAATGTGTTTGTAGGCAAAGAAGACTCACTAATAATATAGAACAGAGCAAATTTATTCTCTCTTGCTCATTGGAAAAGGCAAATCTTGAACTTATCATTTCAGAACACAAATTAATGCTCATTCCGGGGTGTTGCTTTTTAAAGGGAACCTACAGTATTAGGCAAAATTCACCTTTTGCACATTTTTGTACTTTTATTTAGGTCTCTACTGCTTCTAAAAACAGCCAAAGCACTTAAAAATATATATTTTTTGGCAATAAGTTAATGTTTTTTAGTGTCTGGATGAGTTGTTTTGCAACCCCAGCTAAGCCTAGCCCGTTACCTAGCAACCCCAGCAGAGTTCCGCCCATCACCTAGCAACCGAAGCTGAGTTCCAGCACATTTGCTCAGGTTATTTGGATTTAAAGTGACAAGAGCTCAAAATAGACAGAACTGACCAGACTAAAGTCTCATTACCTAAGAATGATTTTGTACACAAAATGTAATGAGCATGTTTTGTTTAGACCGTAGTACTATTTCAATTTGTTCAAGGAAGCATAACAGGTCACCTTTAACTGTTACTATATTGTTTATCCCTGCCTTATTTCCCAGCGTCGCTGTATCCAGATCCAAAGACGTGCCTCCGTTCGGACCCCCCATTCCCAAGTCCGTAACTTTCCCAAAGTCGGCCGTTTTCAGGGACTTCCTACTCGCCAAGGTCATCAATGGCGAGAACGCTGCTCACAAGTCGGAGAAGTTCAGAGCCATGGCGACTCGTACGCGGCAGGAGTACCTGAAGGACTTAGCCGAGAACTTTGTCAGCACTGCTACTATAGACTCAGCTGTCAAATTCAGCTTCATTACGCTCGGAGCAAAGAAGAAGGAGAAAGTCAAAGCCAGAAAGGAGGCGCATCTGTTCAGTGTGGGAGCCATCACCTGGAGCGTCTGCGCCCGGGACTTTGGGCAGTCGATGGACATTGACTGCTTGCTCGGCATATCCAACGAGTTCATTGTGCTCATTGAAGAGGAGTCGAAAAACGTAGTGTTTAACTGCTCATGTCGCGATGTCATTGGATGGACCTCAGGGATTATGAGTATTAAAATCTTCTATGAGCGCGGGGAATGCATCATGTTGTCTGCCCACGACAACTGCGGCGAGGACATCAGAGAGATGGTGCAGCGACTCGAGGTAATACTCTTAAAAACTCATCTCTAATAATCTGAGTGATCTTAGAGGTCGTACACACTGCGGGATTAGAATCATCTTGTGGCAAAATACCGTCTTCATCATACTTTAATCCACTGCCTTCTGTGTAAGTCTGAAATCGCACCATACAAATATTTCAGTGAACACAAGTCTTAATATTCAGCTTTAGAACTGCACAACCCTCTTATAAAAGGAGTAAATTACTTAGCATTGTCTCTGACTGTGGATAATTGTGGGTTTCATCATTTTTCTTTCAACATAATGAACAAATTACAGTAAAAACAATTCAATTCTTTGCAGGGGAGTGCCAAACCGTGCACTAATTGTGCAAATGCACAGCCCACGTTTTAGTAACGCTTAAAAAGGAAATAATTGGAACAATGCTAGCATTTAGGGGTTAGTATTCAATTTGTCTTTAGGTTTTTCTTAAGGGAGGAAAAGAATAGTAAAGGAAATTGATTACGGAAACAGCTGGACTTTATTGTTTACTTTCTGTTCCCTTTTCTCAAAGTTAAAGAAATTACTGTAATAACAAAGGGATATTTAAGTTACACTTTAGATCACAATCTGTTTCTCCTTTAGATGTGTTTTTGCCTACTTCGTGTTGTCAGAGAGTCAGACAGGTTCTGCATAAGTGATTTATTGAATCTACTGAAACAGTTCTGGCTGTGGGTCAGGAAAATAAATAAAATATTGCATTATTTACAGTTAACTTATTATTTAACAGGTCTTCATTTCATTTTAGCTAGTTTTTTCTGCCTTAATTAATGATATCATCCATTTCAAAACTATCTTTTGTATTTAATCAGATTGTTTTTATTTGATATTTACATTTCTTTGATGATCTGAAACATTATGGGATTAAAGCAAAACAGATGCCTGATCCAGATTCAGCCTGTACCATGAAAGACAGACAGAAATCTCAAAAGGAATATAAATATACATTTAGCCTTCCTGTCATCTTCTGTTGCTAGCTCTGTTGTCTTTTTGAATAGAAGCCCCCAGTGAAGGTATAATTTTTGACTTATTGTAGGTGTTTTCATTTTCATATCTGGAAAAACTCATATATAAAATAATGAAATTACCAAAACGCCAAAAGAATGATGAGCACTTGGTGAATCTTAGCTCTCTGCTTTAGTACCCTAGATAAACAACAGACTCACTTCCAGAGAAAGCATAGTTTCCTTGCCATCTCACTGATACTAAGAATAGCTAACGTTGAGTCTCTTTACCTCAGCAAGAACTTAACTAATCAAGATTCTGAGTAACTGGTCAGGTAATTTGTAGTGCCTTTTAATTTTTTATCAATCCTAGCTTTCAGAGAAATGGAAATCTCTTGTCCTTCTCGGTGATCTTGCAGCGGTTGGCTGGATGGCCAGCAGCCAGACGTCAGCTGGGTGGCACCCAGAGTGAGGTTTCAGACTCTCTCGTTTCCAAGCAGCCTGTAAAATCTCTGGAGGTTGTTGGTCCGTTACAGGATGATGACTGCAAGCGCTGCTTGATTAAGTGTTTAACAAAACAGTTTTTCTAAGTTATGAAAAGGAGGCTTCCTGTGGTAGTTTTAGTCAAAATGTCAAATAAATAAAAGGACTGGGAAGCCGTTTCCCTGCGCAGCATGAAGGGAGCAGTCTGTCATCAGAAAGACCCTGTAAATCTCAGTTTTACACTCATTCCTCATGGAAAAATGACTAACTCAACGTTTAGTGGTTTCACTGGAATAATTGTGGTCTCTTTGTGGCGAAGCAAAACGTTTTTGCCTGACCGACTGACTTGTTGCTTTGTTTTCTTTATCAGGTCAGCAGTATTACTGCATGTTTAACCTGACATCTATCCAGTCAAGTCCCATATGTGTTGCAACATTGTGCTTAGGGTTTGATTCCAGTCAGGGCTCTGAGAGAAAGCTACTGCTTGTGTTTGCGGCTTTTAAACAGGGACTCCAGTACGGAGGCCTCTGTGGGACATGGGGGATTTTTTTTCCCTTTTGCATTCTCTTGCAATAATGTACTGATCGGTTTATGTGGCATAACTGAAAGTCTTTCTTCCAGTGTCCACCGTATTTTCCGCTATAATATAAGGTTTCATAAGGTTTTTCCATGTATCTGAAGTTGTATTTATATATTTTGGGATTGAAATCCATACTTCCAAGATATAAACAGAAACTTTCTGCAAGAAGGAAAGAAAGAAAACATACATCCAAACTATTTGGACTATTTCTGAGTTATTTTCATGAGGTAATAAAGTCATCTGACAGCTTTATGTATTTTTTGTGTTGGGAGTCTGAATGGTTCATAAATGATGTGCAGCTCCATCTCAGGTTTTTGGCACCAAAGAGTTAAAAATATAAACACCTTTTCACTGAGATTCTTTATATGTGTATGTATTCGAAATGTTAAATTGACATTTGTGACTGGACTAAATATAGATCAGCTTATTGTAAGGGAAAGCAAAAGTACTGCGAGGAAACGCAAAAGAAAAAAGTTTCCCATGTCATCTTTGGGGCTCCATAACTCCAGAAAAAATTATACATTTCACATCTTTATTTAATTTTTTTTAGCTAATCGCTTTGAATCCACAAAGGTATAGTTCACATCGCAAGTTAATAAGAGGTAAACCTTTAGGAGATATCATTGCATTTTCATCTACAAGCAAAATAAAAAAGAAGCTGCCGCTGTCACTTCCTGTCACTGACGGCTCATTTAATTGAATGAAAGAATAATAATGAAACTGTTTTCTGCCGCTGCTGAACTGGAGGACGTGTGGGTGCAGGTACAGAAGGAAGTGGCTTAAAGAGGACACCAACCCAGTTTTTACAGGGGGAGGAGTGGAAACAGACACAATTTTGGCTCTAACAGACTAAAAATAGAGGCCGTTTGGCCTCATACTGCTTCACTCCCTTTAAGAACTTCCCACCAAGTCCTCTTCTCCCCTTCTTTTAAGCAAAGCCCCAGTCTCCTCTGTGTGACATTGTGAGATTTTGGTACAGACATCTGTTACTTCAAGTCTGCAAGCACATGACGCTATACAAACATTTGTCAATGCTCCTTGCTTTGGTGGATTTTCTTTATGATTATTATTATTATAAATGAATTTTTTACATTGCATCAGAGGATTTCTGGTTCACTCTTTGGAGAATTGTTTTAATTCAACCAGAATTTAGGGTTCTCAACACTGGCCCACCTTATTTTAATAATAGCTATTTTAATAATGGCTTATTGACCAGCCTTTGGTGAACTGCAAGGTGTGTTAAAGCAGGGAAATATCTAAAACGTTCAAGTGCCTGAAGGATCATGGTTGGGAAGGATTGTTATAACCATTAAATCAAACTTACCTTCATTTAGTTGTTTTTTCTTTTGAGTTATTCAGATGTTGACTTGCTCGTGCTTTTGATCACTGTCTGGTTGTGAAACCCAAACAATATCAAGGTTACGAACTGTGGGCTGGATTTTCTCCTTCTGGATTTTCCTGTTGGAGAGCAGAAAAGAAGATGTCCCAAAACATCACAATACCACAAGTTTGTGGTATTGTGATGTTTGATGCTATATGATGTATATAGCATCATACCGACAAGTTTGATTGTCGGTATGATGCTCTTCTTCTGTAAAGCGGGGTCGCCAGATGTAGAGAATAGCTCATTCTGGAGTACAAAAGCGTTTGAAGCATCTTCTGACCCGTTTAGTTTGTGTCTGATTTGTTATTTAATGTATCTAAATCAGATGATGTGTTGTAGCCTGCTTCATGTTGTTTGACCAGTACCATTTAAACCAGTCTTTCTCAAACCGTGGTCCCTTGACCACTGGTGGTCTGTGGGGAGCCCCTTAGTGGTCCGTGAGGTACTGCATGTAAACAACCGTTTATTTGCCGTAACGTCAGCTCAAAGTGCGACCTTACAGCTAGCTTACCCAAGGATTGTGCTTAAAAATAATAATGGATAAATGGGTCACTAAAAGAAAAACTGAAAATACCAGAGGAAAGTTTCTCAGGATGAGCTAAAGATAAACTTTTGTATTTCAACAATATTGCAATGACGCAGATGTTGAATTGTTGCGGAGGAAATTTCAAATTAGATGATCCGCGAGAAGTCCTCGGCCCAAAAAAGTTTGAGAAACAGGGATTTTCTGATTATATCACATTTAATCCTCAATGTGAATAGGGTAGGCAGAAACAGCGCCAAGTTGGTTTGGATGTTTTTTATCTCCCAGTAGACAAAAAATATATTTTTTTTTATTTACTCTGGTTAATTTTGTCTTGTATTAAAACATGTTGATGAGCTAGAATGTGTGACATTGCAGCCATAGCAAAAACAAATCCGATATTTTTTTCCCACAGCATTTTACATGAGGTCTCTGCAGGTAAAAAGGTGTTTTATGAACAAATACAGCTATAAGCTGAAATGCTCAGCAGAGCTTAAAAATGAGATCTGGCTGGATAAGATTTTGCATGTCTTAACCATGTCAGAAAGAAGAGAAAATCCCTCCAGAACCTGAAGAAGTATTTTCCGTAATGAATCTTGAAAGGACACAGATGCCTTTCAGTGTCAGCCCATCTCATCATAAGAAAGGACAGAGCAGGATATATTAGCATTTATGATTAGCCAAAGTAGATCACTTTCTCATCCACTATGTTAATCTCCCTTCTCCTCTTTCCTGCTGTATATGTGGAATAAAAACGTTGTGCAGGAGAAGTCCTGGATTAGTATTTGGAACAGTA
The DNA here is from genome assembly GCA_033032245.1 of Poecilia picta. Lineage (NCBI taxonomy): Eukaryota > Metazoa > Chordata > Actinopteri > Cyprinodontiformes > Poeciliidae > Poecilia > Poecilia picta. Next base: position 8,911,837 of record CM065367.1, read on the forward strand.
GGCCTAGCCGAGCTGACCGTGCAGACGTCGTCCCAGAGGTGTCTGAAAATGTCCCAGCGGTTGACTCGAGTCGTGTTTCACTCTGAGGATTTACAGGCTGCCGGACTTGTGATGTAATGCGAACCAGGGCGAACAGATTGCCCACTGTAACCTACAGAGAAGCTCAGAGTGAGAGCACAACTAAAAGCTTTGTGGAGAAGTCCTTCTCCCCAGGGGGCTCCTGAGCTGGGTGGCCGCCTGTTTGGCCTTTATTGGACAAGTCCTCTTGGCATGGAGGCATGTATTTCTACTTATGTTTTGTTTCCTTTCCATCGTGGGCTGCTCAGTTTGTTTGTTTTGTATTTTTTTGGGACTATATGCATTCAGAGAGAGCTAATTATAGTAGCATAACAAATAGCAGAAGTTGTTTTTCTTCCTTTTTTGGCGTTGTTGGCAGACAGGATATGGGCAGAAAGAGAAGGAGGGAAGACATGTAGCAAAGGTTGGGACGCGGATGCCTTCAACTGCTACACCACACTCCATTTGTTTTATACTTTTCATGATTAACCTGTAAACATTTAACTAGAAATAATTATTAAGCCTTTCAATAAGCAAATGATCAATTAATCGCATGATCAATTAAAATGAGCTCAATCATTTCCATTATTATGATTAATAGTATTAGAAGGGTAATTTTGTTTATTTTTTTCTATTTTTGGTTTTGGTTGTGTACCGATTTTTATTTACGCTTTTATTTGTTTTTGGTTGTCATGTTTATTTTGGATATTTAAAATATCTTCCAGTTCCAGTGCAATGTGTTTCTGCAAAATTAAAGTTTATTGATCTTTCTGAGGACAAGCTCACATTATTATCCAATTATCAATATATTACTTGAAAATTGCCTCAGAACAACAATGTTATAGTTTATTGCCATAATAACTGTGAAAATTTATTGTCCAGCTAAATTTGTTATTGTGTCAGGCCTAATTATGAATAAATATATATTTTTTCAACTATGGATCATTTTAAACCTTTTCAGGTTTAGTCACTGGTAAAAGTATGTATAAAAATATTCTATTTATTTGAAATAGAATAACCTGTGCCAACGTTTTGGTAGCCCAACAAAAATGTTATAAAATAAATGTAAGTGAAATGAATGAATGAAATATTATCCTTACTATTAATCCTTAACTTAATCAAACACACTTTAGAGAGATCTCTAAAGAAACACAGGAACTGTAGGATCTTTTGACAATCATATACATATAAAATGTGCTGCTGCACAGTTTCACAGTTACATTTAAAGCACATCCAGCCGGTGTCAATCACTGCAAAGATGGATGTGACACCATGATCCTCTGCTGAAGAGAGCCAGCTGTCTAAATCCATGTGGTGTAGATTTTATTGCAGCAGCCATATCAAGATACAACCCAAGATCTGATCAGATTTGTCACACTTAATTCTGAGTAGAAGAAGAAAAACGAACATCTTAAATAAAAATCTAGAGGTCAGTGAAGTGGGAATGGGTAGCCATTGTGAGTTTTACAGGATAATGACACAAAACATAATTATTATTATTATTATTTTATTTCAAGGATATTTCCAGTCTAAATTTTCAGGGGCTACGAACAAAAGTGACACAAATCGTAATAAGTAAACCCAGAGTATAATATATGTCATTTAAACACAAATACCATACCATACCAACTTTATTTCTAAGGCACTTTAAAACAACCATAGCTGATACAAAGTGCTGTACATTAAAACACAACATAACAATAAAAAAAATAAAAACTCTTACAGTTTAAAAACAAACATACAATTCAAAACTTGATCCCACTGCAGTTGAAAGCCAAGTAAAATAGATGGGTTTTAATACGAGTTTTAAAATGGCCGAATCATTACAAAAAGTAGTTCACCAGAGTGATGATCAATTTTCTTTGATGATCTTATCCGTACGCAGATGTAAATCCTGCAGGAAACACGTAGCAAAAACTGAGTCCGAACCAAGCGGTCTGTGCAAAAAAGAATAATTGAAAATCCTTTTCCCTGTGAAATATCATAGTATAAGACTAAATACTTTTCTATTGCTAAACAGGAGTTGTTTTAATGTCAAGTAAACTACCTTTTTTTCAAATAATATATTTCTTCACTGTATAAATCTGCTCAAATTACATTTATTTTAAGTCTTTTTGCCTATCTTTACCAGAAGGCCCAATGACCGTGGAGGCTGCAGCATAACAGACAAAAGCAACATGTTCAGAACGCAAAAATATATATATATATGTAAATAAAAAATCCTCATATTTTTTTTGATGAGGCTTTTGTCAATTTGTAAACCAAATCAGAATTAATCAGCACCATTTGTAGGTTTAGCAGCCAGTTCAAACCCTGACGTCTTAAGACCTGCCCCGACAAGCTGCTGCTCTAATACGCACTTACTGATTAAAATGAATGCTCACATTTTTCCCAGGGAAACGCGTGACCCATCTTCATGGATGCGTTTCAGTTTTTTTTGAAGATCACCATTAATGACAAGGTTTTGTCGTGGTATGAAATACACTTCTGCTTCACTTTTACAGATGGTGTCATCACTGTCAGAGCTGTGTTTGTCATTTCTCTCGGTGTGGATTAGATCCAGCATCACTCGAATTAAGACTGTTAATGTTTGCCTTTTTTGACAGTATTTAGAGTTTCATGTCATCTCTAATTAAAAGACAACATTTGGTTTGATATGGAAAGACGTCTGTCAGAATCACTACTGCCACATTCACTATATATGAGAATATTGTTGTAAAGTACATTTATTTCAGTAGTTTAATTCTCTAATTGACAAGGACTACTTACACAGAGACTGGTGATTTCAAGCTTATTTTTCTGCTAAATATGATGATTTTCCACTTACAATTAATGAAAACATGACATTTGTTACATCAGACCAATACAACAAGCATTCTTGATACAGAAACCTGGGCTTGCTGAGTTTAATTCCTGTTTAAAGGTAAACCTCATGTTTCTAAAAAGTTTAGGATTGAGTTTGATTGTGTGCTCAATTAGTCTATGATAGTCCAACATTTTTGATGTGGGCCTTCTTTCATGGTATGAAGTCTATGTAGAGGGTTAACCATCCATAGTCTGTTAATATGTTACAGCAGCCATTCTAGTAAATGGAGGCAGTCACCCACAACTGAACCAAAACTAATCTAATGGGTGATTACAGCTCTTGGTTGTAGAGTCAGGTTCTTTATTTACCCCTAAGAAATGGTCAGAAAGCTGCACAATAATGTCCAGTCCCACCATAAGGATGCACAGCTGCATAGCCACAATCATGAGTCAATACATAATTGCTTTTCTTGTTTCAGTTTTAACACGAATAGTCACGCAGCCGAAAGTAGGTCGCGTGAACTTTTCCTGAACCTGGACTGCGTTTTATGAAAGGGTGATGCCAAGCCACCTCTGGGGAAAAAGACAGGCTGAATTTACATTAAAGTGTATGATGGAAACAAGACCAGGCTTTAATTTCTTCCAGACATGCATTGGACAAGCTCAAAATGTCCATCAAAAATTCATTGGTAAAGTGTCATGTCTCTGACTGCAGTCTAAAAGCCAACAGAGGGGGGTGGGGGGAAAGGTGGCGTGTTTAATTTGTTTTCTTCATGCTGGAAATGAACAAAATGAGCCGGCAGCTGATGCAGATCATGTTTGTGTATGACTGTTGTGCTCCAGAGGCCGCTTTAGACACAAACTCTGACTCACGAACACAACTCTATGGAGACGCCGATGTCTTAGGGGCCAATTAGATTCTCATTCATGCAGCTTCCACAGACCGATTGTAGGTTCTCCAGGCAGAAACAGGTGTGTTTTTGTTCCTTCTCAGGCTCTTTAGGTAGCTCAGAAATAGTTACTTTTATATCTAAAGATGTTTTGAATTTGCCAAACATGCATACTTGTTTGTTCTGCTAAAAAGGGTTTTACTCAGCTTCAGGTGCTCAGTGTTGCTTCCTATTTTGTATGTGTGTCAAATGAACCACCTTGCAAAAGTATTTATATCCCTTGAACTATTGCACATATTATCATGTTGCAACCATTAGTGTAACCATATTTTGTGGAGAGTTTATACAAACGAAAAAGTGCACAATTGTAAAGTCTGGGAGAAAAAAGTTCCCCGTAATTAATTTATACCTCTGTTTAAAATCCATTGCAGCCAATTGTCTTCATAAATCAATGCAAAAAGTTTGTATGTGTATAACTTAACCTCAGTGTGGATGTAGCTGTGAAGAAACAAACACAATAATCAAAACCAAAGAAAACAGAAGACAAATTAGGGATGCAAACTTATCAAGGGAACACATTAAAAATGTGTCAGAGGTTGCTCTGGTCAGATGAAACCCATTAGAGACCTGAAACATGGCGTCTCTAACCAGCTTTTCAGACTGACGCTTTGTGAGAATAGCCTAGTCAAAGTCCAGACCTAAATTCAGTTGAGAATCTGTTAGGAGGCTTGGAGTTGGTTTAAGTTGTTTTACAAAGAAGAATGAGTGAGTGTCGAAATCTGCGAAAATTTTGCATAATTTTGTCCTGCCTGTTGAACTTGACACCAGGCTCGGGTGGAGCTGTTTCGACAGAGCTCTGTGCAAAATGTTGTGTGATTGGACAGAAGTTTGTTGCCATATTTTATGTGTAAATGCATTTGTTTATTTGGCATGGTAAAGAATTATAAAATTCCCTTCTCACCCTCTGCGGGTGGTCTCTTTCATCCTCTGAGCTCGGGTCCTCTACCAGAGGCCTGGGAGCTTGAGGGTTCTGCGCAGTATCTTGGCTGTGCCTAGTACTGCACATTTCTGGACTGAGATGTCTGATGTTGTTCCTGGGATCTGTTTTAGCCACTGCTCCAGTTTGGGGGTTTCTGGCCCGAGGGCCTCGATGACCACAGGCACCACTGTGGTCTTCACCTTCCAGTTCTTTTCCAGTTCCTCCCTGAGGCCCTGGTATTTCTCCAGTTTCTCATGCTCCTTTTTCCTGATGTTGTAGTCACTTGGTATAGCTACATCCACCACAACGGCTTTCCTCTGTTCTTTATCCACCACCATGTATATACAGTATATATATATATATATATATATATATATATATACACAGTCCAGTCACATTAATGTGACCACCACGTACTTTCCACTTCAGAGTTAAATAACCAATCACAGAAGGCAGGTGGCAGCACAGTGCAGTTGAGCGTATATAAAGGGTGTGTGTGGGCTTCGGAAAACATTTCAATCGTTGGCGTAATGCAGAAACGAAGCGATTTATCCGACGTCCAAAAGGGCATGATCATTGGCTTTCGGGCCAAGGGTGGAAGCATTTCCGAAACGGCTGAGTTTGTGAACTGTTTGCGTGCCGCCGTGGTAAAAGTGTACCGTGCATGGCAAAATGGGACTGTCCAAAATCAACGACGTGGCAAATGTGGTGCACCACGGGCCATAGATGACAGAGGCGAACGACGGTTGCGGAGATGCGTTCGGGCAGATAGACGGGCTACCGTTGAGCAACTGACCACTAAAATGAACCAAGGGGCTACCACAAGTGTCTCCCAAACCACTATTCAGCGAACATTGCTGCGTCTGGGCCTCCGAAGCGGACGCCTGGTTCGTGCACCTATGCTGACTGGTGTTCATCGACGACGAAGGCTAGAATTTGCACGCCAGTACAGCAGCTGGACGTCCACTGAGTGGCGACAGGTAGCGTTTTCAGATGAATCGCGTTTTATGCTCCATCGGACAGATGGACGTTGGCGTATAAGGCGTGAAACCTCTGAAAGGAACCACCCTGCAACCATTGCAGGAACGGTCCAAGCTGGAGGCGGGAGCATTATGGTCTGGGGAATGTTTTCCTGGCATTCTCTGGGTTCACTGATTATTGTGGAAGGCACGATGGATCAATACAAGTACGCATCTGTCCTTGCGGACCATGTCCACCCCTACATGCGCATTGTTTTTCCTCAGGATGATGGCATCTTCCAGCAGGACAATGCGAGGTGCCATACAGCTGCCAGTGTACGTGCGTGGTTCGAAGAGCACCAGGATGAGTTTACCGTCCTCCCCTGGCCAGCAAACTCACCTGACTTAAACCCAATCGAGCATCTGTGGGACCATCTCGATCGAGTTGTTCGCGCCATGGATCCTCAACCGCGTAATCTAGCGCAGCTGGCCACGGCATTAGAGTCGGCATGGCTCAACATCCCAGAGAAGACCTTCAGGGACCTAAGTGACTCTCTTCCTGCACGTCTCGTAGCAGTTCGCTCTGCGAAAGGTGGTTATTCTGGCTTTTGACAGATGGTCACATTAATGTGACTGGACTGTGTATATATATATATTACAATTATTCACTAAATAACTACTATTATAGTATGATTAATAACTCCTGGATAGAAATTGTAGCATCGTTGTTCACAGAGGAGGTTGTCTGCAGAAAAGTGACGCTTGCTCTGACTATTTCATAAAAGACAGAGGATTCAGGGATGCGATTCATACTGAAGCAGGAGGGAAATTGGCAACAGAATACTTTTGGAATATAAGAAAATGCAGGATAAAGATTTAGCGAACCTATCCCTTTATGCAGACGATAAACATATTGCCTTTGGTTCTGATTCCAGATTGCCACCAGAGGCTGTGAGACTACAGAGATGACATTGCGGAGGAACAGCCTCGGCCAGCTTGGCTTTCACGTCAATTTCGAGGGAATCGTGGCCGACGTGGAGCCGTTTGGCTTCGCCTGGAAGGCCGGGCTGAGGCAGGGCAGCCGGCTGGTGGAGATTTGCAAGGTGGCCGTTGCCACTCTCACTCATGAGCAGATGATTGACCTCCTGCGCACATCAGTCACCGTCAAAGTGGTTATAATTCAGCCGCATGAAGACGGTACTCCTCGAAGGTATGTTTTTACTTTTCTTAATTGTACAAAGCATTGATGTTAAGTATTTTCTGTCTTGGTACAGTGTAGACAAATAACACAATGGGTATGCATACCTTTGCATACTCCGTCTCCTTATAGTTAGTGGCATTTAAATTTCTACTGAAAACAGGTTTTATGTTAAAATATCTGCTGTGACTTTTAACAATTTAAGAATACAACTTTGACAATTAAAGCCTTGTAAAAACAGAAGAGTCTTGCTCTTGCCTCTTATATTGCTGAGGGGAATCGACTTGACATTTGCTCTTATGTAGAATATAATTAACATAAAGAAATGCTTACAGAACGTCATTGTTGGAATTTTATCCTGTTTTCTATGGAGAGAAACGTCCGACACAGCTGTAGAGTCACAAACGTGGCCAGTCAGCGTTTCTCACTAATGATAATGAGATGAGCTTTTAGATTAATGGCTCAAATCTCACCACTATTGTTTGACAGCTCACATTTGAAAATTGCTTTTTTTCCCCCTTTAACCTGGCATAATGTTTTTTTGAGCAATTAGGAAGTGAGGATTTTCCACGCGCCCTTAGGGAGGTTTTATTGCTCGTTCACAAAGAGAAGCCTATTCCAAACAATCGATCAAATTTATGAAGAGAGAAGACGTAAATCTGTGTAAAACACTTGTTCTGAGAGCACATCCGAGTGTTTTGTCTGTGAGGGACAGACCGAGCTGGGAAACCCGCCATCCGCCGCTCCTTCACACTCACATTTTTGACATCTTCGTTTTGCGTCTGTTTCAGGCTGACAGATTTGTGCAGCAGAAAATGCTGGTTCCCCCATCACTACGAAGAGTGCAGCTGAATGATTTGACTGTGTCTCACACTGTGTGATGCGAGGGAAGAATCCTGGCTGAGCAATCTCAGATTGGGTCATATGTAGGCTGCAAAATATCCAGAATAAGGTTAAACATCTGTGTGTGTGTGCGCTCCATCAAAGGCTTTCCTATTATCTGTCTTCAACTCTGTGTTCCTGCCTGGCAACAAAGATGTAACATATTTGCTCCCCCAGATGGTGGTCTCGTCTGTGACTCTGACGAAAAAGCTTCTCTGGCAGAACCACCGTCTAATCCTCTTACCACAATCAGCAATGATACACGATGATACAATCATAATCGCTGTTCAGGGAAAGAGAAAACCTGGCAAAACAAACATCAGCCAAAACTGGTCCTGTGTCCACAATGTCAGCTCAGCTCACTGGAAGCACTGGTTCCAGAGGGAAGTCTGCTCCTGACATCTTTTTTTTTCTGCCAGCAAAACAGTTTTGTTTTGGTTTGAGTCAAAAATAAAAATGAAGAAGAAATTGTTTTAAAAATGCATATGCGTAAATGTGCAACCGTCACATTTATTGACACTGGTTCAGATGTGATGTATGAAAAGCCTTGGTATTGTTCACATTTAAAGAGTAAAAAATCTGAGGTAAAGATTTTCCACAAAATCCATAGTGACAGATTTAATGCAGTAAGACTTCCACTATATCGTTTCACAATATTGGTGCCTTTAAGCGGGGGCATTTATCGTATCTTAATAATTTATTGTGAATTATTTCTTATCATGATATAAATGCCAATTTATTGTTTCCAATACATTTCAACTATTGATATTTAAGAAACTTAGAATTATTTCACTGTGTGTTCCTCAAAGCTTCAGTGTCAGTGAAGTTGAAAATGTAATCATTTCAAAAAGGAATGTTTTTTAAGAACAGTATTTGTGTTTGTGCCACTATTAATACTATGCTATGCATTCATAGACAATAAGTTACTTAAAAATAACTAATAAGTAGTTTTTTATCATGATTTTCAGGGTTTCCCCCAGAAAACTTGCTAAGCCCGATGGTCGGGGTGTCAAGATGGTCCACCGGTGGTCCACCGTGTTTTTGTATTAAAAAATGTTAAGGTGACAGGAAATGTAAAAGTATTACTGTGTAATTATATGTTACGGAAAAAGATCTCCAGTGAAATGCTATTTAAACCCACAACTAGTCTAAAAATAACAAATTTGTACTTCTGTTTAATCCAGATTAAGTCAGCGGCTCCATCAGTCCCCCCAGGGCTTCAGGGGCCCCATAAACACTAATATTTTAAAACAGACCACAGATACATACATTTAACACTTGTTTATCGAGATTATCAATGCTGTTAAATTTTATTCAATTGTTTAGGCATACATAAATTAAATTATTTTAAATTGTTTAACATTTAAATGCAAGATTTTAAGGAGCTGGCAAGTTTACTTAGTAAAACTTCAAAGAACAAAATTCATAGTTAGATTGTTTTGTTACCATAGCAACAATCTGATGATGTGAGTTTAATCTTTGAATTTACAAATACAAATGAGTAAACTGCGATTATGACTTAATGCTTTTTAAGCTGACCAATTAAACTACCCTCTTCTCCCATATTTCACTAAATCTAACACAGAAGCTGTTAGAGGTGCTGATATTTTTAGCAACAAAAGGGGCCCCTAAGTCAGATTCTGCTCAAGGTCTCATACAGCTTTGGACCGGCCCTCATGATGAGTTAAATCTGCTGCACTACGCAGAGATGAGCAACAAACGGGAGATTTAATTCAATGCTGCTAATGTGGCTTTAGTAGCTCTTCCGTTTCGTGTCTGTTGGGTTTTTAATAATCGTCACAGAAACTATTCTGGTTGGTCGAGTTTTTTTCTTTTGTCCTAGAAACATAAACAAGCAACGCTTAGCCTGGTGGCGGGTCTAGTAAAGCTTGGCGGGCCGCCAGGCTTACAATACACTGGGGGAAACCCTGATTTTTATTGTTACCACAAAAATATTGCGATAAAGATCCGTGCCAGAGTTCAGCGTTCAAGATGGATTATTTATTTATTTTTTTTACTACAACACTTAATTTCCCTTTTGGATCATTAAAGTATTTTTGAATTTGAACTTTTGTTTAATAACAAATCTAAATATATAAAAGGTTGTTTATTTTAACATATTTAAGTGCATATTGCAAACACATCTGCTTTATATAACATGACCAAATTGGGCAGTAATAAAGCTAATGTCTTGATGAGAATCCAAATATTCTGGAGAGTCCTGAGAATCTCTAAGAAGGTGAGAGGTCAAGAAAACAACTTTGAGAGTCCTCAGCTGTTTCTGCTGCTGCTTCTTTGAGTTGCTAAAATGTTGCCGTCTAAGTGCTCCAGTTTCTCCTCTTATCTCAAAGGAAAGGAATTCAGTCGGTCTCTGGGGACTAGAGAGATGGGGGGTCAGTCGAGCAACAATGGACCAGTCTCAGGAGCTCCAGACAAAGTCCCCTGGCTCCACAGAGCCACCATGACGGGGATCATGTTTTTACTAGCACATGTAGCTTCTTTATTAAACTATATTTTATTCCATTTCTCCTCACATGCAGGAGATATGGCACTGATATTAGCGGTACCTTTCATCCTATGGATTTAGACTGAGAGTTGGATGTGGTTTTAACAAAGAGCAAAATGAAACACTTTTCCATCGTCACTCTGAACGGCTTTAAACAAGTTCAACATGTTACCCTTTGGATCAAACTAATGGGAAAAAGATGGAGAAGATTAGGTCTTTGAAACAGGAATGTGATGCACAGAACATGGCAGTGATTGCATGTGGCCATGAGTTATGTGGGAATAAACAAAAAAATCAACTCAATATGCAATCTAGTGGGATATTATAGCACATTCAAATAGAAACAGACAGACTGTCATTGCATAACCAGGATTTTGACTTTGCCTGCAAGCTTTTTGAGTAACCTTACCTGGGTTTCAATATTTTGCCATTTGATTCTGAGGATTATTTTGGGAAAATGGCAGAGAACTATAATTTCTTCTGTGTTCAACCTGCTGATAATGAGTCCCATTTGTGACATTTAAATGTTCATTTGCAACCTTTACTTTGAAGAAGCATCAGACTTGTCATAGCGGATTTTCCTCCTGACCAAAGTAAAGCTGGATTTCTCACTTTCCATGCCAGCATCCAGTTGAAAGACGGCATCTCTGCTAAACCAAAAACCTGTGTCGCTAATTGCTGCTGCTTAATCCTCTCATATCCTTCACCCGAGCGGCTTCCACCCCCCCGCCCCCAACAGTTCGATTTACCGCAAAGATAAAAATAAAAATCAGGGTTAATTTCTCTCTCATTCCCTTTTTTCAACACTTTTTATTTAAAGAAGCTTTTATTTAAAGAACTTTGCAGGTCTGTTCTATTCATAAGCTGCTAAAGAAGCTATTTGTCCCATCAGCTTCTTTCTGATGTTGTATTTTAAATTTTTAACACGACTTTAGCTTTGACTTCAAGTAGCTGTGTTCAAACATCACTTACAAGATAAATCACTTTTTATGTCGGAGGTTATAAATATGTTGAAGAAATTTGAGTTCAGATAGGAAAACGTATTAAATCTTGCATAAAGTGATGAGGCTAGTTGGTTAAAACAATAAATCAATAACAATACATATTGTGATAGAAAGGTGATCTGTATCAATAGATAAATTGATCCAGAACTGCACAGCCTTCTGGGGGATGTAGGCAAAGGAAAAACTTTAGTTGCTCAAGTTCTGACGACCAGCTAATCTACGTTGGTGAAATCAACTACCTCACTCACTCTTTGGTTACCTAGCAACTCACTCACTCTTTGGTTACCTAGCAACAACTTGCTGAGTAACTTGGAGCAGTTTAACGTTTCTCCACTTTACCTCACAAGTGCTTAAAAATAAACAACAATGGGGTGAAGTCAAAACTGTAGATAAAACAGGAAAGTTGACGCCACCATTTCGATGAATGTTTAAAATTAAAACCTAATCAACAATTATTGATACTGACCGATGTGAATTGCTTATATCGTGATGTGTTTTCCAATCATATAATCAAGCTGTATTTCAAATGCTTTGACATGGAAATAAAAAACGGAAAAGGTTAGAAAATGGAATGGAAGAAAATGGAAAACTGCCATTTAAATGAATCAAAGAGTAAAGAAATTGTAAAAGACGAAGTTCCAGGGCGATCAACTGTTAGCAGTCAGCTTAATACCCTGTAGTTTAAACTAATATAAACCTGTGAAATGACATCAACCATGCTCTTTCTGAGGCAAAAAAAAAACAACATGAAATATGGAGGAATTGTGTGATGCAGTCCTGTCATGCATAGCTTCACAGGTTTCAGAAGTGGGAGGACTCAATGGAGCACAGATGTGAAGCAGTTCTTGGAAACTGTGTTTATGCAACTCGATATTAGTTCCGTGATTCACAGAAAAACTAAATCTTTGAGTACTTTTCAGTTTTTGCAATACATGTTTGAGTCTGCAAAGAAAAACGCAGCAGTGACTGTTTTTGCACAACATTTCTCCCACTTTTAATAGATTAATAATAAATTAGTTTTGGAAAATGTCCTGAGAATATTTCCATCCATATGGAAATAAAGATTATTCTGAGTATATAGAGAATATCTTGGCTTTCTTAAATCCTCTGCTGTTAATTTGAACACAACTTTGTCCACTTCCTCTTCACCTCCTCTTCTGCAAGCATTCAGCTTTTCTTTAGCAGTTATCTAAACACTCATTTCCTGCAGTTTCAAATTGATTTATACAGAGAGAGAAAGAGAGACTCCTCTTATACATTTAAAAACAAACATATTCTCCTCCCATCAGATCAACTGAAGGTTGAAAGCTCACACTGGTGCTGATGAAAAATTTCTCCAGAGGATTTCATCCTTTTACTGCTTAAATATTCTGGTGCAGAAATCACAGCAAGCGACAGAGTTTGAGACTTTTGCAGGCTGTTACCAGGGCTTAGCCTTTAGCTGGGAGTAATGGCGCGTGGCTACTAAGCATGACCACACACTCTCAGTTAATCAAGGTAATGAGGGGATTAGCAGCTTTGTTTAAAAACAATTGACCAACAGTCTGGGCAATTTAGCATCCAGAAATTAAAACTGACCGGAGTTCAGAGACTGAGACTTCGGGTTGTAGAATGAAAGGAATGGGAAAACTGATTCATTTATGGAATAAATACTGAAAATAGTCTGTGGATACTGCTAATATCCTTGGCCAGTCTAACGGAATCACCGCCTTGATATGTTGGGACTGTTTTTGCAGCCAAAAATGTAGTATGCATTTACTACATCTCTAAAACTGTAGGATAAAGATGAACTGTTCAATTTTTATTCAAAAGCAAGCATAAAGTGATGCTGATCTTCCTTTTTTGCGTCCAGTATCTCCAGTGGGAGGTCAGCTGTAAACAGCCCAGCCACCCACGGTCTAGCAGCTTGATGAAAGGTTCCCTCTGAGAGGGATTACCCGCCCCCTCCGCTGCAGCCTTTTCAATCAGAGCGTCCACCTCAAGCACCACTGTTTGTACATGTATGACCACAGCAAAGTATACAGAGCTCTTCATCCTTCAGTACATCCTGGAAAATAGAGTGAGTAGGGGGCGAGGGCTGTGTAATCATCTGGCTCATACTTGAGATACTGATGGAGAGCTGGCAGAGCGTCCAGGCTGTTTAACCTCAACCCACCACCCAGTAAACCCACCTTCACTTCACACATCCACGGCTCTGCCCAGGCCAGAAGATTAATGCTGCATGAAATGGCATCATAGGCCTCTTGTGAGATATCCTCAGGATTGTGAGAGTACCGGTAATAAAAATGGAGGGACAAATCGCCTCCTCAAAGCCTCAAGGAAAACTCCCATTAAATTCCTCTTTATAGTTCTTTGTAATTAGGATACGCCAATACTGACCCTGTGTGCATGTTTGCCTCTGTTTGACATGTATTGTTGTGATCAAATTGGCAAGTGTGAATTAATCTATCTAAATATCGCCTTTAAGTTAAATATATAAAATGTTGTGAAGAAAGAAGTTGCACCTGCGTCTTTCTCAGAGTTTTTTTGTGTCGTTTCCTTCCGTGCTTCTTGGGGCAGCGGCCCCACTGGTGAACAGGTTTTTCAAAGGATTTGGTTCATTTGACACACAGTGCGGTGTGAAAGCGAATCTCTCTAGATGAAAATGTGACAAATGTTGCAATTTTGGTCCCTAATCAAACTGAGTCTACCGGACTAAGTGTGTTTCATGTTACTCTAGTCAGTGCTTTTGGAAAAAAACTCAGAAGATTAAAGGTTTTATTTCCTTCTTTAGCCTCTGGTGCAACTTGTTGATGACTTTTAACCTTGATGATATTTTTGATTCCTTTTCTTCAGGGGCTGTTCCGAACTTTACCGAATACCAATGGTGGAGTACAAGGTGGACAGTGAAGGCCAGCCCTGCGAGTACAAGACGCCCTTCAGGAGAAACACCACCTGGCACCGGGTGCCGGCCACTGCTGGGGCGCCTCTGTCCCGGGGTTCGCCCACTCAGGGTCCTGACCGGCTGCAGTGCCAGCAGATCCTCCAGCAGCACCAGGCCGTCATCCCGCGAAGCACTTCCTTTGATAGGAAGCTGCCAGATGGCTCCAGGTAAAACTTTCTGTTCTCCCAACCAGAGCTCTAAATACAACTAGCTAAAAATAACTCAGGAGAAGGTTTTCATCTCAAACCAGATGAGGATCAGCCCAAACATAGTGAACGCATCCATTCCTCAGGTCTGAGCGTAAAGCAGATCATAGGAGTGAAGAATGCGAAAAGCTGCACCTCATGTAAAATCCTCTGTTTGCCTTTGAGACATCTTCACTTGAATGTATTGAACTGTTTTTGTTTTGCCTACTGCAAGACTCCCCTGTGATCCACCAGTTATTTTTCAATTTTGATTCGGCCATTCCTGATGTTTACTTTTATTTTATTTTATTAGCGAACTCTCCTGTTTCTTTTGGGTCCAAGACCTCTTTTACCAACTAGTGAACTAATTCCCAGCAATGGACAACTGCAATGTTCCGCTTTCAGCCAGCTGACAGTCAGTTCCCAGCAAAACTGCCTCATCAAACAACCTTTAAGCTAAAGGAATCATTATAGATAGATAGATAGATATAGATAGATAGATAGATAGATAGATAGATAGATAGATAGATAGATAGATAGATAGATAATGATAGATAGATAGATAGATAGATAGATAGATAGATAGATAGATATAGATAGATAGATAGATAGATAGATAGATTGGTCCCTTAGCATTCTTACATTTTCATAAAACACTCAAAGACATAAAAAACAATTCTGCAGTGCCTCTATTTCTGTTGTACTCCTTTTAACAAAATGGTTCATTTCTGTACCAAAACATTCTTCCGGTTAGTCTGACTAGTCTGACTGTTAAGCTGCAGTGAAAATGATATGTGGTTAATTATCCTGTTAGGATGGTTGGAGAACTATCTTACAAGTTTGTCAGACAAATCAAGAGAGGAAACAAAGATTTTAAGACATTTGTGCTCAGGGGTTTTCATGAGAACTACGATCAAACGTCACCACCCCCGATTCTGTGCGAGCAAATCTTTGAACTCTGTTTTTTTCGCATTTAGAAAAGAGCCACAGGGACACTTTGAGGAGCTGTTATTGTGTTCACTTATTTGCATACATACAAACGGAGCATTTTAGTCCAATGAATTCACAGCCCTGCTTTCATCTCCCTTCAGATGATAAGGCCACACTCAGACTTTGTTCCTGTCCTATTTTGGACATCTCCATTGAGCCATGTAAAGCAGTGATTTGTTCAGACTAATGAAACCCCTACAGTCATGATAACCTTTCCAGTGTGTCACACCGACCCCCCCCCCTACTCATCCTCCCCGGTGTTGCCTGCTCTGACTATACTTGGATAATGGCCGCCTTCCCTGTCTAATCAGGCTCTCTGAAAGTGGGAGAACTCCCATTCTCCCTCGCTCCCTTTTTCGCCGTTCTCCCGTCCTCTTCCTTGCACCCTGCTGAGGAGGAGGTGATAGGGACACTGACACGGCTCGGCTCATCTCATCCAATTACTACAGAAACAAAGACAGTGCTCTTCCCCGGACCACGACGTGTAGCGCCCCAGAGGGGGGTGGTTGGTTGTAAAGGAGGCGAGGGAGAGAAAGAAGGAGTTTTATTATACAGGAGCATATTCTATAGGCATAAATCAACATAAATTATGTTGTATTTCCTTTAATAGTTTGACTAATTGAAGAAGAAGAAGATGTAATGGTTAGTGATGACTCTCAATCATTTTAAGTGCGGCAAAGCTGTGCTGATGACTAAAACCATTAGGAATTGATGGCAATGAAAGTACTAGCAAATCAGAAAAGGCTTTAAATGTGTAACTTTTATTTCTCTAAATGGGAGCAATAACTGAAGACAGAAACTTGGCAGGAAGTCTCTCCGTCTCTCTTGAGGAAGGATCTACAGCAAAAAGCGGACATATTTTACAAATTCACATTTTGAATGTTTTTGTACTTCGATTTCGGTTTTTACTGCTTCTGAAAAACAGCCCAACTACTTAAAAAAAACCCATCCACCCAGCTTTTGGAAATAATCAAATATTCTTTGGTTTACGGAAATGAGCCGTTTCAAAAACCTTTGGAATGTAACGTCACAAATGAACAGGCACTGACCCTCGCCTAGCAACCCCAGTGAAGCCCAGCCTGTTTCCAAGCAACCCCAGTAGAGTTCCGCCCGTCACCTAGCAACCCAAGCTGAGTTCCAAGATATTTGGTCAGCTGGAAAAGACAAATGTTTTGTTGTTGAGTTACCCTCCAGAGGGACTTTGCTTTTCAAAAATGTACAGCTGTATTATTGTGCATCTGTTTGAAGCCATTTTCAGATACGAGTGTAAATGTTGACCAGACTAAAATCTCAATTTCTAAGAATGATTTTGTAAAAAAAAAAAAGTGTAATGAACATGATTTTTTCACAGCCATAGACTTATCCTAACTTGCTCAAGGTAGCATAATAGATCACCTTTAAAACTGCCACCATGAAGTTCAATCCCAACCTAACATCAATTTGAATCGAGAGTCTGTGCTATATAGAATATGTCTATGTTACAAAACCAGAGAGCACCTTCAGACGATATTGCACCACAGAGAGGAATATTGCATTTGATATCCCCCTTCTCAGAACATCTTATCTCTAGGGGAGGAGGAAAAGGAGAACAAGAAGGCAGATGCTGCTGTTTCAAATTAAAGCGCAAGGACTCAGCGGAGGAGAGGAAATGTTGCGATCAAACTAATGCGTTTGATGATGTGTGCAGGGATTTCTTTTGTGACGGCTTATTTTTCTGTTGAAGAAAAGCATGCAGATGACAACGAAGAACTAATTTGTTATCCTCTGTAGTAACTAAAGTATTCTTAAAGTCTAAATAAAACATACTTTTACTATACATATGTACTGTGCCTTGCTGTCAAGTTTTTTTTTTGACTTCACAACCACAAACTTCAATGCATTTTATAAGAATCTTTTGTTTGTGATATTTCTTTTAGCAATAACAAATCTGCAGAAATCTATTTGGCCTGGTTTTGTATTGGAGTCAATACTTTGTGTAGAAAAAAACTGATGCAATTACAGCTGCAAGTCCTTTGGGGTTTGTTTCTACCAGTTTGCACAAACACATTTATGAAAAATATCTCAAGACTAGTCAGATTGATCAGGGAGCCTCTGTGAACTTTCATTTTGAGGTTTTGGCAAAGATTCTCAGAGAGCTTTTACATAATAAACCATTCCATTTGACCTAAAATAAGGTTGGCCAAGGATCCACATTTCAAGAGCCAAAATCTTGTATGTTTGAGATATTCTGCAGTCCTAAATTGAATCTGTATTTTTCTAAGAATTTTATGACCTACTGAAAATAAATAGTATCTGAATAGTTGGCCATAAGCCATTAAGTTGTACCTACTCTGGCGTATTCTGTCAGGATTCACCCTGTTGATTAAAATAATCCCTGCCGCAGTTTCACAATAGTGGGACCTTGTGTTTATGACTTTAGTTCTCAGACACAGTGTGTTTTTACACGTAGGCTGTAAATTTATGGCCCGTACCTGAGAGATCCCCAACCGCTGGGCCACAAACCAATACCAGTCCATACGTCTTTTAGTACTGCAATGCAGAGAAAGAATCAGTTGTTTGTTTTTGTTTTATGTTCAATCATAAGATGACCATAAAGCGGATTCGCTTAATAACATAATCCTCTTAGTAAAAGTTCCTTTTAGCTCACTTGAGACACTGAGAATGTGAGATGTGACGGTATTTTGAATGCAGCAAGATGGGAGCAGGAAGAGCAGTTGTGTCACTGCAAAGAGAATCCAGGCCTCCAACATGTTAAAAAGTATAAACTTTATTGGTTATGAAGACATTTGCATGGCACTATAAGCTGAAGGGAAATGATGGGCATTTTTTAATCTTCAACAAAAGTTAGCAGTGAGCTACTTCAATGGTTATAGAAAAAACATTTGAAGAAACAATGACAATAAAAGAAATGACCAAACTTCAAGGCAAGAATCTACAGCTTGTGTAAATTCAGAATCTCCTCATGCTACATGCATACATAGAGTCGCCATCTGGATTACTTTCTTTCTGCGGCTTATAAGCAGAACTAATCTCTTTTGTGTTTATCTTTGAAGAACAAGACGCCTGCTTTCTTACTGACAGCTCCAACATTTTCTATGGAGATTATCCCAGGCGCTCACATGCAAAGGAACTATTTTCTGCTGTGACACCAAGTGATAGTGATGCTAATGTTTGGGTAATATGTTTTTCAAGGTGCAGTCTCGGCAGGTTTTGCATATTTTTTAAAATAAATAAATTTACAAGGAGAGTGGATTAGTGCTGAAATGATTCGCTTTTATCTTTTATGTCAGTCAGACAGAAATGTCCAACATTAGCAGGGTTTTTTTTACTAACCTCCGGTGTTTTTTACAGGACTTTGCAGGACATGGAGAATCCCCAGGTCACTATATGCAACAAGGGAGACCAGCACTACCGCAGCTCACCCAGTAACCAATCCTCCTCCAGCGATCCGGGTCCATGCGGCAGCAGCAACTGGTCCCAGCAGCCTGGATATGATGGGTAAAAGAAACATAAATGAGTTACTTTTCCTTTTTGATATAAAATAGTCTCTCTATGATTATATCTTCTTTTTTCTTGCTGTTGTGAATGCAGCTTCAATCAGTGCGCGCACTATTTCTAAGACCTGGCAATTTTACAAAATGATGGCAATTTTTCTGCATGAAATGACCAAATCATCAGTGCGCTTTTGTTGTAACACATTTTTTACAGGAAATAATCCACCAGAAATGTTATACTGTGCTTGCTACGGCTTAGCAACACAGAAGACCAGATGGTGTTTTATGAATATCATGCATGAGATTTTTTATTTCTTCATATTTCTTGGAACATTTTGGAGCTTCTGCTTTGTTTTGTTTTATTTCAAACATTAACACTGTCTCATATGCATTTCAGTTCAGTATTTTTAATTATTCTTACTTTAAAATCTTCTCTGTACACAGCCTTTGAAACCAAAATGTTCTAAAATTAATTATCTTATTCATTATAAATTTATAAGCAGAACGTTACTTGGCCTAATCTTATCAATTTAATAAGTTTGAATAGATGCCTGGATTATTGCATCTGAGACTGCAGACAGTTCCGGCATGATTTTTGTCAATCTTGACTCAAATTCAACACCTAGATCTGTGAATTAATGATTCTAGGCCTTCATTAGAGCTGCATCCTCCCTCTTCTTTGCCTTTAAAAGCCTCAAACTTTCTCTGAACTGCTGAGGACCGCTGAGGCTTCTCCAGACCAGATGACTGATCTCCAGTTATCGTCTTTGTTAAAGATAACGAGACACCCTGGCCCTTGTAACCCCGATTAGCCCTCGAAGCGATAATTAAGACCAGCATTGAAAAATGTGATTTTTCTTTCCCTTTTGTCAAGAGCAAGGAACAGCTTGGCATGTTGAGCGGAATGAAAACAGGCCTCTCGCCAGAGCTGTCTGGCAGCTTCCTTATTCTTTTATAAGCTCAAGTGATTTGACCTTAAAGAAACTTGAGCTAATTGCTTTAAATCCGCGGTAGGTCTTTTGAAGCCTTTCTTTGACTAGGAAACAAAGCTCACACAATAGACTGAAAATCAGTTTGAGCCTTTTTTGTGCCTTTTTTCAGGTGTCCCTCCCCTGTACTGCATGAGCGGTGGGCGACATCCAAGGAGGCGATGGAGAGATTCGCAGGGAGAGAGAGCCCACCCTGGAAAGAACCAGATCTGCAGGTGAATCTAATCGAGATTCAAGTTTATTCTACATAAAGAGGCCGTATAGTAAAAGTAAAGTAATGTAGAGATTTTATTATTTATGGGTTATTTTCTTTTAAATATTGTCTTTCATGGTTCTCCACAGAGGCCAAATGGCACATACCCTCCACGAAGATCCTGAATCCTCTGAAGCAAAGGGAAGGAGGAAAGGACTCGCCAAACAAGCTTTCCAGGGTGAATGTCTTCTCTGCAGCCATTTAGGTTGACTCAAGCTGACAGCATGACATTTAAGCATATTCTCTACATTGTTAGGTTTCTGGGACTCAATGGTAAAAAAAACCCCATACCAATCTACATTCTTCATCAGTCTCAATAACTCCCTAAGCAAGGACCCTATGTACGTTTTTCACAATTAAGATTAGTATCACTAAAGATTGTTTTTTTTTATTATTGACATGTTATGTTTTTAACAATTTAAGTAAAACAAAAAAGATGCAAGAAATTGGAACACAATTTATTTCTAATTCTACTGTACAAATTTGTCCTGCAGCATTTGGGAGTTTAACATGCAACCGGATGTTGCAAGTGGTTGTTTAAAAAGATTTAAAGGGAAAGAAAAATAGGGATTCAGAGTTTCTGAACCACTTTGAGTGTAAATTTTGCCACAACCAGAAAACTTCCTCAGTGGGAAAAACAAAAAACTCAGAGTGAGGCGAGAGAGAACAGCTGGTTCATCCATCTAGGACGTCAATGTTTCGATTATTTTACCTTTTGGATCCTGCTGGAACCAAACTAATGCAAAGTAGTTTGCGTTAGTATCTCTGAGAAAAGGTTACTCAGAGATGCAAGAATTTCACAAAGCAAGTAGTGCAAACAAATCTGTTGAATGAGAATACAGATTAAGATCTTTAGAGTTTCAAACCTTTAACTTAGCTAAAGTTGACTAATGGATTGATTTAAAACAAGATATATCAAAGAAGAGACATTCTTTAGAGCTTAACATTTAC
Organism: Poecilia picta; assembly: GCA_033032245.1. Taxonomy (NCBI): domain Eukaryota; kingdom Metazoa; phylum Chordata; class Actinopteri; order Cyprinodontiformes; family Poeciliidae; genus Poecilia; species Poecilia picta. Next base: position 8,932,902 of record CM065367.1, read on the forward strand.
ATTCCGATAAAGATGAGCAAATGTTGACGATTCAGGAAGTTATTATGACTAATCTAAAAGATCTGTTGAGTATTTTCTTTCTTTTCAAATGTTTTGAAAGAGAGCAGTTAAATGTAAGATGAAGGTCAGATCGGAGTGTTTTGTGCATTACAACAGCCTCAATGTTTTTAAAAGCTGTGCAGCAGTTTCAGACCTGCTTTGCTCCTCATGTGTGTTTGATTTAGAAATGGACTTAACAGCCATCAGGAGCTGAACTAGGCTGCTATTCTCTCGCTCTTTCCAGTTGTCACATATCCTTCATCAGCAAGCAACCGTGTGCCTCATCCCATCACCATTTCTGGCCATCTCACACTTTTCTAGGGCATATTTTAGTAAAATTGTTAATATTTTATTAGCCTTAGTCTCCTAGTAGCCTGTCTATTTTATCTATATTTTCTTTTTTCTTTTACCGTTTTTTTGACTCAACATCAACTCATCTTCTTCCTTATCCAACTAATTGCTCCTTTCTGTCAGTTGGTGCTTTAAGCTATGTTTTCATTAACCCAGGCTTTCTACATTAAAGAAAAAATCAAACCTTCCTCTTGGCACAGTTTCTCCTAATGCACAGAGCTCTTTCTTTCCCCCCATTTGCTTTTGATTTGATGTGATTTAAGTTGCATCCACGATTTTAACAATGTTGAGCGTAGTATAGTAAATAAAGAGTGTCAGGTCAATTTCATGTAATTCATAGTTTATTTTCTCAGTCTGAGATTTACTAGTATCACATTTTACTCAGTCTTTACTTTGGTTATCTGTTAGACTTCCTTCAAATTAGTTTAAAATCACACCATGAACTTAAAATAGCGACGCAGTGTGTTCGAAACAGGGCTGTAAAATCATTAACGCTCTTATTTTTAAATGTTTCCTGTACATATACCTAGTCTACCCTGATGTCTGACAGGCTCATCTCTTGTAATAACATCAGTCAGAGTGGAATCAGACCAAACCCTCATCGTCTGGCACAGCGAGTCCGTTAAAACAACTATAAGAACAATCTGCAATTACCTGACCCAGTTTCATTTCTCGTTTCCCTTCACCCCTCTCGCCCTTTCCCTCTCTCCACCAGACTGGCGATAAAAACTCAAGCCACTCTAGTAGCAACACTCTCTCAAGCAACGCCTCCAGCAACAGCGATGATAAGCACTTTGGCTCTGGAGACCTGATGGACCCGGAGATGCTGGGCCTCACCTACATCAAAGGCGCCTCCACAGACAGCGGCATAGACACGAATCCCTGCGTGCCCCCCGGCGCCCGGGTGTTGCTGCAGGGCAGGGTCGGGGAACAGGGACACCCCTGGGTCTCTGAGCACCACGAGGACGAAATGACAGAAGAGGATCATGGGAAACTATACTTGCAGCAAGGCTTCGCTTCAGCCATCATGAGTAGTCACGTGACAGAGGGCAGCATTGGAGACCTCAGCGAGATTTCGTCTCATTCAAGGTACGAACAAATGAAGGTTAACGCTTTAATTTCTTCCTAATGGCAGCTAAACTTTACAACAACAATGTTTTTCTGGGTTTGCGGAAGCATTGGAACAAAAAACTGACGGCTTTTAACACCTTAACGTTTGAAGTTCACAAAATGTTAACTAAGCTAAAAAAAAAAGATAATTTGCCTTGGCCCAGCCTCGAAAAGCATCAAATGAAGATGGGGAATTCCTCCACCATAGGACTGGAATAATCAATGCAAATAAAAGGCTGAACACTTTTGTATTTTCAGTATCATTTTGATTCAGTTCACTTTTATATTGCACAACAGGTCCACTTCACATCAAGGAACAGTAGTACTACAGTATATATCCAACTGCATCCAGTTCAGTTTGACCCAAGAACAAAAATCCACCCTACTTAGTGCTGTTTATTTAGCAGCAATGGCTGAAGGCCCTTTCCAAGAAGGAGTCACAGGTAATCACACAATAGAAAAACCAAGAATACTTTCTGTAGAAAAGAAAAGCAGAATATTCTGAGTTAACAGTAGCAAGCACTCTACTTTCTTTGTAAAGAAATGCAAAGAAATGTGGATCTGTACTGTCTTCATAACGAAGCCCATCCAGCTTTTGTGGTAGATATATAAACCTTCATCACCAAGTTCAGAAACAAGGTACAGGAGCACAGAGTGTTTTTGGTTCTGGAAGGAGATGCAAGCTAAAATACTGAAACAGGTACTTAAATAGTCACAGAAGCACCATGTCTACCTTCTGTAAAAATAATAATAAAAAAGAGAGATCATGAGTCAGTGGTTGGTCTTTGATACTTTTTCATCTTTATTGGTAATTACTTTGCTCTGTGTTTGCTGAATCCGAGCCGGGTCACTGAACTGATTTGTGTGTGCTGGAAATTCACACCCTTTATTTTGCTACATAGCTCACAGCAAAATCCTCTGTTCTGGAATACATCGGCGCTCGCACACAAACACCACGACCGCCAAACTATTGAGCCCGATACTAGATCCGTTCTGCCAGACACACGCAGAAAGAATTACATGCACAACTAATGGTCTGTGTCTGTTCATTGACCTTCTCCTCACCTGGTGGTGCTTAGTGTCTGCTGAGCTACCACCCGGCTTATCCAGCTGTGCTGAAGCCGGCGGTGGCCGCTGCTCTCCGCCTGAAGCAACGCGGGGGGGTAAGGGGGCCTTGTGTGATCCCAGTTCCCATCGCCAGACTGCGGTTCATGTGACGGAAAATGGGGGAGGGGTGTTTTCATTCACGCTTTGCAAAGAATAAAAGAGGATTTATTGTTTTAACCAGCAATCTAAACTCAGACTAGGTTGGTTTAATGTTGGAGTAAGGAAAGAGGGAAAAACTTTGCCTTGATAACTATTGGAAAATATTCGGTTTTATATAATTTATTCAGGAAAAAATGCTTTTCAAACCAAACTCGCGCTTTGTGAAAAAGTAGTTACGACCCTTGGCTGCGATAACTGGTTTTTAAGATAACTTGCAATTAATTTGGTTGAATTGTTGTCCTGCTGCGTGTCAATTTAACGTCAAATGTTCTTCTTTAAGATTTTCTAGTAAAGAGCTGAATTTATTATTTTAACAATTATGGCAAGTTTTCCCAAGTCCAAAAGCAGAACCCAAACGTCAGAATCTCTTTTTAATTAAATGTCCTCAGTTTTTATATCGGATACAATAGGACACGCCTTCAAGAAAAAAAAAAAAAACACATTTGTCTGTCAGTTTAGAGAATATTCTTCTACAAAGTTCTTGGAACCATTGAAAGGAGTTTTACTCCAAATGGAAGATGAGCTTTTTTGATCTGCTGGCAGTGGTTTTGGTCTTGGCGCTCTTCTATAGAAGTCATCTTTACCCATAGATGTTGTTCTTTATGTTTTTGTGACGTCCTTAATAAACTGTCGACGGGCTCCTGAAGTAAATTTGGTGACTCCTGGTAAAATTCTCGACGGTTCGATGTTTTCTCCATTTGTTAATAATGGCTCCCAACCTGGCTTTGCAGAAGTTCCAAAACTTTAGAAATAGCTTTTTTACCCTTTTTCAAATAAATTTGATTAATTTGTCACGTGATTGGTAATTTTGGTAATTGGTAATTTAATGGCTTCCTTTCATTTGGATCGTGTTACTGTATTACTTTTGGAGATTTTTTTAACTGCAGAAATAATATGAGTTATCACATCATTTCATAATTTAACAAAATGTGTGAATATTTCTACAGATAGGTTGGTTAGATAGCTCCTTGCCTTAAGTAAATAAAATTATACCTGGAAATCTGATTTTTTTTTCTACTTACCCAGGCTTTCTTTATCTAAACTTAAAATGTTTACAGAATGGAAATCAGAAAGGGAGCAAAAATGGTTTTACAGCACTGCACGTTTTAGACTTAAGCTAAATTAAGAGAAAATAAATGAACATTTGTGGTTGCTAGACCATGATTACATCCAGCCAAAAGGGGCAGGCATTCCTCAGTGACCCTCAGAAATAAAAAGGCTTGAAAATCTCTGGTTTTCACACATTTGATGAGCGTTCAGCATTCTCAGCAAACAGAAGCAAACAAACCATCATTTCTTTGGACATATTTTAAAGTTTTACAGCTTTGAGGTTGACATCTTTATGGAGTTCATTATTGTCTGACTTTTATTTGAGCAGTCATAGTGAAAGTCCTTGGCAGCCAAGAGACATGAAATCCTAGCTGTCGGCCATCATCATAAACGGAAAATTAATAAAGGGAAAACCCCAGCTGAATGTGGGACTCTGATAATGACGGCATGCTTATTTTTAAATCACTGTGATTTAAAGCATATTCTCAAAGCACATGAAGCCATTATGAGTTGGGGAATGTTTCGACCTCCCTACTTACAATGATTAGATTTTGTCACAACAGAACAAAGCTGGTGCTGGGGTAATATTTCTGTCAGCAAACAAGTCATTACTTTGACCAACCAATCTTAATTTCAAGGGTGAATTCACCCCAATAACATGATTAGAAACAGTTTTCCGCATACATGGAAGCGTGTGAGTTGCTTTGCTCGTTATGCTTGGAGACCCTTAAATCAGCAGGGGTCAGAGCAGCAGATGTCTGAGGAACCTCTGCATAGCACCGAGAGCAAGAGGAGGAAATGCCTCTTTGTGGTTGAATGCACTGAACCATAAATGCGGCCTGTCATTTGATATTTGATGAAATATTGAAAGGACAAAGTTCAGCAGGAATACGAGCATGACAGACTGGAACCGAGTCGTCTCATGAAGTAGGTTAAAGGGGAGGTACTTTTATTTGGAGGGGATTATGTCATCCTAGCTGGCTGCAATGCTGACCATTCATGAACCATTGTGAGGTTAGGGCTGGACAATATGGCAGAAAATATTATTCCAATTTAACCGTTTCATATCAGTCTATCAGTAATTATTTGTTAGCTTTACCGTTTCATATCAGTCTATCAGTAATTATTCCTTAGCATTTTTATTTTAAATATCTGAAATACTACCAAACCTGTGGTTTGATCTTTACTGTTTCATCCAAAGTTTTCACTCCACACCGTCGTTTATTTTTGTGCAGTTCTGAGGCACGGTGAACAAAACTTAACTTGCTGCGGCGTCAGGTAACGAAAGAGTGAGCGAGTTAGGTTATGTTCACAGTGCAGGCTTTAACACCCTTATTTTTTGTGAAATCTGATTTTTTTTTAATGACTTGTATTTGTCTCACCCGTGAACTGCAAACGACCTTATTGATACACGTCAATCACAATTTACATTGATAATATTAATAATACATCAAACCTATCCAGCACTTTTTAGGACATTAAAAGGTGTGTAAATAAATATATTTAATATGTTGTTATTGATTTATTGTCCAGCTCTATCTGACAATAAATCATCCATTTGACTAATTTCCATACATCTGCCGGGTTGTGTTGCAAGCATCCATGATTTTTTGCTTCTTTTTTATTATTATCACCATTTTTTATGTTTTGTATTTGTTTATTTCATTTCACTCATTATTTTGGTCATGTTTGAGTTATGTTATGCTTTATTTTTGCTGTTTGATCAGTGGCTCACACCACTCTGGCAGTCCCCTGGCCCGCGGTGCCAGGTACTGTATGTCCGCTGACTCCTCCAAGGTGTACACCATCCCCCAGACGAGCAGCACAGGGCCCGAGCCGGGGCCCAGCTCCGAGGCCTGTGGACAGACACGCACACAGTCCAGCTGCAAGCTCCCAGAGAGCATGAAGACAGCTGATGATGATGGTGATGATGGTGATGCCCACTGCACTGAGGGACCTCCCAACATTTCAGAGTGTGGGTGAGTGTGTGAGAGACAGAAAAGGTCTCGAGAGTGCACGAATGAGGTCATCAAAAAATGAGGACAACGTCACAAAAGCAACTTATTTATGTGGTTTGAGTCGATTTTTCAATTTTTTTTTAATCATGCAGAGCTAAATAATTTCCTCGTTTCTTACCGTCTTTGTCAAGTTAAAAGCCTAAAGATTTTAGTCACAGTTTGATTAGAGATGCAGAAAGCAGTCAAACTATCGATTATTTTAGTAATCGATTATTCGGACGATTAATCGGAGAGAGAAATTGCCACGTTTTGCAAATTTTTCTTTTAATCCCGTCTGCCTTTTTATATAACATTAACAATGAATTAAATGTTTTATCACCTAAAATGCAATAACATAGCAGTTCTTTAGTGTACACTTGATCATTGAAAATTAATTGAGTCTTTTTTTTGCAACAACCAACTGCAAATCGAAAGATGTTTTATAGGAGATTTTTTTTTTCTTTACAGAATTTGAACAGGTGAAGGTAAAATTAGGCTTCTTGAGGAGTTCTGGGTTTTACAGATCACCTGTAAATAAGTGTTTTCTACATCTTAAATGCAAATGTATTTCTTGTACCGTTCTGGAGTAATTACTGCTCTGAGAATTTCAGCAATTGGCTTTTCTAAGAGTCTGTATACTCTGGTTAATAATTAGTCGATTACTAAATCAATGGACAATTATTTCACTGATCAATTAATTCAATAAATCATTTCAGCCTTTTTACATGAATTAAAAGTCATTCTGATTTAAAACTGCAACTGGTAAGTTATGAGCTGGTTGGAAAGCTGTTAAAAATAAAAGCAAACAACTCATTGGATATATTTTTGTGTAAAAACTATTTAATGACAGAATATTCTGCAACCGTGGCATTTTCATATTGGCCCTTGCCTTTTACAAATGTATGCATCGGCGGAAAATAAGAACATTTTTTAGCATGATCCTTAAGACAGAGCTAAAGTGCCATGAAGATATGTTTAATACAAGGTGCGAGCTTTGGTATTTAAGGCTCAGTGCCTGTGATTATTTCTGCCTGATAGAACCAGGTGTGAAGCCTGCTGTTGGACCAGTTTCCTTTCAGACCCTCTGCATTGTCTTTCCCACTCAGAGCTTATAAACTGGCCTTGATTGAAGCCGACAGCCACAAAATAAATAAGCTCAATGAAGCTGCTGACATAATACACTTGACACATGTCACATGTCGTTATTGATCACTCATCTGATCTCAGGTCCCTGTGGATTGCGTTGCTGGGTCTCTGACAGATCAGCTTCTCTGCTGCGAGACAAGCGACGATCTGTCACACCCCTCCACAGAGCAGCGACCAGAGAAACGTATGCAGTCATTTAGAAAAGTTCAGAAAGTCCCCTTTCTCTTTAGAAGTTGTATGAGGATTGATGGCTGACTGCATCTCCCTGATAATTAAATGGCCCGCTGCAGGAGAGTTAGATGTATGTAAGTACTCGTTTGAGGGTGTTAGAGACAGCTCTGGGCATGTTTTGGAAGAGCGAAAGTGAGATCTGCCCTCGAAGAAACCCCCAGCTTCGGCTTCCGAGTAATCCAATTGAGGCTGTGAAATTTGCTGTGTGATTGATCGCGTGCACTGAAGCCTTCTTCTGCCGACTTATGAAAAAGCTCCGTAATTCATTTACCCTCCCCACTGCTTGTTTATATATTCCTGCCGTTTTATTTCTTCTTACGTAACAGTGTCTCATGATAAATGGCCTAATATTACTCACAGATATTGCTCTAACATAATGAAGTTTCTCTTCCCCTCTTTGAGAAGTTTTCCCATTTGACCTAACACTGTATGAAATGCAGGATCTGTTTTAACGCTTCTAATCCCAGGCTGCTTCTGATTCTTGTTTCAGAGGAGCGGAGAGCTTGTTAGCCTTCCTTCTCAAAATGCTGTCCGAGCGCTCCAGGTACACGGTTATAGTCGAACCCGGTGGCCCTGATCTGACCCAGCCTGCTCCCCTGCACACCGTCACAACCCTCTCCACCCCCCTTTGTCCTAGACCATCACGCCACTTGAATGTCATGACCGGTCTCAAGTGCCGGTCCTGTCAACATGTGACACATTCAAGGGGCAACCAACTGTGTATCTGTAGCTGTGACATTTCTGCAGTTTCTTCCACACAACCCCACTCTTACTGTAACTGCAGTTTAGCTAGAACTTCAGACAATAGAATAAGATTTCAGTAAAATGTAGGCAGAATATCTGAGAGCTTTAGGCTTCAGGCTAATAGCAATGCTTTCCATTTTTATTTTCTTCACATTACAACCTAGAGCTGGACTGTATGGCTGAAAAACGTTCAATATAAGCGATTCTTATCAGTCGGTATCAATAGTTATACATTCGGTTTTTTGTTTCAAATATCTGAAATACTACCAAACAGATGATGTGACCTTTCCTGTTTTATCCAGTTTTCACTCAACGCGTTACTATTTATTTTTAATCAGTTATGAGGCAAGATGGTGCAATTCGAGTATCTAGCACGGTGAGATTTGAACCGTTTTGAGCATTTGAAGCGGCAAGAGCATCCAACACGTTCAACAAAAATCAATGGCTAGAGCAGACGCGTCTCATGCACCCTCGATGCGCCTCTACAGATTTTGATTGTAAACTAGATGTGCAAAACTCTAGGTGTAGAGCAAAATGTCAAGCGTCTGCATTCAAAGTGTACACGTGTCGAATTGGACACATTGGACACATTTTTGATGCGCATAATGGTTTTGGTGTGAAGCTCCATTACTCCACAGGTTGTTGCTAGGTAACAAAAGATTGAGTGAGTTGCTAGGTAACCAAAGAGCAAGTGAGTAAGTTAATGCCACCAACCTAGCTTAGGTGTCTGTGAAAGGTTGAGAAACTAAAACCTTTCCTCTGCCTACATTTCCCAGAATGCAGAGCTGTTCAGAGAAAGTATTGAATATTCTGTCACACATATTACTTTCTTGATATTGACTTATTGTCCAACCTTACTCTAGATGTGTAGAGCTGATAAAAACACACCCAAAAGTGATGTGTGGTGTTGGATGATGAAAGCGAGGCTGAATAATATCAAACACATTTATTTAAAAAAAAAAATCTTTAAAGTTGTGCCTTTTTGTAATCATTTAACAATTCACTATCACATAAAGTCCATGTGACATGGAAGTATTCACTGCACCGAGCTACATAAAGCAGTGCAACTCTCAGAAATAGTGTCTCTTCGTCGCCGGCCTGTCCTGTCGTCTCGCCGTCTGAACCGATATCCCCTCAGCCATGTAACACCCTGCCAGCAGCACTCAGAGTGTCGCGGACAGGCTGCTCATTTAAAGCAGAGCTCACCCCGGCACACCACTTCACCAGCCAGGTTGGTCACATCCGCCGTGCCCTGTGCCCTCCTCTCTTAACACCCAACACCCCTGCAGTCAGAATCATTTAGACGTCCTCAAACAAAACCTGCTGACAACCAGTTCCAGGACAACATGTCACCTCTTCAGAATCCGTCTCCAATCCCTGCATAGCGGCTTTCATGTCTTCCCTCATCGTTGTTGTTGTTGTTGTGTTGAGCAATCCTTTGGTCTGTGATGGTCTCTGTTCGAAATGCTTGATTTTGTTCCTGCCCCTCACAGTGCTTGGCTGCACTCGTCGCAGTCTCTCTATTCATGGATTTGGCACACCGGTGTTGGACGAGGTGTTAGTGGAAATAACGCCCCCCCCCACCCACACACACCCTGGCGTCTCTCCCTCCCTGCTGCCCCATATGTAACTGACTAGCATGGAGACTCCTGATGTTGGCATGCCAAGATGAATCCTTCACTTGGACCCCGTTTTTCTTTGTTCAGCCGGTATTCCAAAAGTAGCTGGGGCCTCCTTCGCAGGATGTGGTTCTGGTAACCCTGGTTATGAAATCTGGTCTCCTTTGTTCTTGATATGATTTGCAGGCAACTGTATGCGCAGGAGGCAGCGTGCCGGCTCCAGCCTGCAGAGCACGATGGAAAATCCCTGCAGAGGCTGTCGAAAGAGGAATTTCGAAAGATGTTGCTGCCAGACAGCCCGCCAGGAGAAGACAGGAGCCGGAAGGTGAGGTCATTGAGCTGAATGAAAGAATGATTGGGTGATGCTTAAAAAGTGCAACTAAATAAACTGTAATATCAATGCACTGCATAAACACGAAATCTTATGAAGTATTTTTGATCTAGTTTCCAGTGCAAATATTTTGTTTGGTCTTATTTCAATTGCTCTACCTTTTCAGGAGCTTGTTTTAATCAAATAATTTCTTAATATTGATTAAAAAATAGGTCAAGTTCACTTATAATGATAGATTTTTTCCATGTTATAAGTGAAATAATTTCCCAGTTGAACTGTTCAATATTTGCCTTTGGATTTCTGCATTTACAATTCTTTCAAGGTGGATTGTCTCTATTACTCTTGCTAATTTTTTTCTTGCAGTTTTTCCGTCCACTTAACTTTCCATCAAAATGCTTGGGTACAGTTTTTTTTGTACTTTTAGCCATCATCATTATTATGTAAGCCACAACATCAAGTTTTTTTTGCTCTTATATATACAGAAAAACTGACTTTTTGGTTTCCCTTAGCTGTTAATCAAACCTTAAATAGTGTATGAATTCATTATCCACATAGTGGTACTTTTCAAGTCTAATTTTGATCTCAAAAGTCTAAATGTTGGTTTCTATGAACATTTTGATATTATAACTTCACAAAAAACGACTGTTAATTCAGAACTTTTAGAAATTATCTTTGGATTGGTGCAGTAAAAGATGCAAAAGGAGCTCCGACCAACGATTGAGTGAATCTACTGTAGAGTGCCTGGACATACCTCTCAGTAAGCCATAATTTCTCTTTAAAAAATCTATTTTAATGGGTGAAGTAATATACTTCCCTGGGAAGCACAACTTCAGATTTTCCTGACCTTCAAATTTAGCATACTCGAAATGTATCACCATCACTGTGTAGTGGATTTATATAAAAGTTTTGAACTGAAGAACTGCAATAAATTAACTTATTAATGATTTCCAATTTATTGGGATTCACTTGTTTATTGCAGATTTACTCTGATTACAGGATATTTAATATTCTGCTCCTCTTCATAAAGCTATTGTCTTATCATAATAAGTGTAGATGATGATATGAGGGCGGACCCAGAGCGGATACTTTCTCCACATCACAGTAGGAGAAACATCTGCTCCACAGCTGATGGGCCTCCGCCCTGCTGACCCCTGTATGGCCCCTGACTCGCTCAGCGTTATGTTAACCTAATTCCAAAAGAAGCCTGAGTTTACACAGTTGGGATATTAGGGACAGGAAGTTGCAGAAAGATGTTTGATGTTCCTCAGAACAATTAATTGTATCCCCAGTTCCCCAGTGCCTCAACACTCGTCCATTATCGACCAGGATGAGACCCTGGAGACGTCCAAATGGGTTCTGTTGGATGCCGGTCATTTTTAATACGAAGGCAGCCAGCAGTGTCCTCTGGCACAGCCAGGCATGTCCCTCACACCAATCGGTTCAGTGTGCAGCACTTGTTTGCAGTTTTGAATCCCTTTGGCTTACTTCTAAAAGGACCAAGCTGTTTTAACACAGTTTCAATAACGAGAGAAACAAACACCTTGATTTGAATATGTTTTGTTTACAACCAAGAAGTAGAGCAGCCAGAGACCCAGAGGACTCCGCCAGCTGGTTTGTTACTATAATCGCCCTCTTCAGTCTGATAACGCAGAGCACGGAAAAACAATTGAAGAGGGAGAAGTATCATGGGGAGCCTGATGCCGAGCATTCCTGCCAGACATGCATATGGTCCCAAATAAGACACACTGCAGGGTGGGTACATGAAAGAGTTAATTCATAAAAACGACAAAGCTGGAGGCAAGGTTTAAATATGTCACTCTACCAGAGGAGGGAATGGTATCCAAACATTGTGCTCAAGTAAATGTAGCACTACTTCAACATATTTTTATCAAAATAAAAGTAAAAGGTATCCATCCGAGAAATTACTCTAGATAAAAATAAAAGTATTCTTGGAAAAAGGCAACACAATTACTGAGTAAACTAAAAATTTTGTATTTAAAATTTACGTCATCAAACGGACAAATCAGGCCAATAAATATATATACAAGAACTTGTGGACCAAAGAACAAAAAAAAGTAAAAGTAAAAACTACAGTTCAATAAAAAATACATTTTTCTTTAAGTAAATGTAGCAAGTTACTACTCAATACTAGTTAATATTCTAGGTAACCAAGTGGCAGATGCAACAAAGCTCAGTGTGCCCTCTGACTGTCGCCCAGTGCCAGTCTTCATATGGACAAGCAGGTGCACAGAGACTTTCTTTGCCAGCCATGTCCGACAGACAGCCCATTGTGTGGCTGACGCAGAGGAAAGGCCGTTCGCAGGCTTAGTCTCCCACAACATTCCTCTTTTGAACCTTCGGTGGGAAACAAAAGAAAAGCATCTGAATAGGTGGTTGTCCAAACACATCCTCCCCAGTGGCACGTCAAAAAGGGGCCAGTGCCGGTTGCTGTCTTTGTTCGCCGCGAGCTGCAAGTCAGGGTAATCAGGAAAAAGTCTCGGTGGATGTGTCAGAGCTGGCAGCGCTGATAAGAGTGCTGCTGTACAAAGAATGTACTAAGATCTAACAGCCCAAAGCTGCCCGAGTCGGTCTTAGAGGATTTAGATGCACCTTTAATAACAGATCATGTCAGATTTTGCCATCTTTCTATAGAAGAGTATCTGTACACTTTTAAAGACTTTTCCTTGTTGCAATCATGCAGTAATTAATTCTGCTGTTTTCTGCCTCTTATAGAAACGAGAACCCAGTTTAAAGTTGTTCCGATGTGTGATAACCTTGCGGGGTTTTATCTTGTAAACTTTGAATATGAGAAAAGCGTGTTTGGGCTAAAGGAAGCATAAGCATATATCTGCTTTAAAGACAGACTGAATGTTTGTTAAATTCCCACTGAGGGACTTGTGGGGGATCTCGCTTTGAAATGGAGATGGCTGGGTGTTGGCTTGTGGAGATAGCAACGCATTGTGGGTTACAGCTGGGAAGAAAGAGGCAGATATTTACCGATCTGTGCAGCTGCTCCGTGTATCATTTGTGGCTGCTTTTGATGTCACTCCTTCTGTATTTATGTAAACTAAATGGGACAGTGATGGATGGGATTGGTCGTCGTGGTTTTGTGTGTTTAAACAGGAGATCTTCTGTGACAACTATGACCGCAGTAATGAGACACTGCTCTCCCTGCTGTGGCATCCTGTGTAAGTTGTGATGGTGCTAATTTCCCGACCAACGAAGAGTTTTAACATCTTCATTTTGACCTTGGCAGCAGCATGTTTTGGCCTGTAGCTGTAGATTTTTTTATGTTGGATGACCCGGCAGTTTTATTACCAAACCACTAACTGCAAAGGATTTCAGTCCTAGCTCCCTGTGGATACATTGGTTGACCTGACAGCACATCCTTTAACCTTTCTATTGCACTCATTTTATTCTGTACAATGAGCAGCAACAAAAGTCACCCTCAAATAATCAACGATGCTCAGATCAATATGGCAGAATAAGGTCAGCAGTCTAATTGACCATGATGTAGAGCCCCATACTGCAAGCTATAATGGCCGATTTAAAGCACTTCCTTATGTGTTTACTCTGACACATTTAGAGATGGATGATGCACTGCTAACCTGGAGGCTTTTTCTCCATAGTCTAGCCGATCCAGAACGTTCATTATGCCGATCTGTTTGCCTGCTTTACCACTTCATAATTCAGTTTATCTGAATTCATTCTCCTTGAGATCATGACCTGCATAACAGAAGTACTTTAATTTTCTATCATATACACTAAGAATAGATGAGAGAAAATGTTTCGCTCATCTAGAAGCCTGAGTTTACACAGTTCTAAAGTTATTTTTCTAAATAACTTTAGAAAAATCTAAAGTTATTTATTTATCAAAAAATAAATAACTTTAGATTTTTCTTCCACCTTTTCTTATCCTGTTCAACCAATATGATTCAGGGAGAAATATAAAAGAAATGGAAAACACTCAAAGATAACACTTTGTCAAACAACCTTTCAAATAAGAGGTTTTTAAAGATCAAAATAATCTAATTTTATGAAGGTATCAGTCAGTGGAAGGGCACAAAAAATATTGGTAACATTTTATTTGATAGGGTGTGAATAGGACTGACATGACACTGTCATTCAGTAATGACACTTTTAATGGACTTTTAATACAAGTTTTAAAGCAGCTTTGCATTAAGTGTAATTTATCGAATGACACTTCGTGACAACAGTCATAAACATTCATAAAGACTCCATGTTCATGGCAGATCTTATGTCATGTTTATGACAGTGTCATGTCAGCACACACCCCATCAAATAAAGTGTTACCAAAAAAATCTAGTAAGGCGTAGCCAGAAATGTTTGTCCACCAGCCTGCGTTCAACCTAACAGGTATCAAGCTTCTTTACTGGCTAACAGGTGGATTGTGTGGTGATTGTTTTCATTACTTATGTTTCTAAAATTAGCTCAGATGCTCAGAACACTAGAATAGAGACCTCACAGGAAGCCTAATGCTTCATTTTCAATTTTATCTAACTACTTCACTAGTACACCTACCTAGATTCGAAGACATTCTTCAAAAAACTAGTCAAAAACAAAAACACAGCCCTTTCTTACATGCAGGTTCGCATGCTGCATGTCCTCTGTATTTTCCGGACTACAATTCATACTTTTTTTCATAGTTTGGCTAATTCTGCAACTTTTAGCCAGGTATAACTTGCATATGTGTTTTTTTTTCCTCTTCATGGTATTAAATATTAATTCATGACAGACATGAATTAAGCGTTAAACATGGGCAGAGCTGAAGGAACAAGTCCACAGTTATACAACACATGGAGACAAAAGTATACATCCGCTTTAAGAATCAATAGGCTGTAGTACATTTTGAGAACCCCGTGTGACTAAATGCAGCATAAACTGTTATAGAATTGGAAAAAGAAAACACCAGTAAGAATTTTAAACTTTTATTCCAGAACAGGAAAAGTGATCACTGAAACAAACGACAAACAACGAGGAGCAAAGGCTTTTCATTCGAAGCTCCTGCTCTTCAGTGGTGCAGAACATGTCATGTTTCCTGGCTTCTTAAACTGACCTATTTTGGAAGAAGTATAGTAGACCAACAGGGCAAAAACTTGAGTCCAACTGAAGTATGGGCCTCAAATATTCTATTGACCTTGTTTTTTGGGAATTACTGGATGAAAATTATCTTTAAAATTTGCTTTGCTTCTCATTATAAACAGTTGCAACCTGCAAAATGTTTCTTGAATGAATTGCTTTATGATGGATTTAGCTTTTCAGATATGTTCAGTCAGAAAAAATAAAACTAAATTTACCTAAAACCTATTAAGATCTGGTATAGTTTTTTGTATCATCCTAGGGCTGCAACTAACGATTATTTTAGTTATCAATTATTCTGTCGATTATTCTGACAACTAATTTTGGTTCTTTCTGCAGATTTTTCATTTAACCCCTTACGCTTTTTTTTAATACAGTATTGGAAATGCAAATAGACAAATAATTAAATTTTATTTAAGAAAACCCAATTTTTTGTGTGTAAAATTTAATGACATCATTTCTTTAGAGTACTTGAGCATTTGTAGCAAAGGATAAATCTGCAGCTAAATAAATACTAATAACTTCAACATGTGAAGCTCAAACCTTTCTGCTCGACTGGACAGCGTGAGCTAATCTGTTGACTATTTTTTTGAATAACTGATTAATAATTGAACAGCAAAAAAGGTGCTGAACAAGAGATTTTTTTTTACTTAAACACAGTAATTTGAACTAGGTGAAACTGAAACTGTCACTTGATTTTTCATCCTAAGAGTAACATGTATATAATCTTTGATGTTTTGGCTTAATTACTGCACTGAAGGAGTTTTTCTTTCAGCAATTTGCATGTTTGCATATGTATTCTCCAGTTAACGATTAATTGATTATTAGATAGATGATCATTATTTCAATAATCGATTAATCACGGTTACTTGTTTCCGTTTTGCACCATTCTTCCGATCACATCTTTGAATTTAGATGCAGTTAGGCGTTGCTTAAGAGCTCGATCTTTTACGAAATAAAAACGAAACTCTTTGGACTTGTTGGAGATTTCCTCTTTGCTGTCTGTGGCTTCTCACATTAAGCTCAGTGACCAGTGGTTGCCACAGGGGAGTGACCTCTGTCACCACCTCCACCAGCCTTGTCCCCTGTGTTTCCCACTCTGTCAGACGCTCTCCAGCTGTGCTCAATCAGTCGCATTTTCCTGAGAGCAAAGGCTGTAATTGATTCCTGACACAGCTCCCTGATGTCACTGCCTCACCCGCCCACCTGACTTCTGTTGTAAACCCGCTGCGCCCAAGAAAGTCAAAGGACGTCAGAGGAGCATGCAACAAGGGGGAGGGGGAGATTTTCCAGTACTTGCAGGGCGTTTTTTCTTCTTTTCACAACTACGTAGAGATGACTTCTTCTCCTTTTCCTGCAGGTGTTGGCTCCGGGCAGTTTGTCACCGAGACGCTCGCTCTATCGGACCCTGTCGGACGAGAGCGTGTGCAGCAACAGGAAGGCTTCGTCCTACGCCAGCTCACACAGCTCCATGCTCGATCAGGCCATGCCCAACGACATCCTGTTCAGCACCACGCCACCTTACCACAGCACGCTGCCTCCTCGCATGGTCCACAACCAGGGAGCGTCCAACCTGCGCAGTGAGTGCCAACAGGCTGCAAAGTGTTCACCTTTTGACTGTCTCCACATTCTGTCTCGGTGCAACCACAAACTTCAGAGTATTTACTGGGTTTTATGCGATACAGAAACACCACGCACGGTTTTCTACTCTGTTCTACAAATAAAAGATCAGAATGTGGCATTCATTTGTACTCGCTACCCTCTGGAGTGTCTTAATTAGTAAATGGAGTCCACTTGTGTGTAATTTCATCTCTATATAAATCCAGCTGTTCTGTGAAGACCGCAGAGGCTTTGTTGGAAAGCTTTAGTGAACAAACACCATCATGAAGACGTGCACTGCAAAAACACAGACTTACAATGTATTTTGGTCGAGCTTCTAATGAAAACATCTGACGATACTTGAAATGTAACAAAACTAACTTACAAGTAGCTTTTTAGTAAGATATAGGAGCTTTATTTAGGTTAATAATATGTTAATAGATGACAAAATACTAGTTCCACTGCAATATTATTTCACTTATAACGCTGGATAAATTTCTTATTAAAATAACAATCTAGAATTTTTTTTAATCAATATTTAGGAATTACTAGCGTAAAACAAGCTCTAATATCTTGATAAAAAGTTACTCATGAGTTAGTTTTGTCTTAATTCCAGTGTAGTAAGATACTTGCACTACAAACTGGACCCAAAATACTTGGTAAGATTTTGTGTTTTTACAGTGTAGGATCACAGGGAGAAATTTGTCTTAAAGTTTAAAGCGAATTTAGTTTATATTCCAAGCTTTGAACATCTCATGGAGCTCTGTTTGATACATCATCTAAAAATAAAAAGGAAAAAGAACTGCATCAATGTAACGTCCGCCTAAACTGAAAGGCGTTTGAGGAGAGCATTAATCAAGAAAACAGCTAAAAGTTTTATGGTAACTCTGTTCGTTTAAAGCTGTTAGTCATCCTTTCCTTTATGGGAGAGTGGCATAAAGAAAACTATTGTTGAAGGAAAGTCTTTAAAGTTTGCCACAAGCCAGGTAGATAACAATGCAAACCTGTCGTCAAAATGCCTTGCATGTAAAACTCTTAAGTGGCTAAAAGTTAGCAATCAATAAATTAAGGATTTATTTAAAAGAAGGTTTACAAAAACTGCAAGCACTGCAAGATGATAAAATATAAGATCATAGAAAAACACAAAACATTAGAAATAAGGTTTGAGGTCATCAAATTTTTTGTAAAAAATCATTCTCAGATAATGAGATTTTGCTCTGGTCAGATTCCAGAAACCAGAAGAAATTTTTGCAGAATAAAAGCTAAGCTGTTTATAGAAGCCTAAATTGGAAATATAAAAATAAAGGACACTTTAAATAGACATTAGACATAAAAAAATTATAAATAGATTATACTTTTTTCTAATTAATCACGTAATCTGCCAAACAGCCACAAAGTTCAATTTTCACATCATCTTGAATGCAACTCTACTGAAAAACAGTGACAGTAGTAACATGCCGTGGGGACAATAAAACTGATAAAAGCTGAAGGGAAAACAGACTCAGATAAATGAATTTCTGGAACAAAACCTGCACTTGAAATGTACATCCAAAGCTACAACGCCAGGGTTTATATTACTCTATGTTCAGTGAAAGTCCGGATCTAAATCTAATTGAAAATCTGTGATAAGACTTGAGAATTGATGTTCTGAGTTTATTTTCAAAAAAAATGCTCATACACTGAAAATTATGGTCGGAACAGAATAAACTGTAAGAGATAGTTTTACAAGGCTCTGCATGGGAATGACAGTTAAACTCCTAGAGTAACATGAACTGTGCATTAACAAACACCAAGAGAATCTGTTTTTGATATAAACACAACTCCAAAACGTCTCAGAGAGACAGAAGGCTAATAACACTTTCTCATCATGTTGCTCCATGATTATCTCTCCCTCCTTCTGGCACCAGATAAGAGCCAGGATATAGTTACTTGCTTGAAGAGCCACTTGTGCCCGACTGATATCATTAGCACAACTGAACACATTTCAGCAACACTCCTCCATATAGCAAACTAATTGGAAATGGGTGCGGCTGCAAGCTACTCGCACGCTCTCTGCCTCTGCGCCTGCTTCAAGCAGACACTTTCCTGACTCTTCAACCCCGAATCCTCTGAATGTAAGGAAGTAAATGACAGGTGTGATGTGTCCCGGTTTTAACATCTCTGACTTGAATGTGCCAGTTTTTCCACCCGGGGTTTTCACAGTTTCTGTCATACATTATGTTTCATTCGCTCATCATCCCCATCCTTGCCTTCCCTCTCTGTCCCTCCGGTCTCATTTCCATACCGCTCCTCACCTGTCTCTTGCTGCCGCCATTAGGTAGAAAATGGGCTGTGGAAAGATGTTTTTCTCTCCGGTCTGTTCGGGCTGCCAACCTGATGGGTTCCTGATTGTTTTGAAGGATAGTTGAGAACGAAGGCTCTCTCTTTTTTCCCCTGGCAGAGACGGCCCAATTTGGTAAACAGTGAATCACTCAAGCTCCGAGAAGCTTGGTAAATTGAAAAGAGAATGTCACCTCAAGCTCTCTGTCTCTTCGCTGACTCCTTGCTCGAGCTTTTCTAAATGCCTCTCCGGTGAGCGGGAGTGTGCTAGTTGCGTTTTGCGTCTTTCAGGGTTGAGACGCAGATGGAAGGGAGCGGAGATGTTGACTGAAACGTGAAGATATTCTACGAGACAAGTCATTTATCACCCCTCAAACGGCGCCTCTCTGGTGATTTGCTGAGAAGTTGGTTTAATGTGACTTGAACCTCTCACGCTGATGCAAGACGTTCCTCTTAAGAGTGAGCGTTTGCATCCTTTGAGGATTTTCCCGATGCAGCCAGGGGTTACATAAATATCCCTTTTTTTCTTTTTTAGCAGCAATAAATAGTTAACATAAGCTCCCAACTTTGCCCCTCCGATGCCCCTCTCTCATTCCCCCCCCTGTCGACACTTAGCCCTGAACTCAGGCTGGGCTCAGACACTCAACACAATACCTGCCTGTCTCTGCAGGTGAGTTTTGGTTCTCTGACGGCTCCTTGGCGGATAGGTCCAAGTTCAGCGACCCGGGCCTCATGCCCCTCCCAGACACTGCCTCGGGCCTGGACTGGTCTCACCTGGTCGATGCAGCACGAGCCTTTGAAGGTAACCAGCTTGGCTAGAGCTGCTGGCACCTTGTCTAAAACCTTCCTCTTCCTCCAGCCCCGACCTCCCTGACCCCCCGGCTGCTTTGCGCAGTGTGTGTTTGTGTGTCTGCAAGCTGCAAGTGCTCGCTCGCTTGCATGCGTTAGATCTTTGTGAGCTGTGTGTCCTTTTTTTGTCTCTACTACCTTCTCCTAAGTGCTACTGGAGGTCACTTTTGGGAATCCTTCTGCTTTTTGCACCTCTGCTCCCAGTGCTTCTTTGTGGTTCCCATCAAGCACAGTTATTTCTAAAAATGAGCCGTCATGTCACCCCTCAAAGGTGGAACCAATTTCCACACCATAAAACCAGGAAATCAGGAAAAACTTTTACACTTTGGTTTCTTTTTACTCTGAAGTTTTTACTTTAGCCTTTTGTTCAATAACAACGGCAGATTGGTAAAAATGCTTTACATAAATTAAGATCTGCTTAGCTGGATCACAAATTAGAATATAATATTGAACGATATGGCTGAAAACCATATCACAATATGAGTATATCATATCAGTCGGCATTGATGATTATTGATTAGTGTTTTGTTTCAAATATCTGAAATACAGTCAGCCTGGTGGTGCGACCATTCATGTTCTGAACGCTCTGTTAGTTGTATTATCTATTCATATTGATCATGTGTCTATCGCGATATAGTGTTACAGATTTATTGTCCACCCCTAAAATAACATGTTGACTTTTTTCCCAATAATGAAACATCCATATCAATTACTTACACATAGCAGGAAATATGTTTCATGTGTTTCACTTCTGTTGATGATTATGGCTTACATCTAATGAAAACCCATAAATAAGTTAATATTAGACCAACTGAATTTGATGAATGTAGTGTTGTGGTCATGTGACGGCCTACAACAGACGGTCATTAATAAATTCACATTGACCATAAAATTCCTCAAATTAGAAGTAAGGAAACACATTTTCATAATGACAAAACTGCAATTTCAACTGCAATTTTTTTCCGGTTATGGTTTTTGTGGTAGAATTAAGTAGTTTTTTTTTTTTACTCCTAACAAAATTAGTTTATTTCACAAGTCATGGAATGAACAATGGCTGTCACTGCTGGTGGAAAAGACGATGCAGTGGTAGGAGGAGGATGATGGTGTGGCATGTTCTTAATGACTTATCGAGTCAATAAACTTAATCATGTAAGCTTTTAATTGTGTTTCTTATGTAAAGGAAACACTGCGATTGTAAAATTGTGTTTTTTCAGAAGTAGCAGAGTATCGACAAAGTTTTGTGCACATTTGTAATGGAAACTCCACTACTGACATCCTTCAGAAATGGGGTCAGGAACAAAAATATTTCATTGGTAAATAAGGTAGTTTTTCAGTTCTTTATTTGAAATATTGATGGAAGGTTGAGTGGAAGAAAAAACTGTGATAAATTACCTGGCCTAATTTGAAAAATTGCCATGCTGCTCAGTTGTCCAGTTCTCTTTTCAGATCCAATTTGTTTTCTCGAGTCCAAAATCGGCACAGAAGTCTACCGCAACATTTTAGAGCGCCTCATCCTTTTATTTGCCGACAAGTTTTACAGGGACACTAATTTACCAGCAGGAACTGGTAGAGTACTTGACTGACCAAAAAGCTATACAGAGTATTGGGAGTATTAACAAAAAGATGAGAAACACCAGATCTAGCAGTTCAGATGAGCTGAAAGCTACCAGGGTTTCTTTAACAGCTAAACAGAACCACAGGCTGATCACCTACCTCCATGCCACTCTGCACTAACGCAGTAATTCATGCAAAAGGAGCCCAAGCAAGATATTTATTCAGGTAATGTTTAGTAATCCAAGCATTTCTTTTTGGTATTCAGTTAGCTGTTATAATCATAAAAACCACCAGTAATAAATGCTTGAATTATATCTCTTTGTGTGTAACTGATCCAGTTTTAATAAGTTTTTCCACATCATGTGCAGCATCATCTGTTTATATATTTTATTATGCTTAATTTAAGCTCTACTGTCATGTCAGTGCATTTCATCTTCCACTAGCATACCATAAGATTTTTTTTTTCTCTGTTTGAACTCTGCCTGACCCCGACCCGTGAGCAGACAGCATAGCTTGTGTTCACTCATTTGTCAGTGCGGCGTTTCGCCTTTGGTTCGTTTCCGGCTTCAAAGCATAAAGTCCATCACTTACTGAGGGAGAGGGGGATTTGGTGGAGATGATGAAGAGCTTGACTGACAGCAGTAAGGCTGTTGTCACGCCAGTCAATGCAAGCTGGAGCATCATTCTTGGACATTTAAGCAGCTATGCTATGAGAGCAAGGAGATAATAAGGTCAATAAAGATGAAAGACACTCATAATAAATGTTCTGTTGTTTCTAGGTGAAGAAAACTGTTCACAGCTGAGAAGTAAAAACCGTCCTGTGAAAATTTTATGAAATACCAAATACCCAACCTCCTATGCCCTGTGCACTCCACTCCTGGTCAACGTTCCCTCTAAGCTGCGCGCTTGCGCAATCGCGCACTGCTTGCACATTCTCAGCGCACAATAAAATCTATGCAGTGCATAAAATTAGATCCAAGGTAAACTGGACATTGAGCGCAGGACATCAGTTTTGACTATGGACCAATATCATAACTCGGGTGAGTCTCAGGTCTCCAGCCTGTGACTCACATCGATAGATTCACTGATGCTACGCAGCCAATCATCGCTGACTGTTCGTGCCTTTGGCCATATGTGTTGCGGTACCTCCAGATTAGAGCTGAGACGCGGTCCAGGTGTTACCGGCTCCACACGGGTTAACAGGAAGGGCATCTACGTCTCTGAACATAACATTAATAGCCTATAGGATACTTGTTAACAAGCTTAACGTGCTGTATTGTTATTAGCTGGTCACCTTTTAGCTACATCACCTGCATCCAGCAGCTTTACTCAACTCAGTCGGTTAGTTTGGGGGAAATATGAGGTTCCATTCGTGTCAAAAATAAGTAGAAGCGTTTATGTTGCGTTTGAATGCGGCTCGGAAAAGCAGGTTACGACAT
Source organism: Poecilia picta (assembly GCA_033032245.1). Classification (NCBI taxonomy): domain Eukaryota; kingdom Metazoa; phylum Chordata; class Actinopteri; order Cyprinodontiformes; family Poeciliidae; genus Poecilia; species Poecilia picta. The sequence continues at coordinate 8,955,646 of CM065367.1, forward strand.
ATTAACAACCGATTGAACAGTTTTAACTGATGAAAAAAGTGACGGAGGGCAAATCACTTATATTAAGAGCAAACTAATGGAAGTTGCTGCTGTAATCTGATTCTTTTAATAAGCCACGCAACTTCCAATGATCCTAGATTTATAACAGGTTTAATACATCAGGTGGGCCATAGTGCGCACACCTGATGTTGCTCACAGTGGTCCTCAGTGAGCTCAGGGAGCTGGTGAATCCGCCCAGACGCATGAGAAATTACAGGGAACATTGCTCCTGGTGCATTTTTATTTCACTGTCATCTGTTATTAACATTAATAAGAGGGTATTATAAGCCTGGCGGGCCACCAGGCTTTACATGTGCCCCCACCAGACTAAGCATTGCTTATTTATTTAAGTCTTTTTAAGATGTTTGCATTTTTAAAGCCTTTTCATGTGTTAATCTTCCAATATTTCAATAACACATAATTATCAAGTGATATTTTCAAATTTCCTGTCAACTTTAAACATTTTTAACTCAAAAACATGACGGGCCGCTTGATGAATGACTGCTCTAGTAGTAATATTAATTAAGGTTGTAAATAGCTTTCCTGCAAAGATGACTAAATCACCTTTAGTCATGTTTAAAAATACTTTAACTGTGCTTCCTTTGCTGTGTTCAGCTAGATAATGCTGCTGAACACATCTGCAGACAATCATTCGATTTTATGTCTTAAGCCTTAAGAAATAAAACTCCCATTTGTGGATTAAGAGATTTTGTCTGATCTTAGGAGAACTGCAGATATTCAGCTTGATCTTCAAAGGACCCCCTCTTAGATTTTTGTCTGGTTCAGGCTTTGCGCTTTTTTCAAACTAAATATTAATGACAAAAATGGAGCAGTTACAATCAAGTATTTTGCTGTGTGTGTTGAGATGCTGCAGGTCTGAAACCCCAATAAAATAAACTTTGGTAAATCATTTCCAAATAGTTTGATATCCCCCACAAATAAGCAGTGTCGCTTACAGTTACAGCATCTTTCCTGTCCACAGTGGTTTGGTTTCCTTTTCAATCTAGTCAGAATGCTCACTAAATCTGGACATCGCCTCATCGCTAAAAGACAGGCGGCATCTCTGCTGTCTGGGAAGACTTTAATCTTTCTGATGCAGCCATGGAATCTGGGGAAGGAGATCATTCATATGGAAATTAGGGCCTGGTCTGTCTTTGCTGCCTCATATGAGAGAAACCAACTCTGTCCTCATCCAGCTTCTGTCTTAAAGTGGATTATCTTTCAGTTGGGGGATGAATTAAGGAAAATGCTTACTTCTGGTATGAATATGCAGATTTCCCCATCTTTAGTCTTAAACTAAAAGGGCTGGAGAAGGACTGGTTTGTAGAGAAAACAGCATTAAGCCTTAAAACTGAGAAATCCCAGAGTGCGCCGTGCCAAGCTTGGGTTTTCCATGTGGCTTTGGCAAAGCTTAAAGGCCTGATATGGTGAAACAAGCATGACTAGTGTCTTAAAGTTTCACAGTGGGAGCCAAACAGCTGTCAGAGGAAACTCCAGGGTGGAAAACACTGAAGCACAACCCAAGGAGAGTGACTAGAAATGCTGGAATTATCTGGATGTAGATTTTAGTAAAGTGGCTTGAAACAATGCTTAAATAAGCTCCATTCATTGAAACCATGAATGACTCACCCATCCTGTTAGGAACGCATGCATTCAGTTCAAGTTGTTCTGCTTTGGCTGCATGTTGGCCAAATGATTCAGGTTTCCTGCTGTGATGTCAAAGCCGGATTATCTGACCGGTTCTGGTCACCTGTTCTGTTTCCAGACCAGCGCGTGGCGTCTTTCTGCACCATGACAGACATGCAGCGGGTGGAGGCACTGCAGATCTCCAGAGAGCTGACTAGACGGGTGGTGGAGGCGGAGGGAGCAGCGCTGGAAGCAGAGTAGGCATCATTCACAGCGCAACAAGCGCACAAACACGCAAACACAACTCCTGGAAGAAGCAAAGAGGAATTTTTGGCTGAAAACACTTAACAGCTGCGAGTTAGCAGTGTGCGCCTTTCAGAGAAAAGAAAGAGAACTAGAGTAAAACCTAGAGCATTTTGTAAGGAGTTTCGTCATTTAGCATGTTTATCTACTGTTGCATCATCCGCAGCTCAGCATATTTCCAAACCAAATACAACCTTGATTAATTAAAGCGTTCCATTATTTATTTTCTTTTTCGGATGTCTTCATTTGCAATAGTTAGTTTCCCAAGAAGTATTTACAAAAGAATAAAGGAAATCTGGTGAGGGCAAGGCACCCAAGCATGCAGCTAAAAGTTGGTATAGAGCAACAATTATACCAAACTCCAGCAGTAATGCATTACTTAATGGCCACCCACGTAGAAAGTTGTGACTGCAGATTCTCCCAGCTCCAGTTTGAGCTCATAACACCAAGATTTATATGGATGATTGGTCCAGTTTGGAGGAGGTAGTCAGCAGTTTCGAGACATAAAACACCAGTGAGCGTACTGAATTTAAAGGCACACTATGGCGAGCCCAGTCGGCATGTAATTCACCAGAGTGGTGAATGAAAGTCCATCCATCCATCCATTTTCTTTAAGCACTTGTCCCTTGGTGGGGTCAGGAGGGTTGCTGGTGCCGATCTCCACCCAACATTCCAGGCGAGAGGCGGGGTCACCCTGGACAGGTCGCCAGTCTTCACACAACACAGAGACACACAGGACAAACAAACATGCACACACACACTCACACCTAGGGGACATTTTGGACAGACCAATTAACCTGACAGTCATGTTTTTGGACTGTGGGAGGAAACCGGAGTACCTGGAGAAAATCCATGCATGCACAAGGAGAACATGCAAACTCCATGCAGAAAGACCGGGCCGGGAATTGAACCCAGAACCTTCTTGCTGCAAGGCAACAGCTCTACCAACTGTGCCACAGTGCAGCCCATGAATGAAAGTCTGTCCCCATTTTTTTTTCTCGTGTTGTTTTGCCTTAAAATGTCACTTCCATTAACTGCTACACATGCGGTATATGTTTCAAGAATTTCTTTTTTTTTTCTTTTTTTGGGCTCAGACGCTGAGAAAATACACTTAGCGTAAACAAAGAAAACAACAACTTACTATTGGAGCTCATTAAAAGTAAAATCGTGCTTGAGCAATAGTTTTTCATTGGTAAAAACATTACTCTTACAAACAGCTTTTGCAGATGTACTGACTGACAGTCTGGTAGTTTCATAGTGTCAAAGCTCGTGTTTTTATAATACTGTGGCAAAAAGTGAGTCCAACTGAGAAACTTATTTAACTGACAGAAAGTTCACCCACTTTTCCTGCTCAGCTGGATATTTGAGGAAAGTGAGGGCTCACTCTATGTAACGAGCCCTATGTCAACATCCATATATATGCTAATGATGGTTATGACTATTAGAGGTCAGCTCCTGAAGGTTCTTCTACACTACAAAAAAGGTGCTTTAAAATAATTTATCAGCTTTTACATCATTAGAAAGCAAGATTGTGTTTATGTATATTATATTCTTTAAATATTTTTTGTTTTTCTGACTAGAATACAATAATATTTGCACTTTAAACTTGTTAAAAAATGAAAGCAAAATGCATCTCTTAACAGTGTGTTTTTGTTTGTTTAAACCAACAGCAGCTGCCCATCCACACTAACTGGCAAAGTCAACCAGCTGGAGGTCATCCTCAGGCAGCTGCAGCAGGACCTCAGAAAGGTGAGCTATGTTCCTGTACTTAAGCTCTGGCACCTCTGTGCTTTTCTTTATTTTGTATTTTTTAACACCAGCAGCTAGTGCATGTCTGTGCCACTCAGGCCGACATGGAGTAATGGATGCCCTGAGGTCTGCGTAATACATACTCATCCACTTAATTTGATATCCTGTTTCCGTTCCTTATTGTGTCCCAGCCCAGTGTTTCCCCACTTCCAGTAGAGTGCTGAGGAAATACACTTCTACCAGAGCGGAGGAAAAAAACTGCTTAGCTACTTTAATGCTTCTCATTTACGCAGCATCGACGAAAGACGGATGTGCTTTTAATAGCGGGGCTTTTATCAGCTCCTTTGTGTGTGTTAGCCTAATTTGCCTCTTGTTCTGGGTGTGTGTGTGTGTGTGTGTGTGTGTGTGTGTGTGTGTGTGTGTGTGTGTGTGTGTTTTCAGGAGAAGGAGGACAAGGCCATGCTGCAGGAGGAGGTGCAGCACCTGAGACAGGACAACATGCGGCTGCAGGAGGAGAGCCAGACGTCAGCGGCTCAGCTCAGGAAGTTTACAGAGTGGTTCTTTCACACCATCGACAAGAAACCCTGAGCGGCGCAGAGAGGAAAGACGGAGCAAAAGAAGGCCTTCATCCCTCCTGGGCACCCACTCAACTCCCATGTAAGATTCCCAGATAAATCCACAACGAAAACAACATTAAAACGACGATGAGTATTAAAAGCCCCATATTTAGGATGTTGTGCTGCACTGTGTGAGAGACTGAAAACCCAAATCTGGACTATAGTTTGGGGGAACTCCTCTCTGCTCCTCTTTTTAAAGTCACCGGTCTCTCTTGGGAAACCTTGTGGTGTTTTGCTCCGGAGAGGACTTGAGAAAAGTAATTCCAGGGGAAAGTAGCTCCGCTGAGTCCTGGAATCTTCTTACAGAAGTGGAATGTAAAGCTCATTTACTGTAGTCAACATTTAATCTACCTACGTAAATCACGTCAGTCTACTGTACTGTATACTCAGCTGTACTGTACGGGTGAATCTCAATACGTTACTCAATACGTTGTGAAAGCTAATTTATTCACAAACTCATGAATAAATTTAAACACAAGGTGATGTATTTCAAGCATAATTTTTAATTTTGATGTTTATGGGTTACAGAAAATGAAAAACAAAGCTACGGTACTTTTAAAAATTACTAGCTAACAAATTTGCACAAAACTGTCAATATCGTGCTAATGTCAAAAAAACATGATTTTGCAATTGCTGTGTTTCCCCTATATAGTTAAATATAGTTAAAATCAAATGTGAATAAGTTTGTTCACATAAGTCATTAAAAACATGCAGCACCATCTTCCTCCTACCACTTCCTGTTGTCTTATTTGTCTTTTCTGCCAGTGGTAACACCCAGTTGTTGATCACATGCGAAAAAAAATATTTTTCCAAATATACTAATTTGAATATAGCCAAAAAACCACCTCAACTTCTTATGGCATGTTTCCATCAAGTACATTTCTTTTCATAACTCCATTTTACACAGTTAAATGAAAACACAGCTGTAGACTGTGGAAACTTCGTGTGGATTGGTTTCTGTGATATTACAAAAGTTTTCCTTTCACCCAACGTACAAGGGGGTTTGTTTTATACTTCCCTCAGTTGTCTCTGTCTACCACACTTTTTCCTTTCACTCAACTTTCCACTAGTATTTTTGTTTACATCTCTCTTTGAACTGCCAGCTCCTTTGACAATAGCCTTTACACAACTTGTAAAGGAAGTCAATATCTGTCAGTATGTTAAAAATTGGTTTTCTATTATTTTCTCAGAAACTGTGAAGTCAAAATGATCAAGATTAATAGAAATATGAGCTTGAAATGATCACTCTGTGTGGTAGATTTATACAATACGAGTTTCACTTTTCATGATTGAATTACAAAAACGACTTTTTTTTTTTCTAATGTACTGAGAGGCACCTGTATCAATCTGCGCACACTGTCACTCAGCTGTTTCTGCTGCATCGGCCCTCATGGACGTCGGGGGAGCAGAGGGTTTGGGGCGAGAGTCGGAGGAGACAGGAATGTACCAGACGAAATAAAGCGATACTGTCTGCCTGCACCAGGAGGAATCCACATATGGTGGGCTTGATATGTTCAGCGTGTCGACGGGTGGGAGGGGATGAATGTAGCTCAACCGAGACCTTTTATTTTCTCTGAAACTCTCGTTCCCAAAGCTACAGAAGTTCTGAACGTTTGGCGTGTTTGTTTTCAATCAACTTTCCTGTTTTTTATTTGTTTTCTTTCTTTCTTTCTTTCTCCTCTGTGTTGTAACGTAGGTTCACATGGCAGTAATTTTGATGTTCGAAGGTGCTTTCTCCCTCAGCACATATTTGTCAGTAGTTTCCATTCACCGTCACAATGTCCTAGCAATAACAAAGTGGTAGTTACGAAACTGTGTTTTTTGTTTTATTTGTTTTATTTTGGGGTTTCTTTGGATTTTCTTTTCTAAAGGAAGTTAGCACAAGTGTGGATAGTTTCTTTCGAGAAGCAGATGTTTTTTTGACATGTATTTATAAAGCTGGAAGAGACTGTGCCTAAAACTGGTTGTAAATGGATTTTTTCTTTGTTTTTCTCTGTCAGCTCTCTTTTATAAACACATGCCTTGTCTGTGGCTCACTGAGATAAAATCATTTGAGTGTGTGAGTGTGTGAGTGTAGCAGTATGAGTTCTTATGCAGTGGTTTCTAGAGTATTAGAGCGGACGCCAGTGAACCACACTTACAATGCCAAATGTGTTTATTTCTGTACATAACTGCCACAGAAGTGTCTTGTATTTAACACTATTATTTAAGCTTATTTAACCTAAAGTTGTTTATTTTATGAAGCTTCTTTATTTGTTTTTTTTCTGCACTAAGGAGAGATAAAGCTCTGTGTATGATGTAAAGTGTGCTGCTTTGCAGGGCAAAAATACAACAACAAAACAAATCAAACCAACAACCACAAAACAAATTAACAAGTATATATTTAACTGTATAAATAATTTTGGAAATTCCAACATTTGGATGCTGCTAGATGAACAGATCGCTGGTTTGTATGCTTTTAAAAAAAATGTCTCTCCTCGTTACCAGTCTCCTCCCTGCTGTGGGATGTCGGACGCATTTGATTGTTTGTTTTCCTGTTTTGTTTTTTTTTTATTATTTTGTTTTTAATAAATGTAGTTGTAAAAATCAGACCTTTTTGCCATTTGCAGTGTCTTTTCTTCTAATCTAAATTAAGCAATGTTGCGTAAAAAAATCTGAATGATCTCAAGGATCAGCGGGTTTAGACGATGGATGGAAATGTTGATTATTATTTAGACTTTCACATGAAAAGGTTTTAAGGAATTCTGATCAATCATGGCTTAAAACGGATCTGTAGGTTGCCTCTGCTCATTGAATGGCGGTTTCATCAAATCCCATGTGCCTCGAGGAAGTTTAATCAGCTGACGCTGTTCATATAGATCAGATAGTTTAGTGCACAGCTTTGAGTTTTCAATAGGTCCGTGGTTATATTTGGTGAATTCAGAGGCACTGACTGCAAATATTGAGTTCATGTTTTTTCCTCACAGAAGGGAAATTCATGCAGGAAAGCTTAAGACACTGATGCATGTTCAAACAGCTAATTTTATTTTTTGCAGAGGAATTTTTCTTTTCCTTGTTCCTGATGCGTGGAACAAAGATCGTTTTCTGTCAGACTTTCCTCATCCCCTGTTTAGTAAACAGCAGGTGTGCTGCTAAGTCTTTCCAGTTGAAACATGAAACCATAATGTGTTTGGGACTTGATTCCCTCCGAGTTGATGGGCTTTAAATAAATGACAGATGTTGCTTTCACTGTTTGCAGCGGCTTGCTAAATAATTAATCATAAGCCTTTCTAGATGTGGGGAGAAAAACAATTAAATTTGTTTGATACTTCCTGCATAAAACCTAATGCCCAGCTGCTGAAGTGCGACTCAATCTATTAAAAGTTGCTCAGATTTGCAGCTCTGCTCATTGAGTTGTCTGTCCGTTTCCATGGCAAGGGGTCCGCGTGTAGGTTAATGTCCACACACACAGAGCGAGGAAAAGCAGAATAGAAGAGGTTTTATTGGGGCCTGCCATTAGCATTACATAGGGAAGAGCAGTGACTGCCTTCATGGACCTTAACACAGGGATCGCGTTTCATTGGCTAATGCTCATTTTACGTCACAGCGCAGCTATCAGTGCGTCCATCTTTTCACCTCCAAGTAAGACAACCAGAGAGCGACAGTCACACATTTAACGTCAAACACATGCTTGTGTTTGAAAGCATCAGTCAAAGTCAAGACCTAAATCCAGTTGTGAATCAATGCAAGACTTGAACATTGATTTTAGCATATGCCCTCCATCATGTCTGACTGCTGTTTGGCAAATAAGAGAAAGGGTCAATCTCTAGTTCTGCATAATTGGTAGAGACATACAGTTCTAAGACTTTTGTAAAGTAAATATTCTTTCCATGCTGCTTCACAATTATGTGTTGTTTTTTTGTGACGATTATGTAAAATCTCAAGAAAATTGAATGAATTACGTGGCTGTAGCACGACAAAACATGAAATATTTAAGGGTTCTGAATAGTTTGGGGAAACACTGTACAGACACCTTTTCTTCTTTCCTCTTCATAAAGCGTTATTTTGCAAAATGATTATTTAAACACTGCTTACCGTAAGCAAGACATGCAAGTAGGCATGTCTTTGCCTTTCAAGACAAATGAAACCCCCATTCATGTGACCCTGTTTCAACCTTATTAATTGCTAATTGCATTTTATTTTTTTAAAATACTTATATTGCCTCCTCTCACCCATAATGCCCCATTATCTGCATATAATGCTTTACTAATTCTAAAATCTATATTATCAAAAATATCATTAATCATTATATTAAAAAGCAACGGACTACATACACTACCTTGTGGAGTTCCATTTTGTATAGCATAAATATTTAAACAATTTACCCCAACTCTTCTATTGTTCTATTCTTTAAAAAATCCTTTTCCCCTTTTATTCCCAAAATCTTTCAAGTGATTAGCTCTTCCACCATCAGCCCCCAAGTGTCAAGCTCCGCTGACACCGCAGTCCTGCTGTCCTCAAGCTTTTCTGGCTCCGACAATCTAGCATGAAGCTTGGGCCCTCATAACATGTCTTAATTTAAAAATACCAACGCTGAACCCAATACCTCAGTGTGTCTTCTCTATACATTTGTACAAATGTATTGGTGAGGCCTCCGACTACACGTCTTAATACAGATGGCTGGTCTGTAATCGACTCTTCTTCAGATGGCTGCTGGTTCTGCTGCTCCTCTCTGTCCCTCAGCCTGTTGTTCAGCTGTTCCATTTCAATCTGCAGTTCTGTTCTTATGTCCTCCAAGGCTGTGTTTTGCTGTATCAAAGCAGTGTTTTGCTGCTCCATGGCGAGGCTTCTCTGTTGGAGGACGATGCGATTCACCTTTAGTGCATCGTTTTCCTCCTCCAAGATATTGTTTTTCTGTCTGATGATGTTGTGATCCTCCAGCAGCTTGTCGGTTTTCCTCAGCAGATTGTCATAATCCTTCTCCCTTTTGTTATAAATCTGCACCACTTCTGTCTTTTTCTTCTCCAGGGTAGCGTTTATCTCCTCCAGGACGGTATTTCTCTGCTCCAGGGGGACATTTCTCTGCTCCAGGAAGGGGTTTCTCTGTTTCAGGGCAGTGTATCTGTTCTGCAGGACGGTGTTTCTCTGCCCCAGGATGGCAATTTCCTGTTCCAGTTTGATATTTCTCTGCCCCAGGGTGGTGTTTCTCTGCTCTAGGGCTGTGTTTTCTTGCTCCACTTCGGTGAGGCTCTGCTCCAGAGCTTTGTTTGTCCTCACCAGGTTTAACTTTTACCTTCCTCAGAGCTTTGCCTTTCTGCTCCTGGGGAATGTTTGTCTGCTCCTGGGCGGTGTTTCTCTGTTCCAGGGCGATCTTTTCCTTCTCCAGGGCCTTGTATTTCTGCTCCACTTCGGTGATTCTGTCCTCCAGGATGGTTGTTTATATGATGCCTCAGGCTGTTTTTTTGCCCCAGAGAGGTCTTTGTCTCCTCCAGCTTGGTGTTTTCCCGTATCAAAGTGTCGTTTCTCTCCTCCAGGGTGTCATTTATCTGCTTCAGGGTGGCGTTTACCTCCTCCAGAGTATTGTCAATTTGTTCCTGGGCAGTGTTTGTCTGCTCCAGGGTGGTGTTTCTCTGCTCCAGAGCGGTGTTTCTCTGCTCCAGATCAGTGTTTTCCTTCTCTAGAGCGGCATTTCTCTGCTCCAGGGAGGTATTGTCCTCTTTTAAAATTTTGTTTATGTTGAACAGTTTTTTTAGTTCTTCATTTTTGTCCTGAAGCAGCTTGTCTTTTTTGTATGAAGCCTGTTCCTTTTTAATCTTCAGTTCTTCATTTGATTTAATCAGAGCCTGCCTCTCAATGGACACCTTGCTGAGGTCTTTCAGGATTCCTTCTAGTTTCTCCTCTCTCTAGCTAAGCGCTGTTGTGTTTTCTCATTCAAAGAATGAGAAAGCGATGGCTTACTGCTGTCACTCATTGTAGGTCCTTTCGTTTGGAGATATTGGTGGGAATCCTTGTACTTGCTCTTGAGTTCTGCAATGTTATGACGGTGCAGGTTTGTGATGTCACTCTTGCTCCATAAGAGTGACATCAATTCTCTTTGTGACATCAATTCGCGTGATGTCACAAATTGATGTCACACCTCAGCAGAACAACTAGAAAACTGCTGAAGCTTGAATAAAAACAAACTTTAGGCTGAATGCAGCTCTGCTTAGCTGATGGCCATTGGAGACAGTTCAACTGGTAATACATCACCAAGGCTGGAATCCGCACTTGGGAGACAGCGGCTCTTGAGGACAATGGACTGGACAGCAGGGTGTGAGGACCAACTGTCAAAAGGAAACATTGTGCCCGAAAACAGAAGAAGGGGAAACGGGTTGGCGTGTGCTGATGCCTAGGAAGCCACCAATTCTGACTCTCTTTCTGGCCAAAGTCCGCTCACCGGGTAAGAAAGTGGATTTGTTAAATCTTAGGTTAAGAGTTTCTGCAGAGATCAATAACTGTGCCATTCTTTGCCTAATGGAAATCTGGCATAACAGCAACATGCCAGACTTTAGCCTTCCAGATCAACAGTCTTCTGTTATTCCAAGCAGACCGTGACCACCGGTCAGGAAAAACACGGAGAGGAGGACAATGTATGCAAGTGAATGAAGGTTGGTGTACGAACTGTGGCCTGGTTAAAAGCTGTCAGCCATACTATCTGCCTCGGGAGTTTACTACAGTCTTCGTCACCATGTTTACTATCGCGGTGCTAATGGCAACGAAGCATTGAAGGAGCTGTATGAAACCGTTACTTCACTGCAGATGAAGCACCCGGAGGTTGTTTTACGTGGTTGCAGGGGACTTTAACCATGTGAAACTGACTGACACTCTGCTCAGTTTTTATCAGCATGTCATGCTCCTTACACTCTGTATTGTGTGTACACTAACATTCACGGTGCGTACAGAGCTCTTCCTCGCCCCCATCTTGGCCTCTCCGACCGCATCTCCATCCTGCTGGTGCCAGCATATCGTCCGCTGATAACACAGATTAGGCCAAGGAAGAAGACAGTCACTGTGTGGCCCAGACAGTGGCGCAACTACACATTTTTTCAGGTGGATGCGAAAACATAAATCGGCGCCCCCCCCCCCGGGAACGTCAGGGTAAAGTTGCGATGATCTCTCCCACCCCGAGGTGACGACACGTGAAGAGTAAAACTCGCTACCTTTACCTCGTTATGTGCGCGAGGTGAAGGAGCGAAAGGTGCACTGAAGTGTTTGGGAAAACATCATTGGCCCCCTCCAGACGGGGTTTTGGCGCCCCCTCTGGTGCTGCGCCCCTATGCGTTGCATACCCTGCATACCCATTTTTTGCGCCACTGCAGCTGTATTATGTCATAGGTCAGGGTGTCCAAACTTTCTTTCACTTCAGAAGAATAACTGGGCCAAAACCTTTAACTCTTGTAAAGAGCTAACGCTACAAAAAATGAACTACGTATTTTAATTTTGTTTGGAGCTCAAAACCTGAGAAGGAGTTTTGCATCCTTGCCTCATTAAAATAAAGGCATCCAGTTTGCACATTCTTTGGGACTCATTTGGAAATAAATTACAGAACAAATGAGTCTTTTTCAGCACAAGAACTCTTTCTCAGGAAACATTTATTGTATTCAGTCGAGCCTGATAAATTAGTTAAATGCATATTTGGATGCATTAAAGTCTGCATTAGAGTAAAAGTCACTGGATAAATGTGGTCAGATTTTTCTATAAAATAAAAAAAATACAAAAAGTATTTTTTGTATTTTTTGGTGGTTAACAGAGAACCACAGAGGTTGTGGGATGTCAAGATGTGTGGTGTAGTTGAGGTGAGAGCGACGCAGGCAGGCCAGGTTGAATATGAAAATTATGGATTTCATAGTAACTCACGGAACTGAACAACAGGGAGCACAGGGAAACAGAGTGGTTCACACAACGAGGATCCAACAAGGAACACAGACAACAGGTGAGACTAAATACACACGGGGTAATCAAGGGAACGAGACAAACCTGGGAGACAATCAACAAGGAAAAAACGCAGCGACAGAGACTCACAGGGAACAGGACTACACAGAAAACTCAAAAATAAACACACAGAAACACGGATCGTGACACGGGATCATATTTGTCTCATTATTGAATTGAATTGGGGGGACCATAGAGAATAAGGACAGAGGCCACAAATGGCCCCCGGGCCTCACTTTGAACACCTGTCGTGGGCCAAACTGTTCTTATGTCAAATCCTGCGTTTCTATTCACCATATAATTGCACAATTTGATATTTCGAAAATAAATTTTCTAAATAAAAACCCACCAATTTCGAAAAATAAACATGTTTTGATTGTAAAACAAATCAAAAGGGGTTACATCACAGGTGTGGTGATTAACCAGCGGCTATTTTCAGTGGCACAAACCATGAAGAGGAAGACGACAGGAAGTAATTGGACAATGATGGTTGATGGCCTGCGACAGACTGGTGACCTGTCTAGGGTGACCCCGCCTCTCACCCGAAACGCCAGCTGGAGATAGACACCAGCACCTCCTGACCCCACCAAGGGACAAGGGTGTAAGGAAAATGGATGGATGGTTGATGGCGCTGCACTTTTTTTAATGACTTATCATGTGAACAAACATATTCTTATTTCATAGAAACAACGTAAAAACAAAATAGTAGGGTTTTGCTCGACATTAGTGGGATATGGACAACGTTTTGCGCTGCTAATGGCTTCACCTGTGACTTTGGCGGGGATGTCCGCCTGTTTTAAAGTCTGAAAGCGGGTCAGACTCTACAGGGAGTCGCTGGTTTCAGCCTGACCTCCCTGTCAAGCCTCCCAACATCACCAACCGGCTCTGTGTTCATCTACACGTATATGTGCTTAGCGCCAGGACGGCAGATGGGAACCTAAACTGGCACAAAGTGAAAGTGTTGCCTGCTTCAGATGAAGGAGGGAGGGGTCGAGGGTGCGGAGCAGTTAAATGGAAACGCCAAGTGTCTTCTACATGAGGAAAATCTGGACAAACGTAAAAAAACTGAGGCTTGGAGGGAGAACCAAGCGGCTGTGGCAACAGAAGCACTGGTCCAATCCAATAACGCAGTGACAAGCTGGAATTTCATTATCCTCAGAAAATATGCTGACAAGCTGTAACTCGGAGACCCAACCCATTAGGTTGACGGTCTGAACCAGCCAGATGGTTCGGTCTCCCGGTTGTGCAAAACCATATTTGGTCTCGTAATATCTTCCTGTGTCAGCGGTTAAAAGCATAAACGCTGACATTTCTCCTCCGTTCAGGAGTGACGGTCATCCGCAGCCACACAGATTTGTGGCTCATCACTCGTAATGGCTTGTGACTGCAGCACAGTTGTCCTGCTTCCTCAGTCCCACGGCAGATGCTCCCCTGCTGTGAGTCCCACGCTGGTCCGGATCATGTTACCCAGAATGGGTTCAGAATGCCTTAAGCACAGCTGGCACCGTGCAGAGGGAAGGAGGAGGAGGCGGTTCTCATCGACTAGACCCAGATATCGGCTTCACGGATCAGATTTCTCACAAACTGGAGAGCTAAGTTTTTTTATTTATTTCTGGAAAATAAATGACAAAAGGCAAGAATATTCTAAGTGCTGCACTATTGTAATTAGCAGCCTGGTACAGATGCAGGGGGAAAAAAACCTTGGTATATGCTCATTTTTATTCGCAGATGTGTACTTTACACTTAAAAAAATGAAAATGTACTGCAAAAACACATTAATCTTACCACTTAGTTTTGGTCTAGTTCTATTCCAAATACACTTGAAAATGAAACAAGACTAACTTATGTACTTGTTTTAAGTGAATAATTCCTTAATATTGATGAAAAAGTACTTGCTCCATTGGCAGATTATTTCAATAACAAAACATTTTTTCCCCATCTTATAAGTAAATTTATCTGCCAGTGGAACTAGTACTTTTCATTATTTACTTAAAACAAGGCTTACTTTTAAGTTTTTTAAAATAGTTTCAAGTGTAATACGAGATTTGCTCTAAAAATTAGACCAAAATTACTTTTGTGTTTTTGCAGTGCAGAAATCTGAGGTTTAGTATCTGCCGACGCGATACAGAAAAACATTGCTGAATTAAATTAAAACATTTCTTTTTTTGTAAATGCACATATAAATGTACTGAATTACATTTTTATTTGATAACTGCATCAGTGCGCGACACTTAAATTCACCAAAATGCTTGGTAAAATTTGAAAAATTAACAACAACAACAAAACATTTGGCCAAATCCACAGAGAAATGGTTCAAACAACCTTTTACTAGTAATCTCAGCCCCTCGACCCGAGGTCAGGAACCTTTATAATCCAATGCGTCATGGCTACAAGTAAATAAATGTGCAAAACCAATATAATCCTGAGAAATAATTATTATATGTTAGAAATATCTACTGCATGAAACATGTCAGGGGAACGAAAGAAGGAAAGAAAACATTTTATTGACTGAAATGTTCTATAGCTGCAACACAGTGACATAAAATGAGCAAAAAATATATTTTGTTTTGTATAGATCAGTGTCTTTCTGTTGTGGAAATATTATACAGTGGACCCAAATTTTTTATTTGAGCATATCTAAAATATTCGAAAGAAAATGCAGCTTCAGAAACTATTGTATGAGACATCACTTTTTTAATATATTTTTTATTAAAATTGGTCTTTATTTGTTTTTAGCCATCTGCAGCCAAAAAGGTTTTAAACAAAAGGAAAGAATAGATTCTTATTTAATACACTCAACTCATTCCAACGATGAAACATAAATGACTTAAATAAAAATCCCTCATAACTCAGATTTAAAACAGAGTTTGGTCACGACCAATAATGCTCATATTTATAGCTTAGCATCACATACATAATAATCAATGGAGACATTTAAATTTTTATTTGGTAATTCTTTAAAAATGCAAGAAAATGATTGCAAATCTCCTTAAATTTAGCTGATTTATTTTTCTTGTGCTTTCTCAAAGCTGATTATTCTCTTAAAAACGAAATCAACAATTTGCTGCTTAGCACACAAGCCTTTGGTTACAAATTAAAGATGTAAATTTTTAAGGCTTTTAATGCATCTCTTCCAGGCGGACATGGAGAATTACTCACAACTTATTACTGTCGGTGCTGTTTCCTTTGTTACTTGAAAGCTAGATGATAACCGTATTGATCCCCACATTGTTAGCGAGTGTTGAGTATGAGAGGAAAACTGGAAAAACTATAAAGCATTGACTTTTCTTTCTCATTGGCTCTTACCGAATCTCTGATGTGTTGTGTGCCTGAGAGGCATGCCAGCAGGATAAGCTCTCTCACCTGGACTGTTTATCTGTGCAGCTCATCTCTCCTCTGCCGGCCCTTTGAAAAATCCCCCTCACTCACTGGGGAGCTGCAAGAGAAAGCAAAAAGAAAATGGGGAGGAGGGTGGGAGAAAAAAAGAGACACAAAGAAAAAAAAAACAAAACCAGTAAAGAGTCATCTCTCTCCTCCATCTGCCTCCTGCATCCCAGAGGGCTGCTGCTGCTGTCAGTCAGTCACAGGTGACCATCCTCTTACCTGGACTCAGGGAAAGGCAGCGTATTATAAAGCTTCCCTGCTTTCTTTGAAAACCCTTAAAGGTAAAACAGGGGGAAGGAAATCGTTTTCCAGAAAGGTCACTGTAGGGAGAGTGACTTCAAATCTTACATCAATCCGAGGCGACGGCAGGAGAAAGCCTCCCGTGTTGAACACGAGAGAAAAGAAACGAGGCCCGCGTCTCGTGCTTCACCGGCAAATTAGCTAAGGAGACAGGAACCAATAGATCAGACAAGGGCAGGTGAATTATCTTCATTTGCAAGGATGTCCTTGTGTGCTGTCCTTTCAGCCCCGGAGCAGCAGCAAGCTCAGCTATCGATTCTCAATCGACTGCTTCCAGTGCAAACAGCTGCAGCTGTGAGGAGGCTTTTCAGGAAGGACTTCAGAGCCACCCTCAGACTTTTTTTTGTTTTGTTTTTCCCTGATTTGGAGTATCGATCGCATAAAGTTTGATAAGCCTGGCCAAGCCCGTGGCAGCTGAGTGGAGCTTTTCTTGCAGGGGGGTCCTGGGAATATTGATATCTGATGGATGAACGCGAGGCGTAAGCATGGGGGTGTTTAGTTCTGAATAACAAACAGCTCCACTGATCCATCATAGGCCGTAAAAGCTTAACTGGAGAAGGAATCGATCCTCTTTGTGAGAGGTGGAGCCGCGGAGACGCTGAAGGTCAAACGAAACACGCTTCTGAGACTTCCTCTTTGGCAAAAGGAAGTAAAAGAAGTGATTAACCTGGCAAACAAACATCCTTCTGTGAAAGAAAACTCATGCTGGGAGAAGTGCGGCTAATAGGAGCTGTCGTTATCTCCAGGTGGGGACGGATAAAATCAGCCTTTTAGCTGCTCCGGTGGAGATGTTTACGTTTGACTTGAGCTAATTTGCATTAATACACTGCAAATATGACAGTTAAAAAATGTGGTTTAGGCGTTAATCTTAAGAAACACTTTTTTCACGACAACTAAAACATGTCATTGTGCTTAAAACGTGTATTGAACCGTTAACATTACAAAAAAGTACTTCTTTCCATGAGAAGTAAAAATCCATCCCATAATAATGACCCTTTGCATGTGACGTCACACTCTCCAGAACTCCGCCCACTCCGCCATGACAGATGTCAAAACAACCAATGTGCTCCTTTAATGCTAATAAAAATATATGCATATTATCCCAACAGTACCACAAAATATCTCAATAAAACTCTATGTCCATATCTCCCAAACCTAGTTACAACTTTCTAAAACATTAAAGGTTGGATTTTTGTAATTTTCTTTCCAGAAATGCAGATTATGAAATGCAGATGATGCTTATTCAATAAAAGCTTGATTCATTTTTTAGACTTTTTGCATGTGATCTCTGTAAATCCTTATATTATGATCTGCTGAGCCACATTACAATACACAGTGACTATTTCTATCCTCTCCATTAATGTAAGAAGCAACAGATGTCTCCTTTAAACTCAGTAAATTTAACAACATGAGTTCAGTCCATTCATTTCGACAAGCAATTACATTTGTCTTTACATTTAAACCCCATTTAAATGGTGGAAGAATATAAATATAATCATGCTCTGGCTCTCTTCTGCGTTAACAAATGTGGGGATTAGCATGCCTATACTGAAAATAGTGAGAAACATTTCTATTTAGCCTGTATCTACTTCAGCTTTATGACTCTTAAAGAAGCCTTAGGAGAAATGAAAAATTAGAAACTGTAATTAAATTGTAATTCTTAGAATAGTAAAACAATTACAAGGTGGTGTCATCAGTAAAATCAACTTGTTCTTTGGTCATTTTCTCTTTTTGCTTATCTGATGTCACAATATTGGACGATCACACTGAAGCCCGAAGTGACCCAAATCCAATTTTTCTTTTTTGTCGTAATGCAATCTGTATCTTATCTTTTCATGACTGTCTGAACAAGTTGTTTATTTTTAGAATGAGATCCAGGTTGCTTGGATATCTGACAGGTATCTGGTTCCAATGTGACCAAACGCCCCGGTCTCATTCATCCGGCCTGAACGTCATTGATACTCGACAAACGTAACTATTCTGCATCCTGATAGGCGCAAGCAGGAAGAAAAACAGCCATGGCGGACTATAATGTAGATTAAATTAATATTCGGGCTTCGATTGGACAACTTCGAAATCGCAAGCTATGCTCCACTGTTAGCATCCACGTTAGCACTTCATTTTTTATGGCGGTTTGCGAAACACTGAGCTCTCGTACGTTATTGCGCCCTCTACTGCGCATGCGGGACACTTTCAGGTCGTTTACAGTTCACACTGGAGAACACGTACAAGTCGGACATATTTGGAAGTGTGAACGGCCACAGCAACAAAAAAATCCGATTTGACAAAAAATCGTAATTTGGTCACTTTGGGCTGCACTGTGAACGTAGCCTTAGTCTACCTTTTGTTTCCATAGTTTCAATCTGAGGCTGATCAGAGATTAGGTTCTTGCTTTACATGCCAGATGTTGACAAATATGCCTCTTTATTCTGGATGTCAACAAATGTAATAACCGTTAATCTATGGAGCCTAGCAAGACGTAGAAACTGAAAGTTTTGGGATTTTAATCAGTCTGCTTTAAAGAAGAACTTTCTGTACATAGGGAGGTGATGAAGCAAACGGTGAACGTTGGTATGTTCCTGAATAGTTCATTAATTGGTTCAATAAGTAGAAATTAATGTTCGCTCCTTGCTCTGCTGGTGACAGCTCGACGACGATGAGGGAACAAAATGCCACCAGTGAACTGAAATGTAATGAGGGATTAGCCTGATGTGGAAATCTGCCACTAAATTTATTAAAAGTCATTTCCGTTTTCTCCTGATGATTCCTGTGTAATAAAAACTTTTTCTCTGTCAACTTTATTACTAAGCTCACAGCCGTCTTTATGAGCTGACTGTTTCATCACCAGAACATCCCTCATGACAAAATTAGCACTAATAACATATCAAAAGATGCATGTTTTGTTTAAAGCTGTAAATCTTGCACTACAAGAGGGTCTGTTTAACACATCAGATGTTAAGCTGTCTGTCTGACCTCAGTTATTATTTCCCATTGATTACTTATGCAGTCAATAAGGTACAAGATAATTAGTTTGAAAGTATTTGCATGACAAAGCACTCTCAGGGTGGATGACCTTTAATTTCTGCAAAAACAAACAGCTCAAATCCCCAGATGTGCTGTTGTCTTTTATTTATTCACTGACTCACAACTTTTCCGGTTCTGTTCCCCAGAGTGACATGAGGGCGGAAGAAAGCTGTTCAATACTGGCGTGTAATAATAAAAGTTCAAACTCTATTGAGCTTTTGTACTTCTCTCTTTATTAGTCCACTTTTCTTCCTTAATGTGGTACTTTGCTTTTAGAAAGTTCTCCCCACTGAGACATTATTCTTAGACTTCTCTGATTTTTCTCTTTTTTCTGTCATTCTCTACTTGAAAAAAGCAAATCATCATGTTTTAGAGTCGTGAAACCAAAAAATCTTATTATAAAACATTAATATGTGACTATATTGAACCACAGAGTTTTTTATTTGTCCTCTGTTAATATGCAACATCTTCAGATGTAAGCAGATTGTGGTAGAAAGAGTAATCAATAAATGCTAGCGTTTAAAAGCTCCCTTTCAATTTCCTTTCTGTTTACCTATTACATTTAGCTGCAGCAGTGCCCTTTTCTTTTTCTCAGTCTCTGAGCCAAATGAATGACAGCTTCTATATTGATATTTTGAATTAATTCCTAAACACCAGATGTGTGTAGCAGAATTTGAGTGGCAGGACAGATCAGGCCTTTGGAACAATGTTTTTGTATTTATGAGGGGAACACAGGCTAACTGTTTGTGATATTCAACATATAAAGGCAGAAAAAACAGTAACCATAAACTGCTTGGCCAAAAACAAACACCATTCAATGAACCTGGGTAAGCTTGTCCAATAATTCAGTATTTTTACAATGAGAAGGAACCCAAAATACATTAAATATGTTAGAAATGAACACTAGCATGACGCAAAATCCACAAAAGGTAATTAAAATGACAAAGTAAAGGCATTGGCATTGAATTAACTCTATTGGTGTTTCGGAAAGAAAGGAACTAATCAGTTTCAAGGTTTGACAATTAGAAGAAATAAACTGAAAATGGATATCTTAAATGTTTGGCTAGCACACTCCATGGTTAGCACTGAGACTTTCAGCTGCTTCCATTCATTTTGTGCTCACTAATCTAACACTGGCTATTCTGGTCACACAGTTATTTGAAGACACAAATCCTTACAGAAATCTTTAGCTCATGGACCCCAATTCAAGCGGAAATCCAAGCTATCTAATATTGTGTTGGGGAGCTGCTCTGTTTTGGTATCCAAATCTGGTGTTTGGTATGTAACATCATCATCTCTTCAGCAAGCATTCTCAGCTGTCTTCTTCTTGTTTACATCTCTTTCCTGTTTGTTTGTTTTTGTTGTTTGTTTGTTGATATTTTCTTACACATTTCTCAGTTTTTGATGTGTAAATAAATATCCAGTTGAAAACAGATATTTAAATGCACCCCACAAGAAAAAATAAAACACTATCTGGTAAACTTTCCTGCTTTAGGTAAGGTAGGATTACTTGAACTATTTCTATTTGTGAAATTTGATTTAAGTTGTATTTTGCTGAATTACCTTATAAACAGTATGACCTGGGTTTGCTTGGACTTTTGTAGACATGCTGTCAGTAGTTCAGAGAATATGTTATATACTGATGTATACTCATATTCACATTTGAGTAAAAAATAGGTTTATGTTTAACTCTAACATATACCTATAAAAAGTAAAATCAGACCATAACATTGATTAGATAATATTTAGATTGCATTTTAATGCGATATAAGCCTGACGGTTCCTTTTTAACAAACTGCAGAAACAATGTTTGAAATGGAAGCTTTGATGCTTTGTGTTTGTTTGTCCAATATTTTCTGCAAGCAGGGGAACCTTCTCAGTGGACGCAAAGATCAGAGAAGAATAAGACAGAAAATAGTTTTTCTTTTCCCTTCATCTCTCTCTTGCTAATGCTTGGCTTAACAACAAAGCCAGGTACCAATCTGCCTCTTTTTATACTGCCTGTCTTTTAGAGAAAATACCCAACCCAAATATTCTGCAGCCGAGCGTTACTCACTCTCAGACAGAAAATGTTTTTTTTAAATGTATATATTATTCCCTCTGGTTCCACCTGCTTTCCTCCAGCTTGTGGATTCTCTAATTGTGCGTTTTCACATGCAGTCTCTAATCATCAGGCTCCATCAGCTCGCCATGTGACAAAAGTCAATGGGCCGGCAAGGAGAGAAAGAGCAACATCAGGGGTATAGGAGGAAGCTTTGTGGCAGCCTGTGTGTCTGTGAGCAGCTGGAAAAGTTCAAACCACAGCAACATCTGCAGCGATTGCGGTCATGATGCTCTCACACCAACGGGGAAAAGTTTTTAGAGTCATAAAGAGCCAAAGTGCTGAGATGTAATAATAATCTAGATCATATTTAGCCTGCGATGTTGGGTGGTGAGTCCATATGTTTTAAACTTCAATCTGAGTGTTATGATGTAATTCACCCAGGCTTAGAGCCAAAACTCTTTATGTGTGTTTGTGTCTTCTCAGCTTTGTAGCTACAGCAAACCGAGCGTTAAAGTATGCAACTTCGACTTTTTTATTTGATCTGGATTAACTCCAGGGTGAGAAGCAACATGTTTAAGTTATCAGGCTGTAATTATCCTTGATTTAAGGCCAGTTTATGTATTCATCTGGATGCTGAAACATTCTGTCACATTTAGTCTTTCCAAGTTTCCTGGAAACTTTGCTTTAGTAGCCGTAGTTTTTCAGCTGGGATATGCATCTACTTTTATTCGCCCCGTGGGAAGAAGGTGTGAAATGTCTTATAAAAAGATTATGGTTCTTCTGCTGCAGGAGTTTAATCTTACAATGAAAAAGTAGGACAGTGAGGCTTTTTTTGGCTTTCTCTGTCATGTTGGTAGTTACTGATGGTTATTACAGGGATTTAGTTGCTGCAGCTCTAGTAGTGAGCTTTGGAGATTTGTTTTACTTCCGTTACTGGCTTACTCGCTGTGTGTGGTGGCAAAATAAATATGGATCCTCATCCAACCAGAAGTTAAAAATCTTAAGTTGTGTAAATACGTGGAGTTTCCTAAACTCTATTGTAGCTTTATGTGGAGACATGAGCTTTGGTCAGATGATTTAAAGTTTGAGCTTTTTGTCAAGAAAACCACTGGAGATCTGTGACAAAGACTGTGGGATGATTGTTAGATTGGATTGTAGCATAAACATTTTGAAATACCAGAGGCTTTTGTCACTGTTTCTTTTTGCATGATAATGATCCAAAGTAACTGCTCAAAAACAAATAAATGATTCACAAATTACCAAATCAGCCTTCTTGTATTATTACCCAAATCTAGATATCATATAAACTCTGCTGGGTGCAAAATTTTCCCTCTAGTGATTTTGTAAAAAAGAAAAAAAAATACTTACATGTATATTTTTCTACAGCAAATACATTTTATCAAATTAAATATATTTTTAAGTTAACCAGTTGAATTTTTCTATTGCTTTTTATGTGACTTTGTCAGAGGAGCCAACAAGTGCAGTATCAGCTGACGTCAGACGAAAGTGAACTTAACATCCTCTTTTGATAAAACTGCAGTAAAATGAATCAGAAATTACATTCTGCTGGCTTAAAGTTTATCCTTTAAAGGTGTTTAAAGTAGGGTCCCCAACTAAAATTCAATAAAGAATTAAATATAGTTAAAATCTGCTTAAGTTACATAAATGTAGAAAAGGGATCATCTTTTCCAAGATTCCTGGTTTCCTTCTGTTTCATCTGCTCATTAATTTATAGTCTAAAGTAAACCTCTGTGTTTTTAATTGCTGTATTAAAACCTGGTTAAATACAGTCAATGTTTTCAAATCAAGATTGACCTACATCCTATTTTTATTGTTGACAAAACATTTTTCCAGTTTTCTTCAACTATTTCACTTTCATTTACCAAAAGAAATAAATTTGGATCTACGATCCTGTTCATGCAAAAAAACAGGATTTTTTAATTAAAATAGTTTATTGCTAGTTTATGCTTGAGTAGGTTATTTAAAAAAATCACAATATTTTTTGGCATTTTTAAAACTACAACCAGCATGTGACAAAAAGTTTGCTTTAAACCAAAGCTCACCTTCCTGTTTATCAAAAAACTTTCAATACTCTTGTATTTCGAATAATCCTGTGTTATTTGATCTTTCTCTTGCCTGGAACCACATACATGTGTGAGGGCCTGCTGATGAATAAATAGTTGATTTGTTGTTACTAAAACAGTCAAACTTATAACAAATAACACTTTTGTGCTTTGATCTACATTCAGTTTTTCTTATGGCTGGCTGCGTAATTTATCTTTGAATACTCGTATACTAGCTGCGGTGGTTGCATTTATTCTACTCCTCCCTTTGGGACTTGAACATGTAAAGTGCTTAATCTAACACACAAATTCCTCGTTGAAAAAAGCGTAACAAAAGGCTGCTCCTCCTCCCATCACACTTCCCTCTAGTATCACTTTGCTTTCCAGGCGCTCTGGCTCTCTCCAAGGAGCAGAAGCATTAAACGGGGATGAAGCTAGACTTTAAGTCTGGCTGTTAGTGAGAGCAAACCCTGCCCCTCCGACGCCTCACACCAAACACACAACAAATAGGATCTAATGAACCACCATCTGGCGGTACAGCAGACCTGGGACTCTGCCTTGCATGGGGATTCTCACTAACGCAGCATCCCAAGTGACTTCAGAACCAAAATGCAAATTCATGTAAGCCATAACTTCTCGTGAAACGCCGAAATGTGGTTTCGTAGCAGCCCTGGTGCGTTTCAATCAAGAGCTCCTCGGCATTGTGTTAATACATTTATAGCAACTCTAAATACCCATTTGTTGGTTTGTGGTGTGGAAAAAGGCCAGGTAATGGCTCTGCGCACATGTGTTGTAATGAAAAAGCTGAAATGAGTTTCTCTGTGTGCACAAAGGCAAAGTGATGAGAGATCACGATTCTGGCGGCTGAAAGTTTGCGCGTACAATAGGCCTAAATCAGCACACAAAGGCGACGCGTTGTGCCGGGGAGATGTGAGTGATATCACAAATGAATATCAATTGAAAGGTGTGAATGGCATCTCTCATTAAAAGCAAACACATCGAGAGGCACGTAAATCTTTAGATCCAGATCGGTCATGCTCGTTTGAGTTGCACTGCTTTCTCGTCAGACGCGGCGCAACATCAGAATTATATTTTATTAAACAGCAGGAAAGGAAATGCCTTTTTTTATTGTTATATTTTCTTCTGTTTGTTATCCTAACTTAAAGCTCAGGAGCAAATTTACTCTCTCTTTGGTGTGAGGTCTGTTGTCACCTCTTGAGCTCAACTGATGGTGGGTTTCCACGGCGACCAAGGTGTGAAATGCGTCTGGTAGCCGCCAGTCCACACAGAACAGGAGGCAGTTCTGTCTGAATCCTTTGTCTGTTCAGAGAGGGATATCTGGATAACAGCAACATGCAAATTATGACCGACCCGCCGGCCAGTTTATTAGGTACACCAATGCTGATAAATGTTTGTTTATAAAGTTCCGAGAGATTTTTGCTCCACGTTTTGCTGCTTTTTCACCAATCCAAAAGGTTTCTGTTGTCGGAGCCAGTTCGAGATGATTTGAGCTTTCTGAAATAGTGCATTGTCCTGCTGGAGGAAGCAGTCCAGAAAATGGACGCACTGAGGTCATAAAAAGATGAACAAGGTTAGCAATAATACTCAAGTTGGCTTGATGAACTCTGAAGTGAACTTTCTCAGCTGGACGCAGCCATGTGGTCTTCTTCATCTTCTTCAATGTTTAACATGTTCTGTATTCAAAGATGATGCATACCTTATATTTTAATTACTTATTATTTGAACTATCATGGTCGCTCTATCAACTCAAACCAGTCTGCTCAGTTTCTACTTTTTTTCCTAAATGATATGAACTATGTTTTGTCTTAAAATAAAGACTTTCTTCAACTGACCTCTAACACCACAGGATGTGTCCCCCCCCCCCACCCCCACCCCCCCCCACCCCCCCCCCACCCCCCACCCCCCAGGACATTGTTGTATGTTAACATTTCAGCAGTTTTTTAAATACTCGTACTATCTGGTACAAACAACCATGCCAAATTCTGACGCTCAGTTTAACTCTGCAAGTTGTTTTACCCAGGTCTAGATTGATTAGCTCCTATAGTGATTAGCAGTGTTGCTAACTGTGTTAAGAAGCACTTGAAGTGTGTAAATAATAAAGTGGCTGATGACCAGTCAGAAAAAACGCTGTGGGTGTAACTAGAACACCACCTTAAATATATTTCTACCTGGAGTATGACTCATTTTGGCTTCATTCATGTTTATAGCTAGCTTTCTAGCTACAATCTGTAAAACCACATACTCCTTACCAACAAACAGGAGTCTGTTTTCTTCTCTTCCTGCTGTCTGGGTGTGTGACTGTTTTCCCTTTTAAACTACTCAGCAGTGACTCTAATGAACTGCTTATTGTCTCTGTGTAAGTGCCTGCTGCTGATTAACTGCGGTCATGGCTACATGAGTCGTCATCCTGACTTGCCAGCTGTTTTTCACTGATTCCTGCCACACAGACCTATTAGCAAATTCTTCACCGAGCTTAACGTCACTTCTGAGCACTGCATGTAGACGTGAGTCCTCATATTTGGGCATTCCTCCAGATACTTGAGCAAAATAATCACAGTGTAAGCTATACAGCGTCAGATAATCCAGGTTTAATTTTCCTTGGCTGATTAGCACTGGGCGATGATAACTCTGCTATCTGTTTGTAAGAGTTTTCCCAGGAGGCTTTGTTGCATTCTAACCACAGCGGCCCGTAAGAGAATTAGCATGCTGCACTACACTGTAATTGACCTGACTTCAACAGAAAAACCCTTTCTGTCTCACTGAAACCACTTAGATCACGACAAATGCAGGGATCTGAGAGTAGTAAGGACATTGCTTTGTTGTACCTGCCACTTTAGCTCTTGGCTATGAAATAAAGATGAAGAACAAATGGAGTTACTTAGTGTTGGATTAATCACAGACGTACTTAGGTCCATCGCATCCTCTCTCTCTCTTGCAAACTATTTTCAATCAAAACCATAGCTCAGCGATTTTAGACACCCAATAAAACTGCTGAGACAAGGACGAGCGTTCTTGAGTGTGTGGTTTCCCCGTGTTTATTGGTTTTGTTCTGAATCACTGGAGCTCAAACACGATGGCTCAGAGCCACTGCAGGTGGGAGACGGATTCAGCTGAGAAAATTACGGGTTGCTAAAAATCAGCTGAATTTGATTAGCATCCTGTCTGGACCCTTCTGTTAGTTTTTCCTCCAGTCCTTCAGGGCATTTCATGAGAAACGTTTCACCGTGAAAAGTTGACCTTCCCTCATAGGCAGGTCGGAGCACAAGACAATGGATTTAAATGCACTTTGCTGCAAATCACCCAAACATTAACACTTTTATTAAAGGAGAAAATATGTCCTACAAGTGTAAAAACAGAGGTAAAATGATAAAGATTTATAATACACTTAATAACGAACGAGTTACATTATCTTTATCATTTTCAGCGTATTATTAGGATTCGTTTGAATAAAAACAGGTTGTGTCAATACCTTCATGTTGAAGGCATTTTTCCTTCAATAGTTAATTTTCAGCCATGTTCATATTTCAGGTTTGAGATATACAGCTCTGGAAAAAACTAAGATACCACTGAGCCCCATTGAAAACCTCCTGGTTATTCCACTGATTTCTGAAGTCTTCCTGAGTTAAAACGTTAGCATTGTTGTTTCTAAATGAATATGAACTTGTTTTCTTTGCATTAGTTGAGGTCTGAAAGCGCTGCATCTTTTTCGTCATTTTGACCATTTCGCTTTTTTGCAAATAAATACAAATTTTTGATCAGAATTTCAGAGACATATTGTCAGTAGTTCATAGAATAAAAGAGCAATGTTCATTTTACTAAATCAGAGATAATAAATAAGCATATATATATGTTTGTATTTTTTAAGACTTTATAGTTGGTGTTCAGATATTAATCTTCCAATAACACATAATTATCAAGTGATATTTTCACATTTCCTGTCAACTTTAAACAATTTTTAACTCAAAAACGCGGCGGGCCGCTGGATAAATGACTGCTCAGCGCCCCAACCACCAGGAAAAATATGCAAACCCCATGCAGGACTTGAACCCAACCGTGCTACCAACTCCCAAAAGGTTCCTTGATGTTTGACTCAAACAGGTCTGCAAGGATACACTGAGTTGGGATGATACCAAAGTTATAGTAACAAGATATAATGAGGTTATAAATAACAGAGTCCTACCATCTATTGCTCCTCCAGAGTTATTGTTAGGTCAGCAGACTCCCTCTCAGCACCCGGTCCACTGAACGGGCCCGGGAATAAAGAGAGTAACTAGTGGAGACAGTTGGAAAGAGCAGTCGATGTTCTGTTGTGATTAGGCATCACGGTCACCCTCCCTCCTCAGCCAAATCCCAGAAAGAGCCGGACAGAGATGGCAGAGAGGAGATGGGAGGAAGCCACTTAGCGTTCCCGCTCTGAGCCAGTTCAGACTCTTAGGTGGATGACTTTGCTCTCATTCCTCCTCACTGTTTCTGTGTCTTTGTTTATAACTTCTGGGTCCTCGCGCTGCAAAGCGAGGCACAAAAATCAGCTGATGTCTGCACAATCACAATGACCTCAGGTCTTGTGCATTCGTGAACAAACGAAGAGACAAAGCAGCAGAGAAGTAATTATTAAGAAAAGGGAGTTAGTTGTTTGAAGAACTGTTAAAGGGACACAGTGTTTTAATTTTATGGGCTTTTGATTTTTAAAGGTCTTAGCACAAAAGATAAACATGGTGTCATGATGCTTTACAAGTAAAATCTGGAGGTTTTTCTAATCTGCACAGCTTCCTGATTGCTACTTTTATTAGGAAGAAAATAAATATATTGTGGATTTTATAAGAAATCTCATTTATTTATTGTCGTCTTCATTCTGGGAGGTCTTATGATGCGTTTACACCAAAAGCGTTTTGCATGTCTGGTTTACATAAGTCTATGTGGAGGTGCATTGAGGCCCGTTGTGGCTTGTTTCACGCATCTAACACGTCCGACAAACAGGCCAGCAACGAAAACAACGGATAGATCGATTTTGATGCATGTGATGCCCTCAATGCACTTTCAATGTAAACCAGATGTAAAAACAAAACGATGGTCGTAGACCAAAATGTCAATCATCCGAGTTCAAAGTGCATGTGTCAAACTTGAAGCGTCATAAACACTTTTGATGCCCATAACACGTTTGGTGTGAACGCACCACTAAGGTGTTCCCAGTCTAAAATGGATACCCAGTCCCTTTTAGTAGTCACAAAGCTCAAACTGAACCTTCAAAGTCACATAAAGACAGTTACAAATTCGGCCTTCTGTCAATGGCAGAACATTTCTGGGTTTCCCAAGGATCTAGAGAATCTCATCTACGCATTTATCTAGTTGCATTGATTACTTCAACAGAGTCTCCACAGATCTGCCTAAAATCACTTTAATCACTGACTCTGGTGCCGCTACGCCTAAAGAGATTGCACTCTTCACAACAGACTTGTAGCGCATCTCGTGTTCATCTGATTTGTCGTTTGTGATCGATGGAAGTGATTGTTTGAGTTCCCTCTCTCCCTCCTTTTCAGCTTATCTGGCATGTTGGGTTGTAGTTGAGGTATTATTTGAGCTTTTGAGATGTTAATCAGCTCCTCCCCGACATAGAAGAAACACATTGTTGCTATGGGTACGCATCATAACAACTGTCTAAATATTTAAAAAAGTGGGAAATTACCTCTAATTGCGAGTCCAAGAGGTTTTTAGACAAATCAAATAGTAAAAAGCTGTCCGACATGCAGAGCATCGCAGCTCTACCAACAGGGCCTTATGAGGATTTAAGAACAACACAGATTTTAGTTTCTGTATGTAAATTCTACTTTTTACCTGCGTAAAAAGAGCTGCCCATTGACTACGCCAAACCTTTCTGCATCTCAATACTCCTGATCAGAACGTTTCAAGTGCAAACTTCCATTTTTACGTGAATGCTGCTGATAACATTGCTTGCTCCCTAGTGTTCACAAAATCAGACTCTTTTTGTCAGCTGCAGCAAGACTTCAATACTCAAAGCTCCTTAAATAACCGACTGCTTGTTTTTAATGGTGACCAAACAAATGGTACCAAATGAAGAACAGAACTTTCCAATCCCATATAGCACATCTTATCAAGTCGCTGAGGCAGATTGAATGCAGATTTAAGAGGATTGTTCTTTGTGTTGTACATTATGGTTATGTTTGAACCCAGCATACATCCCTGAAATGCCCACATGCATTGGACTCTACAAGGACGTACTTAGGATTATTACTAATTTAAAACCTCCTACATGCCAGTGTTTGCTACATGTTTAAGCTGGGTTTATTTTTGGGCTGCATGTCAACTCAATAGCTATGTTCACAGCTAATTCTGCTCTGTCCTTCTTATTGTCAGTTTGACAGAAAACTCAGTTATGCTGCTTCATCTGTTCTTAGTGAGTTGACAAATGGCATATATTATAAAATATTGAGACTATCAATGGTCTTGTTGTCTTAGTATCTGCATCCTTCTTTGTTCAGTAACCATATTTAATAGCATAAACCCCTTAGTTTTTGTGTTTCTCTTAAAGAAGACCCTGTATGTAGAATACATATTTAGTAACTTTTTGTACTTCCGTTTAGGTTTCTACTGATCCTAAAAACAACCTAAGTGCTCAAAAAAACCATCCAGCCATTCTTTTTGCAGTAAGTAAATGTTTTTTAGTGTCTGGAAAATTACCTTTTTCAAAAACCTTCTGAATGTCGCATCAAAAATCAGCTAGCAACCTAGTTACCTAGCAACTCTAACTGTGGTCCAGAACATTTGATCAGCTGCTTTTACCGCTGTACAACGGCTGCTGGAAAAGACAAGCGTTTCGGTGTTGACTTACCATCTGGAAACTTCTTGTTCCATTCTTGATGGTTGTGCAGGAGTCTCCACTTCTGCTTTTCAAAGATGTATGGATGTCTACTTGCACATCTGTTTGCAGCCATTTTCATGTATAAGTGTAAATGTTGAGTTAGAGGTTGTGGTCAGCAGCAGCTTATTTTGATTTAAAGTGACAAGACATCCTAAAATAGCTGATTCTGAACGGAGTTTAAAATAGGCAAGACTGCTCAGACTAAAATTTCATTATCTAAGAATGATTTTGTGCAAAAGATTTAATAAATATGTTTTGGTTGGCTCACAGACTTTCTTAACCTGTTCAATGAAGCATGATTGACATGATTTGAACAAAAGCATTCCTCCAGACATTAAAACCAACTTTTCAATAATAGAAAAATAAAACAAGCACAACAGTGTGGATAGTAAACATACATGATCTCTCATGTTTAATCACAGTCCTGCAATTTGAGATCACACGCATCACAATGATCACAGTCATGTCAAGGCTGAAACCAACTCTTGCATAACATTTGTCTGTTTTTGTTGTGTGACGGCTGTAAACAGAGAATTGGCATAAGAAGCCCACAGGTACGACGGATTCACCTTTATGTCACTTCACGTTTATAAAGCAAAGAAAGACAAAACAAGGCCAGGAAGAATTATGAAAAGAGTGGAAATGGGCTGTGTTGTTTGAAGAAACGTAAAAAGCACTCAAAGTCTCATGCTTCATCCTTGATAGTACATTCCTGGATGGTGCACTCACCTTTATGTCACTTCCTATTTGGGTCAGCAAGGTTCCGACACTGTAACAGGTCAGTAGCCATGAACAAATGGACATCTTCTGATTCATCTAGCTGTAGGTAGGTGGACATACCCAAGTCATCTGACAAATGTGCGTTGAGTTGGATTTACAGAAAGAGGAATAAATGTTCCAGCAACATGGACAGACAGTAAAGAAGTGGGTTGTGTTTGTGTCTGTTTTCTAAACATGATTTCCAGATAATGGAGACCAATGTTGCGTGCAAACATTCAAGAAATCCTTACCTTTCCTCAGCTGACCTCATTTTGTAGTTTATTCTCATTTTGTTCCTGCTTAGCTTTGCATGTTTCCTATTTATTGTCTTAAGTCTAAGAAATTCCCTAAAATTTCTTAGGCTTAAGACTTAAGGCTTAAGACATTGTATAATGTATTATATTATACATTGTATTACATTATACAATGTCTGAATACATTGTATAAAAAGACAAGTTTCCCATTTCCTGTTTCCTGTCCCCTAGAAAATTTTCTAGTGGCCAGACCAGGCCTGTAAAATTTAGGGATTTACATTTATGTCTTAGTTCAAGATGACTGACTCTTTATGCTGTTGTATGAATTGAACATGAGTCTCTGATTGGCCAGCATTTTTCCAGGGGGACCATGGACCTCCTTCTCCTCCTTTGAGGGTACCACTGCCCATTAGGTTAGTTAGGATTACTAAAATTATTTCCCCTGTTTACATGTTGCTACATGTGTTGAGCTTCATCCTGCTGAAGGTTTCTTCCTGTTAAAGGAGAGTTTTTCCTAACAGCAGAAAAGGAAAACTCCCCTTTAACTGAAAAAGAAACACCAAACAAAACCTGTTTCAGTTCTACCTCAGTTCAGACAAATATGTTGTTGATTCACCTGCCAAAACCAATAAAACTATTACTTCACCATCTACGTTTTCCTAAATTGTTACAAGGAAAGTTAGAACATCTAAACGACTGATATTAATTTTAAAAACTCTGGCATTCTGGCATTTATCAACTAGAAATGCATGTGTTTATTCTAACTGGCCTAAAGGAAGAAATCTGTAGTTTGATTTCTGCTTTCAACTGAGTCTGCAGCTGTATTTGATACCTAAAGCAGCTGTGGAGAAGTTTCCAAAAAGTTTCCAAATGTCCTGTGTGTGCGATCACTTAGAGAGAGATGAACTGTTGAGATTTTTCTGGTGGCTTTTTTGGCTTTGCATTGTTTCCTCCACAAGCAAACAGAGATCCACATCGACATCGTGTGGAGGTTTTTTAGAGGGCAATGACACCAAAAACAATAAAAAATCACTTCAGGGGTTGTTTAGGAATGGTCAGTGGGTCAGTGGTTATGTTGTAGACCTCCGGCTCATCTCTGTTTCATTGCTTTGTCACTGAAATCCTGGGATGTCTCATCAGATTTCTGTCTTTGCTGCTCACTAAAACATCACACTTTGTTTTTCACAAATTGTGGACAAAAATGAACGGCTGTACTCACCTCACTAGTGCTTTTTATTCAGTGTGATTATGTCTTAATTGCGGTGGTTCATGTTGTTCTGATGTCTATTTAATCAGAATCTACTGTGCGCCAATATATTTTTTTGTCTTTTTCTTTGTTCATTGGACCAGTACAGAATAAAAGATTGAAATTAAATAATTAAGTTCTCTCCAGGTCGCCAGTTCATCACAGGGTAACACAGAGACACACAACCATGCAAACACACACTCGCATTGTAGGATTTAGAGACACAAATTAAGCTAACAGTCATGTTTTTGTATTCTTGAAGGAAGCTGGAGAACCCAGATAATCCTTGATAGTACATTTCTTTACTATCAAGGTACAGGAATGTAGTATCCTGTCCATACCAACTTCATGCAGACAAATCCCAGATCAGGATTCAAACCTAAGACTTTTTTTCCTGGAAGGTAGCAAAGCAACCAAAGCTGCATTTTCTTTTAAACGTATCATACTCTACAAAGAAAATCCATGAAAAACCTACATTGAAGAATAGGCAATGGGTTCACTGTACTTTATTTGCATATAAGCTTATAATTTATGTGACTAAAAAACTGTGGACGTCTTATGAAAGTAATTTTTAAGAATATCCCATTAAAGTAGATTACATGCATGCAATTGTTATCATATATATTTTAAAATTGTAATTTATCAACATTTAAAACTCCAAACAACCTTCAGAAAACCAAACCATCTTCAGGAAACTGTTGGTTCATAAATTATTTTTACATTTGAATATTTGTGCAAAGGATCTGGTGTCGGATCAGGACCCCGTTGGCAGTAATGATGTTCCTACAGTCTGTTGTGGCGAAGAAAGAGAATGGGAGGGTGATGTGATATGAATAACCCAAAAATGAAATCCCAGATGCAGTTGATTGAATGCAAGTGAGTGAAATGAGCCTTGGAGATAAGATGCTAAGTTGAGCTTTTTTCCATGTCCACGGTGGTGTTGCCAATTTAGCAGCTTTTCATTGTGGCTTTGTGAACTGAAGAGGTCTAACTGGCCACCTGATTGGCCAACAATGACATCTGCCATTTTCTTCCTGAGCGTTGCACTAAGACTGATGCATGTTGGGGATGTAGTTGTGCTATGTGCTATATTGACCAATCTTTTGATTATCAAAACCTAAAATTAAAAAAAAGCCAGCTTGTTGTTTTTCTTTCATAAACAAGCATATATGTCTCCTCCTCATCACAAGTTTTGCGTCAAAACTGAGAGCGTACCTTTGAAGAGGTTTGTTTATCCTAAGTCTAATGTTGGGACAAAGAGCGACTGGTATTTTTCATCAAAACTCTTGTCGTGTAGGAGGACAGGCACAGATCGACGATCAGCAATGAGTTGCAAGGGCAAAGAAAGCTTCAGTCAGATGAAATTGAATGCAGATTTTAGACTTGTGCATGCATGTAGGTCAGGAAAACTTGAGGCACAGCATGCCATTGGATTATGGACGCTCTCATCTCCATGTGGATCCATTTCCATGTCGATGCTGAGGGGGTGTAACCGAGGCCTCCTGTCTGAAGGCTAATCCCTCACAAGGACAAATTTAGCTAGCGCGGCTCTTCCTGCTTTCATCTGAGTCCAGTGCTGATGTCACAGAGCACCCCATCCTCTCTGGCAGAGTTATGTTAAGAGCAAACAGTTTCACACCTTCCCCACATCAGCACTGAGCTCAAGCTGCTCCTACAGAAGACAGACGCATGAATAAATAATCGAGAACTCAGGAGGTTTTCTCCTCTCGATGCAGGTCAGCATCCTGACTCAGACGCTGTCAGATGTCAGTGGGATGTGTGGGAGATAAACAGATCAGAAGCACCTTTAAAGCTGTGATCCGTCGTCTCCGAGCCCAAGCCTCCTAAACCATCACTGGAGTCTTGAGGGTCGTCTGGGGACACCCCGCACACCACGCTCAATTACCCTTTAAGCTGTTCCCAAGCACAATTTCATTCCCTCCTGAGCTGAGCAACATATGGGATTACACTAACGTAGGGGATGGTCATTGATGACTTGTGTGAGTATGTTTATGTGGACGGGGGTGAGGGGTGCTACCCTTTATCTGGTGAGCCTGTTTAAAGGATCCCACTGTGATCAAAGACTCTTTGAAACCTAAGTTGGATCTGTAATGTATTAAGTTAAATAATAAAAAAAAAAACAGCATTGCTTCTTTTTCACAATCCAAACCCCCAAAATGAAAAGACTTCAGCAAGTCAACCAGCTATACTGTAAATCCCTTTTGCTGTCTCTATGGTGTCATATAGTTGAGCAAGATTAAGACTATTTACTTAATCTGCTTCTGCCTGAGCCCTGTGGATTTCTAGCCATTAGCACCAACTCCTCCACGTTCTCATTATCCTCTCGTTAGCCTATTGATCGGCTCTCTATTTAATGGACTGAACATGTGTTTTCCTCTAAAATCTGGACAAGTAATCTGTGCTATATGTTCAACTTCTTATATAAACTACGTATTAAAAAAAAAACTGCCATTTTTGGCAGTATGTGTCTTGAAATTGTGTTGGATTCGAGTGGCATTCCGCCGTTACCTAGCAACCCCAGGCATGCCCAGCCCGTCACCTAGCAACGGAGGCGGAGCTCCAGCACATCTGGCTGCTGGAAAAGACAAGTGTTTGTTGTTGACTTACTATTTAGAAAGCACTACTAGCTGGATTCTTTTTGTCTGCTATTCAAAGACGTCCGGTATGGAGGACCTTAAGTGCCAGTGGAAACCATGAGCTTTGGGGCGTGGCCAGCAGCAGCTTGTTGGGATTTAAAGAGACAGGAGGCCCTAAAACAGTGGAAACGTAAAAAACTAGTCAGAAATACTAAGTCAAGTATTAACTTTCAACAAGCTGTTAAAACATGTAAAAAAAAAACAGTTGCATTTTGTTTTTAAAAACTGTCCTTTTTTTAATTTTTTTTTCATTCTTATCCTCATTACTCATCAGACAAAAACTTGATTAAATGACAATAAATTAAAATTTTAACAAAAAATGACTTTTTTTCTTTTTGTAAGGCTGATAAATTAAAGGAATTAAAAAGTTAATAACGTTTTTGAGTTTTTTGGGGGTGTTTGGCATCATATATTTTTGATACGTGATCGTAAACCTACATTTTAGATTTTCATGGTTGGCAAATTTCATGTGTGCTTAAAGTTATCCAGGTGCTTCTTTTCTGGTCAGCACTTTTTTAGTGTTTGGTGATGTAAAACTTGCTTCATGCTACATTTTAACGAGATTGCTACACATTGGAGTTTTCTCCCTTAAAAGTGGAACAAAAAACAACAAATCTGACATAAAGGATTATACTTTAGACTGCAAAGTCAGATTAGGTTTTCCTCTTATTTTGGCTCAATAAAAGATACGATTTAATCCAGATTTAGATTGACTGTTCTTTTTTTATTTTATAAAAAAAAAGTTCAGTTTTTCTCTTTGTTTTAATGTTGCACGCTACCTAACACAAACATGTGCTTTACTGCTAGAGCCACTGAATGAATTTATTTTATTTATTTAAATCGTAGGACGAAACCTTTTAATAATGATGCTTCTAATGACAGCCACAGCTATCATTAGAAGACAATTTTAGATTTTCTCCTCCTAATTAAAGTATTTTGCGAATATCACTGAATGTTAGATGTTTTTAAAGCAGGGGACTCTGAAAGGTGAATGTGGACTCTGCACATGTATTCCCTTTGAAAGCTTCATGCACAGCTTGTAGCCATCAGTTGTTAGAAATGGTGAAGTGATTAATTTCTATGTTCAGTTCGGGGCTGATTGGACAAATCTTTTGGGAGCGCCGGATTGATGGGGTGGCTCCTGTTTCTTCATGGCAGCAGCAGCAGCAGCAGCCATGCTGGAGGAAGTAGGCAGAGTCGTACGGCTTTCTACCGTCCTCCTCCTCCCTCCCCAGAGATTGGCTGCAAATTAATACAAATCAGAAGCCCTCCTCTGCACTCGAGCCTCGTCACTCACCTTCCCCCCAGGTAGGATGAAGGAGAGAGGACGCTGGAGCAGGTGCAGCCAAGTGCAGAGCAATCGGAAGAGAAATGATTGGAATATCAGCGAGTGAGTGCTTTTGTGCTTCAAAAACAATAGGTGTGTGTGCAATACAGAGATCAGAGAAAGATACACATAAAAAACACATTGTTTCAGTTCTGATACATATGTTGATATTGTGTCAGCAGAAACAAATAGTTGTAGTTTAAAATCTCCAGCTGCAATTTAAATCAAAATTTACCCACACATTTCAACAACACTGTTGATTGAACAGCAACCAAATACTGAATCCATATCTATATCTAAAAAATTTATGTTGAACAGTGTGTTCACATCTGAATCGTGGGTTGAAGCTTGCTCACTGTTTGTATGGCGGCTGTTATCTCAGCCGACACAAAGGGGACAGCAGCGACTAACCAGCGATGGTGACAGAGTGACCCCTTCTGGTCTGACACCCAACGCAGTCTGACGAACTCAACATTTTCAGGCTCTGCATACATGAAAAGATAACCTTCCACAGCAATTTGCAAAGGAACTCACACATTTTTCCACTTCACTTAAAACACTTTAATGTTTTTTTAACGGGATAGTGAAGCAGAAGGTGAAGCATTCTCTGGGTTCAAAGGTAATCTGTTCAAAAATATGTATTTATTCCAAAGGCAAATTATTGTCATTACTCAGAGTCACTGGATGATTGTGATGCTGTGGGCAGGGAGAATCTCTGACAGCAGTCAGGTGTCTTCAAGTCAACAAACTTGAAGACACCTCTGACTGAAGACTGTTGCTGTGTGTCTCATTGGTGCCATGACCTGCTACCAACTCAATGTCCGGGTACCCGAAATGATTACTCCACAATAAGGTAATTTTATTTATATAGCACATTTTCAGCAACAAGGCAGTTTAAAATGTTTTACATGAATTAAAAGAAAATATAAGCAAAACAACAAACCAAAAAGGGTAAAAGTATAAAACTACATATTGGTTCCCCGTGTTTAATAAGAATAAGTAGTGCATAATTTATAAACTGGTAGGGGTTTCACTGGATTCTGATCAAACTAAATGTTGTTTTCATTTGTTCTGGGTTGAGTTCTAGATTTGTACCATATAAAGCTAAATGTTGGTTCTCCATGTTTGATTCTTGTTCTGGATTGTTAAGTACATGCAGATAATCTAACAGCAGGTCTAAATCTAGGACTTGAACATCATGAATCTGTTCAATTCATTTTAATAATATTACATTAGATTCTTCGTTCATTTTGGGGCTGATTGAACAAACCTCTCATCTATGTCGATGATGTAAAACTTAGATAATATTACAGAATTTTATTCCTCTGTTTGCTGTGGTAAACTGGAAACCCGTCTATAACCCAATAACCAATCCAATAAATAAATAATCCAATGAGATCAGTTTTTATCACATTCATCATAAGAAAAATTAACAAACTTCTCTGTATTGTGGTGTCTAACATTAACTTTGCAATGGAGATGCTACATTTCCAAAATGATTTGAGTCTTCATTCTTTACATTTGACCCTATTCTCACTCAGTCACCGATTGAGGACGCATATATATATATATAAAATATGTGTAATATATATGTATATTTATATCAGTCAGTTGGCAGAGCTGTGTTGGCAAATCTACCACACAGTAATACTGCATTTATTCCCTAAGTGATTGTCCTCTTTAATGAGGTCTGAATTACACTCAGCATTCAAAACAAATGTGATACGTTACGTTCTACTAACTGTTTGCCAATAATCCTCAGGGGACACTTATAATTGACAAATCCATTTCATCTCCTTCCTCTCATCCAGCGTGTCGTCATGCAGATGAACCGCAGGCTTTAGCACAGCTCCGTCAGACCAACCTTTCAGACCTTTCTTTTCATGCTGCCGACATATAGAGATTAGCAGCCTATTGTCAGGTTGTCAGAGCTGATCTGATTCCAGTGATGCTCTCTCTGATGATGCCAACTGTCACTGGTTCACAGAGCTGCAGCTATCAGAGCTGAAATGAATGTACTAAAAAGCAGAATATATATTAGCAGAAGGTTAGACTGAGCTTCTAGCAGTAATATGAACACAGAAATGAGGGCGTTACATTTCCATGTAATTGGTCTGCATGTGCCCTCCAGGCATATGAAGGGTAGGCAGCATGCTGTCACCCACCTCTGGCATTTTGTCCTAATTTGTTGCCCTAATGTCATGAGGTCAGCTTAAAGGGGAAAAGACTCAGCCTGTTGAAAGCCATGTTCATAGAAAGCAATAAACAACATTTGCACACATGACCTGCAATTATATGAGCAAATACAATTTCATTTTAACAGCTACTGACTGATGCTACACTTGAGGGTAGACTGTGACTAGGGATGGCAGTAGGCATTGCCTTGCCAAGCAATTGACATGATGCCACCTGTCAATCATTCCAGAGGGTTTGTCAGCAACTAGCCAAGCAACGGTTGCAATTTGTCCAAAGTACACGCTCCTTATCTAGAAAAACTGAACCTCTGACAACCATTCCCAGGGTTCACTGTTGCAAAGGTGCAGCAATCACGGAGATTAAAAAAATAAAAATGAAACCGTGGTGGTGAATCAGTGGGGAACATGCAACTCCGGCAGCCTTTATCTGGAGCGTTTAGAGGGAGGAGTACAATTTAATCCATTTTCAAAACCGAAATGGAGTCTGGAAAAATGCAAGAGATGGATCCAAACCTGCAGCCGACCTCATGTGCATTTGAACGAAACTGTCATTGACAGGTACTACCACATGTTTGTCTGGTAAACATCCCATTTTTTTGTCATAATGATGCCGTATGATTAATAGTCAAATCAAAGATCAATAAGTGAAGGTCTACGTATGCAGACCTGGGGGGGGTTGAGCGAGTGAAGGTCACTCCTTCCCCCTGACATTCTTTCCCTGGGGGGGGCGCCGACTTCTATTTTAGCATCCACCTGAATAATGTGTAGTTGCGCCACTGCATGTAGGCACCTTTTTATGCTAATATATCTTTAAGCATTTTTTTTGAAGATTTTCACAAACTCCTATTACTTATCTATATTACTCATCCGGTCTCCGTGCAAAATGCATCCGACAGAACTTTCACACTCATCCAACAACTTTGTGCCTCAAATCAATCTTCCTCTGGCTAAGAAAAAATTGGGCTTTATTGCTGATTCTTATGTTGTGTCCTGCAAATGACCTTACAGTCTTGATGTAGGATAATTTTCTTGTCTGTTGTCTTAGCTCGTAAGAAAAAAATAAGTCACAAAATGTCTCAGGTCAGGTAGCGCATTGAGTTTCACAACCTTTGCAATCATAACACTGTTGGAAGTTTGCTCTACTTCCGCATGGGGGCGGAGATGGCGTCATGGCATTTCGTGAAACGTACGTGATTATATATTGTACTCCCGTATTTTGATTTAAAATATATCCAAGATGGCGTCGTGGCCGAAGCTCTTCGAAGTGCGGTTTCATTTCACGCAAAAACAGTGGGACAGTTGTAACATGTACAGAGCTTTAATTACAATAAAGGGATGAAAAACCTCCAACATGGTGAAACAATTGACCGCACAGATCGCAACTGACTGGCACTAATGTGAAACGTTGGATTCGTTGCTTAGCGACGGCCGTGGGGGGCGGAGCTTCGACCACAGGGTCTTCTGCCATGAATGTCCCAGGTAACGTTAAACTCTTCCAAATTCTGTATTTTGTATTAATGTTAATGCCATACTGTATGAATAATATCCATTTCATATTAACATTTATGCAGGGATATTCAGTAAATTAGAATACAGGTTCTAATGATGATTAAAAGTACCTTTTAAAAATACCTTTCAGCAGGTATTAAGCATATTTTTCATTAGACCGCAATTATGAATTAAGAGAGCTAAGTTTAGTTCACATTGTTAAAACGTAATTACAGTTCCCCACCTAAACATTCAGCTCAAATTATCATTCTGAACTAGTTTTAATTTTCCTATGAATCCTTTAATGAAATAAAGTCTTCAGTAACATATAAATGATGACATCATGCATCAGTTAGCATAAAAATTATGTCATTTGTCTTTGCCAACATGTTCCATTTTTTCTGTTCTCTTTGCTCTCACAAAAAGTGGTTGAACTATCTCAAAAACTATCTCAAAAACTGCTCATATATTCATCCATTGGCTTTCTAAAATCAAAACGAATGTGAAATTTTCAGTCAAAAGTTAAATATGCATGTTAAGTCTACGTTTTGAAATGTGGCCACCCTTGAAGTCCTTTTCGGTTGGTGTTCTTTCATAAAACCCATGTTCTGTTTAAACATCAGTAGGCAGTGAAAAGTAACTGAAGGCATTAAATTACAGCTTAATTTCTTCTTTTGTCTCTGCGGGGGTAAAATTTCACTCCCTGTCAGCTTCAGACTCCTGTCTAATAGCACCAGAAGCTACAGTGCTATGAAAAGGTATTATTTTCTGTTTTTGCTTCTTCTTTTTTTTTTTTTTTTTGTCACACTTGAATATTTCAGATCAGCATATTTTTGTACTGGGAGTGGAAAAAACTACTCCAATTAAAATCAAAAACTGAAGTTTTCAACTTATGATGATCCTGTGCAAGAAAAATTTAGGTAGCATCAACTGACATCAGACATTTAGCAAAAAATAGCCCACTCTTTGTAGAGATGTTTTAATTTAACCACGTTTAAAGGTTTTGGAGCACAAACAGCTTGATTAAGGTCTTGCAATCCGATTTAAGTCTAAACTTTGATAAGGCCACTCCAAAAGCTTCTTTCTGATGTTTTCAGACGTGGGTTTTAGATTATTTTTCTTTGGTAAGAGGAGAGCTGGCTGAACCCTGCTGTGACCTTTTGGAGGAGTCATTGATGTAACCTTGGAGTAATGCAATAGTTTCCAGGTTCACCATTGTTTTGTATTTTCTCCCTTTGGAGATAAAAGTTCTCACTGTGGTTCATAAATGGATTTGTAACCCTTTCTAGGCTGATCCATGCTAATGATTTTATTT
The DNA here is from genome assembly GCA_033032245.1 of Poecilia picta. Lineage (NCBI taxonomy): Eukaryota > Metazoa > Chordata > Actinopteri > Cyprinodontiformes > Poeciliidae > Poecilia > Poecilia picta. The sequence continues at coordinate 8,996,884 of CM065367.1, forward strand.
CTCATCTGTTCATGAGTTTCATAAAATTGGGACACGATTTGTTGTTTTTTGAGATCTTTAGCTGCAATTGAAGGGATTTCTTGGTTCTATAAATCAGGCAGGAGTCAGCCTTGGGTGTGTCTAGTGAAACTGACCTCCAAAGCTTTCCAAAAATGTGTTTTATCAGCTAATTCATGATTTAAAACGGGAGGATAATTAAATTTTCATAAGAAGCCAGATCAGCATTCCTTCCTTGATATATTGTATTTATGTTAGTTACATTTGTCTGATATTAAAAATGCATTTTGACAAAAATGCATATTCTTTCAGAGAAAAACATAAATTACTCTGATAAGCAACAGCACAGTGGCCAACTTTAGGATTCATTTGGACCAAAATCACAAAATTCAGCTGGTAAACTGAAGTAAGAGAAAAGAGTATCTGGTAAAACTTTATTAAACACCTGTTATAAACATGAAGGAGTCTTCATGAATGTTTGTGACTGTTGTCATGAAGTATTATTTGGAAAATAATGACTTTTAATTGGCTTTTAATGTAATTTCTCATGCAACTTTGCATTAAGTTGACACTTTTAATGCAACTTTTAATGCAAATTTGCAATAAAAGTATCATTATTTACTGAAAGACACTTCATGACAACAGTCATAAACATTCATAAAGACTCCTTCATTGTTTATGACAATAAAGGAGTTATATCATGTTTATGACTGTGTAATGTCCATCACTACACTGACGGATACTACACTCCGTCAATGTAGTGACGGACTACTATTTATTACTGAGTAATAAAGAGTAATAACACTTTATTACTAAGTATTACAGTGTTACAGTGTATCTTTACTTTTTGTGCTTTTCAAAGTTGTTTGCTTCTTCACCTGTTGTCTTTCTGTTTGAGGTCTTTATATGAAGACACAGAGCAAAGAACACAGAGCATTTCATTTAGAAGTAGATTTAAAAATAGCTGGTGACCCACTTTTTATAGCCCATTTTGTCTCCTTTAGTTAGCCATTGTACGAAGCTGATGGACGATTTGTTATCGGCCTCAGGGCTCCAAGTCAACCTATCCGTATCACATGTGGGGCTCAGATGGCCGTGTTGCCCATTTTACTTAACTCTTCCTCCAATGGGCATTCCCTTCTGCAATTCACAGCACTTAAAACCAATCAGTGTATTAGGGACTGCAGCTCATTAGCCTTGTAAGACCTGATTAAATCCAGCCACTGTTATCTGTAAGAGTGGTTCTCCTATATAGGTCAGTGTGTGCCTAGTTGTTTTTGCCCAGTTTTGTCAAAGTGCTGTCTCACTGGAAAAAGCAGAGGCAGCCAGAGAACTGCAGGGCTACAAGTGGGGCACAGAGGGACGCTTTCAGCTCCCTCTCTTTCGCCGCCTCCCCTCCTCTCTTCTCCTTGTCTATCATCATCCACACCAGAGTGGTTCTTTACGGCCTGGCCTTCAGTGAAATGGGCCATTGTGTTTCAGTCTATCAGTTTCCTAACTGCTGTCCACACAGAAGTAACAGTGCTTTACAATTCAGCACATTAAGTCTCTTTAGTCTGCTTTATGTTGTGATTTTGCTCCTTGGGATGCTTTAAGGCTGTGAAGTCTGTCTTGTCTTCCCTGATCACCATTTGCTTTTATCAAAGACTGAATAACAAATGGCTCCAAATCCTCCCTCTGGGCTATTTTCCCCACGAAGCATGCATGTCCAGGGGGTGAAACACCATGCAGTATTATTTTCCCTCTCAACCACTAATCACTCCTAAATCAGATGCCTTCAGCAATTTCACGGGGCCATAGTGTTGCCACTTATAAACCTGGAGGCAAATCGCCATGAGGGATAAAAAGCAATAGGAGTCTGTCACAAATTTGGAGCACCATATGCTTTACAAAAAGCTTTTTGACTGAAATGTAAGCCACAGAAGGGTTGAATTAAAGGGAAGAACGGGAATTTGGACATGGCTTTCTTGTTGACAGTAATGAGCATAAATTTACTGTGCTTTGTAGTAATAATATTGGTAATAGTATTATTATTTTTCCTTTTTTATTTCCTTCATGTTAAAACCACAAAAAATGTTGGGATTTTAGGTAAGGTAAGGTAATTTTATTTTTATAGCACATTTTCAGCAACAAGGTAGTTCTAAATGCTTTAGGTGAATTAAAAGGAAATACAAACAAAACAACAATCCAAAAGCAAGAAATAAAGGTAAAATCATAAACTTAAATATTGGTCCCCAATATTTAATAAGAATAAGTAGTTCATAATTTATAAGCTAGGAGGGGTTTCTCTGCATTCTTGTTATGATAAAACTAAATGTTGGTTCCATTTGTTCTGGGTTGAGTTCTAGATTTGTACAATATAAAACAAAATGTTTTTTTCTTCCATGTTTGATTATTGTTCTGGGTTGTTAAGTAGATGGTACTTTCTAAGTTTGTTCTAGATTTGTAAACTAATAGGAGTTTTTCTCTGTCTTGCTCCGATATTAAAAGTATAAAGCTAAATGTTGGTCTAAAGTACTAGATACTCCACAGTTTCTAAATGTACAAAGCGGCGTGTATCGTTTATCATTTATCGTGATAAATTTCTTATAAGAATTGTCAGTTATTGTTGTCATGATAAATTCCAAATAATGATGCTTAAAACTCCACAAAATTGCTATTTTTACTATTTTCTCCACTGTTTGTTCAATGAGAGTATCAATAAATAACCACAAAAAAAAGAAAATATGATTAAAATACACTTACTGCCAGCAGTTTATTGATACTGCTGTTCGAAAGAGTCGCATTACAAATAAGCATAATTCTCAAGAGCAGCATTTCTGTGTCATGTAGCCATATAGTTACTTAAAAAAGAAATCATTTTATAGTTACTGCAATAGTGCCACAAAATATCGTGATAAAACTTTAAGTCCATTTCGTCCAAACCTGAATTCTCCCTTAAAACTGCATAACAGCTGAAACACTAAAAACCCAGCTGTTAGAGTTGCTTTTAAAACATAATCAATGAAACATTAATCAATTTTTGTTTGTAACGACGGCTCCTGACAATTGTTGACTGTTTTGTACATCTTTGTTTTTTTGTGTGTTAGCATTAGCTTTTTTTGCAGTAGAGAAACAGGAGCGTGATCTTCTCATGTGTCCCTCAGACAAAGAGCAGTTCTGCAATAAAACAAGACATGGGATTTGAGCCAAGCAGCAGGGTGAAGAAAAGCTCGCTGCAGCTTAAGCAACAGTGAGTTGATATGCTGATGTGGTCTGGCAGTTTGTCAGAGGGGACCTGCTGTCACTCCGAATGTCTCCGGCAGCTCTCCAAACACGTACAACAGGACACAAGAATATGCATCCTTACTCAAATAAGAAGCAGAAAATGAAAATATTGTGTCTAAATCAACTCAGAATTCATTTAAAATGTAAGAAGATCCACACCGGGGCTTGTGTTTCATCCTCTTTCTTGCGATATTGCAGTGGATGTTTTGCTGTTGTTCCCCAGTGGGCCGCTGTAATAAAGGCAAAACTCAACAGATACTTGCTGGATCTGGAGGAGGTGCAGGCAGGAGATGGGTACATCAGTCAGGTCCAGACAATAGCTGCTCTGGGGAAAACTGGCTCGTGCTTAAGAGCAGAGAGCCTGAAGGATCCCCTTTCAGCAGATGGGGTGTGTTTGCCTGCTAGAGACAATTAGGCCAGCTTTAATCCTCCATCTGCTTTCCTTGCTTTTTTTTTCTCCGTCCCATCAGCCAGAAGCAAGTCTGCTCTCAACCTCTTCAGTCCAGGTACTTTTATTTGCAGAGGAAAACACCTTGACAGAGCGTAATAAAAACACAATTACACCTTTTTCCCTTCCCGTTGCACCCACCCACTTTCCTTCACCTGCTTCCTCTCCTTATTTCTTTCCTCTCTCCTCACTTCCAGGTGGATTCCAGGCATTGTAGTTTTGGAATTAGAGCAATTCTATTGTGAGCCATAGGCAAAAAAGTGGTGAAATCAACCTTTATTGAAGTTTCACAAATCAGAGAAAAGTTTAACAAATCACAAACATGGTTTTAAATATTCTGCTTTTAGTTGAGAATAACCCAGTCCAGGTTTGAAGTGTCTAGGTGATGTCGTTTTTTTAACTACAATTAAAGATGCAAAAGGTAGTGAATAATTAGGTGGAATCGCCCTTTAGCCATTTCCCGAATCGGAAGTTGGAATCGGAGACCAACTTCAGCTGTGTGATCTTGCACACATTTTTTGTTTCTAGTTAATTTCTCCATAGTTGTCTAGTTGTCGTTCACTTTGGTGAGATGAAAAGGGGGAAGACGTTAAGTTACGTGGCTGAACCAGCTGTGATCTGTTGTCTTAAGACCAGTGGAGCAGAAACACAGATGGGTTTAAGCGGAGGAAGCTTTGGTGATGCTCTGAAGTCTACCTGCACTCACTGACGGCGTCTTTAATAAAGCATCAGGGCGTTTCACATGGAGTTCCACTTGGGTTGTCATTCCCTACGGTGGCCGTGAGGTGCAAAGCAATTACAAATTACAAAATCACTACAACATTAACGAAAACACTAAGAAATCGCTGATTGGACTACAGCTCGTTAGAAAACGGAAAAGGTAGGTCCCAGTGGAGACCTAAGAAATCGCTGATTGGACTACAGCTCGGTTTACTTTTGGTTTACCGGAAGTTATTCTGGCATGCTCAGTTTGAGTGAGCATAGACATAATATAAGAGCAGACCCCGCATTGGCTGCTCCGGCGCAGGAAATACGGCGGCCATCTTAGAGCGGTAGTTCCTCCTACTTTGCCAATCAAAACAACAGGGATATTGTTGTTCAGATCGATGGATTATTGATGTCAGGCTCCACAAACAACATTTCACAACAAAGATAGACATATATATACCTGTAGGAGCTATTCTTCCCATTGTTTTGTTAAATCTTAGAATTTAAATTGTTTAGTTTATTCTTAGCATTTGTTTGTTTTTCTAATTGATTTATCATTAGAATTTTTATTTTAATTTTTGTTTAGAATAAGTTTTTTGTTTAGTAATTCACTTAATTAGTTAATTAATTTCAGATTGGAATGTGGGTATTTCACGGTATAAGTAGGTGGGTCTTAAGTAGCTTATTATGCATGTGGTGATCACAAGGTTTTTTACCAGCTAATCAGTCACATCGGTTTTCATTTTGTCAGTCAGTGAACAGGTACAGGAGTGGGAGCAGAAGCCTGTAACCTTTTGCCTGATCTGCAAATAAAACCAAAGAACCATATTTTGACTTTTGATTTCTTTTTGCTGCATAAACAAGAATCCATGTGCATCAGGTGACTATTTGAGTTTGATTCACCTTTGAGTTTTTGAGTTTTTTGATTTTTGAATTTAAGTTTTTTGGACAAATGGTCACTACATAATACATATTTATGTAACTATACAAACACAAATAAATAATGATTAATTAATAATGGCACAAATAAATAATGATTAATACTGAATAATATATATTGGATGCATGTTTATATGTATGTATATATACATATATTTTTTAATGAAATTTGTGGAAATTAATTTGTATTTAAGTGTAATTCTATAAAACAAATTAGATGTTAACTGACAGTTGTGGAGTGAAATATTTGTCTTGATCTTTGTTTACAATCTAAGATTTTTTTATATAGGCTATATATACAGTATATATATATATATATATATATATATATATATATAATATATATATATATATATATATATATTATATATATATATATATATATATATATATATATATATACATACATATTAACATGCATCCAATATATATTATTCAGTATTAATCATTATTTATTTGTGATTGTATAGTTGTATAACTATGTATTATTATAATAAATTATACACACAGCCATTCACCATAAATTATTCACGGCTGTGTGCTTTGTAATATGCTCATCATACATCGATATCAGAATATTCCATTCCTATTCTATTGTTATAGCTACTAATCATATTTAAAAATGCTGAACTATGTATTAAAAACATACTTAAATAATACAATTATTTATAAATGTAGCTTTGATAGATGTCTGAATATAGTTTCCAGTGACAAAAAAGTGTGTTATGATCGATTAAATGCGCTGATATGTCATTTTGCCCGCTAAACACATAAGGCTAAGTGGAGTGGTCTACCGCTCCAAGATGGCCGCCCTAAATCTCGTCAGCGACAATAGGGGAGAGCGGAGCATGAGGCGTCTATCATTATATTATGTCTATGTGTGGATCACCAAGTACATTCATGTTTTAAAAAAACACGTAAAGCCAGAATAACTTCCGGTTCAAAAGTAAACCGAGCTGTAGTCCAATCAGCGATTTCTTAGGTCTCCACTGAGACCTACCTTTTCCGTTTTGTAAATGTTGTTGTGTTTTTGTTAATGTTGCAGTGTTTTCGTTAATGTTGTAGTGATTCGTTAATGTTGTAGTGTTTTCGTTAATGTTGTAGTGTTTTCGTTAATGTTGTAGTGATTCGTTAATGTTGTAGTGTTTTCGTTAATGTTGTAGTGATTTTGTAATTTGTAATTGCTTTGCGTTAATGTTGTAGTGTTTTCGTTAATGTTGTAGTGTTTTCGTTAATGTTGTAGTGATTTTGTAATTTGTAATTGCTTTGCACCTCACGGCCACCGTACTGCACCTGATACAGTCTGAAGCATTTTAATCTAAACAAAGTAGAGTTTATTTCATGGCTGATACCAGAGGGTTTTAGCTTGGTTGTTTATTTAAGTGCAGATTACTGAATTCGTTATGATTTTATTTTTAATTCAGAACCTACAGCACTTGTGAACAGCTGAAAAATTAATTCTGTTTATTTACGTAACACCAATTTACAAGAGATGTCGTCTTAAGACACCAAAAGTTCCTGAGGGTGTCAGCAGATCCTTAAAGAATCTTAAAAACTCTTCAACTCAATAAGAATCTGACAATATCAAACAGTCAATCTCACAAGGAGTATAATTTCTTCCTCAATAGCTCAAAATGACAGATTATTCTTACAACTAATATGTCATTTTCTTTTATATATTTTGGTTGTCTTTTATTCATAATGGTTTTAAAGAGTCTAAGTTTCATTTTAGGACTGTGAACAGTTTTATACGCTGGCTCCTGTTCATATCTACAACTATCAATCTGATAATTGTATAGATAGGTTCAAATTTAATCCTCACAACCAAACAAAATGGTCAAAATCAGTTTATGACGCTGCCCGACCAAAATAAAATAATTAAAAAAAATATTCAGATTGCAACTTGTTTGGTGGGCGCAGACAGTCTGGCATTCATTTAAGTTGACGACAGTTAGATTCTTACAGTTTTCCAGTTACCTAGCTGGTGATCAAAAGGATATTTCCTGAATGAGTGGACAAATGTTTCCGAGTTATGATGACTGGTTCCAACCAAAACAAACTAAAAAGGTCTAATCAAACTGTAATTCAGCAAATTACTTCACAATTATTGAGTTTTCCTTACTAACATTTTCATTAAAGGGACCATACACCACAATAAAGGATAACAGCTTTAATTTTTTTGTTATGATTGTCTTTTGTTCTAACTAAAACAACCTACAAAAGGTAAATTATATTTAAGCAACATTTATTATAAACAAAAAAATCTGAATTTCAGAAGCACACATACTAGCACTTGTGCTGCTTGAATATAATATAAAATCAGACAGTGGTCCAGTTGGTCCCATCATGGTTCTGCTGTCCTCCTGCCATTAAGAGAAAGAAGTCCCTGAACAATACTGGTACCGGACTGTCTTTGCTGATGCCACTGTTGAACCAGGACGCTGCATTTCTGCTTCATGAAGGTGGACTAAACTGGTCTGAATCCATTTGCAGGAACAGAGGAAAAGCTTTGGTGAGTGTGTGTGTCCTCAGCATGAAGACACCATCTGCTGAAATGTTCTGCCTGTCTGGAAAAGACGTGACATTTGCTGGTTCATTTAAGCTGCCAGTCACTTTAATTCGTCTTTTACCAAGCAAACGTCTGTTGGTTACTGTTGCATGAATTAGACGGATTACATTTAACTTTGGTTGCTAAGATTAGGTGTGTAATTGAACCATATGGATGTTTTCTTGACTTATTGCCTGTAGAAGTAAGTACATAAAGGACCTCGGAGAGTTTTTCATGTGTATTCATGTATTTTCATGTGAAAATGAAGTAATCTTCATGACGTATTGCATAATACTGAAGTATTATGCAAACTTCACATTTTGCACTTTTTTATACTTCCATGGAACTAAATGCTTCTAAAAACAGCCTAAGCACTTAAAAAATGCACCCAGCTATAAATTAGTGTCTTTTGGTGTCTGGAAAATGTATCAAAAACCTCCAGGTTGTTATATCATCCATCATCAACTCTTACCTAGCAACACCAGTGGAGCTCCAGTACATTTGGTCAGCTGGTTTTACCACTGTGTGTGGTACAATGGCTGCTGGAAAGGACAAGTGCTTTGTTGTTGGCTTACCATCCAGAAACCACTTGCTGCATTCTTGTTGGTTGTGCAGGAGGCTCTACTAATGCTTTTCAAAGATGTATGGTTGTAAATCCAGATGCAAATGTTGAGTTTGGGGGTGTGGCCAGCAACTTATTTCAATCTGGGGATACTCAGACAGAGAAAGAAAGCGATTAAAAAGTTTATTGACAAATAAACATTATAGTTCTTTGGCGTTCATGCCCCGGCCGGGGACTTTGAGCTGAAACTGAAGATAAGCTCGATTAACATTCCTGACGCTGCATAGAAATGCAGCCCCCCTGGGGCCAGTACTGGTGGCAGAGGTCGAAGAAGGATGTGTGCCTGAAGAGCCTGGAGTGGAAGGTGGAGATGGGTTTTGCGGAGGTGGGTTGATTGCACCTGGTAAGCGGAAGAAGCCATGGATGAAGGTCCTTTTCAACTGGATGGTCCATGGACCAAACCATGGACCATCATAGCTTGGTCCATGGCTTGGTCCTCATGGCATGATGAGGCTTGGTCCGGCGCTGATAGGTCCAGGGAGATAAGGGGGAGGCGCTGATTGATGAGGCAGGTGAGGCAAGAGTCTTCCAGACTGAATTTGCGCCTAAGCTTCATTTGGATTTAAAGTGACAAGAGTCTCTAAACCATCTCATTATGAAACAATCTCAAAATAGGCTTAACAGATCAGACTGAAGTCTCATTTTATGCCAAAAAAAAAAGAGATTTCATTTTCAACAACAAAACTTTCTGACCATGTTTTGTATCACCCATAGCCCTTTTCTAACTTGGTCAAGAAAGAATAGGTTTTCAGTTCATACAATGTAAATCATATTCACCATTCTTATGGACCAAAAGAGAATATATTATTTTTCAACCAAAGCAGAATAAACCATACATATAGCAGCCAGAGGGAGTGAGAGCTGAAATAATCATTGTTACCAGCAATAGTCGGTCCATTGACCTCCAGCGGAGTTAAAAGGTCACAGGTAATACAGCTGCTGCCTGTCGGCTAGTCTATTGAAGATTATCAGTCTGAGAAAGGAGGTGGAAAGCTCTTACTAAGCATTATTGTCAATCAAATTAGTTTCCTTTTTGCCAAATACAGTGGATTTCAGCAGTCTTTATGTTAATGCCCTTTATCTTTTTAACTTTAAATTGCACATTCACCTCAACGGAAAAGGTTTCACTTGGGCTTAAAGAAAAAAACATATCAGTAGCTATGTTTCCTAGCTTTCCTGTGGTCTGTATGAAAGTTTGTACGATCCGGCGCTCTGTCCTCCGGCGCCAGCCTTGCTCTCACAGAGCTTCACAGGAAAGCAGGTTAAAGGGTCGATGAGTTACCTGCTGCAATTCTTTCAGAGTGCTTCACAGGGAGCACCATGAAGCCAGAGGACCAGTATTTTCTATAGGGCACTTTCAGACGAGGAAATTTGTTTTTCTATTGTTTCATCAAAGTAAGTTCATCTATATAGCCACAATTTACAATAGATGTAATTTCAAAGCTTAATTTTTTTTATTTGGATATTTAGAACTGTGGTTCAAATACAGTTCAAATCAATCAAACACATTTGAAGTTAATTCCAGTTTGTAAAAACGTATCTGTCTAAAGCAAAACCAATTGCGTCGAGCCTTCTTCTCTGAAGCAGTATCTCAGTCCAGGCAAGCACATGGTGACAGTGGAAAGGAACAATTTCCTTTTAACAGGAATAAACCTCCAGTAGACAGGATGACTGTGATTGAGAAGTACAGACATTGAATGCAGAAAATACAGAAAGAATGACTCAGGAGCACTTTTTATGGGAAAGAGAAAAATAAAATTGTTTATTTTCACAGTAACTGTTACTAGTCAAGATATTGACTCCAGGAAAGAAAGACAGCTAAGTACAGAATTTCTAAGCTAGAAATACTTTCTATGGAAAAAAAGAAAGAAAAAAAGAGCACAAAAATATTTCTGTAACAGAAGCTTTATCAATGACTTCATCCAAGAATGAGACACAGCTAAACACAGAATCACCGAACAAAGAGCACTTTCTATGGAGACAAAAACAACTTAACAACAACAACTTAATGAAATGAAATGCTCTTTCAATGATTATGTCCATAAATTATTCACTGAGCTGGGACACTTTCTATAAGAAAGAAAACCATAGGGACCACATAGTTTATTTAAGTTGTGACTCTATTTATGACTTCACCCAGAAAAGAGTCATAGTTAAACAGATTTCCTGATATAACAGTACTTTCTACAGGAAAGACAAACAATAAAACACATTATGACCAATAAAGCATCGGCTAATTACAGACATGCTAATCCAGGGGTACTTTATATTAAAAGTAAAGCAATGCCAAGTGCAGCAGTACCTTTCTTCCAGAAAACACATAATGTTGTGTTATTCAAATACCTAAAAGTCTGTTTTGTAAAGAAATATGTTAGTCCAGTGTAACATTGTTGAAATAAATCAGAATATAACAAACATAATATGCATAAAAATTTAAAAGATTGGCAAGATTAAAAGTGTTTTTGTCTGTTCAGATTTGACATCATTCACTCACATTTGCCAAGACTCACTCAAACTTTCATAAATTGCTATTCACCATTGAACTTTGTGTCCTTATGAATATTTAGCACAAAAATCATCACTCACATAATTAAAATTTTGTTTGATCACTTTGACAACCTTTTGGCCTCCAGATAGAAAAAAAAAATTAATTCTGGCACGCAGTGGTAGCCTCGGCACTCGGCGTATCCTTGCCCCCACTTGATGAAATGCGTTGCGAAAAGGCCACCTCTTCACATTTGTAAAAGTCACTTTCCATTATCTTCCTCTTGTAAAGAGTCTGGTGTTCTTGGAGCTCTGTAATATTATCTCTCACAAGTGTGGCAGGACCAGTGTGACATTTGTAAGCAGTAACTTCTCTTCTTTTCCCCTTCAACGCAGCGTCTCGAGGCCAATCGGATCCAGCCATCGACCCCCTGATTGGCTCAAATCAGAGCTGCAGCCATCTTTCTGGCTGAACGCCACCAGCTCTTCCTCACAAACTGTTTGTCTCATGGCAGGAAGCCAAGTTCGACTGGGTTTGGATCAAAAGCAATGTGCTAATAATAACAGACCAATGCGACTGGTGTGCATCTCAATCCAGCTAAAGTGGGCGTATGGGTGAAATATAATGCGTCTAATAAGCATGAAGAATCGGAGTGTGTGAATTGGAGGTGTAAAACGCATGTAACAATCCTGAGAGCATACTGGAAAATCAACAGTCTGCAATCTGTTGTGGCTTTAATGGACGAGACAGAATCTCAGTTATTTATTTGCATGTTTGATATATTTACAGACAAACCAGCCGTATCATATTCAAAGGAAAACGGTCAAGAAAACCAAAAGACAAAAGACTTACATCGAGGGAACACAAGTATTGAACATTTCAGCATGGTTCTGAGTAAATATGTCTCTAATTAGCCTATTGACATGAAATTCACAGCAGGCGTTAGCAGTAATCATAGTGAAATACATACAAATGCTAATCAATCTGTGTGCTACAGTGTTAATGTTGAAGCACAATATTCATTTGGATTGTGTCTTTGAATGCTTTTGAAATTAAAAACAGACGCAGAATTTCCAGTAAGCATGCTTGCTGCTTATTACCTTTGTCATGTCACTTATTTACTCAAAACATATGATCAGCTTTGTTGACCAAGTCTGTATGCGCAAATGAGAAATCTGAGTTCAGTTTTTCAAGCGCTCTCAGTGTATAGACTATGTGTGGTTGGTAAAACGTAAGTGCCAGAGTAGCTTGTTTTTTAGTGTTCATGTTGAGTTTGGTCATGTTAAAGCGACTGTAGCTGCCAAACTGCATCCAGTGGGACAGCTGCTGGGAGTAAAAGTGGAGTTGTCCTTCTGGCAAAAGTAAAAAAGAATAAACTCTGCTGGCAGTAGTTAATGTAGCATGGAGAATCTGAGAGACGGGTTTTACGTGCCGTCATTCATTTTCATTCTCCCCGAGTGGGGTTGCCGCTGGAGATATCAATCTGTCTGGGAATACTTGTACTGAAGCTGTCATGTTGCCACCATGGCGGAGCGAGCGGCGGCAGGGAAAGATGGATTACTCATCCTGACGCAGGAAATTTTTTAAACAGGAAAACAATTAGCAGAGTTTGACTGAGGCAAAATTTACCGAAAAATTGTAGCTGGGCAGTAGGTTATAATACGATGAAACAAGAGAATCGATTCGTAGCTCGTAAATAGTGATTATTCTTTCTCTGCAGGCCCTACATCTTCAGGTGCTCGTTCAATAGAGTTATAAATAGCACATGGCAGCTCCGTGAACTGCAGACCCCCACCACTCAGCGTTATTAGGCCCAATTGGGGTGGTAATTGCTTATGCCGAAGCAGTCAACCACATCGCTGATGGATGGAAGCAAAATACAAGAGAAGTCATTGACAGGAAACCTTTCAGGACGCAACTATTTTCTCATTAATTCACACTTTGGAGGCACCGCCAAACTGAGCTTACGCCGAGTTTTACAGCATGAACATTCATAGTTTCTGAGGTATGAAGAACATCAACAACAAAGATTGCAGTATTATTCTGAACCTCTCCATGCATATTATTTTGCCCTTAGTTTTTAAATGTTTGTTTCATCCTAGTGAGCTGCACAGTGGCGCAGCTGGTAGAGCTGTTGCCTTGCAGCAAGAAGGTTCTTGGTTCGATTCCCGGCCCCGGCCTTTCTGCATGGAGTTTGCATGTTCTCCCTGTGCATGGTGGGTTTTCTCCGGGTACTCCGGTTTCCTCCCACAGTCCAAAAACATGACTGTCAGGCTAATTGGTCTGTCTAAATTGCCCCTAGGTGTGTGTGCATGGTTGTTTGTCCTGTGTGTGTCTCTGTGTTGCCCTGCGACAGACTGGCGACCTGTCCAGGGCAAACCCTGCCTCTCGCCCGGAACGCCAGCTGGAGATAGGCACCAGCACCTCCTGACCCCATTAAGGGACAAGGGTGTAGGAAAATGGATGGATGTTTCATCCTATCCTCATTTTGCTCTTAATCTTGGTTCTTCCATACTCTGACCTGTGTTGTTTTTCAACATAAAGTAAGTAGATAACTACATTTTCAGATTCATCGGTCTACCTTTTTTAATCCCTCACTACCCGCAAACATGCATGAAATATTTTAAATACTTTTGGACAACTATGACATGTGAATTAGCTGCCATGACTATTTTGTCACATTAATAACCAGATCAAATCCAAATCAAATTAAAGTTTATTTTTATACCACATTTCAGCAGCAAGTCAATTCAAGATGTTTTAAATAATAAAAACACAAATATCATAGCATTACACATCAAAATGTTGATTAATGTTTCATTTATAATCTTTCGAATGCAACTTTACATAATAAAAACACCATACAGGCAACAACTGAATAGGTGTTATATTCTGATGAGTGCCATCAATATGTTGGTCAATGCAATTCTAAACAGGTGATTTTTATTAAAATATTTGCCAAAAAGATCAAGAATGATGCATTTGCTTCAGTTTTTTATTATTATTATTTCAATTTGTAAAGGGGCTTCTTTTCTTTTGGCTACTTAGAGCCTCCAGCCAGAAGGTTATTTCTCACTTTGCCTCCTCACCTGTCCCTCAACTGCCCAGTGACAGGAAAAGAAAAAACCCAGTGGGTTTTGAGCCTGCAGATGGCACGTTAGTGCTGATGGGGCGGCCGGGTGTGCTGGAGACGTGTGGAGGAGAAGGGAGTAATAGTAGCACTAGATGGACTGTGAAACGCCTGGGAGAAGCGTGAGGGATGGATGAGCCAGCAGCGCCATGGCAACCAAAACAAAGGAGGGCGATGCGGCTGAGACTCCCCCGGTGACGGCTCCTGCTCTTTTCCTGGATTTCCCTTATCATTGGTGGCAACATGTTCACTCAGGTTGACAGCTCATTAATACCGATGGTTTCAGTTGGCTTTCTATGCAACTTGTGCAACAAAACTAATTATAAATATTTTTTCTCATTGCTGATAACTCCTACATCTGATTCAGGTTCTACTAATGAAATTCTGCATGCGTGTTTACTGGCGATAACTATTTTAGAGCTTAATATTCACTCTTCACAATATGAATGAGGAATTTATTGAAGAGTCCAGGCGTCACGCTGAGGTCGGGTTCAGCCAGAGCTCCTCCCACTGCGTCCGTGACCTCGGGGTCGCGTCCAGACAGATTCCAGTGGGAGTTTTCAAAGGGCTCTTCAAGTTCATTTCCTACGCGGCGGGAGGACTGCCTGCATTTGGAAACCTCCTGGGGAGACGCCACAAAGTGACCCCTTGGCCAGTAGATATCCTGTCTGTCAGCCAAGCTGTATTTTTGTTATTAATGTGACAGATGTATATTAATAAACCATACAGATTGCAGTTGCTGCTTCTCTAACGTGGTTGCTGTTTTCCTCTTTTGCCCTTGAAACTATGTGGCCATAATTTTTAAAGTTGCAACACAACAAACAGGAGCAGCAAGGTGGGAGGACGAAATACTGATTGAATTTTGCTTCATACCCCTGGAGATACCGGGATGTGTTTGGGAAGCAACAACTTAACTGGTAATTCATACATTTTGAATTTTTAGGGCTGTTTTTGGTCCCAGTACTTAGAAGAGTTTTCTAATTCGCATTTAATGTGAATCCACACTGGATCAAGAATGTAGTAAAAACGTTCTGCTCTCTCATTTTCCTTTTTTTTTTTAACGATCTGAATGGCTACATATTTCTTATACAATGCGTAGAAGAAGAGAACCTAATACCTGTTGTGCCTTCATAGCTCAGCACTGCCCCCCATCAGTGAGGCATGGTACTTTCTGCATCACTCTGCGCATTGTCACTGCACATTTATAACCAGCCAGAATGGCTAAATATGCAACACCCATTCATTAAATACACTAGACCAACTGCGAAATATTAGCATTTGTAATTAAACAAGTATACTGGCTATAAGCATTTTGTGTCAAACTGCGCCACCAGAGGTTAGGCACTTCCTTGCCCCAGACATCTTTCATGTTTTTCAACAGACAAATGTGTAACTCAACGATTTTGACAATAAAAAAATGTGATTTACCAACAGAAAACTATTTTATAGAAAAGTCAAATGGGAAAATTGATGCTCTCTTATCATTGTTAGCGTCTATTTTACTTATCGGGATTACATGCGAGGCACTGCCAGATTCACCTCACTGTTTCTTTTTGTTTGTCATTTTAAATGACATGAAAGGATTTTTTAAAAGGTACTTTTAATCATCAATGGAACCCGTATTCTAATTTACTGAATATCACTGAATAAATGTTAACATGAAATGGATATTATTCATACAGATGGCATTAACATTGATACAATAACAGAATTTGGAAGAGTTTTATGGAGTTAGATTTGTTTCACAATTATTCAAACAAAAAAATCATGTAAAAAAAAATCTTTAAAACTTTTAATCATTTTCTTTTTTGGTTGAGTCTATTTTTTTTTTTTTTTTGGTTGAAACTTTTTTTTTGGTTGAACTCGATTTCTTGCTTGTACAACTTTATTTGCTTTGACGAAGCTTACATGAACATTCTGGGCGGGGCTAAAGGACGGGCAATGTAAGACGTGTTCCGATTGGTTAGCGCTGACTAAAGCGGATGACTCCCTGGTCCGTCCGGAACTGCAGGGCTTCGGTGACGGACACAGAATGTGAATGAAAGGTAAGTAATGTTCACAAAATGACACCGTGTAGAAGCTACCAAAGTGTCCACCTTGTTTCAAAGAAGAAATCTTACACGACGTATGACGACAGTCACATATTTTGTCTGCCGCGATCCCCGGTAGCATATTATGCTAACTAATGTTAGCACTAGGTAAAGTTCATAAACTAGGCTGTCTTTATTATTACTCATTATTATTCATTATTATTCATTATTCGCCTGTCTTTATGTTGAATTCGTTAATTAGCGCACCTCTGTTGAGTGGCATTAAGCGTGGAAAATACCAAATGTGTCTGGAGGAAATATGTGTTAAAAACTGTTGCGTAATACTCCGTGTGTGTGTGTGTGTGTGTGTGTGTGTTGTGTGTGTGTGTGTATTAATTAGCATTGAAGCTAAAATGGGAAAACAGCGGATCTTTGCACCAATGTTATTAGATCCACGTTAAACTGCGCCACACGTCAAGTGACTGTGCAGATGATTTATTTACCAAGCACATAATCAGTGTTGTCAATGAGGGGAGGCAATGTAACTCTTAAATATATATATTTTTCTTCCAGATGTAAAATGTAAAACTAAGCTGGTAGGTCACAGGCGGAAGGAGGATATTCACATATTTTCTGTGTTTTTTATTATTTGGTGTATGTGTGTCTTGTACTTAGTTTTATTCCGAATTAGATGTAATATGCCTTTTGCTGTGTTATGATATGAAATTAAAGTTGGTGTCTCCTAATTCCCCATTCTAGTTTGACCAGTAGCTGAAGCAGGACAGGCTTGTAGGTCTTACTGATTCCTCCAGCTGCCAGAGAGGATCAGATCATGAGGATGGAGAGACCAGCAAGTGTTGAGTCAGAGAAGGTCAAGTAAGGAAGTAAGTGTTGCTTTTAGGGGCCAAGTGTGTTTGGCTAAATATATATATTTTTAAATAGACTCAACTAGAAAAAAAGTTTCAACCAAAAAAAAAAAAGATTAAAAAGTTTTTAAGATTTTCTTTTGTTTTACATGATTTTTTTTTATTGAATAATTGTGAAACAAATCTAACTCCATACATCATAAACAAAATACAATTTTTTTGAAGTAATTATGAGTTTTGGCGTATCACAAACTGCATTTTTTTTTAGATAATAGAAAAATTACAGCATATTTAGACCAATATGTTCATTACTGCAGCTGTCACATTTCTTCTCCCAAAAGTTGCACATATTCAAACAAATCGCAAGATCTGCAATTCTCAAAGTGTAATATGTGCTGAGTTTAAATCATCACATCAGTTTTGGGCTATTGGTCCATTTATTTTTCAAGTAATTAAATAAATATATACGCAGTAAATCTAAAAATTAGAGAATCATACTTCTTTCTGCCCCTTTTCATTCATAAGTTCTTTTAGTTCTTACATGAACTATTCATATTCATTAAGAGAATAAAATAAAAATGAAATTAAAATAAAATTACAGTTACTTAAATGGAAGAACACGAACACAAAATGTCTAATACACTAACACTTGGTGTTTAGGCATAATATTAAGGTTTAATCAACTTTAAAGCCCTGAGAAGAATATTGATGTTTCCATTTAAGTTTATCTCGTGTCCCGTAGCTCTGGATCTGCTTATCAGGGCTTACCGCCTCCACTTCATTTGGATAACAGCCGCCAGATGATCGTCGCAGAGATGTAACTAGGTGTGCAGTTCAAATGATTGATGCGGCTAATTGCAGACCGAGGCACAGGAGTTCAAACGAAGAACCAAAACATTTCAGAACCGCTTCCTGTTGTCGATGAAGAACTGTGGCATTTTCCAAGAAGCATCTTTTCTCGAATGTTTGTCACAGCCTGCAACTTTTCTAGCCAAAGGCAGCATCCCTGAATGCTCTCACTGCTATCTGTTTTCTCTGTCGTTCTCTATTTCTTCTCCTCTCTTTCACCCTGCTTCCGTCTTAAATCCCAAATGACACTAATGTCCCTGGGCTGCGCTTCATCGTCTTGTTGCGTTAGCGCTGCGAACAGGGAAAGTTTAAGGGTACCTATTTCGCCGCTCTTGACACGTTTATTGCTATTTTGCAGGGCTCAGGGCCAAATTGCTAAAATAGTGTTGGTATTTTTGGGAAATGTTCCAACATTGTTTTTTTAAAGAATCGTGTAAAAGACTTGGGGAGTGATTCCATAAACTTGCAGTCAACGTGGTGAACAAATATACACTCAAGGTCTGGTCTCTGGAGTTTAGAAATATTCACACTGTACAACATTAAAATGTGGTTTAACTTGAAAATGAAAGTCTACCTGCTGTCTTAAAAATACAGCTTAAGCCAACAAGAAAATTGTTTTGTTTTTAACTCATAAATTCAACTTCATGAAGTTCATTAAGAGATGAGTTGTCTAAAGATTGTTTTTAAGTTCATTCATCTTGAATTGTGAGTTTCAACTTAATGCTGCAATTTAAACTAAATAATGTAAGAAAAAACTGCACTAGCCTAGTTAAAGAGCAAACATTTCTCTTATTTTACTCACAATATCAAGTTAAGATAATTACATATTTTACTTACTTGCATGAATAAAATTTCTGATCTGATAATTTTATTAAACATCACAATGAATTCAGCTCAAAAACATTTAGTGTGAACAGGACATTAAAATGCACATTTGCTATAATAAAAAGAGTCAGATCAATGTAATGCACTTCCATCTCGGGATACAAAAACATGTTGCTAAGCATTCTGGGAAATACTTCCCTCTTCTGTCTTTTTCTTCTTTCAGTTTTTTTTAAGTGCTAACCTAAATCTCTTGGAGGTTTGACAAAATTAACTAGTAAGTTTATCTTAACTCACATTTAGATTCAGAATCTAAAACTCTCTGAATTTAATTGACTTAAAGAGTAGAAGACAGTCGACAACTAAATGTGGCTCGGATGTTTTACAGTGCAACAGTTTGGGCAAAGGGTTAGCATCCAATGGAGTCAGAGCACAGGGTTATAACTGGCTTAACCTTTTGAAATAAACACCAAGTTTGATAAGTGTTCATCACAGAAACCTTGGTTCCAGATTAAGGAAATTATTTTCAATCACACTAAGGGGGCTGCAGCTCAGATGAAGTCATGTAATGCCCCGGTGTTAAACCAGCTTGACCCTTAAGGCGACCCCTTTCAACTGGAATAGATGTGCGCACCATAAGTCGAGTCAGATGTCCAAACAGGATCGCTGCTGTAATCTCTTATTTTTGGGGGGGAGGGGATGCCATATTTTAATAACATTAATTCCAGGTCACAGGGGTCAACGAGATATATATTTGATTTATTTGGACAAATGCTGACATATGCTGCTATTTGTCAGGGTGAGTGAAAAATAATTCCCCTGGAGTGATGACCTTTTACACTGCAGCAGATATTGCCATGCGTCTCTTGTGGGATGGATTATTCTGCTTGAGAAGTCCAAACCGTGTATGTGCAGGATGATAACAATAATATATGTGTTTAACATGGGCATAAGGTTGAAGTATGTGGGAGAATTTTGCCAGAAGATCACATTTTTCTGTTTTTTTTTTCAGTCCCCAAAAAATGGTTGTCTCACTAGTACCAGAAGAAGTTCAGTTAAAGTTAAGATTCCCTTAAGTTGCATGTTTTTACATTTCCATTTGGGTCTCAACTACTTCTAAAAACACTTAAAACAAAAAACCCAACTGTTTTTAAACAATAAATTCATAGGGGGTTTTTTGTGTCTTGAAATGAGCCATTTTGAACATCTCCCAATTCCCAAGTCACAATAGATAAGCTGTGTGTCGTTGCCTAGCAATGACACAGAGCTTATCTATTTACCACCTTATCTATTGACCAGCTTCATTATTTTGACCATTTTTCATTTTCTGCTAATAAATACTAAACTTTTGCTTGGAATTTTGGAGACATGTTGTCAGTAGTTCATAAAACAAAAGAACAAGGTTCTTCTTCCTCAAACATATATATGAAGAGTAAAATTAGAGAAACACTTTCTTGTAAAATTATAACTGATTTTGTGAAATGTTTTCATAAAGTTGAATAATCAGTTGTCTGGGTTTGGTACCCTGACATGTCGACGACTTGTCAGGGAGAGATTTATTAGGAACACCTTGGATGTTTTCCCCTTTAAGCTAACAGGATGAGCAGCGGTGTACTGACCAAGTTTACTCCACTAATACACCTCACCATATGTTGTGTTTGTTTTTCCCTGTGGGTGGGACCTGATCATCCCAAACAGACAGATGCTGGGAAGCAGCAGCAATGCCAACTCCTTAGTCCCATTAGGCCAAACTGGCAGAACCACTTAAAAGGAAAGAGGACCAGGAAGCTCTCCATCCCTCACCATAGCTTTCATTACCTCTGCCCTCCTGCCAACTCGCAGCCAGATCCATCCATCACATCTATTGATCTCGTCTCCCCCTGGTGGAGTACCTGCCCTTTTTTCCAGTCCAAATTTGAAGGTTGGCAGAAGTGGCATGAGATATTTCAGCGTTCCAGTGACAGCGCCGATATGAGGTGCTCCCTTGGGATGCAAACGGTGAACCGAAGGCTTGGCGTCTTGTAGACAGTGGATCTAAATGGACCAACTGTCCCTGGAGGAGTTACTAAGAACATGTTTCCTGGCCTGGACACTAAAATAATCCATCTGTTGCTTCCTGTTCTCAGAGTTTTCTACAATAGGCCACAACCCGCATCTCCGGTAACATCTTTCCTGAACCAAAAGCAAACCTGTTATTGACATAACTGTTGTTTGATGCTTCACAATAGAAAATGGATATCATAAATCCTTTCGACCAAGATTTGCTGGTCCGTCTCACATAGTTTCTCCTTACTTTGATCTCATTACTCTGATGTATTTTTGGGAAGAGAAGCGAGCTTAAGCTTTTAAAGTGATTGGCCCTGAGAAAAATATTTCAGAGCAGACTGACATAAGCACTTGGTAGGCCTCAAACTGGGATATAACTCATAAAGTGGAACATTTTTTTTGTAAAATGTAACAAGTTTGCAGCACTGAAATGAATTTTTCACTTTAAATTAATTTTGAATGTTTGATCATGAAGAAGATTGTTTTTGGCACCTCATATCATAAAAGTGGATTGTTTAATGTTTGATTCAAGGCTGGAGCTCTGTGCTTTTTTAGTAGAATTGAAATACTCAAGGCATAGTTGTTAAATAAAAATCAAAAGACCTTGTGGGAAATATGTTGCTTATGATTGTTTGATGCTTGATTAGACTAACTGCACCAAAACATGAGTCAGATGAAATAAAAAAAAAATCATTTTTATTCCAAATTGTTGTAAGAGTCAACTCTGTGTGTGTGTGTGTGTGTGTGTGTGTGTGTGTGTGTGTGTGTGTATTCAACCTGGTTATTGTCTCAATCCACTGGTTTGTGTTTTGAACATTTCCTGGTTTATTTATATTTTACAAGTCTTACCATATTCAGTCATTTCTCATTTCACTATTATTATATTAAGGTGTTGCCATATAGTATCCTACGTTTAGTTTCTTTGTTTATTCTTGTATTCTTTGTTTTAATTTATTTATTAGATTATTGTCAGGCCTCCTCTTTTTCAGCTCCTCTATTCAGTTTACCTACTTTTCTTTTTCCATTTGGTTCTTTTGTCATTTTCTGCATCAATATTTAAGATTCTGGTTTTTCACTGTTGGATTCTTCTGTTTACTATCTGCAGTTTCCTCTATATTTTTTCTTTATTTTATTAAAAAAATCTAATGTTTATGCACAGTTTTCAATGTATGAAAGACATTTATTTGCTTCATAATGTTAGCCATTAAATATTGTGGGCATTTGAACACTTTCTAAAGGGAATCGTAAATAAATTCGCCATTGATTTTGGCAGAGTAAACATCATATACATGTTTGGCTGCCGACAGCAGGAATTAGGTTAAAGCATTTCTGCGTCTGTAAATACAAAACGCACATCTGGACATGGGGGATGGTGCGTAATGTGGACGTTTTTATCCTCCCGCTATATAAAAGCCAGGTCATGACCACAGTTTGAACCTTATAATCTGCGTTAAATGTCTGATGACCGGAAAGTCAAAGATCACAAACTCTAGCGGTAGAGTGGAGCTTTGTCAAATTGTTTAAATTCTTTTTATCCAGATTTTCCTTCCCAAAAAAGAGCATTGGGTTCAGTGGAGACGGGCTGTCTTTTCGTGATTTGATTCTATATTTTCACACTTAAAATTCTAAATTTTTCTGAGTTTATTTTTTTAAATGGGTATATGTTTGGGTAAAATGGACATTGTTGATTTATTCTATAAACTACTGACAACATGTCTCTGAAATTCAAAGCAAAAAAGTATTTATTTGCAGACCTTCATCTTCAGGTCTGGAAGATGTGGTGCTTCCAGACCTGAAATAATGCAAAGAAAACAAGTTTATATTCATTCAGAAAGAATAATACTAGTGTTTTAACTCAGGAAGAGTTCAGAAATCAATATTTGGTGGAAAAACCCAGAGGTTTTTAATGGGGTTTAGTGCGAACTTAATTTTTTCCAGAGCTGTATCTAAATAAATGTAACTTTCAATCCTTACTGGATGCTTGGATAATCAGCTAATACATTTTTTACTAGAGCATTTAGGCACATTTTCTTAGGGTTCCTGTTTAGGTTGAATACATAAATGGATTTAGTTTCTTCTTTCTGTACGTATTGCAGAATAAACTGTATTATAGTTTTAAATGTCATTATTAGATTACTCAGAAGCATTTTACTGCTTAATTTCAGGTGCAAAAAAGGACATTTTAGTGTTCAAAATATACACTACATGCTAGTTATAGATTTTGTACGGATATTTAAATCAGAATAAGTCACATCAAACTGCCACAGAGGAGCTTAGCAGCAGCAGATCAGATAAATGGATTACCAGACGATGCTTTGTTTAATCTTTTGAACTCAGCCTCTATCAGCCATGAATCTGAAAATACCAGCAGCCTGTTGAAATATTTACAACCAAGGAAATAAACAAAAGGTCTGATGTGGGCGAAAAATGTGATAATTAAATTATTGGGTAAAAAATAAAATGATTAACTTTAATAATGCTGTTTGTATAACTAAGAGCTTTTTTAAACTACTGCTATTGACCCTTTGCAACTAGGGTCAATAACCATTCGAGGCGCCATGATGTACGTCGGAAGTGAGGGACCCAGTATTGAACAGAGCAACTGAAATTGTTTTCCGAAGTTGTTTTTGCCAGTTTATTCGTGGTTTCTACTCGCTCAAGTTGAGCGAGTAGAAACCACCATGGCGCCTTGAATGATTATTGACCTTAGTTGCAAAGGGTCAATAGCAGTAGCGACGTCACGTTAAAAGGGTCAATATAAGATCATCTCAATAACACTAGTTCAGATTTAGCCGCTCTGAAGCTGATAAGATTGGTATAAAAGGATTATTCTGAGGCTTATTATGTAATTAATAATACAAATTAAGACGTGGACATAGATTGCAGCTTGTAGTGACTTTGTGGTTTATTCAACACTAAATATATAGAATATTCTAGACTATAAAATATCAGAAAAAGCAGAAATTATGATTAGATTTTAACCCAAATGTTTTGGAGCAGAGGATCTTTGTGTCAGCCTTTAAATACAAAGTAAAATCTTAATATATGTGTCTGGGTTTATGATGTTCAATTCCACATAATAATTCAAACAAATTCTTGTTACTTTGGTTATTTCCTCAGGGCAATTTTTATAATTGAGTTTGATTTTAAACATCAGTGTTAAATTCTAAGGGCAATGCAATTTCCGACTGTCTATATTTTTTCCCTTATGTAGTTTGAATTAGGAAAAGCTCCATTTAAATTATTTAAAATGTTTAATTCCTGAGGGGTTTCTCTTATTTTAAACTAATCTTGTAAATTTATTCAGCAGCAGAGACAAAAGGGAGAATAAATTTAAATTAGATTCTTGAAACTACAGAGAAAAATGAAATAAAAGCCCAGTTTGGCAGAGATACATTGTCTCTAAAGCAGCAGGTTCACTTGGTACTGAATCACGTCTCATGAAAATCAGACATAAAGTCACCCGCACAATAAAAAGGGAAAATGTTCTATTTAAATTACAGAAATCTCTAAAGGAGACACACACACACACACAAAAATCAATTTACAGAATTGTTTGTTGTTGGATGAAGCAACATCTTGAGAAAATCTGCAGGAAGAGCAGAGGAAGCAAATATAAATGTTACGTTTTTGTGCAGGGCTAGTCAATATGGTTTAAAAATAAATAAAAACTAATATTTTTTACAGTCTAGATCCAGTTTTGATTTTTTAAATCTTGCTTTCATTTCTAAAGAATAAATTGTAAAAGATGAAAAATATTTTCAAAAGTGGGCTTTACTTCAATCATCCCTTCTGCAAGTTGAACATTGAAGTGTTAGGGGCAGGCTACAAGAATCATAATATTAGCAGAATAAAAGCACAATTTTAAAAGAAAAAACATCTTAAAAATTACAAGGAAGCTGTTTTGTTGAGAATAAAACAGCTCAGTTTGTTTACTTCCTTCTTCGAAATAAAGTCCTGCTGATGATAATTTGATTGATTTATTTCTGTTGTGTTTTTATAATATTTCACAAGATGCTCAACATTCCTCATTTAATTGTTTAATTTTTGTGTTGGTGTACTCATGAAATTATTACTTTAGAAAATAAGAATTGACCTTCATTGTACCAGAATTCAAAGAACTAATAAACAAAAGCTGTAAAATATTCAGGTCAAATAAGATGGCGGCCTTGGGTTTGCTGACATCACTCTGAACTACACTGTAAAAAATAAATCAATCAATTTTAAAAAATATCTGCAGCTGTGGTTGCCAGAATTTTACCATATAAATTCAAGTAATACATTTAATTTTTACTAGATTTAAATTTACATTAAAACTTAAATATAGTAAATTTTACTGTAAAATTTCTAAAATTCTAAATTTTAGAATACAGTAAGTTCTAGAATTTATCGTATTATAAAATATGGTAACTATTTAGAATTTTAAATTCTGATATTTAAAATTCAAAATTTTAGAATATGGTACATTCTAAATTTCACCAGATAAATTTGAGAATTTATACAGTAAATTCTACAGATTTTTTGTTTTGTTTACAAGAGTGCATTGATGGAGGAAAAAAATCCTTATTTTCAAATAACAAATAAAATCGACTTAACCTCCCAGCCCTATTTTTTTATATAACTTGCATATTAATCAAATATTTTACTTGTTTTTTTTTTCTTCACAAAACGCCTTAATTGAAAATTAAAACTGTGAATGAGTTACCTTTTTGAAGAGTCTATGTACTGCAGGTTAGATACTGCCTGCTTTAGACCTTACAACAGAACCCCATGTCAGAGAAAGAATCTGTGATTTAAAGGAACTCATATTTGGTCATCAGGTAACTTTAAAACTGAAGAACGCAAAAACAATGAAGCATGAACAATATGGGGTTCCCTACACATATGACTTTGTTAAAATGATTCAGAAAAGGAATAATTAAAAACCTTTTGACTCGTTTATTTTCCTCCTCTGTCCGGATTCATTAAAGTCGTCATTGTATCAGCTGAACTTAAAAAACAAGACAACTCGGTTTCCACGTCCAAAAGCATAACGACATTTATTAGACAAGACAACAAATGAAACTAACAGAACTGAATGAAACCAGGAATATTTACCTCACACGACAGACATCACACACACGACGAAACAATACGAAGAAAACACCCCACCGCCCTGGATGTTTTCTCCAGAGACCTGATGGCGATCTAATGTTTTAAGTTCCAGGTCCCACACTTTAAACGGGAGGGCGTGGTTTCCCTTCATCCCTGTATGAACTCAGGGGAGTGTCCTTAGCGAGTTTCATTTTTTAAGAACATAGAAGTATTATTTTTCATCAAAATAAAGACATGTTTTTATGACCCTGTCTAGAATTTTATCAAGTGGTCAAACACATACACAAGGAAACTAGCGGTGTTCTAAATTAAAGAGAACTACCCTTATAAGTTATTTTAATTCAACTTAGTGTATGTTTCACTAGAAATATCCTAGATAAAAGATTACTTTTTGAACCCTGGATATATTTCGAAGTGGATTTCATTATTTGAATCACCAAACATTTTACCTAATTATTGAAGATATAGTTAAGTTTTACAACTAGCTTATTTTAAATACATTTTCTTAACAACTTATACTTATTTTTGACACAAATGGAACCCCATATAAACAACATTAGAGGTTGTTACACAATGAGCTGCGTTTTTTAATTTAGTGACATCTAAACGTTTAAAATATGACAGTTATGAAGAGAAAAGGCCAAACCAGATGGCATTTTGAGGCACACAGACTAGAACAGTGATCCACTTCACAAAACGCTGCCCAACATCATGGGAGCCAGACTGCAGCGATAAAGGCCCTGACGCTGCGTGGCGCTTCGTTTTACATTAAGAAACACCTCAGCCAGCCATTTCCACCTGCTGAAACCCATCTGCGTGTTTCTTTGTGGTCATTTTATGAGCCGTGTTGCCACGTGGAGCACAGTGTGGCGCAGGCTCAGATTTTGTTAGGAGGTGGGGGTGTCTGGCACGAAGGACGCGCTGTGCCAGGGCTCCAGATCTTAACACGCTGCCTGAAGCGGGTAGATGTGGAGACTTCTGGCCAGGCATGAGCTCGGCAACCTGGCAGAGACGTGAGAACGGCACGTTGTGCTCTGCTGTTGCTGAAGAAAAAACAAAAAGCCCTGAGCACTCAGCTGTGTTTACAGCCCAGGGTGCTGGATGGTAGAACAACCAACCCAGAATGAGATGGGAGTCCAAACAGAACCACTTCCTCTGTGCGTCTGCCTACCAATTAGCCACAGAGCTGCTGCTGAGGTGAGATAACAATAGAAATCCACGTATCCCCTAAAGAGTTCACATATTAAAGTACTGATGTCTCCTACATGTCACCGCTGCCCTGACTCGCCTGGCAGCGCGCCCGACTCACCGGAGGGGGCCGTGACTTAATCCAAGAAGAAAACAGCAGGACGCAACATTAGGCTGAACGCAACGGGATGTAATTAGTAAGACGCTGTTAGGAATAAATATGAAGTCTCGAATAGTGACTTCAAACTGCTCTGTAGATGAAGTTGTGTCTTTTAGTGCATTTTGAACTAAAATTACACCAATAAATCAAAAGGGTGGCAATGAAAAGGAAACTTCAAAATTTGTACAACACATTTTATATTTTTATTTTTCCACATGTCTTATATTAAAAAGAACAACCTAAATATTGCATTTTTCCACACAAAGTGTAAAATAAAGTGTTTTAAGTTAACTCACATTTTGTAGCACCACAAAAATTAGTTCCTCAATGAACACCATTATGTGCAAATACAGGGAAAACACAGGAAAAAATAAGTTTTCTGATGGTAAAATAACTTTTAGTTTGTGTGCAATAAAACAAACAAGTTAACAGTTAAAAGTGTTCAGATTGTCCATGGCAGCGTCGAGTCTAGAGGTCAGATACTCTTCAAACTGCTCCGACTCTGCTGGACTGCAGAATTAAAATTAACAGTACAACTTCATATAAAAACAAAATGTCACAAAATTGGTCCTCAAAAAGATCAAAAGTGGTTTAAGACACTAGAAAGTGTCTTACAAACATATTTAATCTTTCAAATCCTTAATATTTTTCAGTTTACATTGGTAAAGTATTGATTCTCCTTGGACATTTTTACACAATTTAATATTAGAACCACAAATTGTTTAATTATTTGACAGAGATGAAGATCTAGAGAGGTTTAAAGTTGAGATTTATCCCTAAACCCAATTCCTATAGAAGACAAGATATTTTTATCCTTTTTATATCTAGTACTTTTTAATCAAAAATAAGGAATTATTATTGACTTAAAACAAACTCCTATGTTTTCTAGTTTTGTCTTATTTCAAAAATACTAAGATTTTTGCTTTAGAAACTAGACCAAAAATACTTATTAGATCAAAATGGGATCTGAAAGTCCAAACCAAAATCCATTTGAGAATACGTAGTAAAACGTTATAATTTTGTTCAGAGCTTCGCTCCATGAAATGTAACTGAGCTTGAGATATCTGCAAAGAAAGATTTTTAAAAAGTCAGCGTCCAGATGTACAGAGCTGGCAGAGACAAAACACAAATGGCAAAAGCTGATAATTCCTGCAGTATAGATTAAAAGAAGGAGTCACTTTTATAATAAATAGTGTGTGGTGGTTTAGCAAATAAAACCCAGAGTAAAATATACACAGGTTTGTGGTTGTAACATGAAAAAATGTGAAAAAGTTCTGCAAAAACACAAAATCCTATCAAGTATATTTTAGTTTCTAGTGCAAATATCTTATTAAAGTTAAAATAGGACAAACCTACATAATAAGCAACATTTCAGAAGCTTGTATTAAGTCAACAATTCTTTAATGTGGATGAAAAAAGTGCTAGATTATTAAATAATCTGCCAGTGGAGTTTTAGTTATTAGCACTAAAAACTAAGCAGTACTTGGTAACATTCTATGTTTTGCAGAGGGTTTCACTGAATTTAAACCTGTATAAAAGTATAAAGTTTATACTTTTAGAAGTATATAACAGCACATAAGCTAGTTGTGAAGCTGTACAGTAAAGTGATTTGAGGTCACATCAACGCTCTCTTCAAGCCGCTAGCGTACGCTCTCCCAAAACGCTACAGGTGTCTTTCTCAAATATCCCAGCTGTCACTGAAGTACTGGTCCTCTTCTTCTTCCTCATCTTCTTCTTCTTCTGCCTTTACTTTCACCCGGGTTTCGTCTTTCACCAGCTCATGCGACACATCTGTGTCGTCCTCCTGCTGTTCTTCTACCTGGAGCTGCGTTAGCATGCGCTGTAAAGTGGATTTCACCTCCTGGACTTCTTTTTCCAAACACTGTGCAGAGACGGTTAGGGAAGAATCTGATGTTTCTGAATAATGCACATTAGTGTGTAAAAGGAAAAAAAAAAAAACACTAGCAGACAAAATGTCAGGGGAAATGCAACACTATCAACAGTAATGGTTTGGGACAGCCACTGCCCAATAAAGCCATCAATTTTCAACAGATTACTGGGACAGATCATCAAGTTATCCCCACTTTAACCTTATTTAATTCACTATTTATGAGCCCATCTAAACTTTGCAGCCATGCAAGCAGATTGCCCAGTTAGATTATTCATGAACCATTGATGAAATGGTAAAGAAGCAGGCGGCAGTGGAGGGAATGTTTAATCTGTTTGGAAACTTAAATTAACTGTGAGCGTCCGCACTGAGGTGCAAAGCAAAGGGATTGCCGTAACGGAGGAGCAGACGGAGCACGATGGCTTGATTTACTTTTTGAATAAACGCAGACGTCCTTATTTATAATTAACCAAAAGAGATCATGAATACTACAAAAAATTAGACACGAGTTTTAGAGGCAACTTTGTCCAAACAGGATGGAAAACCGTGTCCTCATTTCATGCAACCTCTTGTTATTGAGAGCAGGGCTCCAATTAAGATCAGTACTGTCTGCTGGTTTGATCTTACCGTTACTATGGTAACCGCGGCATCACGGGCAGTACAGTTTCTCATCAATTTCTGCATCTTCACTGTACTCAGGAGTCCACCACACAACTGCAGAGTGCAGCGAGTTCTTGCTATGAGAAATTAATGACGCATGAGGACATGGGAACAGAGAGGTGGAAAGAAGCAGGTCAGTCTTTGTACGTTTCCACCTGCCAGTCTGCATTGCTACGCCGCCCGGGATGGAAGAGCGCGGACTGACCCCAAACACTTCAGATTAACAACATGGACATCTACAATCACACTCAGTTAATTAGAATATATATTCTAATGAGTCTAGATCAAAAATACCATTTGGATATAACTACCCTTAAGCACGTGTTGAGCATACTTTTAATTAAAGGTAACCAATTATGCTTCCTTCAACATGTTAGGATACATTTATAAGTTATACAAAACATGTTTATTACTTTTTCTTTGGACAAAGTAATTTTATGATTTGCATATGAGCTGTTTTAGATACTCTTGTCACTTTGAATTCAAATAAGCTGCTGTTAGCCACACCGCCACCCCACCACATGAAAATGGTTGCAAACAGATGTGCAATTATACGACTGTATGTCTTTGGAAAGTAGAAGTGGAGCCTCCTGCACATCCAACAAGAATGCAGCAAGTGGTTTCTAGATGGAAAGTCAACAACAAAATATTTGGCTTCTTCAGCAGCCATTGTACATCGCATAAAGTGGCAAAACCAGTTGAGCAAACGTCCTGGAGCTCAGCTTGGGTTGCTAGGTGACGGGCTGGCTTTACTGGGGTTGCTAGGTGACGGGCTGGCTTTACTGGGGTTACTAGGTAAGGGTGCAGTGCCCAGAAGTTTTTTAAACTGATAATTTTCCAGACACCAAAAAAAGTTATTTGGCTGATTTTAGAAGCAGTTGAGACCCAAAAGGAAGTAGAAAGACTTCCAAAATGCCTTTTGTTTTGCATGATAAATCTGCTTTCTGCTCACATTTCTGGGCAGAAATTAAAAACAATTAAAAATGTTTTTTTAATTGGTCTTCTGGAATATTCTAATTTTAAATGTCAGTGTTTTATGAACCGTAAGCAGGAAATCATCATCAACAGAAATCAAGACTTCCAAGCATCTATCTGTTCTTCTTTCATCTGTATAATTTAGTTTGATCAGGGAAAAAGTTCCTGAAATTAATTGACTTTTCAATAATATTTTAATTATTGAATGAGTCTGTATGTAATTTTTTTAAATGGAATGTTCATTAAGGCTGGAAAATAAATAAAAAAATGATACATTTTGTAACAGACATATGATCAATATCAATACGTAATATTTCTATTAAAATATTTAATAATTTCACTGATCCAGAACCGCACAGCATTCTAAGCAAAAGAAAGTTTGGTGGCATGAACTAACTCAGTCACTCTTTGGTTACCTAGCAACAACCTGTCAGTAACATGTGGTTACCTAGCAACAACCTGTTGAATCAGAATCAGCAGTAGGTTCAGCTTTCTCCTCTGTGCCTCATAATTATTTAAAAGTAAACAGCAAAGGTATGGCATGAAAAACAGGAGAGGTCATGCCTCAGTTTGTCAATATTTCAGATATTTAAACAAAAACCAAATCAATAATTATTGATATTGACTGTTATTAAATGCTTATATTACTTTACATTTTTGAGTTGTATTGTCTAGCTGACACCATTAAATAAAATTTCTATCTGCACTTTCATGCTACCTGTGGCTCCAGCCATGTTACACCGTGTACTGTTCAGACTAGAAAAGACAGGCACATAAAAATGTATTATTGTGCATTAGTTGAGAGGCAGAGTTAAATAAATATTCAATCACAGCTGACCTGGGTCCAGATAAGATGTCCCATCCACTGTTTGAGGACATAATTGTTAGTTGGCAGATTTTCTTCATTTTGCTACTGAAATATGATCTCACTTAGTAAAAGCAGGAGGGGAGAGAAAGGTGGAGCCAGAAAAACACACTAATCTATTTCCAATCAGCTTTCTAATTAGCGCAGAGAATGATGTATTGTGACCTGTAATCAGCCAGAACAGTTTGATTCGAGTCATTATCATGGATATTGTAATTTCCTCTCTGCCAGACCCAGAAAGTG
Source organism: Poecilia picta (assembly GCA_033032245.1). Classification (NCBI taxonomy): domain Eukaryota; kingdom Metazoa; phylum Chordata; class Actinopteri; order Cyprinodontiformes; family Poeciliidae; genus Poecilia; species Poecilia picta. The sequence continues at coordinate 9,028,714 of CM065367.1, forward strand.
GAATTGGGCAGATGGGGAAAGGGAGAGCAGGGGAGGACAGGAGGGTCAGCTGGAGAGTGGACGGTAAGATATGACAGCGCCAGAGACATTACAGTGACATTCCTCTGTCTGCCCGGGCCCACCCCCCATCGGCCCGCTTTAATCTGAGCCTGTCGTGAATGGCAGCGCACATCAGCGGCCCTCTAATAACCTCACATGGACTTTTAGTATTTCATTTTCCAGTTGGCACAGCCAGTCTTCCAGGAAAAAAACCCTCAAAACCAATCGCTGTCTATCCTTTATTCTCTCCCTAAAATGGATTCATGAAATCAGATATGACATTTTTTCCCCTTTAAAGGTAAAGTCGGTAAAGCAAACATCTGTCAGTGTTTGAGTGGTTTTGCTGTTTACTTTTAAGTCAAAAAGCCTTGAGAAGATCCAATGGGACAGACGTAAAGAAACGCAGGATTTTTATATATTTAGGTTGAACTGAAGGATATGGGTGAGGGCTTGATCCCGATTCAGTATAGCCGTCTGCAGTTTGTCCTCCAAGGCGATCAGTCTGTCACCGATCAGCTCGCATCGCTCCGTCAGGTCTGCAGCGTCGGCCTCACTGCACGCATCCTGGACGGTACAGAAAAGGCAGAACAACCAAATAAAAATCAAACTGTTCTGAAATATGTGTTTGGTACTGAAAAGACCAAAACACAACCATCATTACCTCAACAGAACGTCATAGTTAAGTAAATTATAAACCCCAAATTTACACAACTTAAGGTTTTCTGGTGAACTGTAGGAAAAAGTAAAACATACAGCAGTAAAACAAAGCTTGAACAAATGATTATCAATTGAACTAATCGGAAAATATGCCGGACTACAATCACTTGAATCTATTCAGGATCTCAAGAGGTGAGAGACATTTCTTTTGATTTTTATTTGCATAGCAGATTACAACTGAAGTAATGTTGATGTTATCGCTGCCAAAGAGAAGTTCAGAGCAATTGAATTAAATCATTTTGACACAGTTTTTAAAATTTTGGCTTCATCTTTTGTTTCATGTGCGCTGAGCAGTGCAGGTCGGTGAGGTTTGGTAAGCTATTTTGCCTGTTTTCAATGAATAAATGGCCAATAAAACAGACCCATACTGTTTTATTGGCCATTTTCTTGCCTTGAGATGACATTTGTTGTAATTTGGCGCTATATAAATAAAATGAATTGAAATCGAATTGGTGGACAAAAAACAAAGTCACTACTTGTGGCATGAAACATATGAGTGCTTTAGTGATTTGTGTTTAACCCAGTTTGTCCAGTGAACCCCCAGCTGGCAGCTGAATATGCACTGCAGGACCAGGAAAAAGCATTCAGAACCTCACCACCTGCAAAAACCCAAAATCTTACCAAATATTTTGGTCTAGTTTCAAGTGCAAACACCTTAGTACACTTGAAATGTCACAAAACTATCAGAGAAGTTATTAGGAGCTTGTTTAAAGTCAATAGTTCTGTAATTTTGATTTTAAAAAGTACTAGCTATAATTAAGGCTAAACAATAAATCAGTAGCAATATATTGCAATAGATACGTGATCAATATAACATGTTTGCATAAAAAAGGCTTTGGCTACTAAATCACTGTCAACAAAGCAAGTTTGGTAGAATCAATTCTCTCCGTCCCTCTTTGGTTACCTAGCAACAACTTCTTGAGTAACTTGCGCTGCAGCAGTTTAATTTTTTTTTCCACCATGCCCTTAACTGCTTAAAAACAAAAAATGTTGTGGATTGAGAGCTGTGGATAGGATAAGAACGTTGACATCAACAATATTTCATATATTTAAAACAAAAAATTAATCAATAGTTATTGATATTGTTGATTCAATTTACGGTCAATTTTCAGTCATAAGTTAAATAATCTCCATATTATCCTACATTATATCTTATTATACAGAAAAACTGACTTGTTATGAGTTTGTAATAATACATAATGTATTGTATAAACATATTACATGGAGAAAATGACTTGTTTCACTACTTTAGATGACTTCTTCCAATTATATTTCTAATTTAACCAGAAAGAACAGTGATATACAGAATAATCTCCTTTTGAACCTGCTCCTTGTTATAAAAATCTTTTGGCAACATCATATCAAATGTATATAAGGAACCAGAACGTATCTATACATTGCAGCAGCGAATGCAGCAGTACAGAGTGTGTTTTGAAGGATGGCAGCTTGATGGAGGTGCAGAGTGCAGTAGGACAGAGCACTCAGAGTATGGCTGGCCATAATTAGACCAGCCCCCTCTGCAGACATTGTGTCCCAGTTTCTTAACACTTATCAGGCATAGAGAACACAAACACACACGCTAGGGCACAGACATGCACAAAAACCCAACTTTTTCCTCAAACAACACACAGGGATCCTAATCTGACTCATAGCTGCAGGTAAAAAATATCAGCTCCCTGCAGCTCTGAGGTGTCAGAGCAATCACCAGAAAGTTGGATCTGGTCTCTGCCTGTAATTGCGCACCTCGTTTTGGATGATGTAACACCCCAAAGAAACGTAAAACATCAAGAGGCCCGACAACGTGAGCATATTGTTCCTGATGCAACTGCAGAATTAAGGAAGACTTGGGCAAAGAGATACCATCAGCCCACAATGTCATTCTCCATGTTTGAGAAATTTTAAGAGGAGAAATATTAGCACAAATATGTCCTCCAGCTCGTCTTGATGCAATGCCAGGATTGCGGCAGAAATGAGTCAACTTAGGTCACCAATAGTTCTGACTCTGCACGCTAATGGTAGATTTTTCTCTCTCCACACACAAACTGTTTAAAAATACATAAACCAAAGACTATAATTTGCTCCAATTGGTGTTCAAACCAATTACTGTCCATGCAACAAAGAAGAAAAAAATCATAAATGAGATTTTAGTGAGAGACTTAATTTGCAGGGAATGATTTAAAAGCATACACCTGTAGTCTCTGTAATTCTCTCTCCATGTTAGTGCTAATATTAAAACACTTAAAGTTGCATAGAAATTGTTTATGAATTCAGTAGTCAAACTTATGCATGGCTTAGTATGATTATTTAAGCAATAATGAACGAGAGGCAGAAGGTAATTTTGCAGCTTCCCCCGGGTGTTGTTCTGCCAGATACTTCTCAGGCGCACAATACAAACAATTTATATTGTGCTGGGGTTACACTTGAGGTTGTAATTGGTTTCAGGAAAAAAACACTTTCCTACATTTGTGTTAAATAAGAAACTTAAGTAGCAGATGATGAAGTAGTATCTTAAATTTGCACTGAGATGTTATTAGAAAATGCATCCATTTACCATCTACGTTCCGTATAATGCATTAAGTCAATGCAAGAATTATATGTGGAGGAAGATGCAGAATTTGAAAGCTATTGATTTGCCAAAGCTTGTGAATGCTTACAAGTAATTTATACTGCAGTATTTTAAAAAAATCAATGCACGGTAAATGGGCTGCACTTTTACCCTTAATGACTCACTGAAGCACTTATTCACATTCATCCACTGACACACAGAAGCACACATTCATACACCGGTTTAAAGATTGACAAGGTGGACGCCGTTAATGTGGAGGAAGCTGGAATCTGTCAGATCCACGTCTAAATAGAAATACAGGCCACAAAAATCTTAAGTTTTTTCCCTGCTTTAAGAAAAAGTTAGCAAGATTCAGGGTTTCCTCCGGTGTATTATAAGCCTGGCAGCCCGCCATGCTTTACTAGACCTGCCGTCAGGCTAAGCGTTGCTTGTTTACGTTTCCGGGGGGGAATCGCTTTTTTTAAGCCGGCTGCAAGCGTCTCTTTTGTCTTAGCATTTCACTAGCAGAGCAGATTTATTCCTAAAGGATAGGTTGATAATAGATAGGTTTATAGTTTATGCATGTAAACCCGACAGTTCGCGGACCAATCACAGCTGGCCCCTCTGCGCTTTGTCTCGCGCGCTGCCGCTGCTTTTCCTCAGCGAATCGCGCGCTGCCTACTTGCACTCAAACTGGACTCAGGCTGACCTCTATGGATGTTTACATCAACTTACTGTGAGAAATTATGATCCTTTGGATAAACTCTAGGTGAAACTTTAAAACCTGCCGCGTTAGCTCTGGTTGTGTAGCTCCATGTGAACCGCAGGAAGCGAATTAGCTTCCTGCTTCCTGAATAGGTCGCCTTGTGGAGTGATGAGAATGATTTATCTTTGTGAACGAATGATTATATGCGGCGTTTACATCTCAACGCGCTGCCCAGCGTGTGGCTCTGTGTCCGTCTTCCCTGTAAAGTTTGTCTGTGGTCCCGGTTGGTTGGACCGTCTGTGGATAACAGCAGCGCTAAACTCATCATACAGGTTCAGCCCGGCCCTCCTGTCTGTAACGCATCACGCTGATTTTATATCATTTTATTATTATTTTTAGTATTATTTTTCCAGTTACACGATGCATCAAACCATTTGAAATGCGTTGTCTACTTATAGTTCATGCGCGCGGCCGCACGAAGATCTGAGAAACTCGTCCCATAAACTCGACCAACCAGCATATTTTCTGTGTCAATTATTAAAAACTCAACAGACATGAAATGAAAGAGCTTCTAAAGCCACATTAGCAGCATTGAATTAAATCTCCCGTTTGTTGCTCATCTCTGCGTGGTGCAGCAGATTTAACTCATCATGCAGGGCCGGTCCAAGGCTGTAGGAGGCCTTGAGCAGAATATGACTTAGGGGCCCCTTTTGTTGCTAAAAAATACCAGCACCTCTAACAGCTTCTGTGTTAGAGTAATGAAATATGGGAGAAGGGAGTAGTTTAATTGGCCAGCCTAAAAAGTTTACTAATTTGCTAATTTTACTAATCGCAGTTTACTAATTTGTATTTGTAAATTCAAAGATTAAACTCACAGCATCAGATTGTTGCTATGGTAACAAAACAATCTAACTATGAATATTGTTCTTTGAAGTTTTACAAAATAAACTTGCCAACTCCTTAAAATCTTGTATTTAAATGTTAAACAATTTAAAATCTTTTAATGTATGTATGCCTAAACAATTGAATAAAATTTAACAGGATTGATAATCTCGATAAACAAGTGTTAAATTTATGTATCTGTGGTCTATTTTAAAATATTAGTGTTTATGGGGCCCCTGAAGCCCTGGGGGGACTGATGGAGCTGCTGACTTAATTTGGATTAAACAGAAGTACAAATTTGTTGTTTTTTAGACTAGTTGTGGGTTTAAATAGCATTTCACAGGAGATCTTTTTCCGTAACATGTAATTACACAGTAATATTTTTACATTTCCTGTCACCTTAACATCTTTTAATACAAAAACATGGTGGACCATCTCGGCACCCCGACCACCGGGCTTAGCAAGCTTTCTGGCGGAAACCCTGAGATTGTTTCACAAATAAACAGTTATAACTAGATACAGTTTAACCCAAAATTATTCATACTTCTGGCAGATTTAAACTTATAATTAATAAAATTTTATATAAAGAAGCACAAATATGATAGAAATATGTAAAAGGAGGATCGATTTTGAAAAATACATGTTTATATTTACGTTTTATTAAAAACGGCATTTTAGGAATCACTGATACCATTCTCAATCAGTGGGAAAATATTGGATTTAGAGCAATCAAACCCTTCTTATAACTGCTTGGCAGGTTTTTACAAGTCTCCACTGGGATTTGAACTATACATCTTATGATGAGCTCCAAGGCTGGAGCTCATCATATTATCAAACTAATCTTTAGCTTTCTCCACAAATCTTCTTTGGTGGGCCATTTTAAAATGTTTATATCACTTCCAATAAGTGATATAAACTTATTAACCAATTCTGAATAGTTTTTCTGCACAATCGCTGGATTTTCGCATTTTCCCATTCAAATGCTCAGAAGCGAAGCCGGAGAGGCAGCAGCAGCTCAGCCTCACTTGGGTTATGCAATCGCTCACTAACTGCACTGGCTGCCATTATATTACAGCATGTTCGTCCTGTCTGTACGCCGGCAATAAAATGGCTTAAAAACATTTACTATATGGACTGATTTTCCATAATTTCGCTTATGTATATAATGTACAGTGTTTTTTGTCACTAACTGTGTGTGTATCGTGTTTTATGTGAGGAGGAGCGATAAGAAACGGCAGAGAACTGACTCGAGGGGAGGCTGGCAGTTCTCTGGCCTCATGGCAGGGGGCTCATGTTCCAGATATGGTGACTGCACAACTGCAGAGTAAGACACGGTGCTACTGTGTGGCTAGCCATGGAGCTAACCACACAGTAAAGTACAGCGATATATTTGTTTTCTTCTCTCTTCCGACGTCAACATGAAAGACTACATTTCTACACTTAGACAGTTTTCTAAAGTGGATTTTCAATTGAAGCAGGAGATGATAACTAAAGGAAGACCAACACGGAGCTGAAAGTTTTACTTCGACAGTTTGATGATTTTCAAACGGAGGAGAAAAGACATGCAGAGGATAAACTTAACTTTGGATGAACGGATATTTTTGTGCAGAATTAGCGGTGCAAGGATTTCATTTATACGTAAAGGTAAGACAGCAATAAGATGTTTTTTGTTTAGTTTTTTAATTAAATGTGCGTTTTGTGGGCTACAGTTAATGTGTAATTAATTCAGTAACGTAGAAGCGGTAGCTAATCTACCACAGCAATTATTTATTAATAAAACATTAAGCCTAAAACGAACTACAACAACAAACTAAATGTTCTGGTCTGTGTGCAAAATTCTTGGATGTATTTTGGTGTTAAATCCTAAAACATGAAGCGGCATTGTTGTCAGTTGCTATGGCAACGAGTCTGCGTAGCTTGGCGAATACGGATCACTTTGCTGTGGATCATAGCACAAAATTAATACCTGAATTTTTAAGTTTCACTGAGTTAAAGCAGCTATGGATGACATGTTAAAGATTAGTCTTTTTGGCTCCCAGCGTTGTTTGCATGCGCGAAATTTCCTTAGGTCCAATAACATGGATGGTGTCATAAGTCAGAGCCTCACCAGCAACGAACCTCACCGCACGTCACTGAAATCTATGTATATTAAAGTGCAACGTGAATGAATAACTTGGGCTTAAATGCATATTTTGTGAAATTGAAACAAATACTGGTCTTTCTCTGGTCCATCTTATCTTAGAACAGCACCTAACTGAATTTTGCATTTCTTTTAATTCTGAGGTGAAACTTAAGAAAAGAGAGAAAAAATCTTTTTTAAATCTTTTTTTACCTTTCATGCAATATAGACGCTGTATAATTAAACAACCTTGCATTTAACATATGTTTGTTCTCATTGAAGTATGTAGGAAATAACTTAGGAAGCATCTCATCATTGTTTCGTTTTTAAGATGACATAAATTTGGTGTTAAAACTTTAAGAGTCACTTCATGCTACATTACTCCATGCTTAGACATATATATAAAACAGTCAGGTTATTTAGTCGGGATCCAGGATCTGTTTTGTAATCAACAGAGCTAATTATTGACCCTTCAGCATTTCGGTTTAATTCTTGTTTGCCGTTGTGGACCATTGTGAAGAGGGGCGTGCGAGGACCTTGAGCTGATAAAGGAACAATTAGCAGGGATTAAAAGAAAACATAAGAGGGCTGAAACACCCACACACTCACACACCAATCAATCTCCATTGTGGCAGCAGGGCAGCGGCCTGGCAGCAGCTAAGTGGAAATCATTTACTTAAAGTCATTATGGAAAGGAGAAAGAGGTCAGCGCCTCAGCAGAGAATCCGGCTCCTGCGTGGCGCTATCACAACATCATGACGAGAACGATACCGGCCCCATTAAACGGCCATCAGATCCTTTGACTCAGTGATGCATCATACTTTATTGTGACTGAATCTTTTTCTATTGTACATCAGCCAGATTTTATAACCCAGAGTGATTTAAGAGTTCACAAGGACATAAAAACATAATGTAAAGTATCCAACCGCCTGGAGCCCTTCCACATTTCATCATATTAAAAGCCCCACAGTCTATCTAAGCGGGATTTTATATGATAGACCAACACAAATTACAGCGGGACGTTTCATAACGAATACCTCTTTTTCACACGCATCACTGTAGTCTACTTATTATTCTTTAAAAACTGAAGAAAAACTCTGTTAAATGTTTGTTTATTAATGTCTTTCAGGTCTACCTCGCCCTATATTTGAGATTTGTCTCAAGCTCCTTTGACTCCCTTTGCTTCAGTTTGCTGAGGTTGCTAGGTAACGACCAGTGCTTTGCTGGGGTTGCTAGGTAACGGGGTAGTGCCTGCTGATTTGTGACTTTACATTTTGTAAGGTTTTTGACATGGCTCACTTTCCAGACAAAAAACTATTAAAAATAATATAACAACTGGATGTTTTCTTTTTCTTTTTTAAGAATTTTACTGATTTTACTAGAAAGTTTCTCAAAATTGGTCAAAAGTTTAATTGACTGCTGCCTCAGACTTAGTTGATGTTACTTAGTCAAGTTATAGTCTGGTAAAGCGAGTGATAAAAAGTCACATTAGTGCAAATTCCTTACAAACATTTCTAAACTGGCACCACAAAATCTGCCATTTTGATTGCAAAACCCACTAAAAGAATCACAAAGTCTTGGAGGAAGAGCTATTTATTGATACTTTAACAGTTTAATTGGCTTTATCAACATATTCTGGCACAACGGTCCTTTAAGAACCTTCAGATTTTTGATATGGTCCAAAATGAAAATGAGTTTGACAACCGTGCTTTAAAGTAAAGTTATTTTATATTCCAAGCTTTGAATGTCTCACAGAGCTCTGCTCAATCCATCATGATCTAAATTTACGGTCATTTTGACCAAAACTGAACCTTTTGTTCTAAACAAAATATCAAATTGTTCTAAATAGTAAATCAATTGTGTCCATTATTCCACATCACCCTGAATACACCATGAAAAACATCTGTTTCAATGTTTTTGTCAGGCATAGTCATAAACTGGCCGTACATGAAGGCGAACAGAGGTAAACGAAGGACAATCAGAAAAGATTTGGAATAGATTTGAAACTCGAGCAAAAGTTCACCTTCAAGCAGAACAATGACCCCGAACACAAAGCCAGAACTACAATGAAATGGGTTTCATCCCAGTATTATCCAGTATATGAAAGATCTAGTTCTAAATATAGAAATTTTGCCCAAGATTACAGTGTCTCAGATTACCAATTTGATTATCTAAATATCCAAAGTCAGTTGAGACATATCTAAAAAAGATTTATGGCAGTAATTGTGACATAAATGTGGTTCTAACTTTACTTGGCTCAGAGGGAATTAATGCATTATGCACTCTAAAACTTATTTGTAAATGTATTTTGAAAAACACAGGATTTTACTTCAGTTATTCACTGCTTTGGTTTGGTTTCCCTCAATGTACTATAAGCCTGGCGGGCCACCAGGCTTTACTTGTGCCCCACCAGGCTTACTATTGTTTTTTCTGTTTTGTTTTGCTTTTTTGCTTTTTTATGATTGCCTTTTTTAAGACTTCATAATTGGGGTTTAGGTATTAATCTTCCAAAGATCATTAACTATTAAGTAATATTTTCAAATTTCCTGTCAACTTTAAACATTTTTTAACTCAAAAACATGGCTGCCGGCTGGATGACTGCCATAGCGCCCCGGGCACCAGGCTTAACAAGTTTTCTCAGGTAAACCATGGATACTGTATTTTTGGAGGCAATTTTCACGCTGTTGCAACTGAAATCGCATACTTAAGCTTCCTGCACATAGTAAATCCTTGTACATGTTGATATTTGGTGTGAATAAATTTGTGTTTATAATTAAAAGAGACAATACAAATGTTTAAAAGTGCTGAAAAGAAACTGCAAGCTCAGCAAAGAGACGCCTGGCTTCGTCCAGATGAATAAAAACCAAAGGCAGTCTGGGAATGCAGCCAAGGCTTCTCGTGTAGAAAATATTGATCTGATGGTGAGAAAGTCATCATGGGTCATGTTTAAGTTGAAGTCAACTATCGGATTCTTTTGCATCAACCGAGGTCAACACACTTCAATCACAACGATGACATCCAGCGAGAGCGTTCAGGATACCAACCTCTGGGTGGTTTTCCTCCATGCAGAACAAAAACTCCTCCAGCTTCTGCAACAAAAGAGGGAAACGTTTGTTGAGGTCATTCGGTCGTAAACCTGCTCATGAATTATTAAAACTCCAATTATGCCGGTTGAGGGCTCCATGTGTGCAGCATCATCATATTGTGAAGAGGTTGTGATTATTTATCCCCAATTCAAGGATAATAATGAAAATGAAAAAAAAAGGAAAACGAATATTTGTATTATCTGTGCTGCAGGTTTTTATTGTTTGTATTCAAGATATGTAATCGTGCGTTCCTCACTAAGGAGGGAAGTAATTACCGTTCCTCTTGCAGGCCGGCGTATTGTTTGTGGCTTAAGGGAAAGTTCATAAGAGAGGCAACAAATAATAATCAGCAGTTTTAATTAAAAACTGAGGCCTTAGTCGTTTTTTCCTTTCAGGTAAACACAGCCGACCAGTAATAAGAGTTCATTCACAAAATGATTATTTCCAACCCTGCAGGGAAGGAAAGTATGATTGCAGCTGGAAGGCAAAACTGCAACTCAGTTAAGAAAATGTACAGGAAAATGTTAATAGCAGAAAAACCAAATATTTTGCAAAAGAAATAGATAAATTGCACTACAAAGCACAAACTATCATCTGGAGTTTTTTCATTTAAAAAACATGATTCAATCGGCTCATTTGCAAAATAACTCTATTAAAAAGTAATCTTTTGCAAAGAGAAATGGTGAAGGATCCCTTTCTCTCTTTGTGTTCCAACCTTGTGAAATATTACATTAGACTAAGTGTTGTCCTATTTGAAATTAGCAGGGAACCAAAGTACTTGACACTTGCAATTTGGTTCAAAACAATAAGGATTTTTATCACAGCCACATTTAAGTCTAAAATTCTGCCATAAAATATGAATTTATTTGAAGACTTTCTGAACATCTTTACCATAAATATGAGCCACAAAACATTTTTTTGTTTTCCTTTCAGGGTTTCTTTTTCAGAGAAAGAGGAAAACTGAGTATCCTTGACACAAAAAGAGAGAAATGGTTTCCGGTCTCACCTTTTTAGCTGTTGGAGAGACGTTAGGATGGGCCTGGGGGCTTTAGGAAGAAAAGAAAGACAGGGAGACAAAGCAGGCAGAGAAAATGACTGCATGCAGTTTGTAAAATGCAGGAGACGGGAGTGGTGAACACCAACGCAGAAGGTACTGCAATGGATGCAAATAGCAGGTTTAAGAAAAGTTAAAAAGGCTAAAAGAGTACAAGAAAATAAATGAGTTTTAATACATGCAAGGGATTATATTATGCTCTCAGAGAAAGATTATGAAATTTAATTTATTACAACGCATCAGTGAAGTTACATATCCGAATGAGCAAAATTATAGAAAAACATTTGGTTAAATCACAATCCAGAATAGCCGAGGATTAAAACATGTCGGAGTTATTTCTTCCACTGCTGGCTTTGTTCCTGCCTCAGATGAATCTACCAGCCCGTGTGGGTGGAGGGAAGGGCGAGAACAGGAGAGAGCGAGTCCGATTCGACCCTGAGGCGGCGGGACCTCTCCTCTCAGTCGGGTTAAAAAAAACCTCACACACACGTCTGCTTTACACTGAACACATGTAAACATGTGGAAATCGACTCTGAAATGCAGCGGTGCATTGAACGAAGCTCTTTGATGGCGTCTCCAAACGGCCACCTCCCTCAGAAATGCCTCCGAGCCAACAGGCTAATAGGCTGCTGCTCGACTCTCTGCGGTCGGCAGATTTTTAGGCTCTCACAGCGGTGTGAACTGAAAACGTCCTCTTCCAGTCAAGTGGGATGGCTGACAAAGCAGGCGTGCTTTATTTGAGGCCACACTTCACACCACATTACATGTAAAAAAATGCAGCTGAGTCTAAAAACATGTGCTTCAGTTTGACCTCTTGGTGGCAAGCGTAGGTTATGTTACTATCCTGCCTTAAAGCCAGAGAGGGGAGATCTTATACATTCAAGAAAATTCATATATCTTATGCACTGCAGCATGAATGTACATGAATAATGCATGTTGTGTTGGTAAGAATACATTCACTGTTACCTTTGTGAACTCCGAGTTCTGCAAGTTGGCCTCAGGACACCAGCGGCCTCCTAATGCAGTCAGCATGGCGCAGTCTTCTTCTTTGGTGGAGGGATGGGTGGAGGTATAAACCGCCGGATCGGGGGCGTCGTCCACGTCTGGGCCGCTGCAGCTGGAGGTTCGCAGCTGCAGGCCTCGAAGGAACAGGTGACACGCTTCCAGGTCGGCTTCCCAGATCCGCTCCAACCCGGGACAGCCACAGCTGGAGAGAGAAAGAAAAGAACAAAATGCTTTCAGAAGTTTATTTCTTTTCATTATAATACTTTTGATTTATTGTTGTTGCAATAAATCCCAACTAATGATGTTTAAAAAAAAAAAAACTGCCCACAGTTTTACCATTTGTCAGAAAATAATAAAACTAGGGGTGCACGGATTGCAGTTTTCTGGCCGATTGCTGATGTTTTAAAAAGCTTAATCTGCCGATTCCGATTTAGACCAATACCAATTTTTTTTTACTGTAATGTTGCTCAATATAGCAAGAAAGTTGTTGATTTGGCAACAGTGGAGTCACTATTGTCAATTGTAAACGTGCAGATGTAACTCGGTAGGTCTGTCTGTCAGTTAAACTTTTCTCACCAGAGAGCAAAAGAGGACAGTGGTTGATTCTTAGGCCTTTGCCAAACAAGATAAGATCAGTGGATAAAATCAGCTTCATATGTAAAAATCAGCCGATCACTGATCTCCCAAAATTAAAGAAATTGGCATCGATGAATCAGTGCACCCCTAAATAAAGGTATCAAATCTTATAATCAGTAATGCCAGTTTTTCAATGAAAACATAAAAAATACCAATAAATTTGAAAATACAGTTACTACCTTTTTATTTAACTGGTGTTTTAAAAATGGGAATGTTTTTAAGAGCAGTGTTTGTGTTTGTGGGGCTATAATCACTACGACACACAATAACAGCCGTACAGTTATCTAAAAAAGAAGAAAGAAGTAGTTTTTATCCTCATTTTTATTGTCATCATGATCATAATGTAAAATGCTGTTATAAATTTAATAAAATTAAGCCCATATTGGGTTGTGTGTATTTGTACCAAACAATCACGGTACTTTAATTACATTTCTTTTTTTTTTTTTTGTCAAGTGCCTTTACAAAGCATGAGTAGATTAAAACGCCATCTACTCTTCACACCAAAGTAATAAAAATAGATAAAAGGGTAATCCAACTGTGTGTGTTCAATCAGCAGAGTGTGTTTAGGTTTCTGGTGGACAGTGAGACGTGGATAAATGCCCAATAATCGTATAATAGCACCTTTATGGCAGGTCGTATTTTTATTTTATGTCCATAAAATCAGCCCTCAGGTTTGCCCCTAGTTGGGAAATTGCCATACACATTTCCAACAACATTTATGTCTTGATTTTCTCTCTTTCATTTGAATTTAAATTAAACACCATAAAAGAAATCCCCCAGGCAGCAACCGACAGACACTTAATGAATGGCACTAATTTCCTAAAGAGCACCACCTAGTGTCCAAACCAGCCAAGTGTTAAACATTTCACACTTTATTTTTTTGTATTTTTACACTGGAAGAAGTTATTTAGTACTGCACAGCATTATATTTTTACAAATTACAATGAAATTTACAGAAACAGACACAAGAGTTTGCTGTATGATACCAATATAAAAGTTGCAGTCGTCTTGTTTGACATGTAGCTGTGGGACATTCCTTCATTTTATAACACAATCAAATATATATGATGCCTTAAGTTTGTTAAAAAAACGCCATATTTATCAAATATGACTTCAAAGAAATTTGACTTTGTAATTTGGTGCCTCTTTCTTTTTAAAAGCTCCTTCTGTAGCTAACGTCACTCCTCTATTAGCCCTTTAATGTTTTACCATTGTGGAACTGAGAAGTAGTTGGTATAATGAGCTCAGAAGATGTGACGTTCCACAAGGTGTTTGCTAATTGCTGCTGGCTAGTCTGAAGGAGCTGAGTGGTGGAGATTTGCACATGTGGTTTTGTGATTTTACATAAAACCGCTTCCTTAGTAAATTTAATGCATAAATGAGGAGATGTGGATTTATCTGCTAAGATCCATTGATAAGAAGCAACGCTAATAAGACCATTAAATAATAATGAGAAGCTAAAATGACTCTGTGTCAAAGTCAGTCACACCATCTGAGAGCAGAAGCGCGGTAAAGGACATCTTTAACAGCATCTCCACATTAAAGCACCGACAGAAGAGTGACGGGAGGAGAGGGAGTCGTTTGGGTTTGGGAGACGCTGACAGAAACGTAACGAGAGCGAATGTGCTCCTGACAGGTTGCCCTTTAGCTTCAAAGAGAGGCGGCATGGAGGGAAAAAGGAGCCTGGATGTCTTCATCTTTCTGAGCATGAAAGAGAACAAGAAGATTTTTGCTCTTAGTGTTACAATCCCTCGCTCTGACCAGTAAAAAACTTACCTGGAGATACAAAATTAATTATTTTCAATCTATTTTACTTCTTAATGCTACACTGGAGGCTATGAATTGTTTAAAATCTAATTCTTATCCTTGTTTGGCATCTTTTTGTTTAGTGTAATATAAAAATCTTCTATACTTTGCTTCAAATCAAACAGCCTCTCTACAGTTTCAGATGTGAAGTCTCTTCCTGACCTTTTCAGTACTTTTATGTATTCACCTTCCTCTTTTAGTGACCTTTAGATAACAAATTATTACCAGCTGGCTTCAGTCCCAGCAGGTGACATTTTACGGCTTATATCCATTGATCTTCATAGAAACACATTCTAGCTTTAACATACCACACATGAAAAAAAAAACATACAGAGACGCTGAACATGTACAACAATGTATTTGGCTCAGCCTTTTGTTCACACATTGAACATTTATGGACATATTTTCTGTTTCTGGTCCAAAATATGCACAGCTCAGAAGTAACTGGGCTGCATTGTGTGATGTCGGTAATACATCATGTGCTACGAGCAATAAAGTTGATTCTTACTGAAACATCACAAACACTTCCTGGTTTTCAGGTAGATAATCTTATGTTTCCGTTTTGCCAGCAAAGATTTCCTCAGGGGGTTACATGTCAGGAATAAGTTTAATCTCAGGAATGAATCAGAAACTAAACTCAAACTGACATTTTAACCATCCTAAAGGAATAATGACCTTTTAAAGAGTTCAAAATGATGAGCCACATGTACAAAAAAAATCATCCTCTCACAATATACTTAGATTTAAGTCTCTAAAGTATTGCCTTTTTTTACCTAGAGTGTAAAATTCTTTTTTTGTCTTTTGTATGTCAACAAACTGAAACACAAAACGCACTCAGATGATATTGTTTAATCTCTCTCTACTCAGCGATGAGAGTCTCAGCCCCCAAAATTGAATGCCACTTGTTTTGCAAGCCTGAAAAGGCTGCCAACCTCTGTTCCCTGCCAACGCACGCCTCTCAGCTGTTTTCTAACCTTCATTTGGCAAAGAGACAATAGGGAGATTGTTCGTCCCCACCTCCCTGCCCTCGCCAATTTTCTACTCAACACTCGTGTGTCTGAGTTCCTCTAATAGTGGGGATGCACCCAGTGAGCCATTTTTTTTTCTATTCCTTTGTTTCTTTTGAAGACGAGAGGCACACGCATGCTCGCTTACGCGCGTTTTCCTAAATCGTTATCAACTGGAGGTTCATGCGTTTCTGGGAAATATAAATATGCCAGAAAATCTTCGAGACTCGCTGTGGAGAGCCGGCATCAAAGCTCACATAAACCCATCAGCGCCTAAGCCTCCTTGTTGTGATGGCGTCCCGATGCCCGTCGCTATGAACTTCCCACTCAGGGGGTTAATTGGTGGCAGCCGCTCGGTCTTCCATCTGACAGTGGCAGGGTGTGGGCGTGCTGCGCCTCTGACGGCCCAGTCAGGGGAAGGAGAAACACCCAGCTGTCCTGAGGGAGCGCAGACTGACAGGACTGCTCTTTCTCCTTGAGGACGTTACGTCTGAGCTCAGAGAGCCGCCGAGGGAGCGCTATAAATATATCTAGGACTAACTGCTGAGCAAAGAGGCTCTGGTTTCGTCCTGCTTGTGCAAGCAGGTTTGGTTGGAGCGTGAAAAAAGGTGCATTAAAGAATCGCACAAAGTTTGTGCTCAGCTTTTGGCTTTTGGGTGGAAAATAATGTAAAGCAAACACAATTCCCCCTGAGAGTTAAAAACTAAACAGGTGAAAATCTACGTCCACAGTCCACTGCACTGAGTCCCACTGAAAACCTCCTGGTTATTCCAATAAATACTGAATTCAGAGTCAAAACATGATCATTTTTGTTTCTAAATGTTGTTTTCTTGGCATCATTTGAGGTCTGAAAGCACCACATCTTTTTTGTAATTTTCTGTGAATAAATTCTACATTTTTTCTTGGATTTCTGGAGGCATGTTGTCAGCAGTACATAGAATAAAAGAACAGTGTTCATTTTACTCAAACATATACCTATAGAGAGTACAATCAGAGAAACTGATCTCTTCTCTGTTTTTCACAGCTGTGTATCCAGATTAATCCTGATTTATCGATTACAGAAATAATCAGTAACTAATTTAGTAATCAATTAATCTTTAACTGGAAAATAAAGATTTAAAAACACAGATTTTTTACAGTCGGTATATCAATATTCTGACATCTACTCCCAAAATAATGCACAATAAACTTAAATGAAACTGTTTTCTAAATGTCTCCATAATAATCAAAATTCAATCCAACTGCTGGAAAAATCAGACATGAGCGAGGAAAATCTAACAAACTGCAGTCGGTATTCACACTTTAGAAAAGGATGTTAGCGTTTCATCTTAGTGATGTAGTTTCCAACACAACCAGCTGTGAAAAAGGTGTTGATAACACTGTGAAAGAAAAGAGAGGGTCTAAAAAGGTACAAGTGACAGACGGGAAAAGAACAATGGCGGCCACGTTTATTAGCATTACAATGGGATGATGTGTAAAAAGGCCTGAAACTTACATTTATTTCCTTTTTCTATCAATATATTGTTACACTGAAAGTATTTGTAACATCCAACTATTAACCAGAATCGTTTCAGAATACATGTACTCCCAACAATAAAGGATGTGTGATGCTTAGGGCCTTTTTCACTCCCAAAGGCTTTGGGAGCATCGACTACTTTAGTGAAATGTTTTAAATATTAACAGATTTTATACCAAAATTCAATAAAATTAAGATCTTTATTGGTCTAATGATCCAAAATATTTGACCGAATCGCCACAGAAATAACTCACCAGATACAAAATCCATAATTTTCTTCATTTTCCAACTATGTAAAGAGGCAACAAGCTAATGGTTGTCTTATTAAAGTCATTTCAACAAAGTATTAATAGCATGTATTCAAATAATAATTCAGCTAGTGAATTTGTAATGTGTATTTGTTTGCACTGGAAAAAGATTTCAGTGTGAAATTATGCTACTAAAGTAAATAATTAACATATTTTAAGGCATTTTACACATTTTAGATTTGATTCTTCCTGAAGATTTTGTGCAAGTGAATATTTAGAGTGCATTTCAATAATACTGACAAATTCAAGTGGCATTTATGAACAGCAAAAACTGAAGAAAAGAGTTTTATACTATTTAACCCTTCCAGACTGAACGGATCAGCGACGTTTCAGCCAAATTGCTCAAAAAAATTACAACAGTTTCTGAAAGGCGAGACATTGCGCTTTCCAGCCAATATCAGGTTGCTAAATATTGAAAGTTATAGATGTTATGCATAAATGAGCAAATATATATTTATTCACAGGACATTTAAAGAACTGCATACAATTAAAATAAGCAAAAATATCGAGGCTGAGATTTTAAACTTGGGTCTTAACCCTTTTTAATGGTCAGAAATTTAGTGAAAGCAGGATTTTAGGTTTGAAAAATGCTGAAATTGTAAACAATTTAATTTTTTTTTACATCATTGAGGTGTTTCAAAACAAAAGTCTTTCCCAGGCACTAACAAGCAGATAAGACTTACTAACATGTCTTTTTTTACCGTACATGTCCATTCAAGGTTTCCTAAATTTATGTTGTGATTTTGCTCATTTTTCCTTTTTTCCTTTTTGCTTACATGGAAACTGCATGTCTGCAACATCTGCGAGGAGAACATGCCTGAGCATTTTAATGACTTCCACACCCAGCTGGTTTGCATCTATCATACATGATAAATAACAGCCGAGTCTCTGCAGAGGAAGGAGCGTGAAAAAGTAGGACAAACACAAGAAGCACTTACTAATGAAGCATCTACATAATGCTTTAAACAACTCCGAGGTGCAGCTAATTTGAATTAAATTAATTTTTGTCTGGTGACACACTTAGCAGCTTCTGCACTGCTCTATTATTCTTCTCTAGTCTTCGGTATGGAGGAGAGAATAGTTTTTATTTTTTCAGAAGAATCCGTCGCCGTAGAGACCAGACACTAATCTACCTCTTCACCACTGTCTAGAATATTTACAGTGACTGATAGGTGATCTTTGCATCTGCATGTGGTGTATTTTACCAAGAATAATATGTGTTTCTGCATAACAGAGTCTTTTGAAAACGTAAACACTTCTGATTAGATTCAATCAGGCAGCAAGAAAGCAAGAGAGAGCAAGACTTCTAGTCTAGTTCAATCATTTTGAGAAACTGAACTCATTTGTGAGTGTGATGAAGGACGATTACCAAGTCCTTTAACTCGTTACTATGACTTATATAAATTTGGTGAATTCACACGTTTGTTCACTAAAGGGATTATTTACTTAAAACAAGCTGCTATATTTTGATGGAAAGTTACTTGCAAGTTAATTTTGTCTTAATTCAAACATAAAGATATTTGCATTTGACATTTGCTAAAAAATACTTGGTAGGATTTTGTGTTTTTGTCATTTTGTAAAGGTTGTTAGTTAAGACTCTGAATTCACTGTTTTAAAAAGGTGTTTAATCAAAGTAAAGAGAATCAGAAAAGCTGTCAGAAACTATTTTTATTTTAATTGTTTTTTCTGACACATCTGAGATCTGTACAGGCTGTGAGAAAGTGAGCGAGCGCAAGACTGTAACCAGGTAACAAAAGGCTGTTTTAATCTCTTTGAACTCTCAACTTAATTACAGTTTTAATTATTTCTATTGAAAACGTTTTCTAACTTACAATTTTAGTTATTTTGTATAATAAATTTGGGTTTAAATTAGTCATAATAGGATCTTATACAATCAGTTATTTAGTTACTGGCATTAGTTACTGAATCTGTGTAAGAAAGTCAATTTTTTTACATCTTTCAATCTTTCAATAAAATCTGCTGAGATAATATGCAAAGTTTCTGGGTTGGTTAAGCCAAACAGTCGACTGGTTAAAGACGAATACATCACACATTAGATAGAAATAGGATATTTAAAGGGTTAATAAAAGAAAACCTAAACTGAAACACTTTAGACCACATGGCAAACTTGAGGCCTGAGGGCCAAATTCGACCCGCTGTGGATTTTCATATGGCCCTCTAAACCCCAGACACCAAAATACGTCAATCCAGTTTTTCACAATTTTGCGATTGTGGAAATTTACAGAAACCTGCAGTTTTTCACACCAACAGTTTTTTTAATGGGTTTTATCAACACATACTGACATAAGTGGCTCTTAAAAACATTTGAGATCTAAAAATGAGCTTTTATTCTGGGCCGTATTTTAGATTCAGCGTTAATAATATTATTTGCACTTTTAATGCAAAAAAAGGGTAGGAATACAACAAGCTATGTTGACATAAAGTGACTCATTTCTGTCTGGCACAAACTCCTCCAGAGGTAACTCTGTCTGTTAGAGGATGCACACAGGGAAACACGAAATGCCAAGAAGAAAAACAGGATATTCGATTAAAGATTGGCTCCAGTTTGGTCCTGTTTGGAAATGAACTCGGGTGCTTTTCTATCAATTTGGTACAAATTGTTCTGCAACAGCCAAGGAGGTTTTAGTTTGGTGCAAAACGTAAAGCAGGTGTTGAATTTATTGACTCTGTATGTCAGATTTGCTACCTGTGTGAGCAAACACAACAGGAGGATCCACTTTGGAAGTTTCCTTGCAAGAGAAGAATGTGGGGGGAGATAGAAATGAAGGTAAAGACATAAAATACATTAGAGGGTGAGAAGATGAAGACAAAGTGCAGGTGAGAGACGGAGTGAAATGTGAGAAAGGGGCTCTGGGAAACAACAAGGTGTGACTGCACGGAGCTGTCTGTGAGGTGATGCATTGAGGAGACGGCGATCTGGTTAGAGGACGGCAGAGGTCAGAGGAAATTCCTCTGAGGGTTCTGCTCTGTTTACGTCTTCCACTTGAGGAACAGGGAGAAAAGGAGCAGCCATACCTGTGCAGCCTGTCCTCCAGCAGCTCCACATACTTGGTGGCGTTCTCTTTCAGCCGGCTTTCTGCGTGGAGACAAAGGCACAAAAAGGAAAACGCATATTGTTACTTTCACTTTCATTCGCCAGCTTTTATTGGCAGAGATGTGGTATCCTAGCAACAAATCACAGCGCTAATACTATTAAAACCCACTTGTCATTAGCTGTGTTATATGGGCCTTTTCAGGAAAGGTAGTCATCATCGCACTTGGCAACGGCATTGTGCAGAGAAACTGCAACAGTACAAAGAACCAGCTGGTTCTCCTCTCGCTACGCTAGCACACATCTGAGAAGGGAATCAAATTTCAGGCAGCCTGAGGAAGACTCGTGGTTTCATCATGATGCCTCTCCTTTCAACCTGCCAGATTTTCTGCAGGGCACAAGGCGGATGGATGGATGGGTAGCTTATGCTGCCGTTTCCTGTGCCCTCCTGCCAGAGGAGAGCCGAGCCCGAGGAGGCAGGTGGAGGACGCAGAACGGCGTTCGGTTCGGAGAGGAGGGCAATCTGAGCGCCGTTAATGAGCTCATGTATGAAACATGAGAATATGCCCCTCACAGCAGGAGACCCTTGAACACAATAGGATGCACTTTAATCAAATTGCTCCACATATATGTAGTTAAGCACAAAAAGAAAAAGGAAGATCATAGCCGAGCCAAGTTTAGTGATGTCGTCAGGGTAAAAAGACAGAAAATCACCTTCCAAATGATGGATTCCAACTTATATTGGACATATTTGGGATTGTTAGGGTTAACATTTTCTTTTAGACACTTTTCCATTTTATTTTTAGCTTTGCACATGAGTGGAACTGATTTGTCTTAGCAAAAAAATCTGTTTTTGCTAAGTTTCTGTGCAAAAATACAAAATCTTAGCAAATATTTTCTAGTGCAAATAATTTTATTTCACTTTAATTGAAACAAAACTAACTTACAAGTAACTTTTCAGCAAAATATAGGAGCTAATTATTGATTTTAAAAAGCATTAGTTCCACCGGCAGATTTTTTTCAATAACAACATGAGAGAAATATTTTGCTATAAGTGATATCTGCTTATGAAACATCAATATTCAGAATTTACTGATGTAAAACAAGCTGCTGAAACATTACATACGCATAAAGTAAACAAGATAAAACCAAGCTGGAAACAAATCTTTAGTCTTAACATCTGGATCTTCTGTTTTTACCAAATGTTTTGGTAAAAGTTGCAGTATGTAACTTTTAAAAAGAAAATGTTTTATACGTATTTATTAAAACTGTAGTTACCAGTGAAAACACAGTTTTTAGATTGCCCAAACTAAAAACTTCCACGCTCTGCTTGAGGTTCGAGCTCCAAAAGAGACTAACATAATAAACCTGTGAACGCGTTTGATACTTCATGCTTGTTAAATAATCAATTTTCTCCAAGAACAAATAAACATTCTGTGAAAAGACACTGTACTCTTGCAGTTTCAGCAATGTCTTCCCCAATTTAGCTCTGTATTCACTTCCTTCACGTCTGCTGTAGAATAAATACATTTGCTTTTTCTAGAAAACCCATTAAAAGTTTCACAGAAAAACTTTGAGAAGATATTCTCACAGACAAAAAGAAGAAAGCACTTAATTTTAAGTCTAAATGGATATGAATGGATACTACTTCAGTTTAATCCCACTCATCCTTCTCACACTGAGCCAGAATCCGCACCGAAAGCGTCACCTAATTGGACGCTCTGAGTCACAGAGAGGTTTGAGTTATAATTGTATCATTGTCTTGATGATGGTTATTAGACAGCTTCAGCTCAAGGATGTGACAGGCTCGGGGCCAGGCTCAGCGGGGGGGGAAAGGAAATGGCTTGGAGAAAGTGGCTGTGACACACACTTTCCACACACCCACTAACACAGACAACTGAAATAACTCGGAACTGGAGACAGTAGGGCTATTTACGAGGAGGAGTAAGTAAAGAAATGAATCTCTCCCTAAAGTTTTTCATCTAAAGAAGCTAAATCAGATGAATAGAGCAAGGCCTGTGAAGGCTTTAACGTGTGTGAAGGTGATCCAGACAGCTCACTTGCCACCCATCAGGATCTCTGCAACATGGCAGAGATCCTGTCCCACCTGACAGAGTCTCTCTTGTCAGATTCCATTCATGCCAACTCCGTTAAGCAGCCTGAAACGGGATAGCTGCTGAATAATGCATGCAGGCATGAAGCCTGACGCCGGATGGCACGGAGCATGCACATGCAAAATGACAAAGTGGGCTCTTCATGAGACAAAACTCGATTCAGAAAATTATTTACAACAAGATACATATCAAAGGAGCCACAGATCCAACTGTTTACTTAAAGACTGTTTTCTTAAACATGTTTGGATAGATTCATGGTCTATATGAAACATTTCTATTATAGTTTTGGCACAAAATCATTCTTAGATAATGAGATTTTAGTCAGTTTTGCCCATTTGTAGCTCCCCCAATTCAACGTTTGCACTCGCAGATGAAAATGGCTACAAACAAATATCCAATTATACAGCCATACATCTTTGAAAAGCATTAATAGAGCCTCCTACACATACAACAAGAAAGCAGCAAGGGGTTTCTGAATGGTAAGTCAATAACAAAACGCGTCTGCCACTGTGCAGCGCTTACATCGGTAAAACCTGCTGACCAAAAGTGCTGGAGTTCTACTGGGGTTGCTTGGTAACGGCACTGGACTTTCCTGGGGTTGCTAGGTAACGTTCAGTGGCCATTGAATGAGGAAGGTTTTTGAAATGGCTCATTTTCCAGACACCAAAAAGCTTAAATAAGTAAAATTGTATTCCTATAGCACCTTTCACAGACATATACACAGTCCAGTCACATTAATGTGACCACCACGTACTTTCCACTTCAGAGTTAAATAACCAATCACAGAAGGCAGGTGGCAGCACAGTGCAGTTGAGCGTATATAAAGGGTGTGTGTGGGCTTCGGAAAACATTTCAATCGTTGGCGTAATGCAGAAACGAAGCGATTTATCCGACGTCCAAAAGGGCATGATCATTGGCTTTCGGGCCAAGGGTGGAAGCATTTCCGAAACGGCTGAGTTTGTGAACTGTTCGCGTGCCGCCGTGGTAAAAGTGTACCGTGCATGGCAAAATGGGACTGTCCAAAATCAACGACGTGGCAAATGTGGTGCACCACGGGCCATAGATGACAGAGGCGAACGACGGTTGCGGAGATGCGTTCGGGCAGATAGACGGGCTACCGTTGAGCAACTGACCACTAAAATGAACCAAGGGGCTACCACAAGTGTCTCCCAAACCACTATTCAGCGAACATTGCTGCGTCTGGGCCTCCGAAGCGGACGCCTGGTTCGTGCACCTATGCTGACTGGTGTTCATCGACGACGAAGGCTAGAATTTGCACGCCAGTACAGCAGCTGGACGTCCACTGAGTGGCGACAGGTAGCGTTTTCAGATGAATCGCATTTTATGCTCCATCGGACAGATGGACGTTGGCGTATAAGGCGTGAAACCTCTGAAAGGAACCACCCTGCAACCATTGCAGGAACGGTCCAAGCTGGAGGCGGGAGCATTATGGTCTGGGGAATGTTTTCCTGGCATTCTCTGGGTTCACTGATTATTGTGGAAGGCACGATGGATCAATACAAGTACGCATCTGTCCTTGCGGACCATGTCCACCCCTACATGCGCATTGTTTTTCCTCAGGATGATGGCATCTTCCAGCAGGACAATGCGAGGTGCCATACAGCTGCCAGTGTACGTGCGTGGTTCGAAGAGCACCAGGATGAGTTTACCGTCCTCCCCTGGCCAGCAAACTCACCTGACTTAAACCCAATCGAGCATCTGTGGGACCATCTCGATCGAGTTGTTCGCGCCATGGATCCTCAACCGCGTAATCTAGCGCAGCTGGCCACGGCATTAGAGTCGGCATGGCTCAACATCCCAGAGAAGACCTTCAGGGACCTAAGTGACTCTCTTCCTGCACGTCTCGTAGCAGTTCGCTCTGCGAAAGGTGGTTATTCTGGCTTTTGACAGATGGTCACATTAATGTGACTGGACTGTGTAGATCACAAACAAAAATAACAAATACAATTTTTTAAAAAACCCTGTCCAAATAAAAATGTCTTCAGTTGTTTCTTAAAGAAGTCTGTCCCCATTTGACTCAAAGACATCATGGTTCCAGATGAAGTTAAAAGATTAATGTATTTAGGAACCTGGCCATGGATGGCCTTCAAAGTTAAAATCAAACTTTTAAAATTAACCTTCACAGGACCCGAGTGCAGGGCGGTGAGTACAGGAGTTATGGGCGCTTATTTAATTATTGCCAAAAGACGGCCTGGTGTTTTCTTTTTTTAAGTTGTTTCTGGTAACAGTAGAAACCCAAATGCAAGTACAAAAACATGCAAAATGCAAATTTTGCATAACTTCTTCTTCAAAAATCCCTCCCCATGCGTACACTCGGTGCATGACCCTCCATGTCTCCATGGCAACCAGTTGGGGTTAGAGAGGCATTATTTGGGGAAAAACTATTCTCCCCTAATAGCGTGAGGCAAAACATAAAGTGGCGGAGCCTCACCCCCCCACCCCGCCTGCGTGCACCGGGCGATGTTACCACTTCCTGTACGTCTGCGGGAGGCCGCCGCCGCCGTTGGCAGGCCATGCGGATAAAATCAGCACTAAAGAGGGAGGCACTCGGCCACTCGGCAACACGCGCAGCGGTGTGTTTCTGGTGCTGAAGGAACTCCACAAAGCCACTCAGGGAGAGAGAAAGGCTGCATTGGAAATTCATGAGCTCTGGTTGCCGTCACCCCCGGTGATCCCAGCAGGCGTCAGACATCGCTGATTGCTGCCAAGGTCCCCGGCCAAACTGGGAAGCGGTCGTTCGTTCCGAACACAAACAGAACCGGGATGCTTCTGAGAGATCAGGAGAATGAGCTGCGCTCAGGTTGTTAAGTCCTAATGATGGACTGAGCCGTAACTGAGTTAAACTGCTGTGTTCTTTGTCATGGAGAACCAACTTACCCATTCTTTTGGCAAAATGGTTTCAAATCAGAAGGAATGGATGGAGACCACCCACAGTTTTTAAGTTGAATTTGGGTCTCGACTTTAACTAGACCACTGTAACACATTAATTATTCTTTGATCCACTATTTCTCAGGTTGTATTTTCAAAGGTCGTTGAACTGCAGGAAAGTAAATATCTGTTAGTAATAAATTTATTGTAGTACACTAAAACATTTGAGCCACATTTAGTTGTCTACTGTCTTCTACTCTTTAAGTCAAATAAATTCAGTGAGTTTTAGATTTTAGTATCCTGAGATGGAAGTGCGTTACATGTTACATTGATCTGACTTTTGTGTTATAAAGGCAAATGTTTAGTTTTATGTCTTGTTCACACTAAATGTTTCTAAGCAGAATTCATTGGGATGTTTAATAAAATTTATCAGAAATTTTGTTCTTGTGATTTGAAATAAGAATTTAAATAATTCTAAACTAAAATAATTATTTTATCTTAATAGTGTGAGTAAAATAACAGAGAAATGTTTGTTCTTTATCTAGGTCAGGAAATTATTTAGTTTCAGTTGCAGCATTAAGTTAAAACTCCATTTAAGATTAATGAACTTAAAAAAACAATGTTTAGACAACTTGTTTCTTGTTGTTAAATCAACTTCATGAATTTAATTTCCAAATTAAAACCAAAATATTTTTTTGTTGCATTTTCAAGGCAGCTGGTAGACTATCACTTTCAAGTTAAACCACTTTCAAATGTCTTGCAATGCAATAGTTTATCTTCCAAACATTTTATTTAGAACATTTGATGCTGCTGATGTTGGAAGTTGTTTTCTCCCATTGCATTTTTTACATTAATCTGACATCTTCCACATGTTTGCTGTGTCTTGGATTTTTGGATGTATCATTTTTCTGCCTCTTCACAGTTTTGCACTACCTTAATTTGGTCAATCACATTTTAAAAAATCCAATAAAATACATTGAGATGAAACAGTAAATGTGTATAAATGCTTGTGCAAAGCACTGTGAGTCAACCTGCTAGCATTGGCATATAAATCTGTAATATAAGCATCTAAAGATCTTTTTTGACTTAAATTGAATTATGCTTTACATTTTTACTGCTTTGTAGGAACACAAACAAGAGGAGTCTTCATTTTTTGACATAAACTAAATTGCCAAACCAGTACAGGTGATATGTCTGCATAACAACGTAGGAGAAAGTATGTAAGGCTTCATAAATGAGCGGAGCTGTGATTAATGCGTTTCAGCTCGGTTCAGGATGTTTGGGAGCAGAAGCACCGCGGGTTGCACCAACGCTCAGTCAGCACATGCAGACATGTTGAATGATTGTATACGAACGTAACAGCAGGATAGCTGAGAGGGGAAACGACCTGCAGGCGGATTTCTGACAGACAATCGGTAACCTGTGATGTTTCAGCGCTGGTCTGCACAAATGTGCAACACTTTGTCCAAAAATAGTTCAATTCTTCGGCTTTGGGTGTAATCTTAAAACACTTTCCTTGCTATTGTCTGCCCTGTTCCACCTCTGTTAGCAGAGTGAAACCAAAAATCAACTGCTGCAGGCTGCCAAGATGTTTTACTCTAGTCTGGGAAGATAAACTCTCCCCAAAATATGTAGTGAGAAACACTGAAAACTCTCCACCTGCTCACAATCCTGCCCCATTAATCTCACATCTTATTATTTCTCTGGCTTCCTTCGGGAAATCCGAGCTAATTCACTCTCCCAAAATAAAGTTTTTTTTTCTGAATTTGGCACAGTCACTCTCCCCAGGAAGATTTCTGTCTAAACACAACCAGGAGTTTATTTGTACTTCGAATGACGCTTCAGGCTGAAAGCACACGCACCACTGCGGTGACGGCCTTAATAAAGGGACAACATGTCACTATCCAGCAGATAAATGTCACTTTTTATCATTATTTATTTACAATTTAAATGCAACTGATAGTAAAATGAATATAAATACATTTATCCATTCTCAGTCATGTATTAATGTTTAGATTTTAATTGATTAGTACAGAGTATCTGGTCAAAATATAAATCATTTAATATTTAAAAATTATATAATCAGATAAAAATATAAAGTGGAAATTTTAGTATTTTAGTGCAAATATGAAAATACTTCATATAAGTAACAATAAAAAGTGATCAGGTGTGTGTTGTCTTCTTTAAGTGACAGACGTTTTATGGTTTAGCATTTAACTTTTGACCTATGAAGTGGTTTGACAATAATCATAAACCTCCTTTAGTTCTGACACATAGGTCTACAGCTCCACATGCAGAATCACCTCCATGCAGCATCCTGTCCGAACCTACAGCAGAAATACATTTATTTTTTGCTCAAACCATCTCAGTCATTCAGATGCTCTTTAGGAGAAGAGCTATCATATGTTCCACCATGTACTCACCAGAAGCACCCTGAAAGAAGAAGAGGTCATGAATAAATCACGTATGTCCTCGCCTTCTCTAGTGCCACAGAAGCATGTGGGGAATTGCATTTGTTAAATAACGTGGACTGACAGCATTATGATGTGCACTTCAGCTGCTTAAGCTGAGTTTGACCTGGAAAATCCTGCACCTGGAGAGACACACGATGTCAAAATGGACTTTAAGGAGCTACTGTAAAAACCATATAAAAAGTATTTGTATCTTAACCAAACTTTTCCTTAGACAGTTAGTTTCTCAACAAAGGTCTCATTTTCATTCAGTAATTTATCTTTACAACCAGTGAAGCTCTTCTAAACTCTAAAATGTACTTAATGAACTGAGCTTATGAATTTCAACGAGAGCAAAGTTGGGTAGTAACTAGTTACATATACTCAATTACATTCATTTGAAAAACTTTTTTTGAAAAAATGTACTTTAAGTATTTTTACTACTATTATTTGAGTAAAATTTCTGGATTCTCTACTTCACTGAATGAATTTTTTTTTTTTTAAATAATAATCGACTCGATAAAGACACTTCTGCAGTTTTTGCTCAAATTTGTTAAGAAAAACTGAGTTGGAAAAATTTTATTTTGCCTGATTTTGTTATTGTTTTGTTACTTATATGAATTTTAGTCTCTCAAAACCCAAAATTTCCACTTTACTTTATATTTTAGTCCATCTGATTATGCAATTTTCAAATATCAAATGATTGACAATTTGATTGATTACTCATTACTTGAATAGAGTCTTTAGCAAATACTTTATTACCCTCAATTTCTTCTACTTTTTTACTTTTTCTTGAGTAGAAATTCAAATTCAAAAATATCCCAAAGAGAAATTAAAAATTTATAGTATCACTACTATACCTTGAGTACTGAGAAACAGCTGCCAGATATGAAGAGCACAACTGTTTTTGGTGTTATCAGGATGTTGTGTTAATATGAAAACCTTCAGATCAGAAACTCACATTAAGTCACATATTGTTTAATCTACACCCAAAGTTGTTTAATTTCACTAAATTCAGTAAATTCTCTTCTATACATCTTGCCAAAAGTTTTTACAAAGAAAAATGTCAAAGTGTGGGATGTTTATGGCGACTCTTGACAGGGCAACGATTAGTCATTCACTCCACTAATTTGGCTTTTATGGAAGAGTTGAAAGAAGAAAACCATTGATAGAAAACCTTTGTAGATTTTCCAGAAGACAAGGCAACAATCTACTGTAGAAATTAAACCTTCTGTCCAATATGCAAAAATCTATGTGGAGAAATACAATCCTGACCTTAAAGTATTCTGTGTTTTCCAGCCATATTACAGCAAAAATAAAGTAAATATATTGTACCTTCAGTTATTATAAAAATGCTACATGTATCAAATTTGACTTCAGAATTTAATGCCTCTGTCTCTTTAAGGGCTGCAACAGAACTGCTTAGATTAAAAAATGTTAGAAAGGCCTAGTCAAACTCCAGCCCTAAATCCATTGAATATTGGTGGTAAGACTTTAAACTTTAGATTTTTTTTATCTAATCTGATAGAAGATTAGGAGTTAAATCAATGCCACATTTTTCTGATATTTATTTTTTCTCATAATTATGGAGTCAGTAATATATTTAATTAAACTGAGAAAGGAGGTAGGATTAAATAAGTGTTCACTTCTTCCTACTCCTTTTCAAACAGAAAAGCGGTGGTAAACATGTTTTGATCTTGGTTATGCATGTCCTACTGATTGTGTTTTATCCTTGTTTTTTAAAAAACATAATTATATCAAATTAAAAATAACTAGGCATCATTTTCTTTCCAATTTACAGTCCTGTACTACTTTATGTTATTCTATTACATGAAAACCCCTAACATACATAAAATGTTGTATCTGAATGACTATAAACGTTCAAGAAACACTCGTAGTTGACTTAATTGTACTAAACTGGAGGCCATTTAAAAAGCTTTTATAAGAACACTCCAAAATAAATAAAAAAGAAAGCACTCCAAGTTCGAAAATCCCCATTCCGGGGGTCATTTACTCATCTCTTCCAGCCTTTCAATTATTTATTTGTAAATTTAGCGTCGCTGGCGTCACTCAGCAGGGAATCAAACCTCCAATTTGGTATTCATCAACACTCAATGCCAGCAGCAATTAGGGACCTAATGGCTCCCCGGCCAGCAGCTCCAACATGCCGAAGTGGCGAACAAACGCATGACGCCATTATCTGAACTATATGTTCCTCCAGAGCTTAGGTGAAGACAAAAAGCTTTTCCACAATGAAACGTATGGTTTTCTTGTCAGGCGAGATGACAAGAATCAACCACAAATGCTCCGGTTAGCAAAAGCTCAGCCATCTAGATGTTGACAGTAATTCCTAATCCTGTCCACATACAGAACGGCAACGTGCCGTTTGCTATCAGTTACCAGCCAGGGTGTGCCAACCTGCTTATTACCAAACAGGATGACAATTTAATGAATCCCTTTCCTTGGTGTCTGTAACACTTTGTGCCCGTAGCGCTCACACCCACTTAAGCATTTGATCAGAACACACACCCAGCCATTAACTCGCCGTTTTCTTTGTGATGTAACACCCACCTGACTGCTTCTCCTTTGTTTGGCCGCAGAATTATCATGTCACTGGTTTTTTCCCCAGCCTGTTTGTCTAAGATCTGTGCTGTAATGCGCTGAAGCTGGGCAAGTCTTTGTTGCTCAATGTGGATCAGGGTTGTGAGAATGCAGCCGGGACGGAGTTGTTTCGGGCTCCAGAAATCACGGTGCGAGTCTGAATTTTATGCATGGGTGAAAGGAATTGACTAAATTAAGTGATAATAGTGGATTTGAATGTCTTTGGAGCAGGAGCGCACCACGAAAAAGTGGATGCAATTCATCCTGAATGAAATCTTACAACAAAAGGGTGCCCCCTACTGACAGGAAAGGGTGTAGCCAGGCCAAACAAAAGAACTAACCACACATTAATTTATGGAGATGCTAAACATTTATATTTGATGTGTGAATTTAATCTTTTGGTTTCCAGGAGAACCCAGATCTATAGCTGCTGTTCTCCGCTCTGCTCCCTCGTCTCTGCGCCTCAGAGAGCGAAGTGACCTTTTTTTTTACATAAGAAAATCTCTGTGTGACTGACGGACTACAGAGAGCAGCACTGCAGGTGGTGCCGTCAAAACCCATTTAAATCTCTGCCAGCGCCAGCGTGCCGAATCAATATCCCCAACCCTAAAAAGCAAGCCCCGTATTTATGCAGCGTTTGGGGTCTGTGATCTGGACGCAGACTGTCCGATCGCTGAGGCATCATGTGTGCACTGAGGGGCTCCAAGGTAACGGGCTCAGCATCATCCCACCGCCGCCGCCGCCTCCTCCTCCTCTTCCTCTGCCAGCTCTTAGGTTTGGAGAAAAGCCACTGATGTCCTCACAGTGTGTGGCAGCATTTAAAGAGTTTTCATGACTCGCATTTGAATTTAGCTTTTGACAGAGAAAGAAAGATCCTTTAAAAAACAAGTTTTCTTTTACCTGCAGGCAGTTACAAAAAAAAAAAGAAAGAAAAACCTAGAGATCTATGGTGGTTATTTTTAAGCTTACATGCATTTATTCATATTTATGCATTAAAATGGTTATAGAACATAACCATTAACAGCTCTAAAAACTACCTGCTCTGCATGAAGCAACAGTAATGTTTCTTTAATAAGTGTTCTTGTTAAAGGAAAGAAACATGAAAAAATAGGAGGAAACGAGGGCAAAAAGGCAGTGAAAAGGATGCGCATAGAAATAGACTGAACTTAGCTATTTTTAGTAATATCTACCACTAAAAACAGTTTTATAAACCAAAATGCAGAGAAGTTATTCATAGTTTTCTTGGTTAAACTGTTGCATGTTTGTGTAATTATTCCTTCTGCTGTCAGCTGGAGAGATTTGTTTTTACGTTCGGTCAATGTTACGATGCGTAACCGTGACAACAAGGTATTGTTTTTACAACTTGGAGTAGCTGATTAGCATCCCAAAAGCTGAAATAAAGAATCTTTGTCCCTGAATCCCAGAGGAGTTAAAAAAAATTAAGCTTTCCTGATGCAGAGCAGGACCAAAGAGCAGAGAGATTAGGACCGGCCTTCTAACCAAACGGCCCTTTGAAGAGGAGCGGCAAAAGCAAATGAGGTGGATTAGCAGTGCTTACCAAGAACTGATGATGTCATCCATGACAATATTAGTGTGAAATGTTGCCTCTACTGACTGGACAGTCATGAAACTGTGATACAGTGATGCGCTTCAGTCAGAAGCGCCTTTGCAAGACTGACTGCTACCAAAAATCCTCGTGGCGGTATTTTGGTGCAAAAGTATTTGTATGTTGCAACTGTGAAGCTGAAGTGAAGCTTTTTGAACCACTTGATGCTATATTTGTCAAGTGAAGAAACTAAAAAAAGTATTTGACAATATTTCTGATATTAATAATGTCCTATTTTTGACTAAGACTGTTGGAAAATGTCTTGAATCGACATTATCAGAACTAAATAACCTTATAGTTTCCCAGACAGCTTTCTTGATTGTCCAAACTCTTAAATTAAATGCATTTTAATAGTTAAAACAAATAATAATATTTCAGAAAATGTAGTTAGGCTACTATCTGAAATAAACAAACAAATGGCAGTGGAAAGAAAAAATATAAAGTGTTGTCATAATCTTAAGTGTCAATGTTATTTTGTGCTCGGGCAAAAACTACAGAATGTGAGAAAGACTAACTAAGCCTTAATCAACTTAGTTAAAATTCAGTTTTAATTAAATTGTTCAGAATATTTTAGCTAATCATTCAGCAACAAGTTAGTTGCTTTCAATTCAACACTTAGCTACTCCTCCTTGTCTTCTTTCTTGGCACCAAACTCTTCTAAATTGTTCTAAACTTAACTTGAAGTTTAAATTAATTAAGTTAAACTTTTTAATTAAGTTTTTAAAGGATGTACATGAAACAACCCATCTACTGTTATTATATTATATTGAATTCCCTGAATGATCATTAAATATTCATCTAGAAAGAGCAAAATTTAAAAATTCAATCAATTTTGGGGCCATCAATAATTTCTAAGATAAGGTTTATATCCACACAGAGTGAGAATTTGACTTTTTATGCAAAAAGGTTTTACAAAACCACTAAATCTTTCATGGTGTGAACTTTATAAAGTTGTTATGTAATGGTGTTACAGTAAGTCACTGGCAGGTTTCATGTAAAACATCGTTCTGCCTTTTTCACATTGTAGGTAGATACTATATGCATAGAGACGATCATGAAGCGTTAATCATTTTGTTTAATCGCTGCATTTCAGAACTATTTATATGAAGGAGTGAAAACACAAAACTAATTGTATTTTATACGGTGGACTAAGAATGAAATACAGACTCAGACTCGATTTTCTTAAAATATAGATGAATATGCAGAGAATAAGTTCAAATATTTAACATAATTCCTTAAAAAAAAGAGACTGTTGAATTATTCAGGTTTGATGATGTACATAAAATTAAAAGAGCTAAACAAATCAAGTTTTAAAAGAAAATGGTTTCATTTGACTTAGTTTTATACGATGGAATATGCAGAAAAAAATTAATTATTGCTTTAATTGGGTCTTTAGTAGGAGTGCACCGATTACCGATGTTTAAAAATCATCCGATTCTGATTTTTTTTGTCTGAAATGTTGCCAAATATAGCAAGAATTTTACTGAATTGGCAACAGCGGAGTGAAGATTGTTACCTGCAAACGTTGGAAGATGATCTGGTCTGTCAGTCAAACCCAGAGTAGAAGAGGACAGAGGCTGATTTTTAGACCTATGCAGATAAAATCGGTGGAGAAGATCGACTTCAAATGTAAGCATCAGCTGATCACCAGTCTCCCAAGATTAAGGAAATCGGGACCAATGTATTGGTGCACCTTGAGTATTTGTCGTATTTTGAGAAGTAACAAAGTAATTAATCAGCCAAAACGAGACATTTTCACAATCCAGCTTTGCATTACCGTACCAACCGTCTAGACCCCTCAGATCTTCTGGTTCTGCTCTGCATCCCCAGAACCAGAACCAAACGAGGAGAAGCAGCATTCAGTTTCTATGCACCACAAATTTGGAATAAACTTCCAGAAAACTGTAAAACAGCTGAAATATTGAGTGCCTTTAAATCTCAAGTTAAAACCATGCTGTTTAGAGTTGTTTATGGATAAATTGCGGGTTTTGATGTCTTAGGCTTGAGATCAATGTTTTTATATGTTTTTATTTTTACTTTTAATAATGTTTTTATCTTTTTTAATCTTTTTCAAAATCTCTGTCTCTGTTTTTATTTTTATTTTAAATTGTGTAAAGCACTTTGAAATGTGCTGCTGAAATGTGCTATACAAATAAAATTTGATTGATTGATTGATTGATACCGTAACTCTGCGATACTTTGCGCCATCTGAAAAATTTCAACGGTTTCTGAAAGGCGAGACGTTGCTCTTTCCAGCCAATGTTGGATTATTACGATAATTCACTCCCTCTGTTGCAGGGAGCGTGTTTCACTTCAGTTTAATCTCATGAAATACTATTTTAACAGACAGTAAATTGTAAATAACTGTTAGCTATAGAAAGTTCCAGCTGTTACGGAGAAATGGACAAATATATTTACTCACAGGACATTTAAATGAAAATATCAACGGGGAGATTTGAGACGTGGGCCTAGCAACGAATTGTTCTTGAAAATAAGTAGTAGGTAAAGTACCGGGATAAGTTTCTTGGGGAAGTAATAATGAGTATTTCCAGGTAACCGGAGGTGCTCACCATGCAGGCCCTCCCTGTGCTCCAGCTCCAGCCTGAGCTGCTGCCGCTGCTCCTTCATCCTGGCCAGCTCCTGGCTGCTGCCCGCGCTGAGGCTGTGCAGCCGCCGGGCCAGCGCCTCCAGGCGGTCCCGCTCCAGGTACACCGCCTTCATCTCCGCCTTCAGCTCCTTGGCGCAGCCGAAGTCATTACCTGCACGGGCGAGCCGCAGGAGGACATTACGCTTTCACCGCCCATTAATGAGCTTTTTCATCAATAATGGCGTAATTAAGTGCGGCTAATGGCAAGCCATTCAAGTAAATGGCGTAAATAAAGGATGTGTAATGTAGCAGGGATGTTTCTCGGGGTGGAGATGAGTGGAAAGTTACCAGATATGGCCGCCAGTTTGGCTTCGTGCAGAGCCAAGAGCTGCGTTTCAGTGTCGCTGACTTTCCTCCTTAGGCTGCTGCCCAGCCTCTGACTCATGACCACCTGGGGATAAAACGGAGAAGATGATGGAAAGTAGAAAGTGGGGGGATGGTGCTAACCAGCAAAACCTTTGCGGGCACATGGATCCCACAGGACGCAATGCTCATTTCCTCCTCTGCCTCCATTTTCCTTTTTTTTTTAACACTCATTCTGCAGGTTTATTTGCATCCTTCTGTGCTCGCCCTGCTAGGAATAAGCAGCTGTGAATCAACGCTGAACGTGTTACCTGTCCCTAACCTTTAAAAAGAACAAAACAGGGTGGGACAGCGGTATGAGGAATCTCTATGAAAGATATCATTAGAAGGTCAGAGAGAAAAGGAAAAGGAAGGAATAGAAAGGAAGCTCAATGTCAGCGGCTGATGGAGATGCGGCCGCTGATGATCCACTGAGGATTCTGGCCTCCATCTGCTTTCAATCGCTACATCCGTTAAACCTCTGCTTCACTGTGACCGAAGCCGAATACGGCGCTCAGAAAAGCATTTAGGCCCAAACGGATTTCCTCTGACAAATATTAGTTTAGAAAACTCAAAATGCAGCTATTTAGTTATGATTATGAGGAAGGAGTAATTGCCCTGGATGTGCCAAAAAGTCACTGTGGAGAAACTTTGGTCAACTCTTTTTGAAGAATTGTTTTAATCAAGTCACACTGGAAAGGTTTTGAGCGTAACTGGTTTGTTTTTATAGTAATATAGTTCTCTGGTGAGCTTCAAATCACCTACAATACGTGTCAAACTCAAGGCTTAGGGGCCAAACTTTTTATGTTTTTTACCGTTCCGACTTCAGAGGAACTCATAAATAGACTCATCAAGGTAACATTGGTGTGCTTAAGTGTTATTTTAGCAATCAAATTAAAGCAGTTTTTATCCGTTTACTGCCAGATTACATCAATAAGTCCGTGTAGTCCCTCCAAATCAACAGAGCCAAGCATTTTTAAAAACTCTTAATTCAGTGGAGCTAGTATTTCACATCAATTTTAAGAATTTATTTACTCAAAACAAGTTCCAATATGTGTTTGTAAAGTTACGTTTTACTTAGTTTGACTTATTCCAAGTGGGCTAAGAAAAATATTTGGCAAGATCTGTTGCAGCACTGTGTTGTTGCCACAATGCACCTTCATCTTTTAAGGGCTCTTTTTACACCTCGAACTGAATATTCCGACTCCTTTTCTTCCTAAATCTGACACAATTTTCTGAGAGGATGACGTCCTTATTGGTATTTCAAAGGCAAAACATCTCCCGGGAGTTTTCCTCGCACAGAAATTCGGCAAAACAGGCTTGAATAATTTAATTTCACACAATCTACGAACTGGAAACAACTTTGGAGTGCCTTTCAAATTGTAAAAATTCTAACACTTGTGATTTAATTTCCAAAACATGCATCTCTTTGCCAGGTTTTGTTGCAAAAAAAAAAAAAAAAAGTCAACGGAGAGAAGCCAGGGTTACTTTCATGCTTGCAATCGTTTTGTCACAGCAGGTGTGCCGTTTCCAGCATGATGGATATTTCATTTAAGAAGCAAACTTTCCATTTGCAGCACAACAATGGTAACCGGGGTAGAAGTGTCTCTTTGTGAAGAGCTTCTAGGTTTCTTTGAAGTGCAGCTGCAGCATCACCCAGCGATTTGATGATGGGTTTCTGAAGGACAGTGTGACGGGAGAAAAACGCTTCACGTAGAAAAATGTGACACCTCTTCCTGTCCTGAAACCATTCAACGTTTCTGCTTGCTTTAGTTTACCAAATAGTCTCACAGCAGCACCACTATTAACCCTTTGCACGTGACGTCGGCCTCTCTTTTCCTCTCCAAACTTGAAGAAATAAAGAGTTAAGAGTGAAACTACATTTTCCACATAATCACATTTCACTTGTTCTATGAACTGCTGGTATACGTTTCATACCAATAGGACAATATTTGGGTAAAATAGATAGGCATTCAAATATTGGCAGGCTAATAATTTGCTTTACCAAAAAATGCATCCGCCTGCCAACATGGAGAAACAAAGAGCTGAGAGGAATTTCACCTTTTCTGCATAATCACACTTGTTCTACTGGTATAAGTTTCATATCAATAGGACAATAAACAGGGGATGCAGATATTGGCAGGCTCAGAAATTAAAATGCATCTCCTCCGATATTAATAGATTAAGCAGTTAAGGGTCATATAAAATTTTCTACATCATGGGCCTCTGCTTTGTCATGCTTTAAGCTATTACGGTGTTAAAAGAAAAAGTGGGAAACTGCAAACCATTAGTGGAAAACATATTCATCAGACATTGACTAAAATGTTTGATTCGAACGTCTCAATCAAGGTGTCAAAACTGTATTTACTTCAATTCATCTGCGAAATAAAACCCACTGTTTTCAGGCTTTCATGGTTAAGAAACATGATAATTTTACGAGTATTTTTTAAAATTGTCTCTTTGGTCATATTTCAGTCGTTTTCTCGTCAATCTGCGAGAGTTTAGAGCGATGCGCGTGCCTGCAACGGGGCTTGAAATTCTCGACAGGCATGCGTTTCTCGACATAATACCGTCCCTCACTTCCAACGTCCATCATGGCGCCTTGAAAGATGAAACGACGTAGCTGCAAAGGTTCAATACTGACCAGATTCCCAACTTTTCCTTTTTTCTCATTTTTATTTCTTATACTTGTAGTCCTTTTTTTTCTTTAGAGAAAGAGTGAATCAAGGAGAATTTATTCGAAATGGCATATCCTGCTGCTTCTGACTCCAGCATACAACTGAGGAAATCACTGCCTTGTCAGATCAAAAAGAGCAGATAAAAAAATACATCTCTGACATTGGTACACATTGTGAGCACACAGACATTGTCACAAGACATATGCCGTCTATTTTAACTCACAATTCATTAGGTTTTCATTCACATTCAGTCAATCCTGGTTAACTCGGGGAAGGAAAATCGGCTTACCTTAGCTGTAGCTTCCTTCATGGAAAGGTTCAGCGCCTGTTCCTGTTCCTGGAGTCTGCACAAAATGCGTAGGGACACAAATAAACATTTTTCTTCTCAAATTAAATAAATCTAAACTGTGAAATATGGGAAATAGCTTGTTGTTTACAATTTTTGACATCATTTTAGGTTGATTTAAACTGAGTTTATGATGCTAAAGACTGTAACAAGTCTTGAAAGAGAATCAGTCCCACATCACAGTTCCTCCTCTGTATTTAACAGTGGACGTACGGCACTTTTTTGCATTTTCAGCCTTTCTTTTACACCAGAATCATCTGTAGTCTGGCTATAAAGCTCAGTCCTCGTTTCTTCAAGCTAATGAATGTAGCTTTAGTCAGATTTTGGGCCTGAACTCTGCATTGTCAAGACATCGGATGTGTGGAGCTGAAGCATGCTAAGACAGGAAAGATAATTGGACCATCAGAAGTGTCAACGGTTCAGAGAAGAACGGGTTTGACAAAGATCACGGCCGCTGGTAGGATTTGTTCAACAACAAAGAAAATTCATATTTAATGTAAGTTGTTGGCTTGGTTTCCCATTTCTAATGGTGAAAGCCTGGAAGACGAACTTGAGTCCTTGTCCAGTCTGTTGTCACAGTTCTAGTCGTTTTTAATTGTTAAATTAAACTGGAGACATTCCACAACTTACATGGTTTGTCTTTCCCATTTTGAAGAGTGGCTAAGACAAATGGGTCTCTGTGTTTTGTCATTTTTAATCCAGGGAATTTGGGAGACATAGATTGCTGATTTAAAATTTGTGTGACTGTTTCTTAGCTTGATGACTTAAACGTAAAATTACCAGAAAAAATCATTTTAACATTTGGTTTCATTAATTTGGTGGGGGGGGGAAATTCTAGCGTGGGTGTTTTATTTCCAAACAAAAGTAATTTTATTAAGTTTTCTGTGTTTTTGTGCATGAGTGTGATTTTCACACATCTTCACCATGGCTGCCCATAAGTGTGTTTTCATTAGCGCATCCATTTGAATCAAGTGTTTACACGATTCTGTCAAAATCTGGAGGGCAAAGGTCACATAGATTATACTTCTGTAAACATGCAAACAGAACAAACATGCAAGGTGACATTATGTGGTGGCAGAGGCATAAATTAATTAGAAGATGAGGAAAATGGAGCATAAAATCCATTAAGCACAACACAGTCACCTTGAGGAAGTCCCAGCTTCCTCATATCGCAAAAATCTGTTGTGCCCTTTGCATGTTATTCAAGCTGATGTTCCAAAATGATCATCGGTTGGACAACCACTTTTTTATTAATACTGTAATCTGCCACCATTGGCAATACCTCAACGTGAAAAAGAAGAGCCCAGAGTTAGTTGTGTGGGTATCCAATCAGAAACCACGATTTCAATCAGATAAATGTGCTGCAATTGTGGTGGCAATGTGTCAGGTATCAAATTATTGCTCTGATGGTGGGTCACACCGGCAGAACGCGATAAGTACAATTTACATGTCTTTGTAACGAGTGTCAAGACAGAGGGGCTTTCCGCAGGGTTGCTTCGCAAGCTATTAACTTCTGAGGATGAGATGCAAAGTAATCATTAGCATCTGAGAAAAACCATTAAAATTCAAAGCAGGAGCAAGCAGGTGTGAGGCAAGAAGGCTGGTGGCACAGAGGACGCTTTGGATAAAAATAAATAAATAAAATAAAGTACTTGGTGCCGCTTAATGCATTCTCACTCAGCCTGAAAAATAAATTATTCTTCAGGTCTCACCCAACTGTTGCCTGTCTTTTATTGTTGCTGTGCCTGCATCAAAACACTGATTTTATAGGGTTTTTTTTAGATTTTAATAGAGAACATTATCAAATCTTTCTTTCAGATTTGGCTTAGTACCAATGGGAGATTCTCAGAATAATCACAATTTTACTCTTTTTCGAGGGAAAAATCAACCTGACTGTAATATATATTTGGTTAGAGGAAAAAACTTAAAAAAACAAATAAAATCTCTTCCAAATAAGCTATTCTAGATGTGAGAAATTCTGTAAGACAACAAAGAGGAAAGTAGAAGTGCAGCTTGTTATGTCAGCGACATTCACAGCTCTCTGGTGTCCCCTAAAGGCAGACTAAAGGTACTGCAGCTACCCCCTGATCAGATTATTTTTAGATGTTCATACTTGTTATTTATTTACGTATATTCAGTAATATTGCATTGCTTGCATCACTTTTATAAACGTTATATCTTATGGTTATATTTATATTATTATTTAACACCTTAGATTGTGTAGCTCATCAAAGAATAAGTACATTTCCTCTTGGGGATTAATAAGGTATATTCTGTACTATTGTATTATGTTCTGTTTCATAATTGTTTAATCTTAATGAAAACAACAGTCATTCAAAAACTTTGTTCTGATGCGAGTCTATATTTTTAAAAGCTGCATTAAATTATACAAATGCATATATCTGAATGATATTTTGTGTTACTGAACACAGTCAACAACAGGTCTTACAGACTTCCAGGAGAAAAACCTGCAAACTGCAGCAAAAGAGGAACGTTGATAAATTGACATATTTGTGGTTGTTATGCAACTAAATTAGAAAATAAGTTATTTTTTTAATCGATTAGTTGCTTCAGTGGGCATTAGTAACGACTTTAAAAATCACACAGCATCTCTCATCTCCTGAAATCCCTACAAGAGTAGCATAACAAATTGAAGAAAATGTTCTGTTTTTCCAACTAATCTCCTTAGAACCATGTCAAGCTACCAGGGTTTCCCCCAGTGTATTATAAGCCTGACGGCCCGCCATGCTTTACTAGCCCCGGCGCCAGACTAAGCCTTGCTTGTTTACATTTCTAGGAAAAGAAAAAAAAAAAACGCTTTTTTTTTTTTAAAGCCGGCTGCAAGCGTCTCTTTTGTCTTAGCATTTCACTAGCAGAGCAGATTTATTCCTAAAGGATAGGTTGATAATACGTTTATAGTTTACGCATTTAAACCCGACAGTTCGCGGACCAATCACAGCTGGTGCCTCAGCGCTTTGCCTCGCGCCGCTGCTTTTCCTCAGCGAATCGCGCGCTGCCGCCTCCTTTCACTCAAACTGGACACAGACTGACCTCTATGGATGTTTACATCAACCTACTGTGAGGAATTATGATCCTTTGGATAAACTCTAGGTAAGAGTTTAAAATCCACCGGGTTAGCTCTGGTTGCGCAGCTCCATGTGAACCGCAGGAATAACTTATAGCGAATTCAGAGGTCGCCTTGTGGAGCGATGAGAATGATTTATCTTTGTCAACGAACGATTATATGCGGCGTTTACATCTCAACACGCTGCCCAGCGTGTGGCTCTGTGTCCGTCTTCCCTGTAAAGTTTGTCTGTGGTCCCGGTTGGTTGGACCGTCTGTGGATAACAGCAGCGCTAAACTCATCATACAGGTT
Source organism: Poecilia picta (assembly GCA_033032245.1). Classification (NCBI taxonomy): domain Eukaryota; kingdom Metazoa; phylum Chordata; class Actinopteri; order Cyprinodontiformes; family Poeciliidae; genus Poecilia; species Poecilia picta. The sequence goes on from CM065367.1 coordinate 9,070,241, forward strand.
CAGCCCGGCCCTCCGGTCTGTAACGCATCACGCTGATTTTATATTATTTTATTATTATTTTTAGTATTATTTCTCCAGTTACACAATACATCAAACCATTTGAAATGCGTTGTCTACTTAGAATTAATGTGCGGCCACACGGAGATCTGAGAAACTCGTCCCATAAACTCGACCAACCAGAATAGTTTCTGTGACGAATAAAAACTCAACAGACACGAAATGGAAGAACTACTAAAGCCACATTAGCAGCATTGAATTAAATCTCCCGTTTGTTGCTCATCTCTGCGTAGTGCAGCAGATTACAGGGCCGGTCCAAGGCTGTATGAGACCTGGAGCAGAATCTGACTTAGGGGCCCCTTTTGTTGCTAAAAAATACCAGCACCTCTAACAGCTTCTGTGTTAGATTTAGTGAAATATGGCAGAAGAGGGTAGTTTAATTGGTCAGCTTAAAAAGCTTAAGTTATCACTCATTTGTATTTGTAAATTCAAAGATTAAACTCACAGCATCAGATTGTTGCTATGATAACAAAACAATCCAACTATGAATATTGTTCTTTGGAGTTTTAGAAAGTAAACTTGCCAACTCCTTAAAATCTTGGATCTAATTATTAAACAATTTAAAATAATTTAATTTATGTATGCCTAAACAATTGAATAAAATTTAACAACATTGATAATCTCAATAAACAAGTGTTAAATTTATGTATCTGTGGTCTGTTTTAAAATATTAGTGTTCATGGGGCCCCTGAAGCCCTGGGGGGACTGATGGAGCCGCTGACTTAATCTGGATTAAACAGAAGTTCAAATTTGTTGTTTTTAGACTAGTTGTGGGTTTAAATATTTCACTGGAGATGTTTTTCGGTAACACAGTAATACTTTTGCATTTCCTGTTAACTTAACATCTTTTAATACAAAAACACGGTGGACCGCCGGTGGACCATCTTGACACACCGACCAACGGGCTTAGCAAGTTTTCTGGGGGAAACCCTGAGCTAAACAACAAAATTTGCTGCTAGATGGTGAAATATTCATCCCCTCTGACCTGAGCGTTGAAGGTGGAGGGGAGACGGAGATCTGTGTGCGGTTTTCAGACGAGATGAGGTCCTGCAGGGTGCGGCTCATGTCCTGGAGCTGGGCCACGGTGCAGCTCCGCAGCACCGACCCCTCCAGCTCCGCAGCCTCGGCCTGCTGCTCCTCCTGCTGGATCAGCTGCTCCAGGTATCGACTGCGATCCTTCAACTGTGCCAGCCTCGTCTGCAGCTTCTCAATTTCCTCCTGGTGACACGTTGCACAGAAATAATCATCAGCTGCACTGTTTGTTTTTAGATTCAGTTAAATTAAGCATTATTTCATGGAAAATGTATAGTTTTGCAGTGAAAGTAAATCAAAATTTACAGAAATTTGCCAATAGATGGCACTAAGAGTCAGTCAAACGTATATATGTGTGAACAAAGTGACTTCTGCTTGTGTAAATCAATAAACGCGGTCAATAAAACCGATGAAAATCTAAAATATAAGTTATCATAAGTTTGTTCAAGTCAGAAAATTACAGGAATCTCTGATGGGCTCATTTATCCACTGACCCTTGGAAGGACGAACATTAAATAATCTGTACTGCATTTACCTCAACTTGATGTTTTTCTTGAATCAAGCGATCTCTCCGCTGCGTTGGGTCAGACTGCTCCACTGAGTCCGGTTCTGATTCCTCTCTGCCAAAAGAATAATATAAAATCATCAATCACAAAAATCAGGTACCAGGACATCCGTTTTCAAAATGCACTGTTACATTTTCACCGCGACTGCTTAAAAATCATAAATAATGGCATTAAGTGAAAACTGTGGCTAAAACAGGAAAGGTTAGACCACTAGCATGGCAATATTTCAGATAACATGATATGTTTTTCAGCCCTAAAAGGAATGATAATATTCCTGATTATCCAACAATAATCATGTTGGAGCAGCTATAATGCTTCATAAGCTTTAGGTTATTGCTTCCAAGATCTCCTCTGTTTACAACAACAGCATAAGAACGACAACAATGCAGTGTGACGGAAAATAAAAACATAATAAATGTTACGTTATATGCAGTGGGCTGTAACCAGCGCAAAATGCTGCCTTTCACTTCTCTACAGTCAACATAATTTCCACTGAAATGGAAAATGACGGTCATTTTGGTGTGAACTGACCTGCGATGATAACAGTCCTCCCTCTGGAGGGCGCTGTGCACCACCTGTGAGAGTCTCTCCAGGAAAAGGGCGATGCTGGGCTGCATGGAGGGTAAACCCAGTTTGAGGGCGCTGCGCTCCCTGCACAGCTCCTCCAGCTTCTTCCCAAAGCGCTCAGCTGAAAACGTAGCATGCAAATTAACTTTGAGAAAATTGTTATTATGTCGGTGTAGAAAATTAACATTTCATAGAGTAAAATGCTTTTATTTCAACAACTTATGTTGCTAGTAAAAACAAATTGTACAGATTAATTTGTTTTTACACGTTAATTTATATTACTTATGATGATTTTCATTTACAGCTAGGAAAAAACAAGACATTTAAGATCATAATATTACATCAGGCTAATAGAAACAATTTTCAATGCAGAAATGTGGACTGTTAATGAAAATTCTGTTTAATAAATGCATAAAGTTTGATAGTTAAATATTACTTTTAATCTGCCTCGTTCAAACGCATATTCTAGTTTATTCAACATGACTCTAATGTCTATTGTGTAGCTCTATTGCTAAAGTATTCACTCTGCTTCTAAAAAATATAACAATACAACTTTAATTATTGCCTTTTTTAAGACTTTATAGTTGCTGTTTTGATAAAAAATTGAATTACTGTAAAGTAATATTGTCAAATTTCCTGTCATCTTTAAACTTTTTTTAATTTAAAAACATGGCGGCTGACTGGATGACTGCCCTCTCGCTCCTGGCACCAGATTTAGAAAGTTTTCTGGGGGAAACCTTGCCAAATCATAATCTGTTAAATCACATCTGATTATCTCAAAATCTGGTGCCAGGCATCTCTCGTTTTAAAAGGTTTGTGTTGTAAATTGCGTCTGTATACATAAATAAACAGCGTGGAATAAACAATATAATCAAAAAAAATAGATAAATGCACTTTGCAAAGGTGTCCTTTCTTTTAACAAATTTTAATATGAAAACACAAACTCAGCTGACCAGCAAACCTCCACAACTACAACCTGATTATTCATATTATTAAATTAATATTTATTAAAGAAAAACATTGGTTCAAAGTAGAGGTGTCATAATCGGCCGATTTCCGTGAAATCGGTGATGATCGGGATCGGCCGATCATTGGCTCTGTTACCGATACCGATCATCATCTGCATCTCATTTCCCAGCCTGTCTGTCCAGCTGGTCTCGTCTTTCCTTCACTGCGCAAACGCTCAGCAATAAATCCTAAGCGATGTGTAACTATAACCACTGAGTGAATGAGGACGTTTGCGTGTTGCGGCGGAAAATAGAAACAGGTCAAAATGCATCAACACAACGAAGCTAATAGACATAAAAACAATGACGGAGTTTGGCTACATCGAGGCTCAGTGCAGTAAAAAGACATGGAGGATCAGACAGCAGGCAAAGCAGCGCAGCTACAAACACTCACCCGGATTAGCATGACGGTCAGAAAGATAAACTAATAACCTGTAAATGATTTAAGTCTTGGAGCTGCGATGTAAGACGCTGGTTCTGCTGTTGAACCGCTGCTCCGCTACAGGTAGTAATATTTAATATTTAGTAATATTTGACACGGAGCCGCTTCTGCTCCACCTGGTTGCGACTCTCACACCGAACCTGTTTAAAGCTGCAGCACCTAACTAAAAAAATACATTTTACATGTGTATTAAAACTTTCTCTGTCCCAACATGAGACAGATAATATCTAAAAAATAATCGATCTCCTCCCTGTTACTCCGCTCAGTCAGAAACAGCCAATCAGAACTAGCAGTAACCAGATAGCCGCTATGCTAACAGGAAGTTTTCATTCAGTAACTCTGGATTGTTTATTGTAATTGATCCTGTTAATGTTAAGTTTTATACTTGAATTTTTTTGGCAATGTTGAGAGGTTTTATTTTGGCTCTTTGCATTATTTAGCCTCTTCAGAGCCTCATATGTTATCAGTCTGTTAAAGATAGTATTATTGATAGCAGTTCAATTTGCAGAATGCCTGTTTTGTTTAGTTTTCTTCTTGGAAAAGTTATTAAAAGCAAGTTTTTGTCTAAATTAAGGTGAATTCATGGTTCCTTTTTCTACATAATGTAACAGTAGTGTTTATGATAAAAAATAAATAAATAATAATTATGTGATCGGTATCGGGGATCGGAATCGGCGATCGGCCCTCAGGGGTGATCGGTATCGGTATCGGGAGAAAAAAAACCTGATCGGCACATCCCTAGTTCAAAGTTCACCTGCATCGTAGTCGTCGTCCAGAATGGCTTTCTGCTGGAGCCTCTGCAGCTTCAACATCATGGACTCGATCTGTGAGGGGACAGAAGACAGAGAGGTGAGTCCACCGGGTCAAAACTCTAAATAGTTTCCACGGGTCACAGAGAGCAGCAACCGCCATGTCAAAGTGACTCGGTCAGAGAGTTTTGGACGTTTCATCAACATGAAATTAGATTAATTGACATTGCGATTAAATGTCTTAACATCTCATTTTTAGGATATTTATAGAATGAGATTGTCCAGTATATATTTATAACTCGTTAAGTTTATGATATTCAGTCATCCTTATAAAGGCTTTAAGGAAAATCTCTAAGTGGCCGAAGTGGTTTTTCACAAGTACCTTTTCATTACATTAAAAGCAAAATCCAGTTTGGTTACTAAATGTGTAACTGAGAGAAGTAGTTCAAATACTTATGTCAGAGATCAATCAAAAATTAATCTAACTTAAACTGACCTTTGGACAAAGAAATTGTCATTAGTTACTTTTTCTGTAAAGCAACTTTTTAAGCAGTCACCACAGATGAAGTTCCTGGAAGTTTTTGCTGCTGGGAGAAGCAAATCCCTGTTTACTCTTTAGAAACGTTCACTTTGAGTCTCTATCAAAGAGTCAAACTCAAACCTAGTGGAGTTTTATGGACCATGTTTTAGAACCGGGCCTGTACAAAGAGTGGTCAAACATCCGGTTAGGATTAAACCAGAAACTTGCAGATTGTTACAAAAAACAAGTTTTATTTTTACATTTAAAAAAAGATAAGAAAAATCCTTTCTTTAATTTTAGATACAATCAGACCTGAGCCTTGTCACACACTGAAAAAAGAAAATAATTGAACCAACTTAAATAAATTGCTTCACTCTGCAACAAATAAGTCAATTAAGTTGACTTTTTTTAAATAAACGTAACTTAAGTTTATTCAACTTGACAAATTTAGGTCAGTCTTACTCAAATAATTTATTGTACTTCAAATAAATCAGGAAATAATCTTTTTTAAGGGGTTTTTTGGCCTTTATTTGAGAGTAGATAGAAAGGAAAGTGGGTAATAACGGAGGAGGAAGACATGTGGCAAAGGTCATCAGGCAGGGAATTGAACTTGTGATGACCGAGTTGAAGTCAAAGGCCTCGTTATGCGAGTTGTCCTTCTCCCCTGCACCTGGTTGGTACAGGATCTGACCCTGGTGAGGCTAGCATCAGAACATCAAACGTAGGACACGAACACGGCATTGAACTAAATTGCTTCAAGTAAAGTCAAATTATTAAGTTAAAATTAAGTTAATTCAACACAAAAAAGTAAGTTGTCATCACTAAACCAAACAAATAAATGTAAAGTCCATACCATGAACTGCAGCCCAAATGCACTTTTTTGGAGTGCATCAGGCGTTGTGACCTACCCACCTTGGTGTAAGTGCGGTTGTTCTGGAGGCAGTCCTGCAGGACGCCGTCGTACGTCTTCACCAGGCTGTCCCAGCCTTGCTCGGAGACAGGTGTCGCGCTCTCATAGCCGGAGGTGACAGAGGAGGCCGAGGCCGTGTCCGAGTCCACCGACAGGGAGGAAGTGACCTCTACGTCGACCAACTGGGACTCAGAGTTCGGAAGGTGGAACATTTCCTCCTTGCCAGTCCACATACAGTCCCGCCAACATCTCCCACCATATGAACGCTCCTCCTTATGGACCTGGCTGGATTTGGTGGTGATTTCCTCTCTTTTTTTCTCTAGATTAGCTGGTTGATTTGTTGGATCTGGTTCCTGCGGCGGCCTAGCAGGGTCTGTCCTCTGGTTGCTGTTTAGAGACTGCTGGATGAAGCTAAAACTTGAGCTGAAGACGACCTCAGATGAAGACTGGAGACTTGGGCTTAGTTCATTCGATGTGGTTTGAACTCCGTGTAAAGGGCCGGCCAAGTTCTTGCTCTCTGAAGAACTACATGTTGATCGCTTGTGATGTAGATCATTCGTTAAAGACACTTTGACGGTAGGAGCTTGACTCAACTGTTGAGCTCTGGTTGCCTTGGTGAGGTCAGCGTGGCATCCAGATTTTCCATTCCTGATGATGCAAGCAATGCTCTCCTCCTCCTCCTCTTCTTCGTCTCCCTCTTCGTCCTGAGCATGAGCAGTGCACTGCAGCCTGGCCTGCTCTCCTCTCATGTACCCTGGTCTCCTGTGCAGCCTCTTACGGCCAGAGCTGCCAGCTGTCCCAGATACTTTGCCACCTGTCGATACAGAGATTAACCATTAATCTGGGCAGTAGGTTCATGTGGGAGATAAAGTGTGAGCTCATCGGGCTGGAAGGAAGAACTGCAGCATGAAAGACTGAAAATCTGAATTGTTCTTTACTTCATCTGGACTCTTCCAGCCTTGCATTGCTGTCTGGGTAAAAAAAAACAAAAAAACAAGCTGTGGTGCTGTGCAGCATTTCCCACAGTTCAGCTCCAGCTGTTGGGAAACACCACAGTCGTATTTTAAACCGAAACACGCCTCTCTTTGAAAAAGTGGCCAAGTGAAAAACGCTTCTTCTGTTTGTTCTGCTCAGAACTACAATCATCTAACTCGAGAGAAAATATTCTTGATTGCATAATTAAAGCTGCAGTTTGTAATTATTGTGAAAAAAATGTATATATATGTAAATTTTAACTATATGTTAAAACTGCCACCATGTTGTGAGACAAATAATCTGTGAAATGAACGATCTCCTCCACCTAATCCCTGAGCAATTATTGCCATTTGAGGAAATGTACCAAAAACAATCAATCAGAACCTGGACGAGGGCCTTAGTGCTGTCAATCAACCTCGTGTACTCACTGTTCAATGCGCTAAAGGCCAAGAATCAACTTAAGGTTACAGGAAACCCGCTTGTCATCGGTTGCCATGCTAACTAGCCTCAGCATTCACAACAGGCTATTACAGCTAAAGGGCAGCATAGCCAGAAGAGATTGTAATTGACAGCGTTAAGACCCGCCTCTTAGCTCTGATTGGTTGTTTCTAGTTGACACTAGAAGCACTGGTAGAAGGAAGAGGAGATACATTTCTTGGGGGATTATCTGTCTCATAATAAAAATCGATTGAAAACAAAGAAGTTTAGCAGAAGGAAATTGTTTATGGGTATGAATTAAAAATTTGAGATAAACAGTTACACATACTATAAGCATGAAGGGGGACAAAAAGACCCGGAGCCGGACAGACTTTTGTTTGTTTTGTTTTGTTTGCTTAGCTGAAAGCAGCTTCAGATCAATGAGGGAAGCAAAACCAAACAAACTCACACACACAACTAAAAAAAGAAGTCTTAATAAAAGCTCAAATAACTTTGTTCAGCTAAAAACACTTAGTAAGTAGGACAGCATTGTCTTGGCCAATCACATTTAATTGAGCTATGAGCCTAATTTTCTTTAGGATGATAAAGAAAGCTCTGTTTTTGCATTGAGACACCTGCTGCGATGCAAATTGATTAAAACATATAATGCGTTGGATTCAATAGAGGCAAGCCGAGACGTTGGGAATCAACAGCCTCTTTGTGTCCAGCTGCACTTCCTACTTCTGACTCTCACTTTTCTCCCTCCACTCATGCACACACCAAAAGCACAGATGCACACTGACACTTTTGTGCTGCAAAGAGAGGAATCAGATAAGCATTGTCCATTTCACACACACTAAAAGAAGTTATTGTAGTTTGTCGTCTGAATGTGCAGACTCCATGTCTCGCAGCAATGTGTCAAGACGAGAAAATGGGCGAAGCAGCCGCAGCCCACAGTGACTTCCAGTGATGCAATCGTCCCATGAGGGCATAAACAGAATCCACTTTAGGATGTCAGGCTCAGAGAGTGACAACAAGCCGTCTCCTTTATGCCCAGGTTGGGCTCGGTAAGAGCGCCTGGTCCACTGGGACCGCAACACGAAAGCTCAAGTTCCACCCAGCTCCATTCGTTAAAGTGGATCTGTAGACGTGGCTTCGGTCCCATTAAAGACTGAAGGAACCCAACCCTTCATCATAAGGACCAAATACCACAGCACCGTCCACCATCTGGTGTGGTCGCTGTTGTTATATAGGGAACCCTCAGGAGAGTAAAAGAGCCTGGCTGGTGAAAGGAGAAGGACTTGCTGGTGGTGTTACTGTATCCTCGCCATGATTCAGTTGCACACAGACCGCTTTTCCCAGTAAAAGGGAAGGAAATGCCTAGGGGCTCATTCTGTCTGACTGTGTGTGTGTGTGTGTGTGTGTGTGTGTGTGTGTGTGTGTGTGTGTGTGTGTGTGTGTGTGTGTGTGTGTGTGTGTGTGTGTGTAGGTGTGTGTGTGTGTGTGTGTGTGTGTGTGTGTGTGTGTGTGTGTGTGTGTGTGTGTGTTGGGACATCAACTTCTTGGCCTTTCAGTGGTATGTCTCTCTGCTTCCTGTGAGGTTGTGAGCAAAAATAATTTGCCAGGAATCCTATCAGAAAGTAGACTAATCATTGTCTTCCTATGCTTCATTCTCATCTCCATTCTGCTCCATCTGGGCTTTCTCCCATTGGCTTGGATTTCTCTGGTGGAATTTCAACCGGACCAATCAGAAAACAGAAGGAGAAATTGTCAACGATGATGTAAACTAAAATGGTAGTCTGCCTGTAGTTTTAGTAAAATGTTCACTTGTTGGCTACGCTTCCCTTCCAAATATTGAATCAACATCAACGATAGCCTCGCTAAGGTCGACACTTCTGCTAATTTACAGTGTCATTAATTTCTGGTAAGCTTCATAGCATAAAACTGACACATTATAAATGTAACGGCTAATCAACTCCAGGTATGGAGTGGGATTAAGGCCACTGGAAATTAAAAAAAAACAATTGTGATTTTTTTTTCTCCTCAGAGTTCTAATTCTATATCCAAATTGAATTAAATAACCAAACATTCTTAAATTAGATGTATGTCAATTATGTTGTTAACATATAAAAATAATCATAGTAATTATCATGTAACTATTTTTCCCTTGTTATAAGATTTATAAGCCTGCACTTTACCCACAACGAAAGCCTGTCCAAAATTTATTTGGTAGATTTGAGTTTAAGACTAGATTTGCCTGATGGTGCATAAACAACTTAATCAATTCTGATTCTGAGAAAAAAAAGTCTGAATTTTTCTTTTTTTTTTAATTGCCAGAATCCCTTTTGTATCAAGCAATCATTTCTCAATAGTCCAGACTCTCAGTATGAAGCAAGGAGCTTGTCTTTTACCATCCAACAACTAAAAATCAAAACTGCTGCAGCAACAATTGATCCCCTCAGTAACTCTTTGCTTGGCGAAGTCTGAGAAAACGAAGCGTCACAGTTATTTACCTTTGGAGCTAGAAGAGGCCCTCAGGTTAAACACTGCGTCCCTACTGGCTGCTGAAACAACAGAAGAATGCAGAGGAGCTCATAAAAACACAAACACTTGAGGAACAGGATCAGCGCACAAGCAGTCCTGCATGTCAGCAACCTCCTGAGAAGAAGCGCCGCTTGGCAGATGTGCGACGCCTCAGCGTTCGTGATGAAGAGCAGCAGGCAGAAAAGGGAAGTGAAATAAACCAAGAGTCTATCTGAAAACCAGCCAGCTTTATAAACAGGAAGCTTGAATATTACCCGTGAAAGTCCAGCATTAAAAATCTCTGCGGGTGTGAGGCTTAATGCCTGACTTCCTGTGTATTCCCGTGATGATCATGAACCAGTATAATGTGACAGAGCTGATGCTGTGGACACATATGTAGACGCTTTATGCTCCCTGTTTTATAAAATGAAACATGTTCAGCTTGGGAAGAAGTTTCTGCACTTTGGAATATAACCCCTTGTTATGATAAATATTTTCTCTTATATTTTAAAAAGTGTAACCAGTCGTTCACCAGAACCCTGAAGAAGAATATTATCTTTGACATTGAAAAGGTTTTAAAAATCTAACCTTTAATTTGAGTTCATTTATTCAGTGAGAACAAAAAAAGGGGTGCTACAATATAATCGGCACTGTGACAATTATTGGTACCCTAAACGTCCCTTTAAAATAAATGTAACAGAAATATCCATCCATTGTCTGGTGTTTATCTCCAATCATTGAGCAAAAAAACTTACACAGGTTGCAACAAAGAGAAACCTGTGTAAAAATCCATGCACCAAAGTCATGGGAAATTTAGAGTAATCAAGTTAACAGTCAGGATTGGAAACCAGACTTCAATCCAATTTCTGATTATTTTCTAATTCATGATTTTCTGTTTCCTTTGTGTAGAAACATAAAGAAAAGCAAAACCCAACTTATTTTAGACATTGACCATCAGGAAGAGGACCCATGTTTATGAAAAACTGTCTTCATTACAACTGATATAGCTTGTTTACATCCCAATTTGTGGCATAGAAGTGATGACATAGGTTGACAAACCATCAAGAACCAAAGCGTGGAGCATTTAGAGCTGGTGCAAAGGCCCCTGAGACTAATATTGACATTTTCCCAACAAAAAACAGTCCAGTGGGGTTTGGTGCAAAACAAAGAGTGAAATTGTGGAAAACCCACATCATCCCTACATTCCTACAAGCCAACAGGAGGCAGACAAGACAGCAATTTAATCATAAAATGTAATAAAATTCAAAGGTTTGCAAAGCAAAAGACAACTGGCATAACTTGAGGTCACAGGGCATTTAGGTTGTGCAGCAGAAGGAAGAGACAAAGAACACCATTAAATCCACCTGTGAATAACTTAAAAAATAAAGTTTTTAAGCGGCCTACTCAAAGTCAAGACTGAAGTCCTTTCAGAAAAGCTAATCAAGCAAAAAAAAAAAAAAATCCTCAAAAGTAAAGTAATTCTACAAAGAAGATTGGACCAAAATTTCTCCAAAGTCACATAAAACATCCATCGTGATTGGTCAGAACTCTGATGATGACTTTTAGCTGCCTGGTAATTATTTATTTTTTTCACAGAGACAAGTAAATATACTGTTGCAGTAATCAAACTTAATGAAAATAAAGACATGCACCAGATTTTCTGTCATGTTTTGTCATGAATCCATTACCCTGGTCATGTTGTAAAACAACATAACTCATTTAGTAGCAGACTTTTAGCCTCGTCAGTCTAGATTAGAGTTGATCTTGACCCCAAAATGTTGTTTTCTGTGTTATTTACATTAAGCTGTTGGATATTCGGACCCATTCACTCGGCGAGTGTAATGGCTTCTGGAGATATTAAGCAAAGAGTTACGTACTTTTTTCACATCACTCTATTATACCGGTCCCTTATAGGAAAGGGGAAAAAAAAGAAATAAAGCAGTTTCTTACCTTCAGTGCTTTCGCAGCGGTGATGCAGAGAGTTCAGGTGACAGTCGAGCCCCATCAGCCCGGCAAACATCTTCCCTTCAGTTATATCAATAACTATAAAATAAAAGGTTTTCAGAAGTCCGACAATGACAGATCCAGCAGCAACAGAGTCACATCCACCATGTTTTAGAAAAAGTGGAGCCAGGCGAACCGACTGATCTCATTTCCGCCGTGGAAACTAAACACGGGCTGCTGTTTTCAGTTAATTCCTCTTCTAATTGTCGTGTAAAAGCGGGATACTTCCATTTCAAAATGCTTTTTAAATACAAGTATTAACAGCTGATCGGATCAGATCCTTACTTTTTCCCCCCCCTCTTCAACTGAAAACAAACAAGTAGGTTCAGTTGCGCTTCAACAGGCGGAAAAGAAAAGCTGCTCCTGTCGTCATGTTTCCTCAAGAGATTTAAGGCAGGAGGACAAAAAGAACTATCCAATATGGAGAAATAACAGTGACTAGAAATCTACTTTGTCTTGTCAGATTGGTGATCGATCAGTAAATCCGTTAGTCGGTCGCCGCTGCGCGCTGCGTCATGCGCGCTGCGTCATGCGCGCCGTGTTGGAGCTCCTACGTGTTCAGGAATGTGACTCCAGACTCTTTCAGACCGCCTCACAACTGCAGACACATTCCGGTGTTCAGACAATCTGTGCTTCCATAAAGCAGGACGGATTAATGCGTATGGCACACACAGTTAAAACACCTGTTTAAACACCGCGGCTGTTTGTGTTTGTCACTGCTTTATTTAACAGGGCAGACAATTAGGAAAGGTCCAGCTGGATCTGTTGTCCGAGTCATTTTTGCCTAAACCTGCTAAAAAAAAAATATATTGACGATTCAAATACATTTCTATTAACAAGGATAAATGTTGAAGTCCACGGGTTCCTAACATGTTTCATTGGTTCAGAGCTGAGGGGAAATCCATGGGAGAACCGCCACAGAACAGAAGCTGGAGTCTTTTCATTTTCTTTCCCACACTTCCAAAGGCTCCTTTCATTCAGCCTGGCTGGCTGATGGACAACACCGCGAGATAAAAGCGGCTCAGTTCAACACAGAGTGGAGGATGGAGCTGCTTTTATCAGGTTGCATGCGGACTATGGGAGCGTCAGCATTAAACAGCTAAAGCAGCAGGCAAATCAGCAAACTTCTTCTAAATGAACAGAGACTCATCACCATATTTATTTATCTTATGTTATTTATTTATTGTCGCCAGTATGTTATTTCAAAAATAAACGTACTACTTTGGTGGTAGTAGGAAAATAAACATGGAATGTGCTTTTCTCGTTTCTGGTGTTGTACTTAACGACTGCCAACAGATGGCAGTAAAGGGCTTCTTTCTGTTTTTTCACTTTTGTGACAGAATTTCATTGGGGTTTTATTTAACAGAGAAACACAAATGTTTGTTAATGAAACAGCACATTATTATTTAAAAAAAATTCTAATTAATTGCAAATAAAAATATAATTTAATCTGATCAAGGGTTTGTACTTTGCTGAACCACCTTTTGCTGTAATAACAGCTGTTTGTATGTCTACCTCAGTGGATGAGGAACTGACATACTTGTTCCTAAATCTATCAGATCTTTCAGTCAGTTAATATCAGCTTCTTCACCTGGTCAAATCTACTCAAAATCTCTGGATTTGGTCACAATAAGTTTTAAGGAGTTTTACTTATCAGCTTTTTAGTTTTTTTACTCAAGAATTTTTTGTGTCAATTTTTTTTTTACCATTACGAGGAGAAATGTGCACAAAAATGCACATAGAGTGGGTCTTTAATTATTTATGTAGCTCTACTAATTTTGAATTATAATGGAGTCTCCAGCTAGTATCAATACTTTCCAGGAGATGGCAGCATTAATATGTACAAGTAAACACTGGAGCGTTCAAATTATTATCAATGTCAAGGCCAAAATAAATGTCTTCTGGATGTTGACGAATGTGAAACGTACTTTTGAAGAAATACCCATCAGCTAATCACCATTACATGTAGGCGGTGATGATTCTGGAAAAGATATGGAAATGATTAATTAAGCTTCTTTAAATGTGAAGCTTCCTGATGACTATTTCCACTAAAACAATTAACAAAAATGTAGTGACTTTATCATCATTTTTATTGACCTTTTATTGTTTTTAAGTAGCTTTCTGGGTAAACATGGACATTTGCACATATTAAACCAGATGACATTTTGATTTTTAGCAAAAAAAATTCTTGTGAGCTTTAGATGAAATGCAAATAAATGTGATGGTGGTTGTTTAAAGAAACAAGTGTGCTGAAGCAAGCAAGGGGTTTGTTTGTGTCTGCTGATGTATAAAGGTTGTGAGCGTCCGATGGTCCGACCTGACCATCAGATTATCTGAGTGATGAAGAAGAAGAAGAAGGAAGAAGAAAGAAGAAAGAAGAAAGAAGAAGAAGAAGAAGAAGAAGAAGAAAAGAAGAAGAAGAAGAAGAAGAAGAAAAAGAAAAGAAGGCCACCGAGAAAAACAAAATGAATTAAAGTGGCTGGAAGTCCGAAGGAAAGCACAACAGATACTTTATTCATGCAAAACAGCAGAATATTCAAAATTTCAACAAAGAAAACAACAGATTTTCTACTCTATAAATGTTTGAGCTACATTAACAAGCATGCTGAAAGAACGGTTCTCAAACCGCAATAAAAATGCAACACAATGAAACCGAACAAGGACACACCAAAGGAGATGAAGAGTGTTTCACTAAACCACTCCTTCCTCTGTGTCCATGTGGGTGGTCCTGGTGCAGAACACGTCCGCCAGCATGTGCTTGGGGATCTCCGAGCCGCGGACACGCAGGGTGTAGCAGGCGTCCTCCACTTTGCCCAGGCTCTGTCGGAGCGTGTGCAGCTTCTTGGAGACCTCGTAAGGCCCCGTGTTCCCGATGTAGGAGAAGCCGTCGTGGATCTGCCGCAGGAACTGGCTCAGCTGGAAGGGCGTATCGATGTCGCCGTTGCCCACGCTGCCGATGCACAGCCGCATCAGCTCTCCCGTCAGGTCGGCCACGCCCAGCAGGTAGTCGGCCGGCGTCACCTGGAAGGTCAGGACTTGAGCTGACGAGGGCGGGGCTTCCGCCGAGCCCTGAAAGTGAATAAAGTACTGGAAAAAGATTTCAACTGCCTCACAAAAACTACTCACTGCACTTTTAAGATTCATCAGAGTACGTTATGTGAGCTTTGATAGGGGGCATTAGTGGATAGACACGTTATTTTGAGATGATAGCTTGTCGAACGTACTTTTGGATCCGCGTTGTCGGTTTTCATGAAGACGAGCTTCGCGTTTATCTCCTCCAGGCTGATAAGGCTGCGATGACGGATGTAGTGCAGGAAGGTGATGGCCTCCACATACTCCTGAATTCCTGAAGCACAAAATATAACAAATATAAATCAGCACAAGATGTCATAAAAAAAGTGCATCAAGTTATTTTATTTGTTGTACAGCAGAAATGAAATGATGCAGAAAATGCCGCTTGTGCATTAAAGAGCACAGATGAAAACAATCATCTCGTTTCCTGCCTCTATTGTTAGATGAAATGGTGATGATTTTGTTTGTGGCGGCTAAGATGAACCCTCATTGATTTTCAGCCCCAGAGTAAACAACAATCAAATAATTGCAGGACGGAAGATGTCGTGTCTGAAGTTTACTTTGGGAGCTGCAGTGGGGCTTCAAAGGCTCCGCCGCGCTGCGTCCATGTTGCTGACCGCGCCGTGGAGCAGCAGGCAGGCAGGAGGGCCTCTCACACAGGCAGATGACTTCTTTTATTTTTTTAAAAGGTTTTGTTGGCCTTTATTTGAGGGTAGTTAGACAGGAAAGGGGGTAATGAGAGAGGAGGAAGACATGCAGCAAATGTTGCCAGGCCGGGAATCAAGCCTGCAACCACCAGCATGAGGACTAGGGCCTCAATATGTGGGTTGTGCTTTGCACCTGCGCCACCACAGCACCCACCAGGCAGACGGCATTTATTAATTAGAAACGTTGTCTGAATTTTATTTGGTGTTTCAGGGTAAAAATGGTTTTAAAAAATATCAACCCTTTATTGATTTTTATTTTCTTCACAACTATGTTACTTTGAATTAGGGCTGAAATGATGGATCAGATTAATTGATTTCATAATCTATTAATCATTAGCTGGAGCACATATATACTTTGTTATTTTTAAAATTAAACATGTTCTACCCAGAACTCCTCAAGTTGCATAGCGTACGTCAGAGGGATCTTATCTTGTTGAATTTTAAGCAATAAAATGTTTATTTTCCCATCTAAAAAATAATTATGAATTATTTATTTGCATCTGTCAATATGTGTTAATATGTACAGTACAAGCACAACAAAACTCTTCCATTTTCACCAGAAATTGTTGTCGTGTAAACAGAGCCCTACTGGTGCAGCTGCAGTTTAAAGTTCCACCACTGAGCCTCAGAAGTGCTTAAATATATGTATATATTAAAAAAAACAACGGCATGTGGAGAAAACTGAGTAAGCAGAAAATGTCATACTACCAGTTTGGCAGTATTTCAGATATTTAAAACAACTTTTTTTTTTAATCAATAATTATTTATATCAACCATTATGGAACACTTGTACTGTGATGAGATTATTTTTAGCCATATCGTCCATTTGTAGACCAAACTTGCGAAGAAAAGTGGAGTCTCTGATTGTGGACAGGATATTTGACATGAAAAGGTTACAAAAGCTTTGAGGCAAGCAGCCAGGGTTCAGTTCCTGAGTTTACTGCCTGGAGCTGTTTATGCTATCTGCTGTAAAGCTGCCATTACCTTTGGTCAATGAAATTCATAAACAATGACTAAGGGAAAAACAAACTGAAAATAGAAGAGATTTTATTGGCACAGCATTTGGAAAAGTTGAAGTCTAAATCTGCGTGGACTGTCTATTGGGATCTGATGGACAAAAATTGCTCTTTACACTTTATAAATACCAATTGTTTACTAATATACTGAGAAAAGTGAATATTTAGGTTTTATTTGATTAGAGTTGGACCACAGAGAGATTTGCTGAGAAGTAAGTGAATCATGGGAAAAGTGCATTTCTGTTTTCACAGCGTCATTACTGAGGTCGAGCTAAACAGCTTATCAAAGTGCTGCGTTATCAGTGGTAATTGTGTTTAAATTTAGCCACAATATCTCTGACAGTCCTTATAAAAAACAACAACAACAAAAAAAACAAACAAAAAACAAAACAGACCCATTACATAAGCCTGGGGACTTCTACAGCAAAGATTATCAGGGAAACCCATGATCTGAGCTCAGCCACCATCTAATAAGGTTAAACTGGTGGAAACTGCCACTGGTCACGTCGTGGACGAGACGCCGCCGATTCCCTGAGTGGCCGCAATCTTAAAAACCCCTTCCGAGTTGCTAGATAACAGCTCACTCTCACTTCCAGCAATGTTTGTTCTCCAAACGCAGCAGACTTTATGTCTGCTTTCAAAAAGACCGGCACTGGTGTTAGTCAGAAAACAGCTTTATCAGAGGGTGTTGTCCGTTATACACACAGCAGCATTAAGGTCACGTTATCTTTCACTTCAAATAAACCTGGCGAGGATAAAAAAATGACCAAAGTATAAATAGACAATTCACTGAAATCATGCATGTAGCGACGCACAAAACAGCACTCACCATACTCATTGCTAAAAGCTACTTTGCTGCCATTTTGTCCTACATAAATGTATTAAAACTACAGGGTTAATTTTTAAAACATTTTCAGTGACATTTTCTCCTACTTCAATAAAATATGAATACAACTTATTGAGAAAAGAAGAGTCAAGTAGTCTTTTAAGTTATGTAACAATATTTTTACACTGTTGGTTTACCTGGACGCAAATCAGAAGTTAATCAGATCAAAGATTTAACACGATATTTTGTGATATTGTTATAACTATAAAAGTGATAGCTATTTATTACATCCTTTTTTAGGTAATTGTATTGCTGATAGCCACACAAGTACAAATACGGTTTTTAAAAAACCTATAAACCTATCCATTTGTAATATGCTTCTATAGTACACCAGTCACAAAAAGAAGTGTGAGTTGTATCATATTTTCAAATAAATTCATATTTATTGATTGGTAAGGTTGTTTTATTTATAAAGCACATTATCAGCAACAAGGCAGTTCAGAGTGCTTTACATGAATTAGAAGGAAATACAAACAAAACCAAAGGAAAAACAAAAAGGTAAAGTGCAAAGCTAAATATCGGTTCCTTATGTTTAATAAGAAAAACAATAAGTAGCAAATAATTTAAAACCTAATAGGGGTTTCTCTTAAGTTTGTTCTGGATTAGAAAGGTACAAAACTAAATGTTGACTAAGTCTAGGAGCTATTTTTTATTTTCAGTTAAATCTTGGAATTTAGTTTATTTTTAACTGCTTATTTTCTAGTTAATTTATATTTAGAATTCTTGTTTAATTCTAGTTATTTGGAATGAGATTTTTGGCTAGTAATTCACTTAATCGGTTAATTAATTTCAGTTTCACAGTATAAATATGTAGGTTTAAAGTAGCTCTTTATGTACATGTGTGGTCACATGGTTTATTATCAGTCTACCCAGCTAGTCAATCAGTCGTCACTCTGTAGGTGAGATAATCAGGTAGGCAAATAGGCCTCCTGTGAAGTTTGTACCAGGTTTTATGGGCAACTATGGAATAAACAGCCATTTTTGACTTTTTGATCGTTTTTGGAACAGCATAAGCCAGAAACCCACGGTGTATCAAGTGGCTATTTGAATCGAATTCACATTTTATTTGTTCACTTTTAAGTTTCAAGAATTTAGATTTTTGGATTTTCAGTTTTTGGACAAATAGTCACTACATTAAGTATAAAACTAAATGTTGGTTCTGGTTGTTCTGGGTTGCTAAGTAGATGGTACTTTCTAAGTTTGCTCTAGATTTGTAAAGCATAAAGAAAAATGTAGAAAATGTATTAAAAGGTTTAGTTTTCACACAGTTTGTAACAGCTCACCTGGAGTGAAAGCTCTGTGAAACTGATAAATATCCTCTCCTCTGAGCTCCTCAGCAATTTGCCCAATCTTCTGCCGGACTCCATCCAGTTTGCTCTCGGCCTCGTTCAAAATTCCCTCAACATCCGGAATGCTTTACAGCCACAGAGAAACAAACTGGAAATCAAAGCTGGCATGTGGCACCATGCATGCAAACAGAACATTTTCATAAAAACACAGTAGCTGTGATATGGAATGCAAAGGCTAAATTAAGTCTAGTCCCGATTCTGAGGATATGTACAGTTTCTCAATGTGCAAGAAGCAAATAAAAAATTAGTAAACAGGAATTCAAAAGAAGTTTTTCAATAAAAAGAAAGAAATTTATCAGAAAAAAAACCTAATCATACTTTGTCACTCTGTGCAGAAGAAAAATGCTCCTCTTGCTTTCGATGGTGATGTCTCTACTGATCTTAACGAGGCGCTCATATTTGTCGTGTCTGGTGTCGAGCTCCTGCTGGAAAACTTTAAAGACAGAGGCATAGTTTTAATATTTATTAATGAAAGAGATTTATACATTAAAACGTGGAGTCAAACTGCTAAGGACGGACTTGCCTTTAAAGGCAGCGATGACTGGCGAGGACGAATTGGCAAGTGCATCACGTTCCTGTGCCGCTTCAGCGTTTCTCCGTGACCAACCCTCACCTGACAACAGGCAGAAATAAGCAATGATGGATGATGAACATTTTTAAAAATCAGATTGGTCGCTAGTGTGGGTAGAGTAGTCGTCTTGCGATCAGAAGGTTGTAGGTTCAATTCCAGCTTCCTCCTGCCACATGTTGATGTGGGCAAGGCACTTAACCAGAGTGTGAATGTGACTCTAGAGCAGTGGTTCTTAACCTGGGTTTGATCGAACCCCAGGGGTTCGGTGAGTCGGTCTCAGGGGTTCGGCGGAGCCTCTGCCGCCGAGGTAAAGACACACTTGTGTAAAGTCGTGATGACGCCCCGCAGTGCCATCACTTGCTGCAGAGGATCACGTTGCATTGCTTAGCCAATCAGAGCTGCGGAGGAGCCCTGATTGAAGGAGCTCCACTCTCAGCATGGATTTCAACTTGTGTCTTTAATTATTTCAACAAAGCTCAGTTTTTATCAAATTCTGAAGCCTTCGGTGGACTTCTAACTCTGCTCCTCAGTCGTATATTTTCGGGTTGCAACTAATATAATTACATTACTAAATCAGAATACTGCAAAGTCTTTATTATTAATTTTCCATTCTCTTAAGAATGTGGAGCTAATTAAATGATCTAAACCTTAAAGTGGTTCCAGTTTCTCTCGATGGCCAACCTGTTGAAACTGTGGCAAATTTTAAATACCTTGGGTCGATCCTGGACAGTCAGATCAACTTTGCTGAAAACACAGACTATATTTTGAAGAACTGTTCTCAGAGACTCTACCTTTTAAGAAGACTTAGAGATCATGGGGTCACTATGTCTTGAATTTGGTGGGCGAGGGGATCATATTGTATTTATTGCTCCAGAAGGGTTCAGTGAATGCGCATATGAAACTGGTGGGTTCGGTACATGAAAAAAGGTTAAGGACTAAGGATCACTTCTCTAGTGTAAAGTGCTTTGAGTGGTAAAATGACTGGAAATGCCCTTTAAAAGTCCAGTCCATTTTCTGTAAGCATAGATTGATAAATTAAAACTCTAAGAATGTGAAAAAAGTTTTTTTTGTCTGTTTCATTTAATTATTATTATTCTAGAGAGTTCAAATGAAACCTGACTGAAGAACTCACATTTCCTCACTATTAGCAGCTTATCTGCTGATAGGCTCCACAAATTTGGAGGCATTTGTGCACAGCTCGACCCATGTGGTCAGTGAAGTCATCACCACAATAACAATGTGTGAAGTATTTAGGAGGCTACATTACCTCACTTATCATGCATTCATGCTCTGTTATACTTTGAAAATTGGCAGGAACTCTCACTGCCCTCGAATATATAACTTTGGGCCCGAGATCCTGAAGCTCACAGAGAGTGACTGGGATATAGTGACGGTGCAAATAACAGGAAATCTGAATGGTCACAAACAATACTGCAATCCTGGTCCTGGAGGGCCGGTGTCCTGCAACTCTTAGATGTCTCTCTGGCCCAACACGCTTGAATCCAACAGCTGATTCACCTCCTAAGTGCAGGCAGGTTCTCCAGAGTCCTGCTAATGACCTCATTATTTGACTCAGGTGTGTTGAAGTTGAGACGCATCTAAAAGTTGCAGGACACCGGCCCTCGAGGAATGGAGCTGCCCACCGAGCTAAAAAGGCAAGAAATACAACAATAATAGGACAAACAGAAGTTAAACATTTATGGCTGGAGTTAGCTAGTGCATAAAAGTGCATTCTAAAAAAAATGTGTCGTTAGCTAAATAAAACAGCTTATTCTGAGCATCTGACATAATTCGTCTGAAATTATAATTTGTATCTTGGCTTACCTTCTCGCTTATTCATCATTTTAGCGGTACAGTTTGGTTTTTTCCCTCTAAATTATAGTAGTCTTGTTTCTTGATAGCAGGCATCCATGCGGCAACCTGCGGGGCTTCTGCGCTGTTTACATGCGTAACAGAAAGGGTGGCGTGGTGCATCATGGGAAATGTAGTAACTAACGTGTGATTTCCCCCAATCGTTACTTGTAGTTAGTTCTGTATTTCCTAATTTATTTAATCTTTAAACATTGATTCTGTACATCTCTCCACTGCTCGGCTCACAACTGAGAAACTTTTTACTGTGTCAAATCAAAAACCGAAAATGTACAAAATTATTTATACCCCCAAACAGATTACCGTCTAAAAATTATTTGTAGTTCACAATGAGACGGACGACTCTGAAACGATAATAAACTAATGCAGAAACGTACACGACTTGGATGAAGAGTTGTAAAGTAAGAAAGTAAAAGTACTTATATACTTATGTAGATTTTTCAGGTATTTGTACTTTACTTGATTTATCTTACGTCTTTTTTACTTTTACTCCCTACATTTCAAGAGAAATATCTCTACTTTCTACTTACATTTTCACCTATGGCTTTGCTTCCATGACAGAAAAAAAATCGGAAAAAAGACCAGATTTATAGTTGATGCGTTGAACCGGATGTTGATACTGTTATGAATGTTGATACTGTATTATTACAAACACTTTTTATGGTTACAAGATTTGCAGACTTGCAATCAAATTTATAATTCGTGTAAGGTTGATTCCAATGTTTATCTTCGAAGATTAACGTTGTTCGCAATGTTAAACTTTATCCTCTAATATTTATCTTTATGGATCTCTATGCCCTGACTGTTATCCTGGCTTGTTTAATGCCATCCGGGATTTTTAACTTCATCTCCAATAACATTGTGGGGTTTTTTTATTTCACTTTTTTTTAATTAAAATAGGACGTGAACAACACTCATGCTATTCTCAGTAATCAATGTCAAGATTTGTTGACATTTCACTAATTAGAACATTTTAAAAATATGATTATTCTGTACTAACAAAAGGAGTAACCTAATAAATCAAATTTATTAAGTGAAATATTAGTTGTAATATATTAGTCAAAATTCGTCGTTAGCTATTTATTATAGCTAATACGTTGCATATTGATGCATTCCAGTCGGACTTCCAGGACTTACGTTGAGCTTTGTTGAAGCTGAAATAAAAATACAATTTCTATATCTCCATTGCTTTTTAAGTATTGGAGAATAAAGCTACTTTGAATAGATTTATAGAATAAACGAGTATTATTGATTCATTTTAGTTGAACTTTGGAGACACGTGTCTCTAAAGTGCATTTGTCCGACAACCCTTGAAGGCAGCGCAGGGGGCGGAGCTTGTTTTCCTACGTGACGCTGGGCTGGGCCAGTGACTATCAGTACACACGTAGCTGCGACACGCAGCACAGGCGATATCAACAGCTAGCCGGTTGAAATGCCTCCCGGAGACCTCGACCCACCCCTCAATACTCGTCCGTGGGAGCACATTGTTGTTTTACTTCACTGGTAGGACCGCGTGGAGACGGAATGAGTCCGGTAAAATGCCGACTTTTTGAGTTTTATTCCCCCGCTTCGCTCGGCGCAGCGAGGCAGAAGCAGCGGGTCTTTTTCCAAAGTTGACGGTTAGCAGCAGGGCGCGTGTGAAGGGTCGGACTTAAAGGAGCAGTACACCCCGCTGCAAGCCTCCCCAACATGGAGAAGCAGCAGCGCGATCTGGACCGCGACAGACAGGTCTGCGAGCTCTGTGGAAGAATGGAGAACCTTTTAAAGTGCGGTCGGTGCCGGAGTTCCTTCTACTGCAGCAAAGAACACCAGAAGCAGGACTGGAAGAAGCACAAGCTGATTTGCAAGGAGGCGGACAAGCCGAAACAGAAGCCCGGAGACGGTCCGTCGGCGGGGGACAGCAGGAAGCGACGAGAAAAGATGAGCACGGAGCAGGGGGATTCTGCAACCGTACCCCCAACTCCAAGCACAGAAGCACCTGCTGACGGGGATGGACCGGGAGAACTGGGCTCTAACGGCCCCACCACGCCCAACGGCCAGACCAGCCCTCCCCTCAGAAACTCGCCACGGAGTGCATCGTCCCCTGCATGAACAAGCACGGCATCTGCGTGGTGGACAACTTCCTAGGAGCCGAGACCGGACAGGGCATTTTGGAGAACGTCAAGTCTCTGTACAAGACGGGCAGGTTCACAGACGGCCAGCTGGTGAGCCAGAAGAGCGACTCCACTAAAGACATTCGAGGGGACAAAATCACGTGGATAGACGGGACGGAGTCTAACTGCGAGAAGATCAGCTTCCTAATGAGTCGGATGGACGATTTAATCAGACACTGTAATGGCAAACTGGGGAACTACACTATAAACGGAAGGACTAAAGTAAGTATGACAGGAGGTACACACACACACACACACACACACACACACACACACACACACACACACACACACACACGTTTGCGCAGCAATCTTTGTGGTGACTTTCCATTAACTTCCATTCATTTTTACAGCCTAAACCTTACCTACCCTTTTCCGTCACATACCTAACCCTAAACCTCAATTCACACCTTAGTTCTAACTCTGACCCCTGACCCTAAAACAGGGTTTCCCCTAGGCTTCGGTCCCCACAAGGAGCAATTGGTCCCCACTAGGGCTTTATGATAATATTGATATTGCTATATATAAATCGATATTCATCTGCAAGTATCATAACATCCAACTGTCACCTTGTTCACTCACTGCTTGCTTCACCAGGTCATCAGGCTTAGAGTGATTCCTTCAGATGTTCAGGTTTAAAAGGTATCAAACTATTCAGAGACTTGGTGCATTTTATTTACTTTACAAATGCATGTAAGCTACAGTTTGTACTGTTTCAGTTAAAAGAAACATGTTTTCTCACCACTTCTTTGATTCATTTTGTCCAGCTGTCCACTTTTAAGTCTGTGTCCAACCAGAGCCAGGTATTGTGTAGTTGGTGCTTTTAATCAGTTTTCAGTTAAATTAATTCAATCCAACTCTATAACAGTCACAAAATGTCACCAAAATCACTCTGTCCCTCTAAAATCTTTCAGAAAATCGCAAAAGTGTATTCAGTTGTATCATTTGCTGAATATCTCCATATATATCGTACTGTGGGCAGAATATCGTGTATCATGAGATTATTGTACTACAGCTCTAGTCCCCACAACATGGTATATGTCAGGAAAATCGTCCCCACAAGGTATTATAAACAAACACACACACACACATCCTCATCATTAGTTGAATCAGAAACATTCATTCAGTCATCAGGGTCTGTTGTATTTCACTTAAAATGCATCATCCCAGACTTTTAGATGTGTACGTACTAATTATTCTGGTTTATTCATAATCTACTTATAACTCAAAATTGGCTCACTAGATTCTAAGCTAAACATTAAGTCTGATTAAATATTATGTTATCAGTCAAATCAATGCAGTTCTTATCTGTTTACTGCCAAATTATATCAATCAGTCCCTGCATTTTCTTGCAGCTGCGTCAGCCTTAATTGATGTCAGATTATAGTCCATGCTCTAAACAGCAAGTAATAAAAAGTCACATTTGCCGTCATAAATAAGTGCAAATATTTCCAAATTAGTACCACAAATACTTTGATTTTTATGGCAAAAAATCACAAAAACAATCGTGAAAATTCCAGAGGCACTGAAAAGATGTTCAATATTTTTTAATTTTATTAATTCAGTTATATTTTTAACAGTTTAACATGTTTTATCAATACATTCTGGCACAACTGGGCCTTTAAGAGCATTTATGATCTTGATTTGGGTTGACACCCTTGTTATAAAGAGTTGAATGAAACAGAATCAACATTGTGTTGCACCAATCAGGTTTTCTTTTGGCCATTACCGATTTCCTATTTTCTTCTATTTTTGTTCATTTTTATTTCTCTTAAGGAACCATATAAAAGTAAGGGTGCATTGATTGTAGTTTTCTGACTGATCGCTGATTACCTATCTTTAATAAGCCCGACCTGCTAATACTGAGTTTTGTTGTTTGAAATGTTGTTCAACATAGCAGTGGTTGATTTCTCTTTTGTTGTTTTTTTATACATTTGCAGAAATGGATAAGATCTGTGGATAATATCGGCTCCACATGTAAATATTGGCCGATCTGATGTCCCAAAATGATTTCAATTGGAGGCAATTTATCGGTGCACCACATATATAAGACAGCATATGTGCTCCATGTTTTCTTGATTTAAATGAATAGAAAAGACATTCAGATTTTTATTATTCAACGATGAGGGACAAATTGATTTACTGGTCATGTCATTTTGTTCGCTGATTGAGTCTTTAACAGGTGAATGGTTGATGCTGTAATCAAAAGTGAAAATTCAGTTGCACCCATCAAGCTTTTCTTGGTTGACTGTGGCTTTTGGTTTTATTTGTCAATTATGAAATAGCAGGCAGTTGACTTTATATAGCAATTTTCACAGCAATTTTGCTGAATACAGAAAAAATAAATATAAATAGTCTTGTTTTAAGTGCATCAAAGTATTTGCTCTTGATTTATGTGTTTATAATCAAAAATAGAGGGGAGTTGTTCATTTTTAAAGCATTTTAATGCATTGGAGGGAATCAGATTTTTCAATATTCAACCTGCCAATTGGTTATGTTGGCTGATTTCAATCTGTGGCAAATTGATTGATGCATTTCTTTGAATTTTGACCTGCAAGCTTGTTTTTTATCTTATTTTTGAAGGTGCTATCAAACACTTAAAAGAAAGAAATGCGATAGATTTCTTTATGGATATAATAGTTTTGAGTCTAAACAAAAAAAATCAAGAAAATACAGGATTGTCCTCATTTGGATATGTTGTTCGTCTCTGTGGTGTCTCCATTCTCTGTTTTTTCTCTCTTTCTGCAGGTGTAGGAGGAGACTTTTAGGATGTTTTCTTGCATTCTCTTTATAATTTTTTTCTATCCAATATTCTTATCTCCCTTTATTCTAGGGCTGTATAGTAATATCTATCGCGATATATATTGATATTTTATTTCCTATAAAAAAAATCGATATTCATTTGCAAGTATCGTAACATCCAACTATCACCTTGCTCACTCATTGCTTGCTTCGTACCAGGTCATCAGGCTTGGAGTGATTCCTTCAGATGTTCAGGTTTAAAAGTTATCAAACTATTCAGAGCAGGAACTTGGTTCACTTTATTTACTTTACTAATGCATGTCAGCTACAGTTTGTACTGTTTCAATTAAAAGAAACATGTTTTCTCACCACTTCTTTGATTCATTTTGTCCAGCTGTCGACTTTAAGTCTGTGTCCAACCAGAGCCGGTATTGTGTAGTTGGTGCTTTTAATCAGTTTTCAGTTAAATTAATTCAACCCAACTTTATAACAGTCACAAAAATCACTCTGTCCCTCTAAAATCTTCCAGAAAATCGCAAAATTGCATTGAATTGTATCATTCGCTGAATATCGCAATATATATCGTATCGTGGGCAGAATATCGTGTATCATATTGTATCGTGAGATTATTGTATCACTACAGCCCTACTTTATTCCTCTTAAATATTTTATCTCTTTCTCAATTTTTTCTGACTCCTTGCCCATTGCATTTCAAATAAACTCAAAAAAAAATTTATATCAAGTGGATCATTGTAACAACTTGTAAAATTAAATTTTTTTATTTATACATCATAACGTATGTTTTAAGTGTCTAAATGCTTTGCTTTTTTTGGCTTTTTTTTCCCTAAACTAAACAAAATTGCATCCAGACGCATCCGGTTGATTGATGCTCTAATTTAGATAAGTCGTTCGTAAAGCAACTTTACTATTTTAGTTTGGACAGGATAAAGATCTGAAGATGCACTTTAAAGAATCTGTATGCATCCATCTATCATCCATTTTCCTTACACCCTTGTCCCTTAATGGGTTCGGGAGGGTTGCTGGTGCCTATCTCCAGTTAGGCGGGGTCACCCTGGACAGGTCACCAGTCTGTCGCAGGGCAACACGGGGACAAACAACCATTCACACTCACACCTAGGGGCAATTTAGACAGGCAACAGCTCTACTAACTGCGCTACTGTGCAGCCCGAATCTGTATGCAGTTTAGAGTAATTTATTCCTGATTTGATATCAGTGGGAGAGATTTGTAACGTTTCCCCAAAAACCAAAAAATACCTGCAGGTAACTAAAAATAAGTATTTTAAGGGTGTAAGTTTTTATTGGATGAGACGCTAAATCTCAAAGATGCAAAAAGAGTAATGAATGTATGCTACTAGTCTTGTTATAATATATGGTACAGCCTAAATGTAGAAAATAGACATAAAATGTGAAAATTTGAAATCGTGCTCTAATTAAAGGTGTTACTATTTAGAAAACTTTAGCCTGGTTTTGGTTAAAGTGGTGAATAAATTACAGGAATGTTGCTCTATACTTGACTGACCCGGTCCAACACAGGCAAGGTGTCCCGCTGTTCAAATGAACAACAACCAGATAAGCGGTCAGACAGAGCCGTCCCACAGAGAGAGGAACGTTTCGGTTGTCAAAGTTCAAAGTGCACTGACCAGGTTGTGTTTCTTTCTCTGAGGCTGTTTCTAAGAAAACGACGTAAGATTTCCTGTGGTTCCGATCAGGCCGAAGCAAAGCTGGTTTGGCGTCTTCTTGGTTGTCGGGTTGCATATGACCTGCAGCGCTTTTTTTAACCAGATCTGGTCACTTTGACCTCTTCGCTTGAGACCAAACCCGGGAGGAACAGCCTTTTCCTCTTCCACCTCTCACAGGGAAACTCTGCATGTGCAAGTTGAACTCTGCATGTGAGAAGTGAGAAAAAGCTGACGACAGTCTAATACATTAAATTATTGTTAAATATTCCTTTCCCAGGTACTTTCTACTTTATTTTTGTCTGTAAAGGAAAGAAAAACTGAAGGACACTCAGACAGAAGCCATCTTTGTTTCTGAGCTTGAGTTTTTCCTGATTTATTATTTTTTAAAAAGATTTTTAAATTTAAGAAATAAACGTAAAACTTTCAGACAGAAATGTCAATCTTTCTGTGTCTAGTAAGGAGGTCCTGAAGGGCAACAAATCGCTAAACACAACTACAAATTGAAAACCACAACATATTCAAGAAACACAATAGGTTTGATTCTGATTTTTATACTCATGATAAAACTCAGAAATGATTTTCAAAGTTTTAAAGACAGTTTATCTCTAAACGTTCGAATTCAAGGAAAGTTGCAAGAAACATTTTGTGGCATTTGGCAAATATAATTTATTTTGGTAATTCTAGCTAACTTAAAGAGAATTTTGATCCATCTTCAGACATTGAAGGGAATTTTTATATTTTGTTATTTAGTGTATGTAAATATTTGATTTCAACTGTATGTGACTGATAAAAAACAATATTTATTTAAAACAATCCAATCATTTCCCATAATGTGTCAAATTCATCATAAGTTTTTATTTAAACAAAATTAGGTTTGTGGACAAAATTGTACAACTTAAGTTACGGATATTGGGTTAAATTAGCTACCCAACATTAAATAAATTTTAAAAATTATTCAAAATATAAATTTACAAAAAATAAGCAGACTTCAGTTTAACATATTGCATTGAGTTTTGACTGAAAATAAAATACAGACTTTACAGTTGTAGTGCATTTATGTTTTACCAGGTCTAGGAATTGTGATATTTGTTTTTAGCTATTATTTAGTTTGATCCCCTCTAGCTGGAGTCATCATTCCAGGCCTTTGCTTTTTTGGCAAACATTCGGCTGGACTGTGACCGGCAGAAAACGGCATGACTTGCACAAATTGTGAGTCATGACTATCAGTGACTCAAAGGGACACGGAACAATGTTGGCACATTTCAGATTGGAAGAGACGGGAGGAAAAGATTTTGCCCAAATATATATTTAATGCCATTGTGTTTGTTTCCGTTTCTCACTTGATAACATTCCACAGACGTTTCTCTGCATGTTGGCTGTTTCTGCGTCCATTATGATATTATTAGGAAGTTTAAAGATTTTATAAACAACATGTTTGTTGTGCATGTAGAATGTTGATCTTCCTCCATGTTGAAGTGAGTACGGCTTCTCTGAAATGTGCAAGCATGGGCCGATTCCTGGAAGAAATGGTGACTCAAGTTTCAGACTCTGACTATAGCGGCACTTAAGCCACAAAAACAAAGACTTCAGACTTGAGGCATGTTTCCACTATGAGTTCCTGATTATTTTGTTTTTTCCTCCAGTAATTATCCTCCCGTAACAGTTTTATCGACCTGGATTATTATGTGCATTTCAACTGGATTGCTGAAACCTGGGCAGTTTATGTAGATTACATTCTTCTACAGGAGCTCAAATCTGAGGAAACATCTTCATCCATGGCATAAAATTAGCTCGGAATGTGATTGAAAACAGTGCAATCAAACCAATACAGCATTTATCTCATATTGTTTCAAAGTTTCCTCCAGAAAACTTTTTAAACCCGGTGGTTGCGGCGCTCAGCAATCATTTATCTAGCGGCCCGTCGTGTTTTGAGTTAAGAAATGTTTAAAGTTAACATAACATTTGAAAATATCACTTGATAATTATGAATGTGCAAGATTAATATCTGAACACCAACTATAAAGTGCCTTAAACATCTTTTAAGGCATAAATCAAGGCATAATTTATCAGCAGCATAGTGACTCAAAGTGAAGCGGCGCGACTCCAGGAGAGCTTTGCAAATGTTCTTTGCCAAACTGCAAATTGTACTTTAAGAATCTCCAATTGACTCGTTAACAAGTACAAATCTGTCTAGCATGCATTTTTGCAGGAATTTTCCTGGACTTTGCTTACTCAGTAGTTTACAAAGGCACTACAGTGATCATGTTTTATTTGGCAGAAACCTGTTTAATCCAGACTGAAGCAGAAGGTGACCTCTGACTCCCCTAACAGCCTTACTGAAAGACACATCCTGAAGTAATGCATTCATTATCATGTCTGCAACATAAAAGCATGTGGAGTAGCGTTAGGATCTGGGTTTTTCAGCACAGATATCTGCTGCTAAAACTACAGTTAGCATGAAAATCAAGAATTTTGTGAAAGCTTAATTACCGGTAGTTATTATAAATTAATACACAAAGGCTTGCATAAACAATATTCTAATGTCTTTAACCTTTCCAAAATTTGTAGCATGCATCCACGAAATGTTTTATTGGGATTTTATGTGACAAGTAAATACAAATAAGTGCATATTTATGAAATGAAATAGAAAAGCTACATGGCTTTCTCAGACAAGTTTTCTTTAATTCAGAAACCATGTGTTCAGTTCTTTTCACCTCACAATTATGAGTTATTTTGTAAAAACCCAGTAAAATACATTGAATTTGGTTGTGATGTGATGATAAATGGAAACACTTGAGCATAACTATAGCAATGAACCACAGCATCTTTTTTTTTCTTTTTTTCTCGCAGAAGAATTGACACCTAATGAATGAGTCATCGGATCAATGATCTGAAAAAAAGAATCTAATCCTCCAAGATGTCTGTTTTTTGATTTACTCATCCCCAATTGTAATAAAATTACAAGAAAATATGCAGTTTAACCCAATGATTACTTCTGGTATGTTGGAGTGTTGCACAACAGAGCTTATTTTCCGTGAAGTCTTAAAGATAATACTAGGAAAGTGAGACACTTCTAGACACAATCCTTGCCCTCATGTCTGAGTTGTGGGTCGAAGGTGACTGTGTGTTTATTTTTGTCATTTTAAATGTGACAGACTAGGCGTGGAAGTGCGTTTTCATACGGAAGTTGACCGTTGACCTAAATCCTGAAGCCGTGGAGGGTATGGAGAGGGAAGGAAGTCTTGTAATGGCACTCGACTCCCACCGGAGCCAGCCGTACGTTATGCTAAAGCTTTCCTTCCGCTTGGAGCACCTTGCGTGCCACTTTTTTTTCCTGCTTATTGTTTTACCCATAAATCAGAGGGATCAGTCTGAGCATCCTTAATTGCATTCAGTTAAATTTGTTCACACTATGTCATGAAAAGAATACGCCGCTGCACGATGCTCCAACTACTTACTGCTGTCTTCTTCGTTGTGATTTGCACCGGTGGCAACATCTGGCTGTTGATCATTTAACTCGTTTAATGCAAAAAAAAAAATGTTTTCATTGCAGTTTTGCTAAATATACCAATTTCAATACAGCCAATCATAATCACATTTTTAAATCAAAAGTTTTTTGTTTTGATATGTCAAGTTGTGCAGTTGGATGGTCAGTAGAAACACAACTAGTGTAGCCTTAATAAGGATAATGACTGATGTTTTAGTTTCCAAGGAGAGTCATGATCAGACAAGGAGTCAGGAGGCTGCTGTTATCTCTGGAGGAGGTGCAGAGTTTCAAATCTTTGGTTTTGTCAAGAGGGCTTGGCTGTTAATTGTGTATACTGTGCAAATCTAGCTTTAAGGGAAAAGTGACAAGAAAGAAAGCACTGTTGGGAAAACAAAACTCATACTCAAAGGGACACAGCAGATGTGGAGTAAATTGATTTGTTGAGATGAAACCAAAACTGTGAAACATGATTGTGGCAGCATCATGCTGTGGAGGAATGCTTTTCTTCAGAAAATGGAGAGAAGCTGGTCTTATTTATTCTCACTACACCCAAAACACTTTCTAGATTAAACAAGAAGCAGAGTGGAAACACGGTTTGTTTGTTAGATTGAGTTTATACCACGTAATTAAATTTTTATTTATTCTTCATCGGCTTATCTTAACTTTGTGAGTTTGGTAAATCAATGACTTGCTTTTAGAGCATATTTCTGCTGCAGTATTTCGAAAGTAATGACAATATATGTCCCCCTATTATTCAAACCCAACTGTAAACACTACATGGGTAAAGTAGGTCATGTCTTTAAACTGGGATTTCCGTTAAGGCGACACCGTCACATGAAACAGCAAGGTCTTCCAGCCTGTGACCTGAACCATCTTCATTCCCACACTCCTCCCTGCTGCAAGGTCTCAATCCCAACTGTTTGTGCTCCGTGTTTGGATAAGCGTCTCTGCTGTGGAGTGAGCAGATCCCTTTTAGCTTTTCCGTTTCGCCACACCCCTGTCCATGGCTCACATCAGTGGATGCAGGGCGTTGAACTGATACCGCTTTGGTGATCGGGTTGTCCTCAGGAGTGATCGGGTCAGTCGTGTTTGGATGGTGGTTTGTTAATGAATTATAACAAATGTGAGTCAATAAAGTTATTCCCCAATCGATTCTGCTCAGCTAAAATAAAAATAAAAAAGCGTTAGTTACATTAACAGAAAACATTCACTTTCCAGTTTTATTTTAAGTCTAATAGACAGATTAGCATTTGGAGAAGGTAATTTTAGAGAGCCATTAATTTAAATGGCTGTGTTGATGCACCATAATTATAAAAGAACCTTCTCTATTAAATAAACATTTAAATTTATCACAAGTAGTCAGGTTGGAGGTATTCACCTTACCTCCTGGAGCGAAACTAACTCTAGTTTGTTTTTGCAATCATACTCTAATGGAGACCATAGAATCGAACTCTGGTCCTCCTAAAAATGTGGCTCTCGGTTTGGTAGAAGTGAACTCTGGTGCAGTTCGAATGCATATGAATGCTAACTGGACCAGAGGCTGCTCCAAAAGAAGGAAGTGGTCCAAGGTATTTTGGGTAAATTCAAGTCTAGCACTAGAGCAGTGGTTCTTAACCTAGGTTCGACCGAACCCCAGGAGTTCGAAGAGTCGGTCTCAGGGGTTCGGCGGAGCCTCTGCCGTGGAGGTAAAGACACACTTGTGTAAAGTCGTGATGACGCCCCGCATTGCCATCACTTGCTGCACAGGATCACGTTACATTGCTTAGCCAACCAGAGCTGTGGAGGAGCCCTGATTGAAGGAGCTCCACTCTCAGCATGGATTTGAACTTGTATCTTTAATTACTTAAGCAAAACTCAGTTTTTTTTACCAAATTCTGTAGTTTTCAGTGGACTTCTAAATCTGCTCCTTAGTCGCATCTTTTCTGGGTTGCAACTGCCTCTAGTGGCGTGGGGGTGGTAACACAACTAATATATTTACATTACTAAATCAGAATACTGCAAAGTCTGTATTATTTATTAATTTTCCATTCTCTTAAGAATGTAGAGCTAATTAATTGATCTAAACAAGACCTTAAAGTGGTTCCAGTTTCTCTCGATGGCCAACCTGTTGAAACTGTGGCAAATTTTAAATACCTTGGGTCGATCCTGGACAGTCAGCTCAAGTTTGCTGAAAACACAGACTATATTTTGAAGAACTGTTCTCACAGAGTAAACCTTTTAAGAAAATTTAGTGATCTTGGGGTGGCCCAACTAGACTCTAGTTGTGTCACGCCTATGTATTGAATTTGGGGGGGAATAATTTATCACTACAGAAGGGTTCAGTGAATGCTCATATGAAACTGGTGGGTTCGGTACCTCAAAAAAGGTTAAGAACCACTGCACTAGAGGGAGAAATGAGTCGTGGAATTTTACATATGACGACAAAGAAATCTGACGCAACTCCATTTTTGTTTACATTTCATGAAAAAGGAAGTTGTACTCGGTATCTTCTTCAGAGGTTTCCGTCCCGTTTCCTTCACGGATTCTTGGTGCAGCACCACCATAGACGTGGAGGTGAACAGCGAACCATAGAAGCTGGATATGTAACAAATGTTACAATTTCAGTTCCCAATCCAACCGACTGGACTATTGGGTGTGAAAATGCCCTAAAATGTCGGGTCATTAAAAAGGAGAAATGAGTCGTTTACTTTCTGATCTGTATCATGTAAACTGCATTATTACTTTCACCATTTCTTTTTTGATGATTGCTGATCATGTTTGCACCGAGGCTCCATGGCGGTCTTTGCCTCTGCTCTGGCCTCATTGAAGGCCCCTCGGAGTTTGGTTCGGTGACCTCTGTTCCTCCCGTTCCCTGCACGTAAACACCAGTTGGCCTCTGAAGCTGTGCTTGTGGAATGTAAACAAACAACGTGAGGAGCAAGGTCAGCCGCTTAATGAGGGCCGCAGTGGAACGCGGAAGAGTAAGTGGCTGAAAGAATGGGAGCGCAAGTGGATATAAAGGTCAGGGGCGGAGAGGGAATAATATCCAGCAGACAGCAAAGGTTTCGAGACGGAGGATTGGTCTGAACCGTCCAAGAAATTTTACATCTATAGTGACACTAATGTTTTTAAATGTACCTTCCTCTACATTTTGTATCTATCGAAGTTTTTGCTCCTTCCTGAATGAGGATTTGCTCTTAAGATGTGTCTCTTCTGTGTGCTTCAGCTTGTTAGGTTCTCATGACCAGATCAAATGAAAGGCAAACTGGAATTTAACAGCACTTCATACCAGGTTGGCATATCCACACAATAGCAGCATGTCATGTATTTTCTGTGACTAAATTAAGGACACGCATATTTTGTGTGCATTTCTATTTGTTTTTTTCTGTGAAGATGTGAAAGTTGATCATAAAAATAAAATCCTAGCAAGTTCATAATAAATAGTAATACATGTTATATAGTAATCAGGGTTATCGATTAATAAAATTTTATTTTTTGGAAATGCACTCATTGAGTTTCTGTATTCAGTGACGTCAGCACGTCAAAACTTTACTCTGTTAATATTGTTGTAATTAAACAAAACTTTGGATAGCCTGGTCCAAATACTCCATTGTACAACACGAGGAAGAGATAATTGAAATGAAAGCCGCTTTTTGAAATTTTAATTTTAAGAAAAAAAAACAAGAAAATAAATATGGTAAGAAAACAAGCTTTTATTAATAATTAATGAGATTCTTGTAAAACCCCCAGCTAGTGCAGATAAGTGTGTTTTAAAGATGAGCTTTCCCTTTACATGCAGTGAAAGGCTGTGTCTGCC
Source organism: Poecilia picta (assembly GCA_033032245.1). Classification (NCBI taxonomy): domain Eukaryota; kingdom Metazoa; phylum Chordata; class Actinopteri; order Cyprinodontiformes; family Poeciliidae; genus Poecilia; species Poecilia picta. Next base: position 9,105,358 of record CM065367.1, read on the forward strand.
GAAGTGCGCCCTCCCTTCTTCCCTCCCTCCCTCTCTCTCTCTGTCTATCACCTTAAATCGGCCCACACACAGTCCTCACACACGTCTGGATCCACACTTGACCCATCTCTAGCCTTGCAGCGTGAGCCCAGCAGTTGGGAGTGGGAGGGGTGACATAGCGGAGGATAAGCCAACCTTCCTCACGTTCTGCACGTAGCACAACCATTAAAATACTGCTCCCTCTGGAGGGAGGCCAGGAGTCAAAGTTTACAGCAGTTCAATCCTCCCTGTGAGCTGCAGACCCACCCCTCTGCTTTCACTGTCTGTGCCCCTCTTTCTCTTTCTCTGCCCTTCTCTTTTACTCACAAAAACAACAAAAAAAGAAAGCCTACCGTATTGCCTTTTACACACAGGAAGCCCTTTTGTTGGCTGTGCATGCGCCTCACTCAGTAGTAGTTTCTTCCAAGAGCCACCCCTCCCCTCTTCTCCTCCTTTTTTTAAATGTTGGAGCAGCCCCCCCCCCTCCTCCTCTTTATGCTGCAGATCTGTTGTTCTCCAGCTTTGAAGGGCCTGATATCATGCATTCCAGCGGTAACCTGCATCTCCGAAGATGTGAGCACAATGCCGACTGATGCAAGCAGCTCCGATCAGATGCGCAGCTAAATAAGATGGAGACGTGTGCACGTGTGTGATGTGAATGACTTTGCTTGTTCTCACTGGAGGGCTTCTTTAAAGTCCAACTCATCTTTTCATTTTCTGCACACATTTTGCTTTTGCTTTCAAATGCTCAATACACCGATAATGTCTTTTTTTTTTTTTTTTTACTAAAGAAGAAACGGTGAAGAGATGTACTCTGTTTATAATAATGTTGCTATGGTTTATGTTGATGCAAGGTCCTGAAAGAATGTGGCCCGACTTGCCTTTTGCCCGCCGTATCACTGTTGATGCTGCAGTGCATGAGGTCTGATCTGCTTGTGTTGGTCCACGTTTACCAGTCACCTCAGATCCACTTTCAACTCGGACACTTGCTGTATTTAGCCATGCACTTCCTACTGCTGTCTGGTTTAACAGCAGTTTTAGCATCTCCAAACCATTCACATTTTTGCTCCTTTAGATTTTTGTTAATGAGTTGCCAGAAAAAGTTGCAGAGCGACTGTTGGGGCTTTCCAGTTGCCGGCAGAAATAAAGTTTCTCCTCACTTAAAACCATTCTCTTTATATCAGTTTTTAAAACTCTTATTTACTTTTAGCATTTTCCTGGTCATTGCACTTTTTAAAAGTTGTTCTTATGTAACTGTCTGTCCGTATGCCTGTCACAATCCACATTTTGCTGGGCGATAAATTGCCCCAGAAAGTAAAATTGGTATTTTGAGACCATATTTTATTAATATAATGAAAGTCTTCCCTGGCTTAACACCATTTCTCTTCATGTTGGTTTTAAAAACTATAATTGATTTTAGTATTTTCTTACTTGTTGCACTTTTTAAAGTTGTTTATATATGTCTGTCTGAAGTCCTGTCACAATATCAAATTTTCCTGGACGATAAATTGTACTGGAAATTATGGCAATAAACAGTAATATTTCAAGTAATATGATGATGATGCAAATTCACCCTCTCAGAAACAAATGAACATTAATTTTCTGTTAACATTTTCTCAGAAATTGAGACTTCTAAGAATAATATCAAGCTCCAACTTTGAAAAACGAATGTTCATTTCAGATATATATACTTTACAAACTAGTGAAAATATATTTTTCTGCATCATTTGTCAACACTAGGAAACATTCTTTGAAGAGTTTGCTTAGTGCTGTGAATAAAAGATTTAATGCGCTCAAAATGGTCAAAATTGCTCATAAAACTATTGTTTCAATTAAAGGCAGTCATTTTGGATTATGATATCCAGTATATTATGGGTTATTTTGCCCATATCAAACTTCAACATTTACATTTTTGAGTTAAAATGGAATATAAATAACCTTTCATCTTCCAACTCAGTAAAGAACACCACATCTGTATTTTTAACAAAGCATGAAAAACTTAAAATGTCCAAATCCTTTAGTATTACTGTTTTAGAAATGTCTGCCATGAAGTCAGTATTTGGAAATCTATTCTCTGGTGATAAAATGTTTAAGAACCACTGCTCACATCCTTTTGATGCAACTTTATTCGCTTTTATTTTCTACTTCATTTCTTTATGGAAGCTTTTTGTTTTCCACAGTTTAAAAATATTTAAATAAATATTTTTTATTTTCCTGTTAGTCCGGGACTGTTCAAGTTATTACTTGTGCGTTTTCGTTTTCCTGCGGCGTATTTTTGTACTTCACCAGGGCCAGGATTCAGTATGCAGTTTATTCCAAGAAATATACAAGAACTCATGGCTTTCACTGCCAACTCCCAAGCAGATAATGGAAGTCTTACTACAGCAGGAAAGGGCGAAGGGAAGTCATGCAGGACGATGTCCTTGGTTTATTTTCTCAAATGTTTCAAAAGATTATTATGGGGCAGCTGGGTAAATGTGGCCCGTGCTTGTCTTCATCTTCAGGTGAGGAAAAATGACCAAAATAAAAGTTGATTTTCTTCTTTCAGAGTTTGAACATGCTGACTTGAATTTTACTCACACTGGCATACTTTTTGCCTTGACTTTCCACCTTTATGTTCATTAATTTTGATGGCAGGTGACTGCTGGTTTCCCTGGTGCTCTGTTTGTACTAATCACATTTTTCCGTCACTCTCTCTTCAGGCAATGGTGGCCTGTTACCCTGGGAACGGAACAGGTTATGTGCGCCATGTGGATAACCCCAACGGCGATGGACGCTGTGTCACATGCATATATTACCTTAATAGAGATTGGAATGCAAAGGTATGAGAAAACGTTCCTATCAGGGTTTTTTCTAGAGAGTTTGCAAAGTGTTTGGTTTATATACTTGTAGAATAATGTCAGAATTTTAATATTCTATAATTGAAACAAGATGGAAGATGTTTATTTTTGAAGAATGCAAAATCCCTAAAAAAATAAAATGGCATCTTTAATCCAAGATGGCGGCTTTCCTGTGTGGTTTGCAAACAAGAGGTTCTGATGGGTTTGATGTGTGCTTGGATAAAAAGCAGGGTTTAGTTTGAAATCTTCTAGAGACTAATATTCATCTGTTTTCCCTAAATATTCACATAGATATGTTTTAGAGTAGGTTTGTATTGTTTTCTGGAATTTTTGGTGCAGATTGAGTTAAATATGTTTTTACTTTATAAAGTCACTCTTCTGGATGAAATTAATTTGACTAAACTTTAAGTCATCCTGTATAACCACACTAGCCATCTAAACTCGTCTTAAAATGCCTGTCAAGTCGAGACCAAAAAATAGGTCTGAAACAATAATAATCAATTATTAAAAATAATCATCTAATTTAGTTGTCATTTATTGCTGATTAGAATATATGGGTTTAAAAATGCATTACTGAAAAAATGTTGTACTCAAGACAAAAACACCTTTCTCTATTAATAGAAAAACTAAATAAAGGTTGGTTATGTTACTTCATTCTAGGAAATAAAATGTCTATTTTATAATTTAAAAAATGCATTTGCATCTTTTAATGTATTTCTAATATTTCATAAAACATTAAGTGGTTAAGTGAAAAATCTGTAGAAAATTCCAGGATTTTTTTTATCCGATTATCATCTACTGAAATAACTGTTATTTGCGGCCCTATAAAGAGGCATACTATTGTTGTATTTTCTTAATATTGCAACTAAAAGATGTGGTGACAATAGAAGGTCTTTAGGATGTCTAAAAGTGAATTTGTCCATGGGAACGTTCTTCAGATTTAGGAGGTCAGAGCAAATTTATCTACGCCTATGCAGGAGGAAGTCGTGCCTACGAATCATTGCAAATGATTCAGTCGCTGTGGTAACCAGCTGTTGATGCATGGGGCTGATCTTCACCACTTCCACTAACATTCAGAACGGTATCAGGTGAAAGGGATCTGGTGTAAACCCACCGTCTGATGAAGAGACTTCAGCCACCAGCCTGCCAATGCGTCCAGGCCGATGAGCGTTGCCATGGATATGGCAAAAACAAAAAAACAGAAAACGGTGATACAATCAGTGAGGGATTACTTCAGGCCAGCTCTGCTCTGTCCACGAATAGTGATATCAAAACATCCTCAAGATGAAAGCTCAGTTTATTGATATGTTTATTGATATTCTGAGTGTTTTCCAATGCAATGGAAGAAGATACTGATCGGTTGTTCAAGAATTGAGATAGACTCCAAACACAGATGGCACAGGAATATGTCACCATTGGTCAGGATTTGGCCAGATTAGTGGAAAAATAATAAATAAACATTTACTGATGTAATAGATTGTATGCTTTTGGCTTAAAGAGCCTTGGAAATTTTTGTAATTGTTCTTTGTTATATCATGCAATGTGTCAGACGTAAAAATGTTGCAGCCATGAAACATCTGTTTATTCAGCCATAAATGTTTAACAGACGGATAATATTTTAGCATATTTTCAAAGACAAAGGTCTGTACCAGTACTGTTTGACCATAATCCAGATTAGTTTCAACATGGCAGGTTTAGGAATTTTAAAAATGTATCAAATATCCCAGGTATCCCCTAGAAAACTTGCTGAGCCCGGTGGTTGGGGTGCTCAACAGTCATCCATTCAGTAGCCTGTGGTGTTTTTGAATTAAAAATGTTTAAAATTGACAGGAAATTTGAAAATATCCCTTCCTAATTAATGGGTTATTGGACAATTAACACCTCAACACCAATGATAGTCTTAAAAATGCAAACATTAAGAAAAACTTAAATAAATAAATAAGCAATGCTTAGCCTGGTGGGAGCGCAAGTAAAACCTGGTGGCCCGCCAGGCTTATGATACACTGGGGGAAACCCAGAATATTTATTCCTGGGTGTAATAGTTCACATACCTTTTGTTAAATTATCAACAGTAGTTTCCAATCTGCATGACTTATGCACACAAATCAGTTTCCCGATCTCTTTATAAGCCCAATCTTTAACCCAAAACAGCTTTTTGACTTTGGACGATAGTTTTTACCATCGCTGGTCGTATATTCGTATATTCTCCTTATTCAGCACTACTTTCACGATTAGCCTACAAGTTGTTGTGTTTTTGTTTTTTTGTCCAGGCTGACCTTTAACCCAACTTTACCTCTTTGTTTTGACTTTGTGGTTGTCAGTTTCACATTGCTTTCCTTCTGGATGCATCAGCATTCTGTTTTGACCTATGCACTTTAAAACAGCAAACAAGTGATGTGGCCTGTTATGGGGTCAAATCACTAAATGTAAAAGTAGTTAACAGATGCCTGTAAGTCACATTTTTAAAATCATTTTTCTTTCTAAATTGGTCCTGACCAATTTGCCTGTTTTTCTTTTTCTGTTCATACTTGCAGAAGTTACAGTGTGGATTGTGTGAACTAAATCAGTTTGTTACATGATATCGGTGGTGTTCATGCAGCTCATCCTCTGACTTTTAGATGAACTTTGCTCTAGATCACAGATGGTTACATGAATAACTGCAGTCTGGTTTCTCATCGGCTGCTTATTAGCCAAGGCCACGTTTATTGAACAGCCTGATTCTGTGCAACAAACTTTTTTTGTCCACTACTATAACTTATCATTTATAAAGCACATTTAAAAACGAAAGTTTGCCAAAAGTGCTGCACAAAAACAAGACCAATCAAGGAATGGACATAAAAAGTTAAAAACGCTCTCAAGATGGTAACAAGAATGTAACTCATACTGGACCAAACGGCATTAAAAAATATGTTTTTAAAAGAAACCTTTGAGAAAAACAAGCTGAGATTTAACTTGGACTTTTCTGTGCCACTACCAAACCCATTTTCAGCCAAAACAAAATATTTATAATGAGTTGGAAAGAATTTTTTTTTATCAATACAGAGTGCTAATTCCTCATAATTTAATATAAAATAATTTAAACTATATTTGCCCATTCTTTTTGGAAACATTGCCAAAGGTCAGTCAAATTGGATTAAGACAGTCTGGGAATCTCTTTCCTAAGATTCCCAGTTGTATTTAGCTGTGGGATTTGACTAGGCCATTCTAACACATGGACATGCTTTAATTTAAATTATCCTAATGAAGCTCTGACTGAATATTTCAGGTCATTGTCCTGCTATAAGGATGAACTTCTCCCCCAGTTTCAGGTCTTTTTGGGAGACTTCTGAAGGTTTTTGGTTTCACTGGATTTTTTTAAGGGGCATCAGAGTAAAAGCTTCTAAACTGTATGATTTCCAGAATATCCCAAACTTTCCCAGTAGAAAATGTAGAGTTTGTCTTTTGTTTGTTGTTGTACGGAAATGTTAGCTTGGTTCTGGTGCTGTACGTTTACGTTCACATGATTAACTGCCGGTAAAGCAGTGCATAAAGGCCCTGTTTTTCAGAATGAGCCCTGATTTACTGTAAACCCTGATGCGAAAGATAAACAGCTCTACTACTGGTTTCTACAGCAGCGGCACGTGACTTCCTCTTGTGAAAACTTCTCTCAGATGTCATGAGGGTGTCAGGATTTTACTTCTCTGACAGATTTTACCGTGTTGCTATCACCAAACATCTCAGCTTTTATCTGATTCTAAGTATTAACTTTGGAGAAGATAGATGTATTATTTTTGAAAAGGAACAAGAAAAGTATCTGTGCACATGATGGCAATTATCCTGCATGACCTTTATCCCACGCAAGTTATGTGCAGGTCAAACAGGTGTTAAACTTTGGTTTTCTTTTTTTTCTTTTGAGATTCCAGTGTCGCTGATTAATTTGCTGTAGTCACACCACCGGTATTCCCCCTATTCAATGCGCTTCAAATGGAAATAACATTACATGCGCACCGACGGGTGTGAGCGCTTTCAGCACGTAAGGTTTGCGTGTGAAGAGAGGGTCCTATCATATCAGCAAAGTGAGAATTTAAGCAGCAGGCTTGCAGCAATCTGCTTTTTCACTCTCCAGGTCCTTTATCCAGCCAGAGCAGTTTTCCTGTGGGTTATTCTTCCTATCCCTTCACAGGAAAGCTGTCCCCTGCTGCGGCTTCCTATCCTGGGCTTTTCTCCGAGCCCCTCGGATTGCTCTGTCTTAAACATTCTCGCTCCTCTTTGATCTGGTTTAGATGGCTGACTGTCCGTTCATAACCTCCTACAGGTACAAGTAGGTTAGAAGAAAATTGTCAAAGTTAGTTTCTTTTATTTACTTCCAAAAGTGAAGAGACAGATTTTGAAAAAGATTTAAAAAGATAAAAACATTATTAAAAGTAAAAATAAAAACATTCAATTTATCCATAAGTAACTCTAAACAGGATGGTTTTAATTTGATATTTAAAGACACTCAGTTTTTCAGCTGTTTTACAGTTTTCTGGAAGTTTGTTCCAAATTTGTGGTGCATAGAAACTGAATGCTGCTTCTCCTCGTTTCGTACTATTTATCATTATTATTGATAATATAGTAATAATCATTATCAAGTTGAGTGGAAGGGAAACGTGTCAGTTTGAATTGCTTTTTTGTCCAATGTGGATGTTCTACAGTAACTCGTGATTTAGGGAGCCATGTTGGTGTTTTATTCCAATCTGTGTCTAATGTCGATGCTCCTCTGCTCTCAGGATCACGGCGGCCTGCTGCGAATCTTCCCTGAAGGAAAGGACCGGTTTGCGGATATAGAGCCAAAATTTGACCGGCTGCTCCTCTTCTGGTCAGACAGGCGAAACCCCCACGAAGTCCAGCCCGCTTTCTCTACAAGGTCGGCCTAAGACTCCGCTCTCTGCGCTCGGTGCCTTTAATGCTGCGGCTCACCTCGTTTCCTCCCCATCTCTCTGCAGGTATGCCATCACCGTCTGGTATTTTGATGCAGACGAGCGAGCCAGAGCTAAAGAAAAGTACTTAACAGGTAGGATTCACCACTTTTTGGCTCCTGTTGCTTCATTGTTTTGCTGGACTTGCCTCTGATGGCTCCTCTTGTGTCCAGGTGCAGGAGAAAAGGGAGTAAAAGTCGAACTCAACAAATCATCGGATCCCAGCTAGTAGGACGACTGAAAACTTCCATTAAGTGCTCTATCCTAAGAAAGTGGCCTACAGAGATCATGTGTGCGACTGAAAAATCTTAATTTACATTAAAAAAAACAAATAGGAGTACTGAAATCAAATATACATTACACTTAATCTGGACAGTGAATGTCATAACATTGTACTGAAAGGGATTTTATGCTTTTTTTCTCCTTATTAACAGAGTATGCATCTATAGTGCAGCTGAGCTGACTAAAAACAAAAAAAGCTTTAGATCCTCATAATTTGATTTCTTTAAGGTACAGTGTTTTGCTTTTCATGTTATTTTCCTCGCATCAAGGGGTTTCATAGAAAAGCTTCATCATGTATGTAAGTTTCCAGTAAATTCAGGAATCATGGACATTAAAAAAAAAACAACTAATCTCTGCCAGAACTGCTTTGGTTTTAAATCTGCAGCTTCAGGTTTTAATGGCCTTGTTTTTTGTCTCGCTCGGTAACATGAAGTGTTTGGAACTGCAGCGTGTTACGCAGAGACTTGCATAAACATCATCACAGAGTGGGATGCAGTGAGACCTGCTTTGATCTGCTCAGTACAAAGTAGAGTGCGCCCTCTGCAGGACACTAGTGTACATCACCTTTATGTTTGTGCCAATTTTGTTTTTGTTTTTATTTTGGACCTGTGGATGAAAATAAGTCGCTGCTGCTGTGGCCGAATCTCTTCAGGTCTCATCAACTAGGCATGGGCCGGCGTGAGATTCACACGATGTGATAGAGGCGACTGAAAATAGCACCGCTTCTCTGTAACAAAACAAAAATACAGTTGTTTTAAAAATAATAGCAATGTGTCTAAAGAAGTGTTTGTTTTCAGACATGGAAATTAATCTGCAGATTTCTTTAAACAGCTACTCTTAGGAACAGAAAATGCTTGAAGATTTAGCTTTCCAATGAGCTGCTGAGCTAATATTTAGCTATGAGTTAATCAACCTGACACCTGTGGACAAGATGATTGGACGACATCACATGATTTGTTTAAATTCAAAGCTGGAGTATAATTTTAATTAAAAAAAAATGTTAACTTTCACCATGTTTGGATAGTATGAGATGGATAATACGTGATAAGATAATGTGATTATTACAAAAGCAATCCCTAAAAATTAAGAGACCAAAAAGTGAAAGTAAAAATGAAAGTACAAGAAACAAGAATGGTCAGGATCTATATTTTATTTTTTGAACAAAAGATATCTGGTTAATTAGGTGTGGTATTTACTCTTCATTGGGTTTTTCTCTAAAAATATTTCTTTTAAAAAAAAACACTACATTAATGGGAAGTGCAGAAAGCTGCATTTGTTAGTTTTTATTATTGTAAACAAGAGAGAGTAGTTACCCTTTTCAGCCAGCTGATCTGCAGTGCTCAGAAGCAAGTGGTAGTCCACTATTATGTTCTTGAGATGGAGAAAGCACTAGTAGCTCCCAAAAGTTTCTGCCTACTGATGGTCAGTAACAAGTCAGGGAGGGGCAGTAATGCATTACATTTCTCTCTGACATCAAGGATGTTTTGAGTTTTAATTAGCTATTTTTAAAGGGGCAGTATTATGTTTTAAAAGAGACTTTTTGAGCTTTACATCATGTTATAATGTGTTTCTCCAATAAAAAACATGCCTGGAGTGTTGCCTTGATTCTTTCATGCATGTTGGAGAAATCCTTTAATCTCCATGGCAACCAACCATTCAGCTGTACAAAACGTCTGGGGGGACCTAGCCCCTCGGGCGCAGGTCCTCCCCCACTCAGCTCCTTGAAACTATCCAGCAGCAGCAAACACCTGGTGTAACTTCATCTTCTGAGCTCATTATATGAGCTGCTTCAGTTTTAAAAAAAGTTATTAAAGGGTTAATGGAGGAAATGATGAAAAACACGCAGTGATTCCAGACCTCAAATAACGCAAAGAAAACAAGTTCATGTTAATTTAGAAACAATGCTAATGTTTTAATCTTTTTTTTTTTTTAACATAAATCATTATTATTGGAATAACCAGGAGTTTTCAATGGGGTCCAGGCAGTGAGTTCTTCATTTTTACTACGGCTGTAGATGTAGCATTTTTATAAAACGAACTGGAGGTCATGTAGTTGCACAGTTGTGCTATAAAACACATAATGCTGCCCCTTTAAGGTTTGTGCACGATGCCCACGCCTCGTCTCAGACCGATCGGCTGGATGACAAAATGTGTTTTTGTTGGATGTGACGTGAAGGTTGGAAGGTAGTCTAAAAAAACTAAATATGCCTCATTAAAACAAAACAAAAAAACTGAAGACACTTGACAGTTTGCACCTTATCAATAAGGAATTTAGATCCTGGATGTAGTGAAGAAATAACATCTTGTGTTTAACTTTCTCGGCTGTTTTGGGTTTCAGTTGGGATGCGTTGGTTGCAGTTTTATTTCCTCTGCCGTGTTTCATCCAACATCATGCAGGAACTCAAACTGCAGCTGACCTACATCTGACCTGCATGTCTTCAGTCTTACTTTAAAAAAAATCATTAAAAAGCCAAACATCTTTCCTGCAGTATTAACTGTTTATAATCTGTCAAAATTAACTGGATCAAATTTTCAGGATCTCTATGGATTCTGCATTGCTCTCAGTAATTTTTAAAACAGTGTAATAAACATCTTTATTACTACCTCAGTTGGTGCATTGCTTCATAAAGTCCTTTTTTTAAAAATGTACCTGTTTAGTCATCGGGTTTGTTTGTTCTTGATTATTTCCAGAGCATTTCAAGACAGTCTTTACATTTTGAGAGTTAAGCTGAAGTCTTAACCACCAGGGAACATTGTTAAGATTGTTATGCATGTCGTGCTTTCTAGAGAGCCGCCATCTTTGAAAAGCTCCTCAATAAAAGGAGAGGAATCCAAAACGCGTCTGGCCTGCTGGTCTCTTCTGCCACTCAACAAAAACTTTATCTAAATCTTGTGAGTTTTGTTTTCAGTTTTTAACGTGAATATCTTTTCAAAGGTTTATTAGCTGCATGGAAATGAAAGTTAATCATTTTTTTAGGGTTTTTTCCTCTTGAATAATTTGTGCAGGAAATTAAATTCAGCTTTTGTCTTTATTAATCATTCAAAACATCCAGCCATTAATTAGAATGATTTATTTCATTAGATTTCCAACCAAACCAATACGTTATGAGACTCAAATTTTATAAATTGTATTCAGGAACATTAACAGGCTTTTTATTATTCTCCAACTATTGAGCAAAAAAACTGAGTACAGAAAAGTTTACATTTTCAGATTTTTAATTTTTTTAAAAACAATGATCTTTTTTTATTGATTTCCATAATTTATACTTTTCTATTTTTAAATTTCTACATCCCTCCCACTTTGTTTTGTACCAAAGTTATTGATCAGTTTGGATTCAGGAGGGTTTTAAGATTTTTTTATTTTATGAAATTATGCATAATATGGCCCTGTGACAGACTGGCGACCTGTCCAGGGTGACCCCGCCTCTCGCCCGGAACGTCAGCTGGAGAGGCACCAGCAACCCTGCTGACCCCACTAAGGGACAAAGGGTGTTAAGAAAATGGATGAATGGATGGATGCATAATATGCAACTGATTGTTTTGAATAAATAGCTTAAAGAGTGAAAAGACTAGCAGATAAATAAAATGTTCCCTTATTTAATGAAAAAATAAAAAATGACCCATTTTCTAAACCTCTGTGTTTTAAAAGTGGGTCTGGAAAATGGTAAAGATTAACGGAAACAGAATTAAAATAAACTGTTGAACTTGTGTCTATAGTAGAATAATTTTGGTCTAAAAATCAACAAATTTGGCACAAATCTTAAAGCAGAGTTGGTTTAACGTTCCCATAAATTAAATAATCCAGTCCAAATTGGTACTTTTTATTTTTGCAGATGTCTAAAAATATTTAAGTAGAAATATGTAGGAACCCTGGATTCTAAGAAAAACAAAATCATATTCTATTTTAAATTCACTTTTAGTTTTAAAATAAAGCTTTAGAGAACAATGAGTTGCCTCATCAATAGGGGGCGCCGCTGTGCAAGTTGTTGGTCCCACCTTGAAAAACCTCAGCCGTTAAATATTAAAATTAAAACATTTCTACAGTATTTAAACTTGTTTTTAATATGAATTAAAAGAATCTTAATTATAAACATCCGTATGAAAACAAAAACATTCACACAGTACATTAAAATATTACAGTACAGCTTACAAAGGTTAGGAAATATATTAAGATGTAATCAACATGACCTAAAATAATAAAGAGTTTTAAGAACAGATCATAATCTGTACAAGGAGTGTGCAAAAGTACTTTCCCACTTCTGGGCTTTTATATACTGGCAATGAGAAGAGTCTGTCGTTTCCTCCAGCTCCCGAAGAACCTTGTGCCTCGGTCAGTAATAGACTGTGCAAAAATATACAGACGAGTCCTTGAACGCCCCTCAGTAATGGCTGAGCTCCTCCGGCGGGCGGGAGAAGTTGTAGCTGTCCTCGCTGCCGATGTAGGCGCTGATGCCGCTGTTCTGGCTTCCCCACTCGTAGCTGTCCGCAGCCAGGCTGGACGGTGTGAAAAGACGACATCCGTTAACATCGACCATCCCTGCAGAACTTCCTGAATGGCAGGAAATGAGAGGATTGTACCTGGCCTGGATGTTCTGAGGCATGACGCTCCACGCCAGGTCGTCGTCGCTGTCGTAGCGTCTCGGGTTGTCGAAGAAGTAAGCTCTGGACGAGAAGACGTGGCCAGGGAGGCCGGAGCTGCTCTGCAGGAGACGAAGACAGACGACAAGATGGCGGTAACTAACCACAGTTTACTAATACATAAAGAAACATCAACTTTTAGCATGTTTTTTAGTCACTACTCAGTAATAATTATATTTATTTAGCAATAATGCTGCTTCATCGCTTTGGATTTTAGATATCCATGAGTTCTGTAACAATTTTTCATCACAGTTCCCTCTTTTGATTATAAGAAATGTGTAATATTTTCTTATATGTGTTATATCACATTAGATTTTCTTTGATTCCCATGGTTCTTATGGCTTTTTTGTAGCAGTGTCTCCATTGTTAAACAGTTCCTGTCAGAAACTTTTAATTTTTTTGCTCCTGGAGCAAAGAAAAACACTAAAAACACTGCATTAAGAAAAATCAGCACAAACATTCACATATTTAAGCTTTTTTTCTACCCCTTATGGTGGCTCATAGCATGCTAGAAAGTATGGAGCTAAAACTAACTAATTTTAGTTATTGATTAATCGGTTAAACTAAAGATTAATCGGATTAATAAAAATAGGCATATTCTGCAGATTTATCATTTAAACCTTTTTTACAACATTAAAATTCATTAAGTGATTCATTTTGTGTATGCTTGATTAATTCATAGCAACAAAAATGAATCTGCAGCAGAAGAAATACTGCAAACACACATGTTCAGCATCAATACAGTTTAGGGCTGATATTTTTGGGGAATTACAGATTAATAACTGAATAACAAAAGGTGACTGTTTTTCTTCAGAATTTGAGATGACACTAAAACTACGCCCATAAATATAATCTATAAAATAATTTTAAATAGCAAAGTTTTTCATCTTAAATGCAAGATGTGTATATAGTTCTTGTACAGTTTTGGTCTATTTGCTGCTCTGACAATTACACAATAATTAAATTAGTTGACGACTATTTCAATAATCGATTAATTTAGTTAATAGTTTCAATGTGTTGTGGAGGCCTCACCCTGTCCAAGTTGGGTTTCCGAACCCTGAAGAAATACACAACCAGGGAAGTCGGTAGCAGCTCCCAAATAAACAGAATCACTCCGAAGACGATGTAGCCGGTGTCGCCCAGAGTCGACTGTAGATCTGCCTGAATAAGAAACAAACAAAAAAAAGACATTACAAGCAGCAAAACAGATCCATCCATCGAATGTGAAAACCTATCTATGACGTATTAGGCCCATTTAGATCAATTTTTCTAGAAACAACATGGAAATTTCTGACATTGAAAAGTCAAATTTACTTCAGAAAAAAAATCTTAATTTTTAGATAAATCACATAAATTTGAGGAAAAAAAGGTGGAAAATTATGAGTTTAAAGTCACAAATTTTGTTGAAGAAAAGCAAAAAATTCTGAGATTTTTGGCTGAAATGTACTCCTCTGCTCTTTTTCTACCACCACAAACCGAACCTTCTTTTTCCTCAATGACTTGTGGGTGATTTTTAACTTTTATGCAATGTGGGGATTTTAGGGGATTCTTTTGGTTTATATTTGTTTTCTTTTTAGCTTTCGATATCAACCAGGGTTTTTTTAAAACAGGGAAATAAAAAGAAGAGGAAGGCAATTTTCAACGCCTGTATGAAAATGACTAATTACTTCCTTCCATATCTAAATAATCTTTATCTAGCGTTGCTAAATTACAAGCATTTAGCAACGCTTCTAATTCCCAATAAAAACACAATCTTATTCAGTTTTAGTTGTTTAATCTTCAGTCTTTATTGTTTAAGATCTTCATGAGACCCAAAAAAATCTAGTTATTCAAAGTAAACAAAGAGAATCATTGTTTGTGCCAATATCCTGAACTTTTACTTTGAAACCCTCCCGGCAAGGTGATTTACCTGGTCCGACACGTTGTACCAGTCGTAGTCAAATGAGTTGATGCTTTTGTTCGACAGCGCCAGGACGACCAGGTTGTAACAGGCCCTGGAGGCGTACAGCAGGATGACGATGGCTCCTATAACGGTCACCTGGCAGACCGACGTCCCCTGCACAACGTCAGAGCAGCAGCCCGGAGTTCAAGACGAGGTAAAAACAAAACGACTCAAACTAGGAGAAACAGCCATTAACAGCGAGCTGCAAAAACATAAATATTTCAGCATATTCTGTCACATCACAATCACTAACTTTAGCCGATTTTTATTGGATTTTATGTGACAGATGAACACAAGATGGTGCACATTTCTGAATTGGAAGTAGAATTATGGTTAATTAAAAAATAGTAATCAATAATCGGCAGAATAAAAAAGTTTATTCCGGGTAAAAACAACCAAAACAAATGTGCAAATCTGGCGCTTGAGAGAGAAATGGCTCGCAGTGTTTTATAAAAATCTGACGTCACTTTATCTTTATTTACATTTGCGCTCATGTCTTCTTCAGCGGTTTTCTTCTCATTTCCCTCAGTGTTTCTGGGTGCAGCGCCCCCACAGGCGAGGAGGTAAAAAATGTTTTGCAAAGATCTTAGTCTTGGTCTGTTTGAGACAGACTAAGCTACGGGATCATTAGGTGTAAAAAAAGCCTTTAAAACCCCCAAACAGCTTTATTAACAGATTTATACAGAGTTTAAATAACATGCAAGTTGACTTCGTTAATATTTTGTTGCATTTGTTATTTTCATCCCAATTTACCTTCTACATTATTCTATCTATTGCATGAAATCCATCAAAATCCACATCTGCAACTAACAAAGTGTGATAAAGTTCACAGGTTGAATGCTTTTGTAAGGTCTCAAAGCCAAACAAGACAAGAGAAAATCCTTTCCTTCAGATTCACAGGTCAGTCTCACCTTGGACTCCAGGTAGATGTTGGCCAGGGACATCTTGGCGATCTTGTAAAGACACAAAGAGAGCGAGACGGCGCACAGGACGAAGAGCGTGTCGTT
Source organism: Poecilia picta (assembly GCA_033032245.1). NCBI lineage: Eukaryota > Metazoa > Chordata > Actinopteri > Cyprinodontiformes > Poeciliidae > Poecilia > Poecilia picta. The sequence goes on from CM065367.1 coordinate 9,121,021, forward strand.
GATGGCGACTCTCACGAGCACAACGGTGTGAGCTTCTGCAGAGGACATCCTCACCAGCAGGGCACACGCTAAATTCACGACTAAAAACACCAGGCTGATGAACAGGAAAAGGAGGTAGAGGGGCAGCCTGCCAGGAAAAGACCACAGACATTTTTATTATTCAGCCGCTAAAAACTGCAGCAGGGGAAATGAGCGGAAGAGGCCTGCTCTCACCTGTACCTCTGGAGCTCTGGGGCGTATTTGGACTTTGCCTTAAAAACAACCTATAAAAAACACACACACAAAAAAAACATTTAATCATGCAAATATGTCGGGCCGTTTCACTTCTCCATTCCGGTTAACCAGGAACCTCGTGGTTGAAAATGGTTGTGTTTTAAGTTCACGGTGCAAAACAGTTACTCAGCCCAGGGCTTGCTGGAAACTCAAATGTGGATCTTATCAACACAAGAGGATTACACTAAAAATAAGCCTGAGGCCGAGGCTGGAGAAGGCAGCGGTTCATATGCGGATTGCGTAAGCAGTTGAAGACATGATTCATTTCATTTCGGTGCAGATTCTGAATGCGAGCCTCCCACACTGAAGGCAGTAATAACTGGACTCCTTCCTCTCAAGTCACATGAATGATGGAGGGAGCCAAATCGAGCACAAGCAGGTTTCGCAGCGTTTGTTTATGCGAGTGTTACCTGCGCTCAGTGTTGATGCTTGATGCGCGTCCACATCCTGAGCTAAGTGAAACCGTGAAACTGCAGCGTTACTTTCACAGGCGTCTTTCTAGATGCTGGTGTAAAATGTATTTCCTCTTTGCAGATTTTTTTTAGTCTTCTGATTTGTTTTTTCACTGACTAATTTTAATCTGAGAAAACACATTTATTTGTTAAATCATGTGAGAAAGTCATAGCTATCCCAGCTGAATCATGAGTTTACTTTAATTACATATTTTTGGTTAACAGAGTTTTATCACTGCAAAAACACAAAATCTTACCAAGGATTTAAGTTCAGTTTCTGGTGCAAATATATTAGAATATTTGTTGAAACGTTTTAACAAGATAAATTATCTTATTTTAAGTAAGTATTTCCTTAAGATTATTCCACTGAAATGATCTGCTAGAGGACATAGTTAAATTTTCACAATATCCAGTTAATTATTTACTCAAAACAAGCTACTATTAATTAATATATTTAAGTTAAATTGATCACAGGACGTCAAACTAAGTTTGTTAAGATGAACCAACATAAATAAAGTAAGTCTGACCAACTTCATTTAATTATTTATGACCAATTAACACAATTTATTTAAGTTGTAGTTGCATTTTATCTCTTCAGTGTAGCTATGAAACTACAAAGATTATTCTTTGGACTTTTACAAAAGTAAACTTGCAGATTCCTTTAAATCTTGAATGTTAATATATTTTTAAAAATCTTTATTTTAACATTTAAATCAAATTTGAAAGCATTCTAATTCTCAATAAGCACATTTTTACATTCTCCATCTAGAAATTCAAGCATTTATCTGAGGGCCCCTGTAGATCTGGGGACCTAAGCAGCTGCTTGGTTCGCTCATGCCTTGGGCTGGCTCTTAATCATTTTACTACCCAATAATGATGGAAGTTAGAATTAGCCCCAGCATGTGTGTATTGATGTTTTTTCAAAGTGGTTTGCATGTAAAAGCCGTTTTCTCCTCACAGTCTCAACACGATGCAGCTTCTCTCTTTTTGACAGCTTGTTTTAACTTTTCCCCTCTGTAGTTGGAAGCAGTGATAGCGATGCTGCAGATGCATGCATTGTGTTAACTTCGTCTGCCTGGTGATGCAGCAGTTCTGCAGGAAACGTCACTGGGAACACCATCTTAATGAAACAACTCAACCTGACCCACCTGGACCAAAACCATCACTGAAGACCTTTAATAATTACATTTAAGCATTGCAGTGTAGCTCCATTTCTACGCAGTATCGTCACATGCAACTCAAACGTTTTTCTGCAGCAGAACATAATGCTAATAAACACCCACAAAGGAGGAATTGGTTTAAATGGATACAGACATTAACCATTTGCCTTCTGTGATGTCAGCAGATGGATGTGTGAATGGAAACATTTTTGTTTTTTGAAAAGATTTTATCCTAATAAATTACAAAAAAAAAAAAGAGAACAAGTAGAAAAACCAACCATGGCATCTTGTTCTACATCTAAACTGAGTTTAATCGATTTTATTGAAATGTCTGGTTTGTGTCTTTAATATATGAATAATTCAAATGTGGTCAGGAGACTTAAATGACATATGTTACACAGCTAAATCAGTTATTTATTGCTCAATATGCAAAATGTCATTCCAGCTGCTAGTTCACATGAAGACAAAGATTCCCTTAAGCTACGACATGAAAAGACTTGTATTGAATGTCTTTAAATGTCAAGTTGTCCCATCTAAACAAAGGGAATTCCAAAGGAATATATTCCTTTGGTTTTGTTAGACAGAACCTGGGATCAGGTTCCCCTTACTTCAGAGGTTCTGGACTCGACCTTGTGTTACAAAGTCCACTTCAAGTTTTTACAAGTTTTTCCACCCCTTGAACTACAAACTTCAATGATTGCTACTGACGTGATGGATCAAAACAAAGTAGCACATGACGGTGAAGTGAAAGCAAAAGGACGCATGGCTTTCACAATGTTTGACAAGTTAAATATGAAAATGTGGCATGCTTTCGTCTGCAGCCCTCTTTACTTTGACACTCCTAATCAAAATCCACCTGCCAAAGTGAGGAAAGGAGAGCATTGAACTGAAAAGAAACAGCAGATGTGTCACTAAGCAATTAATCGCATGATAAATTAAAACGTGCTCAATAATTTCCATGCTGATGATTAGCATTTTTTTTAAAACAGAGATTTCATAATCCATTTTATTTATCGCCTCTGGTTGTTTGGCTATTTAAAATGCCTTCCGGTTCCAGTGTGGAATGTTTATTAGTCTTTGATGGGGAAAACTCACATTATTATCATTTATCGGAATAATTTCTGGGACAATTTATCATCCAGTAACATTTATTATTTTGATAGGTCTAGCTTTGGAGGAGCTGCAGAAATCCATATTAATAGCAGAATATTACGTAAAAAGTTCAGTTTGTAATCTGGGCAATGTAGGAGAAACAGAAAACCTGAAGGTACTCTGGTCAAATGAGAGTAAAATCAGAACAAACCACTGTAGAACATGGTGGTGGCAGTGTAATGCTGTGAAGACAAGCTGGTCAGAGATGATTGAAGTATGGTTGGGCGATATGGACTAAAGGTTTTATCACAAAACTTTATGGTGCTTTTTTGATAGCAATAAAAGTGACAATAAAACCTTTTACTTCTTTTTTAGGTAACTGTGCAGCTGTGACTTCATGACGCAGCAATCATGACCTCATAAACACAAATACTGCTCTAGAAAAACACATCTATATGTAATGAGCTTCTTTAGGACACAAGTCACATAAAGAAGCTTGATTTATATCACTAAACTAATAATAAATGTAACATTTAACATAATATTAAAACATAATAAGTTAAATTGTATATTAGATTAAAATGTTTGTTATATATATATATATATATATATATATATATATATATATATTATATATATACAAACATTGGAGAAACCAGTAAAAACGATAATCCTGACAATACAGATAGTTATGGAATGCAATTTATCACAACCGCGATTAATCTAATTTATTATGATACAAAATTTATCGTGATGAATGAGAAACGATAAATGCCCACCCCCTAACGAGAAGATGGCTGGAGATGGAAGAAAATGGGCTTTAAAAGACCAAACGTCTCAAGTTTTAGGGGAAATTTTCAGGGTTTGTGGCTATTTATAAAAACCGTTCATCACGGCTCAAGCACGGATCCTACCTACAAGTCCTGCAGAGGCAGTAATCGGGTCTGATCCTGCTTACTACTCACCTGCGCAAAGTAAAGATTCATGAGGCTGAGCGTGAAGAACTGCAGGCAGACGGGGAAGCAGTAGAGCAGCCAGAAGGGAAATGGACCCAGAGTGTTGGCCGTGACAAAGTTCCTGAAGTAGAAGGAAAAGAGGACGGTGCGCAGGGCCGACCACAGCAGGCACAGGAACAGGAACACAGTCTGGTAGCTGAAGCGCTTGTGTCGGTACCGCAGAACCAGCCAGAGCTGCACGTAGATGAAGATGAAGAGGAGCGAGTAGAAGACGGTGTAGACCACCGTCAGACCCAGAGTCACAAAGGGGGCACGGCCGGGCTCAGGGTGGGCAGCGGCAGGGGCAGGGGCTCCCTCTCCTCCGCCGGGGCCTCCATGATCAGCTCTCTGGCTCTCTGGAGGGGAGATGGAGCTGTTCGCAGCAGAGCCCTGCCTCTCAGGCTCCCAGGCCCGAGGCGAGGCGCGGCGCGGCGAGGAGGCGCAGTCAAAGCACGGAGAACCAGGAAGACGGCAAGGCGGCTGTCAGAACCTCAGCGGGGAAGGAAACCGGTCCAACTTCCTGCAGGGGATCCAGAGGCTGCCGGAGAAACGGAGGCACATGACCCGAGATGATGAGCAGGACTGCGGCGGGTTTCCAGGACCTGTCTCCACCCCCTCTCAGCCAGGGAGCGCATTACGTGACGTTACGCATCAGCTGACGCGCGTTACTGTACCTTTAACCCTGTGATGGCGCTTCCCACCGCAGCGCTGATCCCCGGAGGGCAAATCAGGGCTTCTTTATGGATTTACTCTCGTTTTACAACCCTGCATGAAAACCAGACTGATTCATTCACTATATGAGTTGAATAAAACAAATATATGGACAACAGTAAGGATTTACACTCACAATAAAAACTATTAAAATGTAAACGATAAAATCCTGTATCCATTTTTATGCAATTTATGTGGGTAGGTATAGTCCTAAATGGAAATTTTGTAAGTTTAACAGCTAATAACCATACCATACCATACTATACCAACTTTATTTATAAAGCACTTTAAAACAACAACAGCTGATACAAAGTGCTGTTCATTAAAACACAAAATAATAAAATAAAACTCTTACAGTTTAAAAACAAAAACACACTTTAAGACTAGATCCCGCTGGAGTTAAAAGCCAAGTAAGACAAAGTGGACAGTGAAGGGGCCTCTCTGACCTGCAAAGGCAAGTCATTCCATAACTTAGGGCCAATGACAGAGAAAGTCCTGTCCCCTCTGAGCTTCCTTCTAGATCTCCATACCTCCAAGAGCAGCTGATCTGCTGACCTGAAACAACGCATTTCTTAAACAAAACAGTTACCTTCTGAGTGTTTTGTGTTAGCGCTTTGCAGACAGTCTGGACTTTCTCCCATTCACTTTGATTCACTCCGATAGATTTTCTGATTTCTAATCAGTGAACAGAAGGAGAAGTTGCGAATGCTGACGTCATTTTCTGTTGTTTTAGCAAAGGCAGCAGAGGCAGTGAAGGTAGCAGTCCGTGTTGAACAGCTTCCAAATATTGGATTAACATTAGCAGCCATTTTGTTTGGCTCGGTATGTTTCTTTTGGCAGTGGAGGATGGTTGTTTATAACAAAAGGCAATTTTCCATGATTTTGAGAGACAGAATGGTATTTAAATCTGCCATATTATTTTAATTATTCGAAAGTAACATCAGCTGACAAGCACTAAATTTACAGTAAACACGTTTGACACCTTTTATTTCATGCCAACAGCAGGAAAAGGTTAACCTATTATTTACATACTTATCTTATGTATGGTATGTGAAATCATTAAAATGTAGTGTAAATATTGATGCTACTATATATTCATACTTTTATTTTTCCTGTTTTCTTATTTTTTCATTTTATTTGGTCTTTTTTTTCTGGTGGTGTACTGCTACTGGAAACTGAATATGCCAGAGGAACCTTCCCATAAAGCTTAATCCAAGATTTATTTATTTTATTTTCATTCATCACAATGTCTACATCACTCTTTGTGGCATGTTAGCGTCTTGACCACTAAAAGTATGCATCAAGACTAGGATTATTAAAATCGTGGGGAACGTTTAGAACCAGATCAATAAACAGATTATCAAAACTGAACAATGAACAAAGCAGAAGAGAAGGCAACAGTGATGGATTTATCAATTTTTGATCCACCAGTGAGTGAATTATTGATTGTAGAGTAGAATGCTTCGGAGTCCTCAGATTTGATACACAGTTGATTTCCCCACTTACCTAGTAATCTGAAACGACATGAAGAAGAAATACGAGGAGATTGAGAAATCCACAAAGTGGGGGAAGTGGCAACAGCAGATTCCAAGAATGAGCGCTGAGACCTTTTTCCAGAAGGTCGCAGTTCTACGAACAGTAAAGATGTGTATGTTTGTCATCATCAGGTCCTGTTTGCTCAATAAAAGTGTGAAGGAAGGGAAGTTTTCTGAAACAATAATATCACTAAATGTGCAAACGATCCAACAAATATGCGGTGCCATTTGCAAAGTTACACAGTAAAAAATCAACAGCAATAATTAGACTTATTTAGCCTGTGATTCACAAGAAATGTAGTTGTTCAAATGTAGATGTAACATATTTACACCATGTCAAGAGTTACAAATGAAATATTTATTTCCCCGATTAAATATTTAGCTTTCACAGTAAATATTTAGTTTTTAAGCTAAATATTCAGTTAACAAATAATTATTTAATTTCAATCTAAATATTTGGTTCTCAAATGAGTATTTATTTAGCTAAATAGTTTACTTAAAAACTATTAAGTTTAGTCAATAAACTAAATATTTAGCTGGTGAATTAAATATTTATGCAACTCTGACATTTACAAATTTATGACTAATTTGGTGAAAATGTGACCCACATTTTCTCTTTAAGACAAGCTAAATAAACCAAATTATTCAAGTAAATTTTTTGCTGTTCAACTTCACAATTTTTTATTCCATAAGAAAGGATAATAATAAAAGTTATTCATCAAATTATGACAGGTTTTACTAGAAGTTGGACCTCAAAGACAATTCAACTTATAGAATTTGTGTCAAAGTTAAAATGTTTAAGATCACAGTTTTTCTTCAACTCTGTCCAAGATTGTGCCATATTTGTTTTCCAGTAAAAATAGGAAGTGTGATGCTATCAGAATTGTTTTTCTTTTCAGTCCCACAGAGAACTGAAAGAACATTTTGGGTCACATTGACTGATTTCGATGTGCAACTTTGATGGGTTTCCCCTTTCATTCCCAGCAACCAAACGTCACAGGGACAGACTTTGGTTTTTGACCCAAAGAAGAAGCAGCTTATCTCATGTGTGCACAACCCCCCAGCTTTTTGTTTTGCTTTTTAGCAGCAGGGTCTTTGTGCTACGTGACCGGGCATGTGAACACGAGGAAATCTAAAGATGAAGTTCACTCCAGCTCACCTTTAACTTTCCTAGTGGATTAATTTGCCACAGAGGGCCCACCGAACAGGATGCTGTCAGCTGCAGTGCAAACCTCTTGGCTAGGTTTTAGATTTAGAACCGTGTCTGCAGTATTTAGAAATGAATGCACACACTTTTTGGTTTTTATTGTGTTTTCCACAGTCGGGCTCTGGCCCTTTAAATCACCCACATCGTTGCTTCTGCAAAAAAATAATCCAGTTTCCATTTAAGGGCACATCAGACAACAGCCTGCTGGTTCCCAGGCAACACAGTGACGACCACTGATGACATCACCATATGTATTTTAACATATAAATGTTATGATTGTTACCAGTTTCAAACTGGTGTGTTGTTGCTGTTTATTTTTGGCTGCACCGGTAGATACCACTCAGCTTTCATCATTTAAAAACAAGAATGAGGTGCATAAGTTTGAACATATCATTTCTGCTCCACAAAGGCTCAAAATTGTGCACACAGGCTGAAATTTACAAATATACACAGAAAATTTGGATGAATTTCATTTGACAAGGTGCAGAGAAACTACACTCTGTTTTACTCTTGTAGATTTAATTTCTCTTCTTGGCAGAATTAGTTGAAAACAAGCAAAGGAAAGAGCTTAAAGATTTATTTATTTTTTTGTTTATTCAGATTTTTTTGTCTTTTCATTCAGTTTTTTTCTTTCTTGTAAAAGGTCTGAAATTATTCTATTTATTTTATTTAAACTGGTTGATTTACAAGGACAGAACAGGTTCAAAAGTATGGTCCAATTATTTTAATATAAGTGACATTATTCCAAAAATATTAACGCTATATTTCTTTATCCTTGTCCTCTACCTGAATAAGTAGTGTGTATGTTTTTATGTTCAATATTCATGATCATTATGTACATTTTTGGAAAAGTTGTCTGATATTTCTATTTTTAATAACTGCACAATATATTATGTTATGGTCTTGTACAGTATATTATTGTTAATTTTATTTTTAACATATCTTTTAACATGAGGAACTTTTTGTGTGAACCTTTATATCTGTTGCTGTTGTTATGAATTTCCGTGTTTCTATTCTATTCTATTCTATTCTATTCTATTCTATTCTATTCTATTCTATCCTTCAGTATTTACATGTTAAGCTGAGGAGAAGTTGAAGAATATGGAGCTAATTTTCTTTTAATTAAACAATTTTGGAAGTGCATAGAAATATATGGTTTAGAGAAAATTCTCAATATAAGGAAACTTTTGCACCCAATTCTTCTCTTTAAAATCATTCAAATTGTTGGTTGAATAAGACTTACACTTTAAAAGAAATACTTTTTTAACAGCCAACAAAAATCTATAATTAATCTTACATTCATGACCTTAATGACTGCTTATGAATCTCTGATTTATCTGTTCTGCTGTAGGAAATGTTTTCTTTTGCACTGACATGTCAGAAACTACAAGAGTTGATTCTCAGTGCAACCAGAAGGTGGCGCCATTGGACTGTGCTTAAACAGTAACCAATGTTAATGTTGCTTAACTTCTATAAAAACTGGTTTTGTGACATTTTGCAATTTAGTTCACTGTAATTTACAGTTATTGAACTTAGCAGAAAATAAAAACGTTCTTTAAGCTGCTTAAAGAAAAAAAGTGCAAAAATAAATAAGAAAGTTTCTCTTTTTGTGCTCCAAATCTATGACTTCTTACAATTCGTATAGTTTTATCTTTAAAACAAGTATAAAGCTGCTATCCAATCTGTGGCATGTTATTTTTAAATAATTGACCTCAGATAACTGGACTAATCATACAAAACAATTCCAGCTTAATTACAGCTAAATTATCACTAAATGCAAGCTTGTTCCAGTCAAGCAGAAGTTGGTATTTTTCAAGTAAAAAAAACCCAAACATCTTAATTTGACTACAAAGGCTTCCATTAATTTCTTATTATCAAATTTAATGAGACATTTAAATAGATTTTCTATTTTTGCATTGAAAAAAGAAAAAAACGAAACTTCACTGAAAGATAGTGGACATAATGGTTACCACGGATACCAAATGCCATAACAATAGGCCCAACTAGGTTAATTAGATGGGGCAAAGTGCTGGATGGATGACTGATCATCTGTTACCGGGTCAGAGACTCTTCCAGACCAAAACCTGTCCTCATTAAACCAGCTGGGGCTGACTGTGACAGCCGCTGCAGCACAAACCGAGTCATTACTTGCTTTACGTTGCTGCTGTTTACATAACATTTCAGCAGACTGAACTAAACTTGGAGCTCTTTTTGTGGTTACTGGTCCATGTTCTGACCATCTGCTGGCCTGAGTCCAGCGTTGTCCCTGTGGAGACGGCCCACTCTGCGGCCCCTGGCTGTATAATAACAGTATCATCGTCCAAATAAACCAACTCTCAGAGTTATGGCAACACTGCATGGAAGGTTTAAGATTTTCTCTAAATAAAAGGATGAGAAGATGAACTCTGCTCCTCTCAGGTTTTGATTTTGTCATCAGCAAAGAATTTTAAATAGCTTAACTGTATACCAAAGCAATAAAAAAACGAGGAAATCATACATCTGTGAGCAGAGTAATGGTCTTACAAGGTTCCTAAAATAATAAACTAAGTTACTTTTGGGCAGAAGGGATTTCCTTTTTTTTTTTTTGCCTAAAACATCTTTTGGGAAGAAAGAGGACGTGATTGAAAATGCAATATGTTACCTCTTTGTTTGACATCGTGGTTAAAACTTGCTTATTGCTTTGTATCTTTTCCAAATACTAAGAATAAAATGTTCAACAATTAAATAAAAAATATAAACACCATGAAGAAGTCCAGTTGTTATATTGTTTAGTAGAGATGTGCAGCACTGCATATTTTGGTATAAATTCAATACCAAGTAAAGAGAGGGCCAGTATTGCAGATACCAATATCAATATCGATACTTTTTAAGTTTGATATATCATTGATTGTCTGATTTTTAAGTGCTTTTGTGGTTTTTTCTTTGAATTATTTTTGTTAAAACCTGAGTCAGAATTTGGATTAAGTGTGTCCTGCTACAGCTTTTTATGTGGTCCAAATTACATAGATCTGACCCGCCGGTTTTCCGCGATTCAGAGATCGCAAATATTGACGCAAACAGATGAAAAGATCCCCACATTTCTCCCGCCAATGCCTGGTTTCAGTTATACTAACTCCCACCTGTAGTTGGCACTATTTCATACTTTAACTTTACAGCTGCCGCAGTCATGTTTACTGTCATGCATACGTGCAAATATTGGTAAATTTCTTAAAAATATTTCTAAATTAGTGTCATAAATCTGTGATTTTGATTGCGAAAAAAATTAATAAATAAATACAAAAACAATAGCAAAATCCTAGAGGAACTGATCGATGTGAAAAGATGATCAATAATCTTTTATTGATAATCTGAATAAATTTGTTGTTGTTAATATTTGTTAAAATATTAACAAATATTAACTATTTGTTAATATTTTAAAGTTTAATGGGTTTTATGAATAGATTCTGACACAACCGGCTCTTGAGAAGATTTAAGATAAAACCTAATCAAGAACATCTGTTTCTGCGTGGGTTGAATCAGTGAAAAACATGACTTACATTTACATTTAAAGAACAACCTTCTCTGTTATGTCTTAATCCAGTAAGATGCGTCTGGAAATCTCAACTTAGCTCCACAAGCAGCTTCTTATCGGAGCATCTTGAACAGAAAACCAAACCAAAGCTGTTCTCTGGGTTTGACGCGCTCCTCAGCTCTCCGCCCACTGTAGGACTCAACAGTTCATTAGTCCTACTTAAGACCTCAGGACTGGCCGCTGTGCTGCTTCAGAAACTAGAACGATGAGTTGGGTAAAGCCAGGATGGCTCCTTTGGGCGAGTTTTGTCGGATTTATGGCTTCGGTCCAGAGCGTAAGACGATTAGAGTTTTTCGCCTTCGGTCCCAGCGCAGGAGATCAGTCACTAGACTCAGGGAATGACCAGACCCACCGCCTCTCACTCAGCAAGCCCGTGTTTTTTTATGATGGCACTTTCGACAGCATTTTTGTAAGTAAACCAGTAATTCATCACGCTACAACATATTCAAACATGAGATTAGAAGTCAACACAGACCGACAGTCTTTCTCCTTTCTTTCTTTTTTCTTTTTTTTTTTTTTTGCGTAATTGCGCATAATCCAAACAGGAACGCGGACAGAAGTCACATCCTTTAGCAATTCCTGGGAGTTTAACATTCTTTTTCCGGTGATTTGTTCTTTTTCTGTCGACCGCAAACATTTAGAAACATCAATTTACTTTTCATTGCGCCTTCTCTGACTGGTGGAGCTTATCATGTTACTGTTTACATAAGGGGCAAGAATCACAGTTTGTTATCCAACCCCCTACCAAAAAAAAAAAGGTCCAGTGATCAGTTCACGTTGCATAAAACATTGGTATGTCAAAAATGTGTTCTGGAGCTGATTCTATTCAAAACTTCCCTTTAACTTTTTTTTCTCTCCAGTTACTAGTAAAAGGAAATGAGTTGAACAAGCAGCCTCTCTGAATCTGATGTGTAAAACATCTGTTTTAATTGTGCTGCGTAGCGAGGCGCCAAAACGGACAAAAGCATGTAAAATGTAATTTCCATGGAATTACAGCTGAAACCAGATGTTAACATACAGATGTACATATCAACTTTTTTTTCCCTGATATTTAACATTTTGCTAAATGACCAAAAAATAAAGTATATTTTCAAAAGTTCTTTTAGACATCTTTCAAAGTCAGAGGTTTATAGACATTTTCTAACTACTTAGTGTAATTACCTTTTAAATTGCATGACCTGAGTCTAATGGTTAGGGATCCTTCTTCCAGAGATTGGTGGCAACCATCTCATTATTTAATTATATTATTGTTCAAGAAGTTGCAAAAACTCTCAATGTTTGTTGGTATGCTTGGTGTGTAACATCTTAACATCCTGTTTCTGTGTAAATTAAGGCATGTTTTAGGTAACCGATTCAAGCAAATTAAAGATACAAAAACAATAGATTAACCATTATTATTATTTACTTGTATATTATAATATGACTTTCCCCTGTTAATATAATTTGAACATATAGGTTTTATCTTAATATCCTTTTATCAAAAGTTGACCATAATAGTTTGAGGAATTTGTGTGAATTAGTTATCAGCTTCTAGGTTTTCCCCCAGAAAAATTGCTGAGCCTGGAGGTTGGGATGTCCAGCAGCCTGCCATGATTATGATTTAAAAAATGTTTAAAATTGACAGCAAATTTTAAAATATCACTTGATAATTATGTGTTATTGAAAGATTGGAAGATTAACATCTGAACACCAACTATAAAGTCTTTAAAAATGCAAGCATTTAAAAGAAAAACTCAAATAAACAAGCAGTGCTTAGCCTGGTGGGGTACAAGTAAAGCCTGGAGGCCCGCCAGGCTTGTAATACACTGGGGGAAACCCTGAGCACCTATGTCTATTATAAAAATTTGTTTTTGTTGCTTTAATTTTCTTATCATGTAGAAGTTTTCACTGTAATTTTCATATTTAACGGTGTAGCTAATCTTAATTAAACATGCACAGTCAAAAAGCTGTGGTTTACGCATTAGCTTGAAGCTGATTTATTTATTTTTAGTTTAGGATGACTCCCGGCTGCATTGCTCACCGCAGCCTTGCCTCCCAGCTGCAGCTAGCCTTTAAAAAGCTCTGTTTTTCATTTATGACACAGTCTGCTCTGAACTGTCTGCGCCCTGTGGGAGTTAACTGTTCCCAGTGGTTTGAGTGCAGACATGGTTAAACAAAATTGTCTTTTGTAATCGGGTCGAGGGATTTTACCATCTCCTTATAAGAGTAATTTGCACTTTATCAAGGTTCAACATATGTTGACAGCTATCTATAAAGATCTCTCTTTTCCTCTTGCTCTCTCTGCTCCACATCTGTGAGATGACAATCGCTGATTGTTTTCCCAGTTTGGCAGGAAGTTTCTGTAATGACGATTAGTGTGCAATCTTTATGCTCTCTGGGGCTGTTTTTCAGGGGACAGGAAACAGCACAGCCTTTCCAATGAAGAGTTTTTTTGTTCTCATTTTTGTCAGGAAGGATGTTTTTCACATAATCTACAACAGGGTTTTAAAAGTCACTACCATCAAACTATGCTCTCCATCTTCATTTCTCATATTTTTAAAAACGACTCATCTCATTCTATAAAATTGCTTCTTTCTTTTTTAGTCTGACAATATAATTACATTTAATTTAATTGTTAGCTTTCAGAATAAAACATTTTAAAAGAGGTTTTCTTTGGGCTCTGGGCGAGTTTTATTTTGTAGTAGCGGGGCCAAATGGTCTAATGAGTCTGGAAAATGTTTAACTCTTATTTATTTGACTGGGACAAAGCACATTAATTAACATTTTTGTAGAAATTAGCCAAAAGGCTATTTTACATCTGTTGTCTCTGGATAATGAGTATTTGTTTTTAGCAAGACAAATTAAAGTTTATGCAAACAAGGTTAAAAAGCTTTGACTACACACATATAATATATTATCACAAAAAACCATAACCTTGACCAACATGGTATTTATAGATCATTTTGATGATGGTACTCCACAAAATGTAATGTTTGTTACTGGTTTCTTAAATTAGCGACAGTATGATGTTTCATGACTTTTCATTGTTGTGTTTTTTATGTTATAAACACTTTAAACTGCCTTGTTGAATACATGTGCTATACAAATAAACTTGATATATTGATTGATATAATAAATAATTAAAAGCAAATTAATCCTTCACCTAGATGGCAAAACACAATTGGCTACATTGTGGGATTAGGACAGGATTCTTATTATTCAAAATCCTGACAGATCTAATGTGTTAAGAACCGTTTTTAATTTTTTTTTAAAGTAGATTAAAAATGGTAAGAGCTCAAAAATATATATATATAAAAGAGCTCAAAGATAAAATTAGTCTATTTCTGTTGTATCAATAGGAACCTGTCACTCATATTTTTCTTCATATCCAAGCCGCCATTTTTGTTCCTTTAATTTCAGGTCAACACCAACGGTTTTGTCGCCACGGCAGAACCAACAAGCGAGTCGACATACCTCGGTAAAATGCCTCCCAAGTTTGGCATGATCGCAGCTCTGCAGGGGGATCTGGACACAAGCGATGGCTTGGGGAGAGTTTTCTTCCGTCAGGACTCCAGTTCGGATGCTCTGCGTCAGGCGGCTGAGCACATCAACAGGGCCTTCCCGAACGACGATGAGGTCAATCCCACAGCTGTCGTGGTGATCACCTGGCTGGACGTCGCCGCTCATGAATCCCAAACCAGAGGAGATGGCATCGAGAAGAAGGTGAGCGTCAAATATTTAAAATTTAAAACCTCAGTGGAGTCCACACGTCCAAGCCTGGTCCTTACCTTCCTGTGCAACTATGCTAAAAAAACAACAACAACAAAAAAAACTCACTTCCAGTGCAGTCTGGGTTTTCTCCCCTTGACTTTGATTGTCTCCAGTAGATTTTTACTGGGCCAATCAGCAAACAGAAGGAGGACAAGTTGGGATTTTCTGTGCTGTTTTAGAATTGCAGTGTGCCTGTAGTTTTAGTAATGGCACCAGAGGAAGTGAACGAAGCCATTCAGTCCATGTTTGCTATGCCTCCAAATATTGAATTAACGTTAGTAGCCATCTTGTTCGGATACTCTCTTTTAGCAATGCGGGTTGGTTGTTTAAATGACCTCAACTTTCCAGTAAGCTTCATAGCATTATATTGGCTCATTGCCAAATGTTAGCGATTGGGTAAAATAAAAACTCAAAAGAGTCCTCGTTTCCAGTTAGCAATCCTTTCTCAATCGTCAAGGGCCTATTTTTCACCAGGCTTTGGTGGAGCGAAACATTAACACCCTTTCTGGCATTTTCTTTTGCTTAGAGAAACACCTTCCAGCTGGTTCTTGCCTCCCTGGAGACTGCCTCATATGCGATTCTCCTCTACGCTAGGGATGGAGTTCAGTTTTTATCCACACCAATAGGAGACAGCGATGTGATCATGCATTCTGGCTTCAGCCAAGGTTTGGTCCGAGGATTCTGTTTTCCACACAGGGACAATATTACCGCACCAGCACAGATGAGGAGAGTTCTGTCAGGGCATTGGCGGAGTAAGAGTCTATCCCAACAAATCACTGTTTCACTACCATGTCCATCTTGCAGATTCACTTATATCGTCGTCTCTCACAGGGAGACAAACTCTGGCATGCGGGGTGTATGGGTTTATGAGATCGGAACGTCTCCCCATTTTTCCAACGTTGCTCCTGGGGAAGTCACCGATCTGCCGCCGGAGGCCCCACTGCCAGTTTTAGAGCACGATGGACAGCAGAAATACGCTCCCATTGATCCAGACGCTGAACAGACTGAGGTCCTTGAAATCCTTCCTCCGCCATACCAACCCCATCAGCCACATAACCCCGAAGTAGTTGTGGTCGATGACCCAGAGATAAATGTAGATGGTGAGTCTGAGGAGAAAACCTGAATTGTATTTTCATTTTGTCACATTATAACTACATAACTTCATATTTATGTGCTTTATCTATGGAAGTAGTTAACTACCGGAGCTTGAAAAGAAATCCAGGAGAAAGGTTGAAATGATTAATTGTGATTAATCCATTGTTGAGATAATTGTCAACTAATTTAGTGTTTAAATAAACTGGAGTACTGACTCTGAAGCAGGCCATTGAGGGCAGTAATTAAGCACAGCTATACTAAAAATACTTACATTTTGCATTTAAGATATTAAAAACCCTTCTTTTTGTGTAAATATGTTGTTCTAAAGTGGCATCATTTCACCTTTACCTTATTCAAATTCTGTATGATGGGGTCAGAGTGATGTCCCATATCAAGCCTGAGATTAAATTACCGATTCACTCATTTATTTTTTTTGCTGTCTATTATTTAGGACACTCAAGTAATAACCATTTGAATACATTTGCACACCAACTTTAATCAGATTTATATTTCTGTAATTGAAACACAGATGTAATTTTACTTCCACTTTACAATGTTTACTTTAATTTATCAAATTAAATTCCAATAAAATAGTGTTTAGTGTTTGTCTATTAAAACAGCATAATTTCAAATATACAAACTTTGTGTATATCAAATAAATAAATTTTCTAATGAAATAAACTGTGATTAAACTATTAGCATTTATAAGGGCAATCTTAACTTTGTGTTCTTCTTTCTCAGTGTTTTCGTACAACCTTGGGACATGTGCCAACAACAGAAATAAATGCTCCCAGTTTGCAGACTGCAGAGATTATGCCAGTGGATTCTGCTGTCACTGCAGACCCGGCTACTATGGAAATGGACTGCAGTGTGTGGCAGAGGGTATGCTTTTCCTTCTGAAATTATAAAGCATGATAACAGTGAGAACATTCCAGCAATCAGCAATTTGTCTTTTTACAGGAAAGCCACAAAGGATGAACGGTAAAGTCAATGGGAGGGTGTTTGTGGGAAACTCTCAGTCTCCGGTGGTGTTCAGCAGCAAGGACCTCCACTCGTACGTGGTGGTGAACGACGGCCGATCCTATGTTGCCATCAGCGACATTCCTGATGCTCTGGGACCGTCGTTGATGCCGTTGTCGGCCATCAGTGGTGTGATCGGCTGGGCGTTTGCTCTTGAGCAGCCTGGATTTAAGAACGGCTTCAGCCTTATTGGTGAGCAGTGAAGTCAGTTCTGACATTGCGTTACTCTAAGACGTGTTGCTATGTTCGATCTGCAGTATTAAAGCTTAAAGCTGCAGTATGTATGTTGAAACTGTCACTATGTCATCAGAGTACAGGATGAGTCAGATAATCTGTGAAGCTCCTCTACCGTCTCCCATCAGTGCTAACTAGGACCAATCAGAGCCAGTAGGCGGGTTTTAGCCCTGTCAATCACAGTTAACGGCTTGCATAGCCTGTTCAATTCATAAATGGTTTTTCTGTAGCAATAAATAACATTTAGTAAGAAGTACATGAGACTGATTGACAGCGCTAAGACCCTCCTCCTAGCTCTGATTGGTTGATTTTGCATTTCTTCAGTAGTGATTGATCTTTCCACACCTAATCTGTTACATTTTTAAGGAGTAATCAGTAATCAAGTTACTTTTTCAGGGTAACTATGAATGAGAATTTAGTGCCAAGAAACTAGGAGAAGGATGAGCATTTATGACTGCGTTGTAGCTTTACTCACTTACCAGCTGAATTACAAAGTTTCCATGGTCAAGTTCTTAAATTTCACTGTTTTCTGTAGGGGGAGAGTTCACCCGACAGGCTGAAGTGACCTTTCTACCTGGGAACGAGAAGCTAACTATCAGGCAGGAGTTTAAAGGGACGGACGAACAGGACCACCTGGTGGTGACCACCACCCTGAACGGCCAGATCCCTGAGGTTCCTCCAGGCACTTCCATCCAGTCTGAGCCTTACACAGAAATCTATCAGTACAGCAGCAACCGTAAGAGACACAGTCTGAACCTTCAGGATGTCTTTATTGTATTTACTTATCAGGGTATTTTACGTTTCAGTGATCACCTCGTCCTCCACTCAGAACTACAAGCTGGTTTTCCCTGAAGGAACCAGTGAAAACAGGAGGTTTCAGTGGCGTCAGACCATTTCCTTCCAGGGCTGCCAGCACGGCGAAGTTTCAAGAGACATAAAGCCGACGCAGCTGCTGAGCGTGGATCAGGTGTTTGCTCTGTATGACGCTCCAAATCAGCTCCTCCGTTTGGCCATGAGCAACAAGATTGAGATGTCAATGGTAAGGGCATAAAGCGTCTGCATAAAAGAGACTTCCACAAAAAATTTAGTTTTGTTGTTCTTTTCCAATATCTCTTACAATTTGCAATTTTCAGGGGGGAACCAGAAGAGAACCCATGTTTTACTGGGAGACATGGCTGTGACACCAATGCCATTTGCCGACCCAGTCAAGGAAATGAGTTCTCATGCCAGTGTGCCTCAGGATTTAATGGTGATGGGCGTACATGTTATGGTAAGACTGGTATTAATGAAATATACCAGTATAATCGCTGCAATTCTTTTTTTATGTGTTTTTTATGCAATAGCTGCACAACGTAGGATATACATCTAAAAGGGAAGGGAAATGATAAATGGTTTTCCTTTTTCACTTTTGTTCCTGTAAATCAGGTCCAGTTACTAAAATGTCTTCCTTTTGCCTTTAATTTTTTTGTCTACCACTGTGTTAATATTTTCATTGTTAATCTGCAATTTACAGTAATCAACAAGCTATTTTACCATATTTTAAAGGAAGGAAAATAAATCTAAGGCCACTTTTTCAGATTAAAACAGAAACTTCAGAATAAAATACATCATAAAATGTAAACAGAACCTAATAATTCTCATAAATTTCATAATCGTAATGTGACCAAACATAGAAAAAGTTCATATTGTGGTTTTGCAAGCCGCTGTGAATCACTCACTTCTCATATCTTCTCCAGACCCATTATTAATGTAACTCAGACTTCCCTCCGGTGGGACGGGACAATTGTGCCACTTAACAGGGCTGTCCAGTGTGTTGAATCCCCTTTGACATGTCCAGTGTGGTCATGATTTCCTCCATACAACCAAAAGTCTTTTACATGAAAGAGCAAACAGGAAGAACACACAGTAAAGAGAGGAAGGAAGTTTTTCAGACAGATGCTATCTTGAGAAAATGACCAAATCTCATCAAGCTTTTCTCTTTCATCATGCGACATCTGACAGGAAAACAGACAGATTTCATAAATGCAGATTTCAGAAGTCAAGTTTTCTTGGGAATAATTAGGAAGTGATAAGAGCCTGTTGTCTTTGCCAGACATCGATGAGTGCAGAGAAAATCCTCAGATCTGTGGACCGAATTCAATCTGCAACAATCAGCCTGGAACTTTTCGCTGCGAGTGTGATGAAGGGTATCAGTTTGGTATTGATGGACGGACATGCATTGGTGAGTGACCTAATCTCTTTCAAAGAAAATACCATAAACATCACTTAGTGTTTGTTTCAGATATAAATATGAAGCAAAGTAGTCTGGCAGCAGCATTTTCAATAGCTTGAAAGATGATTTACTATGTGGTAAATTCAATAGGATCTTGTAATTATCTAAATACAATAGCAAGGATGCTACAATAATTTTCTCTGACTTGGTATATGAGAGGATATGACACAATTTATAAATCTTCCCTAAATGAAATTAATCGAAATGAAAGCCAAGGGAGGGCTAAAGCTATTTCTAATTCTGGATTTTGTTGTTCAGCAAAAAAGGAAAGCAGGAGTTTTGGGTGGAGCTATAATCATTGTCTCAGTCTTAATGAGAAATAATTACTGAAAAGATACCCATCAGTTGTGACTAAGGCATAGACTAGGATGAACTATTTAGCTCAAGGCTGAATGTCATCAGCATAGAAGTGACAGGAAATGTAAAAAATAAATAAATAAATAAATAAATAAATAAATAAAATAAATAAATAAATAAATAAATAAATAAATAAATAAATAAAGACAGCTATTGTAAGAAATACAGAAGAAAAAAAACTGACCAAACGTTTTCTGCTGGGGTTGCTAGGTAATGGGCTGGGCTAAGGTTCCTAGGGACACAAAGATCCAAATGAAAGTACAAAGACATGCAGCATGTTGAGCTGAATCTCCTCGAGAGGGTTTTGAAGTTAATATCATTCACAAGCTCTATTTTTATTTCTTTCCTTCCACAGAGGTTGATCGACCGGTGAACCACTGTGAGGAAGAAACGCATAACTGTGACATCCCTGAGCGAGCGCAGTGCAGCTACAATGGAGGTTCCTCTTACATCTGCACCTGCCTCCCAGGGTTCGCAGGAGACGGGAGATCGTGCCGAGGTAGGAGAGAGGAAAGACTGTTAGTTTTTTGGAAGTAGTTAAATTACTGGGGGAACGTTGTGCGTATACAGTCCAAATCTCTAAACACCTTTAATTTGCAGGAAATTGAGACTCTAAAGCGGCACAAGACAGA
Organism: Poecilia picta; assembly: GCA_033032245.1. Classification (NCBI taxonomy): domain Eukaryota; kingdom Metazoa; phylum Chordata; class Actinopteri; order Cyprinodontiformes; family Poeciliidae; genus Poecilia; species Poecilia picta. The sequence continues at coordinate 9,141,377 of CM065367.1, forward strand.
ATTGTAATTTAATTGAAAATGTTATAATAGATTGGGTTGAATTTGTGATATCCTCAGTTAAAAACCTCATTCATTTCTAAGAGGCTTTGGACACTATAAATATGGGAGAAAAACCTTTGACTTTCTTTGCAGAATAGTGACCTTGCTGTGACGTTTGTGTATAGATAAGCCTGTAAACCTTGTTACACCCAGACAACACATTTTCCAATGAAGGTCTTCTCTATTTCACATGCTGCATGTGAATCGGAACAATATTATGTCAATGTAGCAAAACAATAGGACCTCATATTGTGCTGCATGCAGTTCAGAACCGCTTGAAAGCCCACAGACTTGGGTTGAACTGAGTTAAACTGTCAAAACCATCATTTTGAAGTTTTCTCTGAGTTATGCTGCTCCTTTTTCCTCACTCACCCTCTTGTCTTTTTCCTGAAGACATAGACGAGTGCCAGCAGACCAGGTGCCATCAGAACGCGCTGTGCACAAACACACAGGGTTCATTTATCTGCCAATGCAGGCCGGGTTACAGCGGAGACGGCATCTACTGCTCCTCAGGTGAGTCTATGATTTACACCAGAGGTGTCCAAACGTTTTACTAAATTCACCAATTTGTGAGCACTCATGAGTCACAGATTATTTCCATTTTTAAGCAAAACATGCTAGATAATGTTATTGGGAATTCTTTTCTTTTTTTTCTGCTCAGCAACAAATTAAAATTACAATTTAAAAGGTCTAAAAAATGTCTCAAAGTTGTACATTTTCCTAACTTGTTGGTCAAGAAATTAATTTTAGTTTATTCCCAGCAACAAAAATAAGAAGTGTCCTTGAAAACCTTGATCTGTGTTTAGCCCATTTTAGTTATTGGTTTTGATTTTGAAAAGTCACTGAAGATTTGTGGCTTTATGATGGCAATAAAATGAAAACAAAAAAGAAGACATGGCAAAAAAAAGAAAAACACTTGTTTTGTACTTAAAATATATCATTTAAGATGCAAGTGGCACTGTGGTCACCCCTAATTTATATCTGTTCTATATTTATCCAGGTGAAAGAGTTAAAAGGTTTCATCTACTCTGTTCTTGGTAGCAGTTTTATTGAGGTTATTTTATACTTCTGGCAGAGAGGGGAGGTTTTCAGAAGTGCTCTGTTACTTGGAGGTCAGATTTTCTTTTAATTCTTCATTCAGAGCGGACCAAAACCCAATGCGAGGACATCAGAGAACGCCTTCTAGGTCAGACCAGCTTCAATCCACGTGGACCTCGCCCTGTCGGACAGTTCATCCCCGAGTGCGACGAAAATGGCGATTATCGGCCCGTTCAGTGCTTCGCTAGCACCGGGCAGTGCTGGTGTGTGGATCGAAATGGACAAGAGATCCCTGGGACTCGGACAGACGATGGCAGCCAACCTTACTGTAAGTAAAGCTGCTCCTGAAAACAGCTAGGAAGGGCGCATTCACACCAACTCTGTTTACTGCGCTTTAATCGAACTCTGGTCCGTTTGCCTAGAAAGTTTGGTTCATACCAAAAAAACTAACTTTGCATAAAAACCCAGGCCAGCTTAACTTAGGTGAATTCTGGTGCAGTTCGAAGGCATATGTTAATGCCAAGCTGGAGACCACGCCAAAAACAGAAAGTGGACAAAAGTGCAAGGCATTCTGGGTAAAAACCACTAAAACAAATGTGTGAGTCGCCCAATAGAGGGAGAAATGGCTAGTTGTTTTTTTCTTTTTTAAGAGAAAAATCCTAAAATCTGACACTACTCCATTTCTGGTTGCATTTTGTGAAGAAAGAAGTTGCGTTGGTCTTCTTCTGAGGTTTTATGTTGTTTCTTTCAGTAGTTCTTGGTGCAGTGCCACCACAGGCAATTGGGGGAGCAGGTTTTTCAATTGGTGTGGTTTATTTGACTCAGTCCATTGTGAAAGCGAACCACAGCAGCTGAAAATGTAACAATGTTGCGACTTTGGTCCCCAATCAAACTGAATCTACCAGACTATCAGCCTTAGCGTTTGATTAAGGTCCATTGATTTAACTCCTAATTGTTTTTTAACTTCCTCAGGTCTCCCTCATGGCACTGTGGCTCCATCTGTCGGACCCCAGCCTCGATCCAATGTGATTTTGCCCCCAGGGACACACCTCCTGTTTGCCCAGAGTGGCAGAATAGATCACATCCCATTGGAAGCTTACAATATGAAAAAGCAAGATGCCAAGGCTGTCCTCCATCTTCCTGTAAGTTTTTTCCATAAAATGTTCCCTCGTAAATCTAACATCCAGTTCTAAACAGTCAAGACGTTTAAAACGTTTAGGTTACCCAACAGAACAGGAATTATTTCTTGTTACAGCCCCTGAATCTTGGGACTCTGCTTTCTTTCTGTCAGACTCCCATCTGCTCCTTGTATTTAGGGCTTACGTTTTTATTGGAGCCACATGGCGGCCTCCGCTCTAATGACTAACATCAGTTTGAGATGTTTTCAACCAGCTGACCTGAAGTTTGGCTCAGTGGCCCACACTGGATTTTTGACTCAAATTGTTTGTCTAGACGCACATCTGCTCCACGACTCTCAGAACAAACACTCTTAAAAATGTTGTTTGTTGACCCATCCCCAGGAGAAGGTAATCATCGGAGTGGCCTACGACTGCATGGAGAAGATGATTTACTGGACAGAAATTTCATCTCCTTCGATTAGCAAGGCTAGCATCGATGGAGGAGAACCCACTGCTGTCATCATAACAGGTATTTCTGCTTCCTTAAACTTTAACACATTAAGAGACTGCTTTGAAATAAAGTAAACTCATGTATTCTTGCAGATTTGAGCAGCCCTGAAGGGATTGCCGTTGACCACATGGGCCGAACGATGTTCTGGACCGACTCCATGGCCGATCGCATTGAAGTGGCGTCTCTGGACGGGACTCAGCGTCGTGTCCTCATAGACACAGATCTCGTAAACCCCCGAGCTATTGTCACTGACCCCATCAACGGGTGTGTAATTCTTCAAATAAAAAGCTTAGTATCTTCCAAATATTTTTCTAGAAATTACAAGCTAAACACCAGCCTCTTGAATGTGCTAAAATTTACTTATTGCATTTTTAACAAATATAACAAAGAATTCACAACACCATTTTCACATAATTTACGACTGTGAAATTTTAACTAACAGTTTCATCTAAAAAAAAAACTAATTTCAAACGGTGGACAAAACAAAACCCCACATAAACAATAAGATACCATAACATTTTTGGGGAGACCAATTTAAGGCAGAGCTTAAGGTCTAAAAATAAGAGGTTTTTATAAAGTTCCACTAAATGGCGAAATAAGAGTTAGTGATGTTTCAGGAACATGTTTAAAATCTAGTTAATTTGCTCAAAATAAGCCTGACTACTCCAAACACTGTGGGAACATGATAATCTCCAAAAACTACAAAGGACTTCGACTCAGAGTTTGACACTCCGACTAAAATTTCACTTAAGTCGCAAAAATAAAAAACTTCAAAATTGACCTGGATTTGAAGTCGATTCGTCCAGCCATGTTTTTAAGTTAAAAGAATTTTTAAAGTTGACAGAATATTTGAAAATATCACTTGATTAGAAGATAGGAAGATTAATACCTTAACACCAACTACTGTATAAAGTCTTAAAAAAGGCAATGACTAAAAAAACCCTAAAATAAATAAACAATGCTAAGCCTGGCGAGGTCACAAGTAAAGCCTGGTGGCCCGCCAGACTTATATTACACTGAGGGAAACACTAGACTTGAAAAAAATGACTTGTTAGCATCTCTTCTGTTGAGGGACACAGATTTTATTAACTATAAACTGTCATAAGGACAAATTAATGGCTGTCAAGAGATTTTATATACATGCAGATTTTGGATTTTCATGCCAGATTGATCATGGATTGTTCAAGTTTTCAATCATTAACTTTCCACGCTGGAAATTCAGGCTTCCAAGTCCAGAAGGGACACATCACTGTAAACCTCCAGTGACCAAATAACACTAGTTACCATTGAAAGAAATTATTTTCCACCTTTGTCATTAATTACACCTAAAATCTCTATTACATGTATCTGTGTGCTAAACTAAATACACGCAATAAACACACTCTTCATAATACCACGTGAAGAATGCAACAGATCTGTATCTATGCAATAGCTTGAATCATAGGTGAATTATTAATCAATAATCAGTGTTGCTGAAAGCAGAGGTGAAATATCATTATTACCCTTCAAAATCACAGAACGTAACATTTTCATGTCTTAATGGACAGTGCACTAAGGTATTTTTTAATTTATGGATAGATTCTGTATTTTACGCTTTTTGTCTCTTTTTGTTTTATGTTCTATGAATTTATTAACTATTGCTGACTTGTTCAACACTTTGTCCTGCTTCAATTGTTTTATATCACCTTATAAAAAGCCTCGACTTTATTCAATTTGCAAATCTCACAAATTTTACGATTTGCTGCTGGAACATTGTTGAGTTGTGAGTAAGTTGGTCTGAGATCCAAGTTTTGACATCAGGGGTAAACAGAAGACTCAGTTTCACCAATTTTCACCCTGTTTCTTTTTTTAAAGTCATTATTGCCACAAACAAGCCAGGAAAACATCAGGAGTAAATTTTATCACAGGAAAAAGTAAATCAATTTGTCTCCAAATAGGCGACACTTTGCAGATTATTTTAAAACAAGCGTCTCAGAATATGAATATTGCTATATTTGTACCTTTGTCTGAGCTAAAAGCTTGGATTTATTTAAACCAGAAATAGGTAGGTTACCCAAAAATTGTACTCAAGCAAGAGTAACACTAAGAAATTACTCAAGGGTAAAAAAGTATTTGGTAAAAATGCTACTCAAGTAACTAATTAGAACATAAATCATGAAATATTTTTAATTTACACCATCTGATGGAAAAAATATAAAGAAAGTTGTGTGGAAATGTTGGTATTTTAAGGAACATAATGAAAAACATCACTGTAAATAACATTATTTAAAAATAACAAAATCATGTTATAACAAAATCATAAACTGATTTTTCCTAATCAGTTTATGGAACTTTAACAACTGCAGATCTGTGTCTGGTGAATTTTTAGTTAAAACAAGTTTGTTCTTCATTCAGTGAAGTTTCTCACAGTGGGTAGAGTAATAAAATCACTTAAGTAAAATTAAAACTTACAGTATATAGTAAAATTTTACTCTTAAAAGTAAATTTTTCCCAAGGTTTTACTCAAGTAAATGTAACCAATTACTGCCCAACTCTGGTATAAATGAATCACCTCTCTGTTCATGAAAAACAATCTATCTGTTTAATTTGATTTAATTGGAAATGTTGTGTACTGTTCTTCTCCTGACAACAGGAATTTGTACTGGGCTGACTGGAATCGTGAAGCTCCGAAGATTGAAACCTCCTACATGGACGGATCCAACAGGAGACTGCTGGTCCAGAACGAGCTGGGCCTGCCGAACGCCTTGACGTACGACTCTCAGAGCTCCCTGCTGTGCTGGGCGGACGCAGGTAGGCTTCAGACGGATGACTAACCCTTCATTTTGATGTCTGCTCTGGGATGAGTCCTGTGCGTGATCCTCTTGCTTGCAGGCACACATAAAATGGAGTGCATGAATCCTGGCCGGGCTCAGCGCAGCACGGTTCTGGAAGGACTCCAGTACCCGTTTGGAATTACAGCCTTTGGGAAGAACCTCTACTACACTGATTGGCAAAGGTTTGGAGTTTGTTTCTTCATGTTTTCCTAAGCTTAGATTCTGTTTAGCTGTATTTATGTTGCAGCTATGAAAGCGGGGGTTGGGGGTGAGTTGCTTCGAGCGAGGAGGAATCCTAAAATGTGACAGCTGCTTGCAATTTCTCAGCTCAGGCATCTGCCAGTGACCTACCAGGGGCCTCTCTGTGATCTCTGCAGGACCTTACACAAGAAGGTTGAGAGGTTTTTTGGGGGGAGGCAGGCACTTCAGACAGTCTGCAACAAACTGCGGCTCTGAAGCCAAACCAAACTCTTACTCATCCTTGGCAGACTTTATACACTAAACAGGAGATGCTGGAAAGATCCCACAGGCCGAGACCTTCCCACATTGCTGAAATCTCTCGTGCTGATTGTGTTTACAACAGGGATGCTGTCGTTGAAGTGGACCAATACACTGGAAAGGAGTTGGATGAGTTCCAGCCACAGAAACGGGCCAACATCTACGGGATCACCACGGCCTATGCCCAGTGTCTTCCAGGTAGTAAACCGGTTAAAAAGGTGCAACGTTTTTCCATTGGATGTGACAAATGATTGCCTTTATATTCTTCAAAATGTTGCAAACTGCATCTTTTTAACACTTTGTCACATTGCAACTTATGTTCTTATGTATGGGTGGGTGCACTGATTTATCAGCCAGCCAATTTATCGATGCCGATGTCCATGGTGATCGACCGATTTTTACATGTGAAATCGAACTTATCTGCCTCGGCAAAGATAGAAAAAAAAAACAACTATTCTCCTCTTTGGTCTCCCATGAGAAAAGTTTCACTGACAGACCGGCCCACCAGTTCATGTCTGCACGTTTACTGTTAACAATAATTATCACTGTTGCCAACTCAGCAACTTTCTTGCTATATTGAGCAACTTTTCAGACAAAAAAAATTGGTATTGGACAAAATCAGAATTGGCGGGTTAGGCTTTTTAAAACATTGGTTATTGGTGAATGGCCAGAAAACTGCAATCGACTCACTCCTAATCTTATATGATAGACCACGATGGAAGTTGTGTTTTCATTACAAAAGTGTGCAAAATTTTGGCAATATTCCATTTATATCGAAAAATACACAATTTCACAATTGCAGTGTTTCTATTAAATAAGGAAAGGAATTAAAATCACATAAGTGTGTTTATTTGATAAATCATTAAAAACAACTAAAAAACATGCAGCACCATCTACTTCCTGTCGTCGTCATCTTCTTTGTGGTTTCCGTCAGTGGCAACATCTGGTGGTGGATCATGTGACTTGTGTGATGTAAAATGAATGTTTCCATTGCAGTTTTGCAAAGTAAACAAATTTCTATGCAGTCAGAAAAAAATATCCTAGTGGTAAAATTTTTTATCGAAAAACAATAGTTTTTATGAAGCAAATTTATTTTCGTAATGTCACATTAAGCAGCTATATTGTCAATGGAAACAAAGCTAAAGCAAAACCTACTTGTGAAGTGGAAGAAAAATATTGGATTTTTTTCCATTTATGTGACAATAAAAATCAGATCTGGATGTGCATTTCTGTTAAACCCCCATTACTTTGATGCCTCTTTGTAAAATCAGTGACATAATTAGTAAATTGAGTTGATCAGTATCTGTGTTTCCATTACAAATGTGCACAAAACGTTTGCTAATGTCAAAGCTGAGTTTGCAATTAGAGAACAAACTGCAAGATGCTGTAGCTGGTAGGAAATATTGCTAGCATGCATAACGAGCTTAAAGTAACAGCAGGAATTTGCAGCTCGATGTTTTTTATTTGAAGGAATGAGTCATGGTAAAGCGAAGCACCAGACTTCATCCTCCCCTCTAGATAAAGGCTGGACCAAACCGAGGGAATGTGCAGGGAAGGGAGTGGGCCTCCAACATCTGGAGTTTGCTATGTGTTTCCCTTGGATGTGTTTCATATATGTAAAGAGGCTGTTTCCTGCTGCTCCGTGCTGTTCAGGCTTCTTACTTAAATAAGTGTCCTCAAATGTTTACTCTCCTTCGACAGGTCAAAACTACTGTTCTGTGAACAACGGTGGCTGCACTCACCTCTGTTTAGCGACGCCGAGGGGCCGCTCCTGCAAGTGTCCCGACAGCGGAGCGAGCGTCGGCTGCGTGGAGAGAGAGTACTGAAATCCTCAGAGACTCGACCGATCTCAGATATTTGGACCACTCGGTGTTGCGAAATCTTTTGAAAAAATTGGAGCAAAAGTCAACTTTTTAACATTTCTGTTCACTAAATTCTCATCCACAATAGGTTCTGTATATAAAAATACACTGTCATGTTTAATTATTACCTGAGTGCACATAAACTGAGAATAAAGCTCAAGGGATCCATAATTTAATGTGAAGTTTATTGGAGCAGCATCTGGTGTCAGTGGTGTTACACTGTGTCATGTCCGGCTAAAAGCTTATTAGCTTTTATGGTCTCATTGTTGACTTGATTGGATAAACATCTCTGTGAAGCTGGTAGAATCACGTTACATACCGGCCAGCTAATAAATAAATACATGTTTTTTTCTACCACTCTGAGGCTCTTGTGTTTTTTATCATAAGCAAAGCAACTCTGCCATCATGTGGTCGATGATTGAATTGAAATGCTAAAGCATCTTTGCAGTTCTACGGGGATTTGGAGAACTATGCGATAAGTAAAAAAAATTTTGTAAATAAAATTGCAAGATGTCGCTATAAGTATTGCTTTCCAACCTGGCTGTAATCACTACACATGTTTAATCGGTTATTTTGTGTGTATTGGGGACCATCGGCTTCCCTTTATTTTTGAAAATCACTTCACCAAATGACACAACAGAGTAATTTAACTTTAGTTCTATTATTTCATTTTATTTTTCATGTCATTCACTCAATAACAAATATGAATAAGGTCATGTAACAACTACAATAAATCACAAATAAAAAGGCACAGAAAGAAGTCTATACATCTACATTCACATAAAATAAAATTAGCTATTCAGCTCAGAAGATGATTACAGACATATTAAAAATACCCAAAAAACATTAGCTTATTCAACGCAATATCGCTTCACCATTTTGCATGTGAATATATAGTAAAGGCCACATTCATTTTCATCTGTGGTGTAAATGTGTAGAAATCATTAAAATGAATTAGTCTGACTCTACAAAAGCAATATCTCCCCTTAAAAATTTAAGAAAAAATAACCCTTTGCTTTTGTATTCAGAGAAGAAACAAGAATAGCATTAAGAATAAAATGTTTACAACAATGACAAAGTTGTTGGTACTTCCAGTAAGTCCTGTAAAATAAATGTAACCAAAAAGGTTTATTTTTTTTCCTTTTTATTCGCAAAAGATTTCTGATTTTATTAGAGTTTCTAGGAACATTTAATCTGTCTACTTTCTGTTTCCCAAGGTAGAAATATGATGCGGCAGAGGGATACATTTTTCTTAACTACTAGCCACCAGACAGGACAATGACAGATATTTAGCTGGACCCCAAGATGAGTGAGGATGAAGCAAAAACATTTCCAAATATCACTGGAACTGCAGAAAGGATCTTTGCATCACAACCGTTAGATAGTCTATGCAAACTAATTTGAAAGGCATGCGAGGAAGTAACTAATTTTGTCTTACCACCACAAATACAAAATATGCTAAGTTTGCTAAACTTTAGAAAGAAGAGGAAGTGTGCATCAACTTTGGCAAGGGTTATAGGAGAAGAACAAGTCACTGTTAGAAAAATCCTCCACAAGTTTAACTGACTATGGGATGAACAGGGAGGAAACTTTTCCTATCTAAGAGAAACATAAAGGCCAAGACTAAAGTTCACCAGAAAAATGGAAGACAACAACTAGTACTTCTGGAATAATGTTCTTGGACATAAACCAAACACAGCATTAGACTCTATGAACAATGGGGTTGGAAGTGTCATGGTCTGTGACTCACTGCACAGATAACTCTCTGCTCTTACCTTATATTCTATGAATAAAATAGGACATTTAATGGAGCATCTTAATTTTCTGTCATGACGGTTGCTCACATATTAAACAAGTAACCAGTATGCAGATATATGCTGTTTAAGGGCAAGGAAATTATTCTCAATGATCACAAAAGGGAAGGCTGTGGTTTACCACGTCTGATGAGGCCTTACTAAAAACAGTAACTTTATCATTTGTGCTGGCTACGGTATACTTAAAATACCTGGAATGCGACACAACATGTTTGGCAGCTAAAATGTTAAACAATAGGCCAGGGTTGCCAAGTTATTGCCAAACAGCTCAGTTTAAACGGCAAAAGACATGAATCATTGGTAATTTTTCATAGGTAATTATTTTCATGTTATTAAAGTTTTCCTTTGATAGCATGTTAAACATCGCAGAGTACCAAGCTTTCTTTTTCCTTAATAAATATTATTTAGATTTGCCCAAGAAAATTTCGAACATCTTCTCTCTTTTAAATGTCGAAAACGCCATCTCAATGCGACTGATTGGATAATGTACAGAAGTTCTTTGAACGCACCACAGCTCTCTGTGCCTTTCATTGATTGGGAAACGGTTTGTGTGACGTCCAATCGGAAACAAGAACGGACCCATATCACGAGAAAGGATTAGAATCCTATTAGCTTCTCCCTCAGATTTGTCTCCAAGGAAACTAGCTCCAGCAACGTAATCTAAACAATTTATAGTTTTGGATTATTCTGGATTTCTGTTCGAAACACCTTAGTTTAAGCGTATTAAATTACTCTAGTAATTTATCTTTTCTCACCACTTACTTTTTTTTTTTTTAAATAACTTTAATCTTACGTTTTATTTCAATTACGTTTTGTGTATTTTTGTTTGTTTGTTTAACATTTCATATTCTTATTTAAAGAAAATTGACTACTAAATGAACTTGCAGATGTACTTTCATGAATGACTTCCTTTAAATATTGATTCTCGACGCCTCTGTTGTTAGCAATCGAAGACTGAGGTCGGTGCTGCCTTCCAGTCAATGCTGAGGGCAAAATCGCCCAGAGCCTGATCAGTGCCGAACGAAGTCTAACTGCTTTTTAGTCACTGCAAACCGAGGTACGTTCAAAGATGCATTCTTCATATTTATTCTGCAAATGTAAATGGTGTGTCGCTTTAGCCAGACCGTATAATTATTGTTTTAGACAAAATTTAGGATGCGTTTATTTCTCTTTGACACAGTTCTGACAGTTGGAGCAGTGCAATAACCAATAAAATAGCTAATGTTGTGACTGTTAGCGACGGAGTTCCAAATTTGAAATGTATGGATTTATTTAGGAAATTGTTTTATAAGTAATAAATGTATTGCTTCTGTGGTTGATACATAAAAATTGGTTCGTATTTTTGTTATAGTTTCCAATACCGCGCGCGTGTGTGTGTGTGTGTGTGTGTGTGTGTGTCCATTACGGCTAAGGTAACCACAACATTAAACTCGCGAATGGAAAGGAATTTCAAAATAAAATATCAAGCAAGACGTTTTCTAGTAATGGCTCACTTATTATCTGAGAAAATAAACACTTGTAGATTTGAGAAAAAATAGTATTATGTCGTCTAATAAGACTCTAGATTGTGTATATAACACTAGGAAAACACCATAAAGTTTTCCTAGTGTTAGCTTTATCAAACAAATCCATAAATTTTAATTAGACTGGATCCTATAAGTTTTGCAACACTGTTATAAATTTGGTAAAATTATTACAGTATGAAATTTGAATGAAATCCATATGCAAGGTATTTATAAAAACCCTCTGAATAAATGTTTTTAGTATTCTAATAAATATTTTCATTGAATGCTTATTTTGTTTTATAGCAAAAATACACATAAAAATTGGAGCTATCTATTAATTATTCAGTTTAATTTTCTTTCTTTATTCACTTTTTTATTATGTGTATCACTTTGCTGCTGATACATTCCCAATGTTACAACTCTAGAACAAATAAAATGATTATAAAAACAACTAAATAAAAAACAAAACAGTAAACATTTAATTCATAATTTTAAAAGTGAAATTACTGACTACGTGGTACAGTTTCACATTCATATGATGCGTTTTACGAATTACCCAAAAAATCAATACAAAACTAAACTTGTATACATTTTTTCTCAAGTGATTTGTAGTTCAGTAAGCTATAAAAGCTTTTATTTTGAAGGAAACTCCCCAGCGGAAATTGGCTGGTATGGAATTGCCGCTAGCTGATGCTAGTTCTGTGAAGTACCTTGTTAGCTAGCTTGAGCCCGTTTTGTTTGATTATGTTACGCTGCGACTGAATCGTCAGACCGACGTTTTTCGGGTTCAAGTCAGGACAAAGCGCACTGTAATAAAGTGTTAGTTCATTTGCAAGCCGTTTTCTAAGAACAAGTGACTTAGACGACTTATATTTTGTTATTTTTGGGGGCTTTTCTGGGCTTCAACATGATGTATTTCCATCCAGGAGCTCCACTTTAAAAGCGACGAAGCGGCGCAGTGAATCATGAATCTGCAATGAAAGACTCAGGAGAACCATTGGGTCTCTTTCCGGGACGCTTTCAGCCTCCCGGGGGTTAGAAAGGATTGCTATAAATCCCTGACTTTCTCGGGGAAAGCGCCTGGAGAACCTGGAAGCCATGGCTCATCTACAGCAGACCGATCTGTCATATGCGTGGAAAAGTATATGGACTGTAGGCTGCAGGGAGCGGATCTGCAGGTAAGGTTCTGCAGCAGTATGTATAGGATGCATGCTCAGCTTTGTTGGTGTTGATCCTTGTCAGTGCTACACTGCAAGCCAGTAGTTCTGGAGGTGAAAACATGCAATAAAAGTGTATCTTTTTTCCATTTTAATACATATAAAATATAGTTGGCTTCATGTTGAACTCTTAAAATGCTCCCTTGGGTTATATTAGTGACATCCTGTCTGCATTGGTATCATTTTCCAAACCTTCTGGGCTGTTCCTAAGTCACTAAACCTTAGGGATTGTGGTTCAGCAGTGTGTAAATGTCTAAGATGCAGATTTTTCTTCTAAAAAGAGATGATAATCAAATATTAAAGAACTTTTTTTTCAGTTTTAATTGTAATAATTACTGCTTTACTTTATGCCTTTTTACTGCTTGTTGTAACCCAAAGACGTTTATCATGAAGTTACTCATGAATATGCTTATACAGTTTGCCACCAGCATAATATCTTTAAATGATACCTCATATTGCTGATATAGCATTACACCCAAACTACTCCTCCTCCTCAGATCTGTCCTAATCCTGCTTCAGAGCCATTAACCGCCACTGATTCCAGCTTTTGGAGAAATAAATCATCTCACAAGTGTTGAAGTAGAAGCAGGTACTGTCAGCTGTGTGGTGAATCAGAGCAGAGATGGAGGCAGGTGTAAACCACAGCTTGTTGTGTTATAGTGTGAATGCATTATTGTCTGAAAGGGCTGCGATGTGTTTGTTCAGAAATCTGTCCCAGGCTACTGCTGCTCCTTTTGCCTTCCCCTCGTGCCGCTGGGGCAGAACGGCAGTCGGATCACAAGACCTAGATTAGGATCAGACTGCGTGTCTTTACACTCATCAGACACACACTTATTCAGAAAAGATAGTGGCTCTCAACAGTCCAGACCCCAATTAAAATTCCAGATCTTATTTAATATAAAAATTATGCCAGAAATAACTGGTTTAAATGTTTATGTAATGCAAATGCTGGTACAGTTTATCAGAAAAACAAAAACATCCAGTGTTTTGGTAACATTCTGCCTTGCGAAAATGCTTGGAAAAGGACATCTGTTCTCTTTGGGTGATCCCAGATATTTTTGCCATTTTCAACTCTTTATGCTGGATGGTCTATTCCAAATTTAATCTTTTCCAAATCTATTGCTTAATCACTGTGATGGTAAAAATTAAAATCCATCATAAACACGCCTGGAGGTTTTGCATCAAACTGGCTGTTATTTACTGATAATTTGATCCAGTTTGGCTTAAAACTCTATTTTTATCAGAAGAAAAATAACGTCACAGCATGATGCTGCCACCACCATGTCCTCCAATATTTTCTGCTCTTACTCACGATTCTTAGAGATAAATAAGATGCTGTGGGTTTTGTTGCACTCTCTCCTCACACCGTGACTTTAGCCAAAGGATGCAAATGAGGAACAGCGACCCTTTATTTCTAATCAGAGCCGTTATGCCCAGGAGGACTAACCGTTAAAATTGGATCAAAAGGTGCAGAAACAGAGGATTCATTTGAGATTGTGCATACTTATACAGATTATTGTGTCTTTGTTTCCCTCTAGTAGAAAAGCTCCTTTTGCAGTTGAATTAGTATGAGATGCATTACAGTTCACTGACCTGAAATTTCACTTTTTGCTTTGTTTCGGTGATTTTTTTGGTCTTATCCTTGAAACTGGTGAACTTTATCCTTATTTACCCTCTTTGCACCGAGGATGCTCTGAAGTTTCTAATAATCTTTTAACTTAATCTGTCACTTTTTGTTACGATGGCTCCCTTGGTACAACTGCGGTTGCTCCTACACTTGTCAGTTTGATACGCGTGATCATTTAAGCGTATGAGACACACAGAGAGGGTCTGTTGAACACAGCTGTCCTCTCTAGAGTGCTACCTTTCCCTCTCAACTGAGCCTGATGTGAGGAAGACATGGTGACAGTTTGTGGCGCTCACATGGCTACCATTGCGCTACCAGCAAATGATGTTTTTTTCACAACAGCACATGGTAAAGTTTGGCGGTCCGTGTCTTTTCTTTGTCAGACAGCATGCGGGTAGCAAAATGCAAGGGGATCCATCACATCGCAGCTCAGAAAATGTAGAAATGTTAGGTGGAATGCACAAAATAAGCATATTTATACACTGAGCTACATATGTTTAGGCTATAAAATTGAAGTGCACCATGTTTTCTTGTGGTTTTTTCAAATCCTGCAGTTTGTTGTGCAATTTTTGTCACTTCCTGGAGCATTTGGACTTGTAGATTGTTGTTGGTTCTTTCTCATCCAAGGATTTAAATGATCTAGCAGTCATTTGAAGCTAGTAGTTTTCGTTTACATACACTTTGCTTTTTTCTACAGAGATGCATATGTTCACATCACTGGACACTCAAATTGGTGACGCAAAAAACAACACCAAAAAAATGTTGTTTTTGAGCAAAACGGCTTGAAAATTGAGGGAGTTAAAACATCTACACTCCCGATGAGAGTAGATGTAGATGTCCGCTCATGCAGGCTAAATAAGACGGCGATTGTGGGAAATGTCTAAACACAGACAGCAAGAGGACTCTGCTCTTCTGTTTTGCATCTTAATCTGTGATCACACCTTGCAGTGAAATATGGAGGGTAAATAGACTCGTTCTTTTGCAGCAGTTGACGAGGAAGCTTATATAAAAGAAGTGTGAAAACACCAGCGCTGAAGCTGCTGCCTAGTTATATCTGCAAACCTCACAGTTTTACTGTGCTGTCAATCGCATCAAATCACAATAAAAAGCAATAAAGTTTGTACCAAAATGAATTGTTAAAATTGACCTCCAGGTCACTTTTACTCTCATGACAATACTATCAGCAGATGAATTTCTGCTGACAGTAGAAGAAATGACAGAAGAAATGATTTGACAGATTGATTTTACTTCCTCTATTTTGGAGTGAAAACATTCTTTTGTTTATAAATGAAAGTTGGATAAATCCCTTTTTGTATTGCATAGAATAAAATTCAAATAATTAAGAGTATTTACTTCAATTTAAAATCTTCCTTCAGGGAAGGTAAATCTGCAGTATGTGGTCAGTCATGTTTCCATTCTCGCTCTGTCCTGATGAACTGAGTCAATTTAGCAGAATGGTTTGTTGGGCAGGAGCCAACCATAATAAGCAGGTTTTCTGTTGCCTGTCGATGTTGAGTTTCATTATGAGGTAACAGGATGTTTCAAAATGTCAACGTGATGTGTTTGAGGCCCTGCTGTTTTTTTTTTGTCTATGTGTACCAACTGTGAACTCCTGCTTAAACACCTCGTCTGGGTCTGTGTGTCTGATTCATCCTGTTCAGTCAATGAAGTCAGTCACATTCCTGGATTAATGCTAACTTTGCTTCTCATGGCTGATCGGTCTTGTAAGTACTGCTCTGCATCTCCTCTGCCTTCGGTCCTGTTTTTGCTTTATGGTTGACAATCATAAAAAGTATGTGATGCAAATTATCTTTCATTCATAGTGCTTCTCGCACATCTTCACAGCAATCTCACGGCGGTAAAGTTGCTGAAATGTTTTGACTTCCTGAATAAGAGAAACCCTGGTTACACGTCCCAGCCACATTTCATGTCGTTACGTTTTCACACTCGCCTGTGCCAGCACGTTCTGGTCTTTCTACGGTGAAGTCCTGATTGCTTTACTAAAGAAGATTAAACTTGTCAAGTGAAGCATATGGCAAAATGGGCTGAATACAAAGTAGCTCATGGAGATTGCAAGACTGATCCACCCTTATTTCTCCATTGTGCAGCTTTCAATGAGCTTTGTATTTTTATTTTTCCTAGTACCTCTCCAAAGCTGTACTTTGTAACGTGTAGTGATGTTTATTAGGAAAAACTGCTAAACCCCCCCCAAAATGTGCTGCTGAACAAGGTGAAGGGTGAGTGATTTAATCTCTCTTTAGCACTTATTTTTACACATTTACATACAAAACATTTTTGAATGCTGTAGCAATATGTCACCGTAAGAATTGCATACATGTTTTTGTAGCTTTTAGCTCAGCAGAAAGGAGCATTGCAGCTTAAGCTTTGCAGAGCAAAAAGTGATAATGTGTGGGAAGCAGCATCGGTTGGACACAGTGCGGAGGAAAACTTATAATTGCTTTTTTAAAGTGCTCTTGCTTTGACTTTTTCTGAAATATTATAGTAATATGAAAACCATTAACTGTTTTGGGTTATATTTAGAGATGCTGGCTGATATTGGCTTCCTGTTGTTGTCGATCCAACCTAGAAACTTAAACTTCTGATTTTCTTTCATTCTAGATGAACATGTTTGTATGTTTTATAGTCATTCACCTCACCTGAAGGTGCGTTTGAGACATTTAGCTGAAAACATGCAAAGGATCACAATTTTGGCATTTGTGGTACAGTTATGGAAGTGTCCCAGGTGTGTTTTGATGCTGCTTTAGTAAGGCGACTTATTTGTTTATAAATTACCCACTTAAGTGGGAGTGGGTTAACGGTTGTAAAACCTATGAACAAGCAACTGAAGACAACTGCGGTAAAAGTCTGGTGAATCATTACAGAAGAGGAAATCCACACGAATGAAGTATATTTGTGGTTTTTTTTTAGAGCTCTATAGAAAAAGGCCTGCATATCATTTGCTAAACCTACTTTGTATCTCTGCTTTCAGTGAATAAAATCTTTAATTCAGTGATTTTTCCTTTTTAAATTCACATGAATTCACCATGACTCACCTGTTTGCTCATTAGGGAAATAGACGACTGTGACGTCTTGTGATTATCACGCCGCTTTTTTCAGCGTCCTCATGTTGATCATTGACATTTATTTTTATAGCTTCCACACTTTCCTCATGCTATTTATGATGATTAAATTGAAGTTCTAAAGCTGCCAGGACTTTTTCCACATCTACATTTATCGTTCTGGCCCGTAGTTTGAGTCCAGCTCGCGCCGATCGCCGACTTGTTCCACTCGACTGGCTGAAAGGATGAATAATTCATCTCCCTTGTTCCAGGCTGAGTCAGACCTCTGAACCATTGCTCCTCTGCCTCAGCTTTTTTTCCACCTACAGACACGTTTATTAAGCAGAACAAAGTGACCAGAGCAGGATGATAATTTTAAGTAACACTTCCTCTGCGTATTATTTTCAGCCGAGTGAGTTTGAGACGTTTTGCTCAGTTTGAGCGGAAATGTGTAACGTTAGGTGCTCCTCATGACGCTCATCACCCAAACGTCAAATTGCATCAATAGGAATTTCTTACGGGAAAAGAGTGGGAAAAAAAAAATGTTACATAAGCAGCAGCACGGCTCTTCCCTCTGCCAAGTTGTAGTCTAACCAATTATCCAGAGAGCTGCAGAGTTTGTACCGATGTGGGTGACTCAGCTATGAGACTCCCATGACCAGTTCTCCCATGATCGCCACACTAGGCGCAGCCACTGGATCCGAGGGGTTTCATATTGCAAACATGCATCTCTTTCATGCAAACGGAGGGATTGAGTTTTGTTGTTTTCCATTCAGTTTTGAGTTTCTGTTTTCAAAAGTGCAAGTAATGGAGATTAATTAGTTTATCAATTGCTGAGCTCCAGGTTTTGTTTTTTACCCTTTGACCTCCTGATTCTGTCAGAATATAACCTGTTGTAAGAACAGCATTCAAAATGTTTCTTTGTAGATTTTCTACAATAAGTCGCCATCGAGCCAAATTGATGTCATACTGTCTGTGTGAAAGTTTTGCATATATTTTAAAACGGGACATAATTTGAAATCGTGCCCGTACTGTACAGTATTTTTATTCTTTGTTCTGTTTTTGTACACATTTTTCCATTTTATTTTGTGCGAGTTTATTTGCTTTTTTTTTGTCAATAACCTTTACTGTGACAAATTATATTTCCATTTTGTCTTTCTCTATTATCAGAGATCAAATGATAAGCCGTCTTTAGCCTCATATTTTAAGAATTAGCATGATTAGCTGGGCTGGGATCACTAAACCATTTCCAAATTGTAAAAGCACAGAGTGTAGACCGAATAAAAGTGTAGGTGGATGCATAAGCTTTTTACACGTCCACTTTCTTGTTCACAAAGCGTTGTTGAAATCAAAACAGCTGATTCTTTCCTATATATTTTCCTAAAACATATCGCCAAAGAACTCTTGCTAAGTATGTAGACAAGCTTATAAATGCAAATCAAATAATTTTTATTATTTCTTATTTCAATTTCAACACTTGTTCCACACATGAATCCCTCTAGCTCACTTGTGTCAAACTCGGGGCCTGGGGGCCAAACATGGCCCACTCTAGCTTTTCCATCAACAAACAAATTGCATCAATTATCTGTAGCAGTCAATCTCTACCCATCCAGAAAACCGTAATGTTTGGTGGCAAATGATGAAAGACGTTAATCAGTTCACAGGGAAGGTTAAACACCGAGCTCTGTGAACCAATTTCCCTCCTAAGCTGTGTTCACTGGTATCGGCCATATCGCCATTATCAAATCAAAGTGGTGCAGAATGCATTACAATATTGGATTAGAGCCCTGGAGGAAAAAAAACAATCCTGTTGCTTGGAAATTATCTCCAACCATTTGGTTTTCCTTTCCCATTTGATGACTACAAAAACACAGATAACGCAGGGACAAATAGGTCCATTTAGACACAAATTTTTAGATTTATTTAACAGGTCAAGTTCAAGTCCAGAGCTGCTTCAGGGCGTAGTTTATATGAACTAATGACAGATCTGGCAGCTTTGCAGCATTGATTTACTGCCAGTTTTTCTCCCCTGCTTTTATATCTGCTTCTCATCTGTTGCATTTGTTTTTTTCACCACTGTGATCATGTCAGCTTTTATGTTTTCCCTCTGTCTTCCTCTCCACTCTCTCATCCATTCCTTTCTTTTCCTCCTTTTTTTGACTCCTGCGTATGGCTTTGTTCAGCCTCCTGATGTGCTGTGACCCAAACCCACCCATCCACCCACCTGCTCACCAAACCCATCAGTGCTTTGGTTGAGTTTTTGTCTCAGCTGTTGACCCTGACCCCGGTGAGTGTGGTCCATTCTGCACCTTCATCCTGCAGGATTTAAAACTACAAAATACACTTTCTTTAGTATGGTCAGAGTAAAATTAGATTTTGATTATTTAGAGGTGACATTATGTCTGTTGCAGGCATATTGAGCTGTTAGCATGTTATAACAGCTATGAAACTGATTTCAGTCAGAGGCTTCTTCAGATTTGATGCAAAATTGACTGTTACTGGGTATTCTTCTTGCACATAAACATCTTCACCCACAATAACTTTATAACCTGAATATCTACATTTTCTCTGAAAAAAATGATCCAATAATGCACATTTCTTAACTCTTAAGTAAAATAAAAATACAAGTACAAAAACAAAATATTCCAAATATGTGAATATTTTGAAATTATGCAGCTGAGGCTATAAATTACATTTAAAATGCAGATCTAAATGTATTTAAAAATAAATTTCTAAGCTCGAGAGAGAATTTTGCACCCAGCAAACAAATATAGCAGCAGCACCTCTTACTGAAGGAGGGTCAACTTCTGCTATTTGTACACCAATGAAAATGAAAGTGAGTTTTTAATCCGCTTTCTGAAAAATATGAAGGATTTGAAAGCCAGAAACATTCAAACTAGTTAGATACATGCACATTTATTTACTATTTTTGCACCATTTGTCTCCTTTTTAATCCAATTTTATGGATACTTGGATAGAGATTGATAAAAAGACTTGGTCTTTTGGTTTTTACATGCAAGATTTGAGCCAATTTTCTCTCCCATTTACAGGGTTTCATATATTTTGGATGGTAAATGGACTGAACTTATATAGCGTTTATCTAATCATTTTTGACCACTCAAAGCGCTTTACACTAGAGCCACATTCATCCATTCGCACTCACAAACGCTCAGACATTTATACACAGCTTGGTGGGCAACTTGGGGTTGGGTGCCTTGCCCAGAGGCACATTGACATGTGGTAGGAGGAAGCTGGAATCGAACCTGCAACCTTCCGATCACAAAACGTTGTTCACACTTTATATGTAGATTTATTCAAATGTTTTTGGTTCATTTCTTCAGCTGTCTTACAAATGATGTTTGCACGCTGATGAAGATATTCTACAAATTGCAAACCTGCTCTACACAATGCAGACGTGTTAAATCAGTTGATCTCTATAGTAGATCTGTCAAATAAAAACTGTTTTTGAGTTGTTGCATCTTGAAATATAGTTTATATAATAACCAGCCTGATAAAATATTGTCAGAAGTATTTGCAACCTCCATGCTTTAATACTTAAAAACGTGCATGTTGAATTTATTTAAATTACCTTTCTCCTGATTAGAGACAGGTATGTGGCGTACATGTTTACATTTACTTACCTGTGTTTGTGCATTGCATTTTAGGTAATCTAAATATTAGTCATGGTTTATTTTATCAGCCTATTCCTATTGAAGTAGATGATGTTAGTATATTGCACCAAAAAATTTTTTTTAAACTGTTTTCACTCTTTATTGTGTCTATTGCTGCAACTAATGATTGTTTTAGTTATTGGATAATGGGTTACTTGGATAAATTGGCACTCCTTTTATAAAATAGATATAGAGATATATATTAAAAATGCAAATGCAAAACAATTCCATTCCTTTTTAAAATAAGAAGGTAAACATTTTATAGTGAACGCTTGGTCATTTGTATCAAAGGATGCATTTTCAACCAAAAAAATACTTATATAACATATTTATAATTTTTTCTTTATTTTAAAAGCAAAATTGCACAATTTTGGCTTAATTATTTTTCTGAATATGTTATTTCAGCATTTGGTCTTTTTTTTTTCTTAGTCTGTCAACTCCAGTTTACGATTAATCAATTCCTAAGTTATACATTTCAATAATCAATTAATCAGGATTAATCCGATTAATCGTTTCAGCTCTAGTCGTGTCGTTGCCATCTTAAGTCGCAGTGGTTGTGGAGCGGTGTGGATTCTCAAGCTTCTTGACCCAGACAGTCAGGGATCAGCATCGCCTGAATGAATCCCATCAGTGGTGTCAGATTAGCAGAAGTGCAAAGAAGCCTCCTGTGTGGGATGACGGACAGCGGCACGCTGGCTTAGCGGCTGGCATGTAAACCACGAAGGTTTAGCATGCTACCCTGAAACCAGTAATGCTGTTAAACGGTGTCAGATGGCTCATCTCACCATTTAGAAAGTCACAGTTTCTTCTGTTCTGACTTCTTCACTCAGATTTAATCTAATATGGGGTTATTTCAGTTTTATTGATTTGTTGTGCTTGAGAAATAAAGGAGAAATAAAAACTTCACACTAGTTTCCAGTGGGTTTTGTATCTGGTGAAAAATCAAACCTGAGCTGTCGCTTTAAAACTATCTAACTCATTGTTAAGCTTCCTGAGAAAAGGAAAATATTTGTTGATACACATCTCAGTTCCTCTTCGTCTTTGAGCAAGTACCAATCACGTTGTTGCTCTTGTTTCTCGTTTGTGTGTTGATTCTCAGATCAGCCTTCAGAGTCTGGAGAATTTCCTCTGTCTCTTCCACTACGTGCAACACCACCCCAATAACAGCACCAAAGATGCTCTGAAATTCTGGTAAGATTTCCTCACCGTATCGTCGTTTTACAATAACCAAAGTGTTTATCTCACTTGGCATGTGTAAGACCTTTGTGGTGTGTTTGTGAAACATTGCAATCACAAGAAATGCTTGGGGACAATATTTGGTGGGACACAATATTTTAAATGTTATGCATTGTTGTTCCAGTTTTAATGATATTTTTTCTCCTCGAATTTCTTCCCCACTTTTTACTGGGAAAAAAACTACGATCAGTCTCGTTGTAGTTTTCAGAAATGGTATCGGCTTTACCTTTTTACATTTTCCTGAACTGTTTTAAAATCTTTTCTCACGTTAAAGCTGTTGCTTCTCTTTACATTTTAAATATTGAAGTTAGACTAATATAAGGTTACAACACTGACTTTGAGTTTTCAATCGCAGGTGCTTAGATATTTTAGAAGTAAATATTTTCATATTGTGGATGTTTTGATTTCTGTATATTCAGCTTTGTGGTTTTTAACTCAAGGCTTTCAAAGAATTTCAGGACTTTATGAAGTCATTAATACTAGGGATCAGTCTTTTTAAAAAGACTGACCTTCCCATTCAGATTTTGACCGACACCAATTTTTAATTGTTTTTTTTTCTTACAACTTACACAGACAGATATAAGATTGCAATACACCTTCAATGTTCCAATCTTATTTTACTGAAAAACATTGAACAAAACCCATAAAACTATTTATTTTACTATCAAACCTGAATGTAATGTTTAGATTGCTGTCCAAACTGCTATATTGTCTAAGCCAAACAAAAAAAAAAAATTAGTTCCTCTAATCTTTTATTTTTTTCACATCATAAACTTCTTCAGTCTTCTTTCATGGCTGATTTTGAGACCTTTGCAGATATTAGTGGATAAGTATCGTCAGATCTCCCAAAATTAAGGAAATCAGGGTCAATAAATCAGCTTCGCAATACAGCTTAAAATGTTCATATTCGGTTTCCTCAAAAACTTCTAAAGTTGTTGACTAGGACTTTAAGTAATAGACAAAATTGTGCGGTATATGTCAAGTGGAAGAAAAAGGATGCTCTTAAAATTTTCTGACAAATATCTAAAAAGTGTGCCATGTGTTTTAATCTAAAGGAAATCCAGTTAAGCAACCTGGTACAGTACAGACATCACAAAGGTTTGTTAGAAAACATTAAGCTAACATTGTCATAAAGATGAAGAAACACAGCAGACAGGACAGGAGTCGAGTAATTTAAAGCAGGGTTGGATTATAAAACAATACTCTGAGGTGTGGCAGCATAATTCAGCCAAAAAGCAAAACTGATCAAACCTGAATGTAGGGCAAATCTGGAATAAAACCTGTTAGCAGCTGCAAAACATGAAACTGGAGGTTCACCTTCCAGCAGAAAAACAACCCTAAAATCATCTTATTTATGCCATAAATGGTCTAGTCAAAGTCCACGCTTAATTACAATCAAAAATCTGATCTGTGGCTACATTATAAAATCAATCCTAAACTCCATTGAAAGTGTTGCATCCACTGCCAGCAACATTGCATCAAATGAAAGTAGATTGTGTGTTTGCAGACTCTGGTATTGTTTGCACTGCAGCCAGATATACTGATGCTGTAGATAAGCCCTGTTTGTCTCGCTGACGTCACCGTAGCTGTGGAGTCTCCATCGACCGTGCATTGTACACAGGAAACCTCTCTGTGCCAACCAGGCCTCTGTTTGTCAAACATCTAAAGCTGGACTCCCAAAAAAAAACAAAAAAACGATGAATGAAGCTTCTGATGGAAATGACTGGGCTGCAGATAAGAAGCTCAAAACAACTGGATGAAGGGGGGGAAAAAAACTGCAAACCTAAAGTCGGCAGCAGTGTGGAAGCAATTATCTCTGTTTACTTGGCTTTAACCAGTTTCTTGTGGAAGGTAAGGAGGTCGGGACTAAGAAGCCGTCAGAGAAATAGTGGCTGTAATTGTTGTTCAACCAAAGCTCTCTGCTGGGGAAAAAAAACACATTTAATACTTGGGCTGAAATGATTAATTGGATTATAATCGTCAACTAATTTAGTAATCGATTAATCGTTAAGCATACAGACTCAAAAAAAGGCTGGAAGAACAATAAACTCAGATCAGAAATTTTTGTGTTTAAGATAAAAACAAAACCTTTGTCAGTACATTTGTACCTGAACTCCTTTAGTAACAGTTTTAGCTTCACTTAATGAAGCACCTTTTTCTACCTAAAAATTATTATTTAGATCGATAATTCAAGCTGAAATGGCTCAACTTTTCAAATGTTGGTAATATTTTTTTAGCTAGAGAATAAAATTCAAATTCAAAACTACCTTATTGATCCCAAATGGAAATTAAATTGCATTCTGTGCTAAAAATGAAGGAAGGATTGCATTATATTGCATTTTTGGAAATAAAATTTTATTTTTTTTGTTAAAAAAAATTCATTGAAGTATTTGTTCATTTGCATTTTTACTGTCTTTCTAATATTGTGAAGAGAATGTTTACATGAAATATTTGTAGAATGTGCCAATTTTTTTCAACCGATTAATCAGTCATCAGAATAATTGATTAATCAATAACTAAAATAATCGTTAGTTGGAGCCCTATTTAACATGAACTAAAATATTCAAACTAATAAATTACTGAAGATTACACAGCGCAAATTGTATAATCAAAACTACTTTATTGATTTCAAAGGGAAATTGAATTTTATTCTTTAATACAAAAGAAGGAAGGAATACATTGCAGGTCCAGCATCTGCTAATTTTTTGAGACAGGAATTTTGGGCTTTCAGGAGCTGTATGTCAAAATCGTCAGTATTAAAACAATAAAAGATCTGAAATATTTCAGTTGGTGTGCAATAAATCTAAAATATATGACAGTTTAATTTTTATTATTACATTATGGAAAATAATTAACTTTATCATAATATGCTAATTTTTTTAGAAGGACCTGTATATTGCATTTTGGGAAATAAATTTTTATTTTAAAAATGTATTTAATTATTTGTCTATTTGCATCTTTAATGCATGTCTGATATTGTCTAATTTTTTTTTACATAAAATATTTATAGAATGTGCCAATTTTTTCATCCAATTAATCGATTGGTTGTCACAATAATCGATTAATTCGGATATCATAATTTGGGTAGCCTAGAGCAGAAACATTGTTAACATCTAGTTAGAGATAGAGATTAGTCTCTTCATGTTGTCTTTGCACTGCATGTTGTATCCAGTTCATCCAAGCACATATTCAGATGCGATTACGGTTCAATTAAATCCTGTTATAACACAACGAAGTCAAATTCAGTTCATCATATGTGCTCCTTAGTAAAAACAGGATAATGGAGCAGAGTGGTTGATGATGGTTGATCAGCAGTGGACAGGGTCTTCACAGAAAGAGGAAAAGAAAAAGAGGAGAAGGAAACCAGGCTTAGTATAATCAGCTTTCTGGGGCAACCAGATGGGGGTTTAGTGTGAAGGAAAGAAACAGAAAGCACAAAAACTGAGACATGAGTACATTTCTATAGGGGGAGGAAGGAAGGACTGTAAGTAGTTGAAGATAGTAATTTCTCCATCAATGCTTTTTTCCAGGAAAAAGACAAGAAAAATGTAGAAAGAAGATGTAATAAGTGAAAAAAAATCTATAGACTTAGAATTATTAGCTTAAAACAAGCTCTTATATCTTGGGGAAAGTTGATGTGAGCTAATTTTGTTTTATTTCATGACTACTAAGACATTTACACTAGAAACTATTCAAAATTATTGTGGTTTATTGTATTATTTCAATGAATTCATACGTTTTTAGTCAAATAATGGGTTTATATTATAATATTTTGGTCTGCTATCCCTAAGATGGCTTTTCTTTGCTTTTAAAGACACTCCCAGTAGCCGTAGTGGAAAATACAAACGCCAGTGTCTATCAATGACGGTTGCCGACTGAGGTCTTCCGCAGGGCACTGGGTGCTTGTCAGTGTTACCAAGACCAGTCCCCTCGCCATGTGACATCACATGCTTTCATGTGATACGCTGATCTGCTGCGAATCTGGAAAGCCTCCATTTGAAATTCCGATTTAATGAAATTTGTGCAGCAGAACAGAGAAATCAGTCAGCAGTCATGTGAGGAAGTGTGCAGATCCAGCTAGCAGAACTGAGTCAAGTTTGGAGCGCATACAAGATGTGTGGAGGGAAACCGTTTTTTCCTGCAACATTTGGTAAGACCATGCAGACTGAATGTGTGGATCTGTGCTTTTTGATGGGTCTCTGGGTTTTATTTGACTGTTTTAAGACAAAAAAAACAGCCATAAAACGGCTGCATTGCTAGTGCTACCTTCATGGTTTTTATGGTTTCTAATTATTATGCCGTCCTGGTGCCATGTGTTAAAGGTTCTGCTGACTTTAAAAAGGATTTTCAGTAATTTGTAGAAAAGAGAACCTCTTAAGAGACACGTGCTTGTTGCAAACATGTGCACCAGCTTGGGGCTGCTCTGAAAAGCATGAGGAGGGATAATCACACAATCCAGATTTCTGTTTTTTTTTTTTTTTTTTTTTTTTTCCAACCTTGGATTAAAAAACCACCGAAATCTTTGTTGCGTTAAAGATTACCTCATACATGTGATCTGTGTTCAGGAAGCTCTAGTCTATAAATAATTAGATTTTTGCTGCAGCCTTTTGACATTTTGTATCTTTCCTTGCAGCTCAGACATGAGTGGGGCCAGTAACACCCTGGCCAGAGAGTTTCTGACGGATGTGCACCAGCTATGCAGCGCGGTGGCCCAGAGAGCCGAGGCGCGGGATGAAGATGAGGAGGAGAGTCACATGGTGGCGCTGGGCGAGTACCTGGTCAGGGGGCGGGGCTTCCTGCTGCTCAGCACTCTGGACGCCATCATTGATCAAGTAGGAAAAAGCTAATATATGTTTTCCCTTAAAGTCAAATCATAGTGATAAAAAACCTGAGACAAAATTTGAAAGTGCACCACAGAATATTTTCAGATTTTATTAATTACTCTATTGTCTGTAGACAATAGAGTAATCACTTCACATACTGAGTTTAATGTAGGTCCAAACCATGTTTTTAGTCTGATGAAGTAAAAGGGTCAGAGGTCAGAGATTTCAAGGAAACATGTGATAAAAAGCATTAAAACTACCTGTTTGGTTGCTCAAAAAGGAAATGAATAAAGAGAACAATAATAATTTTAGATGTTATAGATTTAGAACCAATAAAACAATCTCAATATAATTCAAGAATACCAAATAAACAACAATTTACCACATTAGTGAATCTGATTCTAATTTCAGCTTTGTTGTTTTGTATGTTTTATAAAATTTCAGGTAGATTTTTTTTATTGCAGAAAATAAAAAATGTAAAAATTTGAGACCAGAAAAGTGTTTGATATTTAAAAATTACTGGAAGCCTGCACAGCCTGTCTAATTTAGCACAGCATACCTAATTTTAGTATTTTTCCCAAATTGTAGGTGCTTTTAGTTGCAGATTTAGTTTTGCATGGTAAACTCCAAACTACTACTGCAATACTGTTAAACATTCTTCATTCATTTAATAGTTTTTCATCAACGAGAGAATCAGACAGACTTTGCAATAAGGATGCAGAAGATAAATTATAACATTTACATCGATATATATTTGTACTGATAAACAGAAAGGTTGTGCTTTGATTAGATGCTGTAAAGTTTTATGAGCTGACCACATTTTCAGTTCTCTAATGGAAATGGCTTTTCTCTACAGAGGAAGCTTAAATTTCACTGAAGTTTTAAATTCTTTGCACATGCTTCTCCAGTATCCACCTGTTATCAGTTGGAAATATTTTCGTTTACCCTTGCGGGTTCAGTGCCTAAATATATTTTTAGTGTTGATGATGTGGAGCTTCAGCAGCAGAAAGAGGGGGAGTGTTTTCTTTGCAGCTTGAGTGAAATTTTAGGAATGGCCTCACAGAAGGAGGTATTGTTTCTCCATCAACCAGCACCAGGCTCAGACAGCTCGCTGTTTTGTCTGTTCAGATTGTTGTTGTCTGCACGCTTCAACCACGAGTGTTCTGGGAAAGATTTTCAGTTACATTCACAACCTTTAGGTTGTTAATTGCGTTCAGAGCGTCGTGTCTCTTCATGCTCTTTGAGTCATAGGAGTTGGAAATGATGCAACCTCTGGGAGTTATGGTGCCCACTTTGTCATAAGTCTTCCTGCTGCTTGGTCAGATGGCACCTATAAAATTTGAGGGTTTTGCAAAGCGTTTAGTGTCCATATTTTATAAAAGCTGCAGAATAGGCCTAAATAAATATGCAGATTAAACTCCAGCAGAGTTTAGACTTCTGTGGTTCATTCAGGAAACTCAGACTGTGGTGACATAAGGACAGCAAAGCGATGATTAAACAAACCTCAAGGATGCAAGTCTTTTTTTGCTGTTGTGTAACAGAGAAATATGGTCCTTTTCATCAGTTTTACAAAAAATAGCACTTCTATGTAAATAAAACTTGAATGGTATGCAAGTTATTATAAATATGACCTCACGTGTCTGGGCCTGCACTCACTGTGTATAATTCTCATTTTAGCATTTTGTCTGCGAGTTTAAGGCATGCATGTGGAAATTGTCATCACAAGCTCTGGCTGTGTGCGTCAACGGCATCCCGCGAGGGATCAGCTCTAACATGGCAATCAGAGCTACTTTATAATCAGTTTGTGTGTTGCTAATGCTGATTGCAAATCAAAGAGGGATAGACTTGTGATTCAGTAGAAGATGACTCGTGAATTGTATTTGTCCCACTGGGTTGGGAATACCCTCCTCTGTAGCTTTGCTGTGGATTCTGTCAATGAAATGTTTTGTATCTTTAATGACTGGGAAACGTAACTCTGCTGTCTGTAGAGATCATATTCAGAGTCATCAGCCAGATGTTTTAGTAAAGCTGGACAACAAGGTCAAAAGTGCAACATCACACAATATTTTTTATGTATAGCAGATTTTAAAATACATTCTCATTCTCTGTATCAGTAAGCCTGTCACAATAATCAGCAAATTAACTGCATGATGATTTAAAATAAGTTTGATCATTTGCATTCTGATGATTCATAGTGTTTTCTCACGTGTTGTTGGAGCTCTACAAGCATGTCATACATGTTGGAGATTAAAATACTGATATATTATCAGATGGCCTCTGCAGTCAGACACTCTCACTCGTTTGCTTTGGGTCGTGAGAAAAAATTACTTGCTTCTGCAGCTGATTGTGGTGAACAAAACCCTGCAGAGGTAAATATAAAGAGTTGTTACATATTTGTATAATATTACAATAACACTGTTGGCACATGATAAACATCCATTCAGAAATGAAAAAAATAACATTTAAAAACTTGCTTGATTCCTAGAAAACTTATAATCTGCTAAATTGTACCAGAAATCTTAACCTGGTGAACAAAACACTAAAACTGAAAATGTTTGACAAATGTTTCGCAAATCAAAACAATCTACATCGAGCCTAAAATACTCTATTCCTTATTTGAAAGGTCAAAAAGTTAGATTTTGAAATAAAGCTCATCTATCTTTTTCCTCATGGTCAAAAAATAATAATGCAAATAAATTAATTTGAATTTTATGCCACATCTAAAATCTGAAGCTTGTTTCATCATTGTGTTGTTTTTTATTATTAGAGGAGCCTTAATTTCTGGATTAGGATTTTGTATCATAATTAAACAGTTGAGTACAAACTGTTGACATTTGAAACATTATGTTCAGAACAAAGTGTTTTTAACCCCCCATTTAGCCTTTTACGATTGACAAATGATCAGGTTTGATCTCTTTTTAATTAACACATGATGGAGGAATGCAAGTTTGCAAGGATTGCATGTCTGAATCAAAATTCCTCAGAAGTAAGCCCATCATGGAGCTGCTACATTTCTCCCTGTCACATTTCTACTGAAATGCCTCAATTAAAAAACATAATTTGTAGCTAGAAATATTTGTAAATTAGAGTTTTGTAAATGAAAACAGCAAAGACTGAACAGATATTTAAACTTAGGGAGGAGAGGAGTCTGACTTAGAGGGAGTGTCTTGGCGTGGTGACGAAGTGGAACCAAAGTGATAACTGAAAGGACTTTTTCTTTCTTCCTCCATCTAAGTAAGTCACTGTCATCTGTTGAACTCTCAGGAGCTGACTTGTCGGGAAGAGCTGCTAACTCTGCTGCTGTCGTTGTTGCCTCTGGTCTGGAAAATTCCTGTGCAAGAGGAAAAAGCTCCAGGTCTGTCGTCAACTATCGTTACCACCTTACTTACTAATTTCTGTCGTTTTGTTAATGCCCACACTCTCCTAATTTAACTTATATGTTTATGTTACTTATCTGTTACCCGTGTTCATGTTACAGTTATTTTATCCTCCTAGCTTATTTGGAGGTTGCATCACTTAATCATCCAGCAGCTTTACAGCATTTGTTTTGATGGGTTTGTGTGAAGACAGATGAATGTTTCCTTGTAGGCTTTAACTATAATGTTTGATATCATCTTCACATGACAGCAATAAACTTTTATTTTCTCACTGCTGCACTGCACTCAGTTTCCTTTTGACAGTCTTGAGAGTTTAGAAATCTTATTAAGGTTTTTATATTTTACAAGTTTGGAGTAGCTTAAAAAATGAAAGTGAAATGTAGAAGTTTTGTTTTGTATTTTCAGGTGTTTTTTTTTCATACAAGAGTATCTTAAAATGTTGCTCCAATTAGTGTTTTTCATTCTTTCCCTTTGTGTATAAGATTTGCATCATCAATAATATATTAATTCCTGACTGAAGCTCTGCAGATACATACTCACACACCTTAAGGCTTTATGGATAGATGATCCTCTATTTAAATGAGAAAACGGATAATAACAATGGAAAGTGTGTTACATAAAGTATGATTATCTGCCATGAATTCAAATTGTTCTTTTTATATATTTAAGCCTAAAAATGAGCAAAAATGTTCCAAGAAATATGGAAATTCCAGCTTTAGAAGTTTGAAACTTAAAAATAAATGTGTAGGAATCCAGATTAAATTTTTTTGTTTTTATCTAACTTTTAATGATTGAAGCTGTGAGCAGCACAACCTGTCTCAGAGCAGGAGAACATTTGTGTTTGCAGAGCCCTATGACCTGAGATGGACTCCGGCATTTAGAAGAAGGCTGCTGATCTTCTTTAACATGGAGTCTAGACATTTTTTCGTTTAATTAATTTTTGCTTTCTGAAACTTTTAACACACAAGGTTTTTGGTCTTGGCTAGGCATTAAACTGTTGCGAGATTGCCTTGAAGTGATAATGCTGAATAAAATTACCATGACTTCATGATATGTCTACTTATAAATTAAAATTATTCACATCATGAGTAAATATGAGGACCAGGCCATTTGTTATACCTAATGGCTAAGCAAAATGCTTAAAATCTACAAAATTCTTTTATTTTCAAGAAATGTGTTCCATTGTACCATTATTTATTACATTTTCAGGTTTTTTTTTCCATTTTAATCCTAACTTAATATAATATTGTCATTGGTTTATTACATTTAAATTGTGAAAATGATGATGTTGTTAGCAAGTACTATGTTACATAACATGATAAGTATATTTACTAAAGCTGGAAATATTTCTCAACTACAAAATTGTACTTTATTAAAAGACTTTCAACTTGTTGACTAGCAGTGCACAGCAACAGGTGGGAAAGTGACAGAAAAGTTGCCTTTTAATACAAAAGAGAAATCCTACAACCACTAAACTGTAGGATTACTACGTTTTAGTTTACTACTTCATTTTTGTTTACATTTTGTGAAGAAGGAAGATATGCGCTCATGTCTTTAGAGGCTTTCATGTCATTTTCTTCAGTGGTTCTTAGTGCAGGTTAATCAAAAGGTTTGGTTTCTTTGACACAGTGCAGTGTGAAAGCAAACCGTACCAAATGAAAATGTTACAACTGCTGCAAATTTGATCCCCAGTCAAACTGAACATGCAAGACACCCTAACTGACCCAAACCTGCTCTTGACATGCAGTGGAGCTTAACCTTCTTCAATGTTCACCTTTTTCACATTTAACTACAAAAATATGCTTGACTGAAAGTGTCTTTCAATGTAAAATGCCCAAACCTGGTGGATTTCTTTGTGTTTGAACAGATTTCAACCTGCCATCCCTACTTGAAGCATTCCTCAGCCGGGACTTGAAGACCGTCCCACTCAGGACGGGACAGAAAGCTGTGTCTGATGAGCAGAGCTCTGGAAAGAGGTCCCGCGTTGGCAGTGGCACCTGGAAGTCACGGAGATCACGCAGAACGTCACAGAGATACTCTGTGAAAGATGCTCGCAAGTCCCAGGTCTCCACCTCAGATTCAGAAGCCAACTCTGAAGACAGAGCCGTTGGGGGCTCAAGGAGCCGAAGGCCACACGGTTCCACCATCCAGGTGAGCTGCCAGCATCATCGCTCTGAGGCCTCGCAGTTAACGTCTACGGCCACCAACACTACAGAAACCATGAGTGCACCGTATCCCCATCCCAGAGCCCCCGGTTCTCAGATGGTAGACCTCGAAACCTTGACCGACCCGGCCGCAATATCCATCTTCAACCGCATGGAGAACTCTCCTTTCGACCTTTGTCATGTGTTGCTTTCCCTGTTAGAGAAGGTGTGTAAGTTTGACATGAGCATCAGTCACAATCCCGGTCTGGCCATTAGCGTCGTACCGACCCTCACAGAGATCTTGACTGAGTTTGGAGACTGCTGTGGTCCGGGGGGAGGAGGAGGGATGGGAGCGGAGGAACTGGCTGGAGGCTGGACGGAGGAACCGATTGCACTGGTTCAGAGGATGCTGCTACGCACCATCTTGCACTTGATGTCTGTGGATATAAGCCAGAGCGACAGACTTCCAGACAGCCTGAGGCGAAGTTTGACAGACCTGCTGCGAGCAACTCTCAAAATCCGAAGCTGTTTGGAGAGGCAGAATAACCCTTTTGCCCCGCGGTCAAAAAAGACCCTTCAGGAAGTCCAGGATGATTTTTCTTTTTCCCGTTATCGCCACAGAGCTCTACTACTTCCTGAGCTTTTAGAAGGAGTACTACAAGTCCTCCTGAGTTGCCTCCAGGCTTCAACTCCCAACCCTTTCTTCTTTAGCCAGGCTCTGGAGCTCATCCATGAATTTGTCCAGCACCGTGGCCTCGAGCTCTTTGAGGCCACGATTCTGCGACTGGAGGGACTCGGCAGGGCCAGTTCTGACGTAGGCAGAGAGGCATCGGAGCGGCTACGCGGCCTCATTGCAGGGGTTTTCAAAATAATCAGCGCTATTAAGAAAGCCAAGTCAGAACAGCTTCATCAATCGGTTTGTGCTCGGCGCCGGCACCGTCGCTGTGAGTATTCCCACTTCCTCCATCACCACAGAGACCTGTCAGGCTTGCCCGTCTCTGCTTTCATGCAAGCAGCAAGACGCAACCCCTTTGAGGAGGATGTGGAGGGCTCAGAGGAATCTGAGGGGGATACAGTGCGGTACCCTGAGAGATGCTGCTGTCTAGCTGCCTGCACCCACCAGTGTCTC
This sequence comes from Poecilia picta, assembly GCA_033032245.1. Classification (NCBI taxonomy): domain Eukaryota; kingdom Metazoa; phylum Chordata; class Actinopteri; order Cyprinodontiformes; family Poeciliidae; genus Poecilia; species Poecilia picta. The sequence goes on from CM065367.1 coordinate 9,174,858, forward strand.
CGGCTCCTGCAGCACCTCTCACCCAGTGGGCCGTCTGTGCTGCAGGTATTAGCTGGGATTCAAGCTGTTGGAATCTGCTGTTGCATGGACCCTCGCTCAGTTGTAGGACCCCTTTTACATGCTTTCCAAGCTCCAGGTCTCCGTAGTTACCAATCCCATGTGCTCAGTGTGCTAAGTCGGCTGATTTTAGACCAGCTTGGTGGGGGTCAGCCGTCAGAGAAAGCTAAACTGGCCTCTTGTAACATCTGTACTCTGGACATCAGCCAACTTCAAGGTCTGGAGGAGACATTGCAACAAGGAGAACCTGCAAATATTTCTGCCAGTTTATGTTACCGCTCCCAAGGTATCCTGCCTAGCGGAGGAGGGGCTGAGGACATGCTTTGGAAGTGGGATGCTCTGGAAGCTTACCAGGAGCTAGTGTTTGGTGAGGACTGGCAGCTGAGCCAGCAGATAGCCGGTCATGTGTGCCATCTAACACTACGGGGCAATGCTATAGTGCAGTGGCAACTCTACACACACATCTTCAACCCCGTTCTGCAAAGAGGGGTGGAGTTGGTCCACCATGCTCAGCAGCTGGGGGTTTCTACCGTCTGCACTCAAGTCTGCAGCTACCACACACAGTGCCTGCCTGTGGAGGTCCTACTCATCTACCTGCAAACATTACCAGCACTTCTCAAATCAAGGTGAGCTCCTCAACCACTTTTCTTTGGAAGAGTGGTCTGGAATTTTCTTACCTAAAAATGGCCTATTATGCTTCCTTGAACAGGTTTGAATAGGCTTGTGGGTAATACAAAATATGTTCATGTTTTTGCACAGAATCCATCCATCCATCCATCCATCCATTTTAGTCTAGTGAGTTCTTCTTTCAGACTGAGTTATGTTGGGGCCTGTTGTCACTTTAAATCCATATTGCTGCTGCTGGCAACGCCCCTCAACTCGAAGTTTACACTCGCACGTGAAAATGGCTGCAAACAGATGAGTAATTATACAACCCTACATCTTGAAAAGCAGAAGTGGAGCCTCCTGTACAACCAACAAAAATGCAGCAAGTGGTTTTTGAATAGTAAGACAATAATTAAACACTTGTCTCTTGCAGCAGCCATTATACCATTGTATAATGACCAAAACCAGCTGACCAAATGTACTGGAGCTCCCCTTGGGTTGCTAGGTAACGGGGCTGGGCTCGGCTCAGCTCAGGTTGCTAAGTAATCAGAAGATTTTTGAAACGGCTCATTTTCCAGACACCAAAAAACATGAATTTATTGTCAAAAAATGTCTGTGAAAAAATTTATTTCTACATAATTGGAAAATTAAAATTTTTATATAAGAAATCCCCTTTAAGTTTTCTCTGTTTTTGTTGGTTTTGCTCAACTCCTAGCAGCTACCAATCCCAAAGACATATGTATTATTTGCATAAATACCATAAATCCATTTACTTCTCAGTTGTTATAATTTAGTGCTGCATTGCAATTTTCAACAGTTCAGGGATTGTATGAACACGAGACATAAAACTTTCCCAACCACCTCAAAGAAGACCGTATATCCACTTGGTCATGAGATCCCTCTGTCTAAGCCCGTGGTAATTGTTACTAATCAATAATTTATCATGTTTTGGTGTAAGACATGCAAGCCTATTTACTGTTATGTAACATTGTTGCCTGTTTTTATAAGGCAGGTATTGTTGATCCACATACTACATTTCTTTTTCAGCGCTTTAAAAATATATTTAAGAAGATCTACATAAACATATGGAATTGAATCATAATGTGTTTTCTTTTGTGACCCATTTAGATTGGGTTCAACTTGTTCTAAACTGGAGCGACTTTGGTGTTTTCATGTGAAAGTCTTGCTTTCTCGCTCTCTTGCAGCCTTATTGAACCGCAAAAATATCAAAACATGTCAAAGAAAACATACTTTTCCTCTAAGTAGTTTCTTGTGTTTCTATATTCTTCCTCTGACATATCTTTTAAATACCTCATTGATGCAAGCAATAGCTAACTGTCTTCCTTCAGTAACCACTTCCACCCCAAAGAGTGTTGTTGTTGTAACCTGGTAGAGCTTACATATGGGGCTTTCACTGATTGGAAAAATATTAGAACATACATTTTTCTTCAGATATTTTTTTTGGTGTATCTCTAAAGTTGAAATAGTTTTTGTGCCGCATTTAATTCAGCAGAGTATGTGGAAAAAAAACTTTTGGATAAAGTTGCACTACTTTAATAAAACAATGTTTTGTTATCCTTTGAATATTCATATTAAATCTTTAAGTCCAAAATGTACCATAATTCCTCGACACTTTGCGCTACCTGAAAAACTTCAATGGTTTCTGAAAGGGGAGAAGTTGCTCTTTCCAGCTGACATTGGGTTATTACAGTAATTTCACTCTTACCGTAGCAGGAAGTGAAATGAATCTGAGGGGCACTCTCTTAATAGATGTCAAATTGCGAAAATAACTTGCTAGATATTGAAAGTTCCAGTTGTTATGGATAAATGGGCTAATATATTTATTCGCAGGACATTAAAAGAACTGCGTACAGTTAAAATAAACAAAAATATCCAGCCGGCATTTGAAATTTAGGACATAAAAAGTTGATCAGTTAATCTGATGCCTGGCTTGGACTGACATGCCACATTTAAACTATTTAACCTGTTCTAGGAAACAAAATAATAAAATCTAGCTACTGAGAAATTGCTTTTATACAAGCCCACAATTTGAGAAAAAAAATAACTTAAATTTTATGGTTGTTCTGTAATTTAAGGAGCTCCATCTGCTGGACCAATCGGAATTGGTAGATTATTAAGTTCCTTATACATATATTAGGTAACATTAGAGCGTTTGAGGATAATTAAGACAAGGAATTTCATGCTGTTTGAATATGTGCTCTACATCTGTGACCATTGGCTTAACACAACTCCCTTTCATAAAATCGTACATATCACAATACAAGGAGTTAAAGATGAGCTGTCTTGATGGAATTTAATGTTGCTAATGAAACCAGGAAATGTTCCAGAGAGCAAAACTAATAAAGAATGAGACAAATTGGAGGAAGGGTGAGGAATGGGTTTCAATTTCAAGGGGAAAAAATAACAGCTTAATTTAGAAATTGAATCTATTTAATTCATAGATGTCCAGTTCCAGTCCTCAAAAGTCAATGTCCTGCCAGTTTCAGATGAGTCTCTGCTCATTCAAATGGTCCACTTTGGACACCGCTACTTTAATTTAAAACCATTATTATTTGTACTGGTTAATATGTAAATTCAGGAAATATCAGGTATTGTGTTTTGATTTAACCTTATTCTAGAAGTTAAATAAGGTTATTTTTTGTATTAAATGTTATTTATCTCTCACATTTGTATTTAAGATGAACATAAATTTAAATCCAAGTCATAATTATGATGGCTCATAAAACACAAGCAGCAAAAAGCATAATGGATATCAAATACAGTAGCAGTTGTGGTTTAGTTTGAGCTTATTTAAAGCTGTTGGCTGCAGAGTTGCGTATATTGTGGTCTATTTATATAAAGGTGCTGCTAGTGAATTATGTAAGTCTAGTACAGCTGGCCATGCTTTAGATAATCTGCATGTGGTTTTCCCAACATAAGAAGAGAAATCGCTCCGTTTCCATTTAGATTTCTACCACACTCACAAAAAGAGGCTAAAAGTGACTTTTTAAGAATTATTTTGAATTTTCTTTCTTATTGTGCGTCCAGGTGATACTTTATACGTTCTATAAATATATATATTCTGTCTGACAGACAGTTGTGCTTGGTACAAGCATATGTTGAGTTTGAGTTGAGTAAACGTATTTATTTAAAAGCACGGATGCGATCGCTGAAGCAAGAATAAATTTACCACTGACTAAAAGGAACGTATTTATTTATTCATTGTGTGTTTAACCCACATATGGATTGACAGGAACAGATTATAGGAGAAAGTGCATTATAAATCACAGTGGACATATTGGTGCTAAAAATCATAGCAAGATTTGATCTGAATTAATTAAATTTATTGACTGAGCGCGACCGTCAGGGGTGCAACTGTCTCTAATGCAGATGGTCATTATATCTCCCTATCTTTTGATTTGGTTGTTTTCCAAAAGATTAAAAACACATGTTTGAATTTTCATCTATTTTTATCTGTTTCTCACCAGCTCTGTTATTAATTTGTGGCATTTAAAGGCAGCTGAATTAGAGTTAGACCCAAAATTATTCATACCTTTGGTAGATTTAGGTTTAAGGTCGTTTTCATTCAACCTAGAAGTTTGTTTATGGATAATAAAATGTTGTAAAAAGATTGAGTTTTTAGGAAAAATAGTTTCTGTTTTTATTTACACTTTAATTGAGATGTCATGCCTTTACAGGCGTCACAGCCATAAAACATTTTAATTGCTGAAAAATGTTTTGCATGATAATTTATCTTATATGATGAGCTTCAAGTCTCTGAGCTTGCAGGCCCTCCTTACCATGACCCTAATCTATTTCTCCCTTCAAGAATTTTCTGTTAGATTCAAGTTGGGGTCTGACTTTTCACATGTTGACATTATAAATATTTATTTAATGGCTTATCATCCTTTGCTGCAAATGATCAAGCATTCAGTAAATGAATGCTTTTTTAGGCAGTAAAATGTTTTGTTTTCTTATTTAAAAAGGAATTAAATTATTTTTTTATTAGTAACTTTTAATTTATTTCTAGAAAAGGCATAAGATTATAAGAAACATCTGCAGAATGTTTCTTATAATTTTTTGCATTTAAGCCAAAAAGTTACATTTTGATCTGATCTGACCAGATGTTGCCTTTTTCTACTAGAAAGCTGGGCAATCAGATTTTAAGTTATGTTCACATTCAAAGTATTTCATCATAGCTCTACTCATGTAGTTCCACATTTTGTGTTTCAGAGTGGTGCGAGACCTTTTCATCAGCTGTAACGGGCTAAACCAAGTGACGGAGCTCGTCTACCTCGATCAGACTCGCTCTTTGGCCTTGAAGGTGTTTGAAACTCTGATCATAGGAGTTGGACGCCAGCAGAGTGACGGGCTTCTTCACGAGCTGGAGAGTGCCGACACCAAAGAAAGGGAGGCCATCCTCGGCCTGGCTGAGGAGCTGGGGTCACGAGGGGTCGGAGAAGGCCCACAGAGCCTCAGCAAGTTCTACGAAGGCCTGAAGGAAGTGTACCCACGTCACAAAAGCCGAACTGGACAGAATCATGGACCCGGGAGGAGCAGAACGGAGACCCACCTGCATGTGATCAACCTGTTCCTCTGTGTGGCCTTCCTCTGTGTCAGCAAAGAGGCGGATTCTGACCGGGACTCTGCCAACGACTCTGAGGACACTTCAGGTTACGACAGCACAGCGAGCGAGCCTCTAGGCGGCCGCCTGCCGTATCTGTCCCCAGACAGCGTGGCGTTGCCCTCTAAAGAACAGCTACGGCGAGCCGCGGACGTCTGGTCCGTGTGCCGCTTCATCTACATGGCCAGTCCTCTGTTCCAAAGGCAGTTCTTCAGGCTCGGAGGACTGGATGTGTGCTTGCGCCTCATGGCCATGGTCATCCAGAAACTCTCGTGTAAGAGCAAGGATGGAAAAACAAAGAAGAAGCGAGAGGGCAAAGGGAAAGGCAGCCCTGAGTCTGCAGTTCCTGCTGCTTCACTGGGATGTGAAGATCCTCCCTACGAATCAGGAGATTTTCACAGTTTGGGTCCGACTGAGGGGAAGACCAAAGATCCAGGAAAGAGGTTTGACGAACAGTGGCAGCTTCAAAGTATTCGTCTTCTTGAGGCCCTGCTGGCGATTTGTCTGCACAGCGCTAACTCTGCCATGCAGAGGATAGAGCCGGAGCTTTCTTCTCAGGTAGGTTTATCATCTTTACGGCTAATTTTCTTTAATTAATTGATTATTGAAATATTCATAAACTAATTTAATCACTAATTGGTGTATGCAGACTAAATAAAAGGCCATTTATTCAAAGAACAATACACTCAGAGGCATTATTAAACCAAAACTGTGCAAATATCCATACGTACATGCATACGTTTGGCATGTAAGATAAAAAAGAATTGTCTTTATTATAATTTTTGCTTCACCTGGATCAAATTAATCACCTTCTCATGTCCAATTATTAATCACAAGCAAACAAAGGACAAACTTTTAACATGCTGATGTAAATTTTTTATTATTTTTTTAGCTTCAGATGCATCATTTACCACAAATAATGAAGCGTACACTAAAGGAATACTGTTATTGCATTTTAGGAAATAAAATGTGTATTTTTTTCATTTAAAACGCTATTGAATTATTAGTTTATTAACATCTTTCAATGCATTCATAATGTTTTATAAAAAGGCTCCAGTGGTTAAGTGAAAATCTGCAGAATGTGCCACTTTTTTAGTAAGATTAATTTTATTAATTGTCAGAATAATCGATTAATAGTTAGTCTGTGCAGCTCTATTACAGTATTTTCTCCGTACCTCAGCCACAAAAAAAAAAAAAAACTACAACATTCAGTGAAAATCTGACCTGTAAACCTTTTGCTCACACTTTGAGAAGCCCTGATCTATTTCATTTTAACTTCAACAGCCTCAGTCTGTGGAGGAGACCCTGTTGGAGGTGAGAGACCAACTGTCTCGCTCAGGAGTGGTGAACTCTGACCTTGCTGTACCGCTGTTTGACTCCCTGCTGCGAGTGGCCTTGGCTCAGGTGACTTCATGTACCGATACACCTGAGGAGAAACCAGAGAGGGTAAGTTCTGCATAGCAAGAGACAATCTGTGCATATTTTATAAATTGGGTTTATGTCGGCAACTCGATTTTGATTTTGACTTCAACACAGCAGAAACACAAAATCCTTCCAAGAATTTTTGGTGTAGTTTCTAGTGCAAATATTTTAGTTTTGCTTTACTTCAAGTGTGTTAACTTACAGGTAACTAAGTTATATTTTCTCATGTGACAATAATTTGCTAGTTGAACTAATATCTTTTTATCAATATTAAGGAATTATTGTCTCAAAACAAGCTCTTCTGTCTTGCTTATAAGTTACGTGTAAGTTAGTTTTGTCTTATTTCAAGATTGCACTAGAAACTGCCTAAGTAAAGTGTGTCTTCAAATCAGACAAAATTGATGTCAAACATTTGTGCAGCAAAATTTTTTATTTTAAAGATATTAAGAAATGTTTCCAGAGGTCATGAAAGGTCAACCTGCTCCCCCACCATCTTCAAATCAGACAAAATTGGTGTCAATCAACTCGACTACGTTTGTGCTAGTTTGTGCAGCAAACATTTTTGTTTGCTAGACAAAAATGTTTGGACTTTGGACTTTGGACTTTGACTAGGCCACTTTTAACACATTTTTGTTTGTGCTGCTTTGGCTTTGAAGATATTACTTAAAATTTAAAGGTCAGTTAAGGTCAATCAGCTCCACTCAACTCTCCCCCCCACTTCTACGAAATCAAAATGACCTTTAAGCTTTCACCTTCATTTATTTATTTGACCTTTATTTATGACCTTTAGCGGCACACATAAAACATTTGCTGCACAAACGTTTGGCACCAATTTTGTCTGATTTGAAGAAACTGAGGGGTCTAGAATCTAGACCGAAAATACTTGGTAAGATTCTTTTTGTGTAGTGGACCTATAATGTTCAGCAAAACTTTTGTTTTTATTTTATTATTTTGAAATATTTTGCTTTCAAATGTGTCCCAGTGTGCATTTGTGATGAGCTGAGGTATGAAATAACCTGTGGCACAAGAAGGAGCGTTTAGTAAACATTTGTGTGGAAAAACTTTGAATCCCAACACCCAGACATGGACTAAAACCACAAAATGTACAAGATTTGCTACTAGATAACAATAAACCTTGATTTACTGTCTGCTACACTGTAAAAACAGAAAATCTCACAGAGTAATTTTGGTCTAGTTTTTAGTGCAAATATCTCAGTAAACTTAAAATGAGACATAAAAGTCAAAATTTACTTTTCAGCAAGACATAGAAGCTTGTTTTAAATAAATATCACCTTAATTTTGATGAAAACGTTCTAGTTGTACTAGCCTATCAATTAAGTATTGACATGGAAAAAATGTCTTGTTTTAAGTAAAAAGAATTGCCAATGAAACTAGTACTTTATTTATCAATAAGTTGACTTAAGTCAACTTAAGTCAATACTTAAGCTTTAAGTATTGACTTAAAACAAGAAAAGTTACTTGTACGTTTGTCTTATTTCAAGTTAGTAAGATATTTGCACTAAAAATTTGACCACAATTACTTGGTAATATTTTATGTTTTTGCAGTGTAGTAACTTTAATTAATATGTTCTACTTTACTTTTATTGTTTGCTGCAGCTTTTTCAGACATACACATAGGAAAGTGAAGCTGATTGCAAACATGCTTGTCCAATATTTCCATTCAGAGTCATGGATCCATGACATATTTGTCTTTAGGGTGTACTTGACGTTAAATATGCTCTCAGTTGAAGAGTTTGCCATTCTACTTGTTCAAGCTTGGTCAGCTGATTTAACAAAATACATTATTTTTCTGGTGTTTTAGTGAAGTTAAATGTTTCTACAAGCAAAACAGAGTTTTAGTAATTGAAGAAAATATCTAATTTTGATTAGAGGATGTATAGATTGCAATGTTTTAGCTTCATTTTTATTTTCTTGTCTATTATTCCTCCTCTACTCTATTATTTTTAAATAAATTCCCACCAGCCATAACACTGAGTTTAGCAAGTTGGCAAATGGCTGCTTGTTTTTCAAGATGTCATGAAGGTGATAACTAAGACACTATCACCCAGTTATGAACGTTATCAACTCCCCTCTGCTGTTTCCGTCCTGAATTACCTGATTTATTGGTATCAAACCAACAAACTTGATCACTTTAGCTCTGTTGGCTAGCAATAACTTCTCCTTTATGGTAAAATATACAAACAATATTACACAGTCCAGTCACATTAATGTGACCATCTGTCAAAAGCCAGAATAACCACCTTTCGCAGAGCGAACTGCTACGAGACGTGCAGGAAGAGAGTCACTTAGGTCCCTGAAGGTCTTCTCTGGGATGTTGAGCAATGCCGACTCTAATGCCGTGGCCAGCTGCGCTAGATTACGCGGTTGAGGATCCATGGCGCGAACAACTCGATCGAGATGGTCCCACAGATGCTCGATTGGGTTTAAGTCAGGTGAGTTTGCTGGCCAGGGGAGGACGGTAAACTCATCCTGGTGCTCTTCGAACCACGCACGTACACTGGCAGCTGTATGGCACCTCGCATTGTCCTGCTGGAAGATGCCATCATCCTGAGGAAAAACAATGCGCATGTAGGGGTGGACATGGTCCGCAAGGACAGATGCGTACTTGTATTGATCCATCGTGCCTTCCACAATAATCAGTGAACCCAGAGAATGCCAGGAAAACATTCCCCAGACCATAATGCTCCCGCCTCCAGCTTGGACCGTTCCTGCAATGGTTGCAGGGTGGTTCCTTTCAGAGGTTTCACGCCTTATACGCCAATGTCCATCTGTCCGATGGAGCATAAAACGCGATTCATCTGAAAACGCTACCTGTCGCCACTCAGTGGACGTCCAGCTGCTGTACTGGCGTGCAAATTCTAGCCTTCGTCGTCGATGAACACCAGTCAGCATAGGTGCACGAACCAGGCGTCCGCTTCGGAGGCCCAGACGCAGCAATGTTCGCTGAATAGTGGTTTGGGAGACACTTGTGGTAGCCCCTTGGTTCATTTTAGTGGTCAGTTGCTCAACGGTAGCCCGTCTATCTGCCCGAACGCATCTCCGCAACCGTCGTTCGCCTCTGTCATCTATGGCCCGTGGTGCACCACATTTGCCACGTCGTTGATTTTGGACAGTCCCATTTTGCCATGCACGGTACACTTTTACCACGGCGGCACGCGAACAGTTCACAAACTCAGCCGTTTCGGAAATGCTTCCACCCTTGGCCCGAAAGCCAATGATCATGCCCTTTTGGACGTCGGATAAATCGCTTCGTTTCTGCATTACGCCAACGATTGAAATGTTTTCCGAAGCCCACACACACCCTTTATATACGCTCAACTGCACTGTGCTGCCACCTGCCTTCTGTGATTGGTTATTTAACTCTGAAGTGGAAAGTACGTGGTGGTCACATTAATGTGACTGGACTGTGTATAAGTAAAAAAGTTGAGCATAAATGAAAGGAAAGCAGTCTTCCAGCAAAGTGTTGTCGGTCACTAAAGTAAAGTAAATCATGTTGCTAAGCAACTGCTATCTGGACAACAAGATGGCAAATATAATTACAGAGTCCATGAAGAGCAAGCGTGACCTATTTAAATTTACACTGTTTCACCCACCTTTCTGTGTTTTAATGAATTGTACAAAAGCATTTTATTTTATCAGTTTATCTTTTATAACGAATCTGAAAATGAAATTAAACATCAAATTATTCACAATAATTACAGCTGGATGTATTTTGATGTGTGTCTCCACCAGCTTTGCAGTTTAAAAATCTCAGAGTGTCTAAGAGAATCAGTTTTCCAGATTTCTCACTTTGGACTTTGACTAGGCCACTTAAAGACATTAATGGGCTGTGATCTATTTCATATTAGCCTAATTTAGGGGTGTTTCGCTGCTTGAAAGCTAAACTTCACATCCACACAGCAAGATGAGGCCACTACCATGCTTCACAATGGGTTCAGTGTCTCGTCAGTCTTCTCCCACACTGTGTTTTGGATGTAGGTCCAAAATGTTAAGATATATGTGACCTTTTCTTTGTTTCAAGCTTCAAATTTGACTTTTTATTCGACTTTCTGCCATTCTTCCATAAATCGGTGACTGGTTTATCAAATGACCGGGTGCTGCACTCTGGATCTTAAAGTGATCCAGAGTGCAGCAACCGGAAGCCTGACCATATAAGGCCAATATTGTCCTCTTTGCACTGGCTGTCTTTTTCGTATCAGATAGATTTAAAGATTCTTTTAACAACTTATAACGTTTTAAATGCTTTAGCCTTTTTGAACTTTACTTTGTGTCCAGAACCATAAGATCCAGTTATCAGTTGCCTTTGAAAGTCCCTCAGACTCGAAGCTCGAAGGAGATCGGGCTTTCTCTTTTCCTGCTCCTATTCTCTGGAATAAATCACCTTCCCAGATTAGATCTGGCCACACCCTGAGTCATTTTAAATCACTTCTTAAAACTTTATTTTATTTGCTGGCATTTAATTGAGGCATGATATCGTAACTTTTCTATTGTGATGTTTTATTTTTATTTTATTTACTTATTTTTATGTTTTAATTCCATCAATTTATTCTGTTATGGTGTTGTTTTTGTACAGCACGTTGGTGCAGTTTTTGGCCTGTCTTTAAAGTAGTTGTCCAGTTAGCAGACTCTTCCACCTGAGCTGTGGCTCTCTGTAAAATTTAATTATTTTTTTTGCGCTGGATTTAAAATCCATTCATGATTTTGAAGTGAAAAATGCGCAATAGTATAAGGTGTATAAATACTTTACTAAATCACTGTTACTGCATTGTTTCTGTAAATCAAAAGTATTTGATGAGACTATCTCATCCATCTTTTTTTTGTTTTTTTTTGTTCAGATTTACTGTTTTACAGAGAAAGCTTTGTACTTTCTCTGTAGACCCAGCAGAGTGTGATGTTTACTTAAAGATTACCCAAGCTGCAAAGCTCTGAAATTAGTGTTTCGCAACAGAAAGTGTCGCATTTTTCTTTAGATGATTACCTACACATCACATTTAAAGGTATGGTTTCTCACCTCTTGCTGGTGTCAGAAAGTTCCTCCTTGTCCGTATTGTTGTTGGGAGTTTTCCGATGTGTGCATACGATAACCAACTGTGCACAACAAGGAACTGGGCTGTGTAGATGCAGTGTAAGTCAGCTGATATTTGTCTTATGACCAAAATCTTGTACTTTTTTCCCTGCCTTTTTTCACCACATTAGTGGAAAGACCACTACTTGTCATGCTGGAAATACTTTTGGTCAAGGAGATTTTTTTTTTTAATCATCAAAGAATTTTGTGATTAATCTTAAATCTTACCACCATTTAAGGTAGCAGGATTGGGGAGGAGGATCTTGGTTTCATTTAAGCTTTTTTTTTTTTTTAACCAGAAGCTCCAGGTGTTTGCTGAAGGGGCGGCTCCGGCAGGAGATCTGTCTGAGGAGGTGGATGAGGTGCAGAGCTGCAGTGTCAGGCTCCCGGGGGAGGAGGAGGGCTACGACGCTGATAGCGAAAGCAACCCGGAGACCATGAAGCAGCAGGAAGAGGGTAGGTCCACACACAAATGCACACTAAAACTGTGTACATAACTGTTTGTTCTTACTGCAACCGTTTGCTTCAGCTGTGCCGTTTCTGGCGGATCACTATAAATGTCATCTGTTCTTTACGTCTGGTTTCTGTTGCTGAGAAATGTCAGCAGACTTATCTGGCTTGACTGAGAGGTCATGTGCTGGTCTCAACCTCTGACCCTGTTGATAACTTGCCTTGGGAAAACCTTGTTTCTAATTCTGATCAACTCAAAACTGAATGGTTCTGGACTTTATTTTTTTGCTTTCGATCCGTTCTGTCGTGTGACAGAGATAAAGCAACATCCTCCTGGGGAGGATATTTAGCAAGAAGTTGATATTTTTATTGCGTATGGATGACAAAGCAGAAAGCTGCCCTGAGCCCGATGCAGGTTAACGAATTGGCCTGATTACACTGTTTTTCTTACTTTAATCCCCTCAGAAAGGACTCATTGTGATAAGTTTTACAACTGGCTGGCAGCGAGACCTCATAAGCTGCATCTTGTGACTTGAGGTTCCAATCTGATGGAGGGGCTGGCTTCCTGGAAAAACGATTGCATCACCTAAAACAGAGAGCGTTTTAAATTTGAAGAATGAGAAACAAAAACCCATCAGCTCTAACTAATGAATTATCAGGCTTTAAATGGTTTTGCCTATGAAATAACTATTTCTGTAAAATCTTCATCCGGTTTTGAAAATGGTCCTTTTTTAACCTTCAGTCAGACTAAACTAAAATCAGATACATTGTTTTTCAATTAAAGAATAATTTTGTAACTTTTTCTCCTTTAAATAAAAAACATATATTTAATATATAACTATATATAAGATTGTGTCCATTAGTTTTAACATCTATAATCTATTTCTTGTCAAATTTATCAGTTTCTGCTTCATATTATTTCTTGACGTCTTTCTCTTACAATTGTTTTACTTTTTATATTTATTTTTAATTAAGACACATACCTTGATGGCAGTACAGCAACCACATTACACAATTGTCTTTGTAATTTTATATAAATGTAAAAAAAATGTGTCAAAATATTCATTGTTGCTTTCCATCCTATTGAATTCACTTTTCAGCTTAGACATCAGAATAACTAGAAAAATACAAATTATGAAACAAAAAGAAACATGACTTCTGCCAAAAAACAAAACCAGTAAAATTTGAAAAATATAAACAAAAACAAACATGACTTCTTCTGCCAGAAACAACAACATTAAAAATAAAAATAAAAAACTGATTTCTTTTTAACCATAAAAGAACAGTAGAACAGAAGGTAAAAATTGCTGGTTAAAAAAATAAAATAACATAATAATTTCCCCCACTCAGAGATGGCTTTATTTTCCTCTCCTTCCTTGTAATAACCACATGCAGCCAATGTTTAAACAAAATCAGGTTTTAATGTCCTAATATTGCCCACTTCTACTTTAAAATCCACAAACTTGTCCTTTAGTTGTTTTTAAAGCCAATGTAAGTCTCTCCCTTACATATATTTGTTATACTGTATTGAGCCTGTCAATCTCTCATATATCTACCTCAAGCCATTTTCTTACATTTGTTTTCATAAGATTATTTAGTAGTTTAAGAATAACCGTTTTTAAAGCAGAACGGAAACAAATAAACCTTGAGGCACAGACAGTGCAACGGAAGAATTAAGGTCAATTTCATTTATGCTTATTTTATGTGTTTTAGTTCCAACTGCGGCTTTCAAAAAACTCTTAAATGATTTGCACAGATGTGAGTATTTGGATGTGAGATCAAAGCGGCTCGCTTTCTAGGAAAACCATGACTGACGTCTGAGATTCTTTGAAAGCTTCAAAGTTTGTAAGGAGCCTTTTTCTCTTAATGAGACGTTCACAGTTATTGAAGTACTTTTGCTTCAGATGCTGATCGCAGAACAAATTTACTGCAACTCAAAACATCTTCTTCTCATCAGCTGTTGAATATTAGTTTGAAATTTTAACAACGGTTTCTAACTTAGGAGATTTTTGGTTTTCGACTTTGTTTTCTCAGAAGTTTCGCTGCTGATTAGACTTAATTTTGAAAAGATTTACTTAAAATAAAGTTTCGATTTTTCTAAACATTTTCTGTTTAATTTTTTCAGACATTTTTTTAGCAGGAGTTCCAACAAATTCTCTGTTTGCCGCATTAATCCATTTAATCTTTTCTTTTCTTGGCTTCTTTTGTGTGGCTAAGTGTTGCATCTGTTGTGCAGTGTTTTTTTACACTACCTCACTTGAAAGCACCAATAGCCTACCCAGTATAACCAGAATCTCAAATAAAATCAAAAATAAAAAACACATGGAAATGGACGGAGAATGAGGCGTATTGATTAAAGAGCGTGCAGGGGACAGGCGTGTTGGAATATGATTTTTACTCATCTGTCACCGTTACTCCAGCAGTAATGGTGTCGTCTTTATTGGGCATTTTATCAGAATGTAAACGTTATTTAATTTTAAAGACACAGTTCTTAAAAATACATTGTCAGACCTTCAGAGGTTTGGGTTAAACTCTTGACAGAAATATGTTTTTCACAACTTAGTCTGTCATTTTGGTGTTTTTTATATTCTGTTTTAAATTGAACAATTCTCCGTTTTTGAAAATAAAATTTTTGGAACATTGGGATTATTTTTTTCACCAATGTGTTTTATGTTCCATAGTTCACTGATGTCAGCACGCCCAGGGCGGCCATCTTGTTTGGTAGTGATGTTTTACAGTTTCTATTTATTTGGGCTTTGAATTCAGGTCTTTTTTCTATGCTATATTTTCAGAGAAAAAAGTCATAATATTCACACAGCAATTGGGTCAAAATAATGAGAGAAAAAGGTTGTGATATTACCATCGAAATAAATCTTGTAATATTAAAATAATACTTTTTATGGGAACTCCAACACAAAAAAGCAAAAAATAAAATGATGAAAGTTGAGTCTTATGAAGTTATACTTTAATAGAAGTTTCACGTAATACGTAATATTTTATAGAAATATTTCATCTTTATTCTGCTAATATCATGACTCTATTCCTGTGATCTGGCCCTAACATGACAGCATCCAACTCACAGAAGGGATGACTGAAGTAAAAGCCACATTTTGAAAATATTTTATGTCATTTATTTCTTATTTTAGAAAAAAAAGTGAGAAACAAATTGGATTAAAATTAGATATGATACAAAAAAATCTCAAGTTTTATTTTTTAGCCACATTTCGCAGCCCTAGTTTGTCTCCAACCTTAACTTTGCACCTAAGCATCACGAATAACTAGAAAAAAGCTTTACTGTCTTACATTTTCTGTTCTATACGAGAAATATTGGGGTTGTTTACATTCCAATACGTCACAACCGTTACTCTCTACTTTATATATTCTTCAGGGAAAACTGCTAGATCTTACTGTAAATATACAGAAGACAGTATTTATGGGGTTTTGTGCTAGCAGTGCAGATGTGCGCAGGGGAACGAGCAGCTTCATTAATAAAAGGAGCTTCCAGGCGCCGTGTGAGTGGCTGCAGGGCTGCAATCCTGTAAATCATGAGGGGAAACCCATACTGCTCCAAGGCTGAGTGCAGACCTCCGGCTAGTTCATTTCCATGAGATTCCTCCAATATCAGTGGTTGGGAATGGATGGAGGCTATTCGTGTTAAAGGTGTTAGCTAGTCTGTAGGGCCAATTAATAATATGTTGGATTGTGTTTTTTTGTTTTGTTTTAATCTTCCCCTGCTGAATGGACGTTTTCTCAGTAGGGAAGGTGGAGCCTGCAGGATTGAGTGAGTTTGCGGCAGCGGCGGAGGATGGGCCGGAGCGTGGCATGCTGCTGTTCCCAGAGATATGCACCATGGAGTTGCGGCTTCTTGCCTCCGGCTCGCCGGACCTGGAGGTTCTCGGTCACGTGTTTCACAGCCTGTTGGGCGCCGTGCATTCCAATCGCCGCAACGCCGCCTTGCTTTACGACCAGGTCAGACTGAATACCTCTTCCTCTTTGTGCTTGTGTTCGATGCCTCGCAGGTTTGACGTAACCCTTCACTTTGGTTTCTCACAGGGAGGAGTCAAAACCATCCTTTGTAGTTTTCACAACATCCTCAGCCAAACAGACCTCTCCTTTAAAGGTTTGTCATTTATTTTATCCAGAAAAACATGTTTAAAGTTCATATTTTTACAGACATGACGTTTTAACTTGACCCCCAGAGTTCAAGCATAATATTTTGCTTAGATACTTGGCTAAATCTGTACCCAGTTAGGTTCTCAGAGTTGGACTTATTTTGCAATTTCTATTGTTTATTTAAGATTTACTTCAGTGTCTGTTATTTCTCCTTCATAACCATACATTGCAAAAGTATTAATCACTTTGTAACATCACCAGAATGACCTAGTCAAAGTCTAGACCTCCTGTAAATCAAATTTACGATCTGTGGCAAGACTATAGGTGTACATTAGCAGACTCTCCCCATCTGTGTTTGTATGGCTGCTTCTATTGAAAATGCTTGAATTTAGAAAGAACTTAATTTCTGTATAAAACACTTGAATGTTCTTGATGTTTGTGATTAAGTGCAATCTAATATTTGATTAAAGGTTTTCAATGGGGTTCAGTGCAGGGGGCTCTTCATTTTTTCCACAGCTGTATTTCCTGCCTCACTTTTCAGATCTTCATTTGTTAAAACAAAGTGAGAACCATTTGTCTGTGTCCTTCCACCTTATGGTAAGGTTCTACACTATGTTGGTCTATCACATGAAACAGCAATAAAATATACAGAAGTTTGTGGTTGCAGCCGGATGTGATGTAAAATACTTAAGAGAGGTGTAAATACTTTTGCAAGTCAGGTTTGACAATAAAACCGACACGATTAAGTGCTCATGTCTTGGCAGATTGAATAGAAACTGTTTGTATATTCCTGTTCTTTATTGCTGGTGTTTAGATTGCCAGACGGTGCTGGTGGAGCTGCTGGTTGCCATGGTGAGCCAGCGCATTACGGCAGAGGAGCTGGCCCTATTGATCCGCCTCTTCCTGGAGAAAACCCCTCCTACAGTAAATACCGCTCCGTCACTCAGCACTGTACTGTTTGCTTACGTGCAGCCAGCTTGTGATCACAGTCTGAGAGTTTCAGTTTATTAATATAAACTAGAGTTTCTCCGTAAGACGCGCTTCCTGTCACTCTCCCTTCGCACTTCATGGTTCTTTGAAATTCATCAACACATACTAGGCCCTGGAGCCCTCTTCACATCACACACAGTTAACACCAAAGTGTGCGGAAGACATGTGACGCTGCAACTCATTAGCACAAGTATGTTTGGTTGGTAGCCTGCAGGAGAGAGCTGTTCTTAGCCTCCGTTCGACTGAAACGTTTATTTTTACCAACAAGAGAATATTCTCAGTGCTTCTTACATTATTAAGCTACGTCAAACGGAGGTTTATAAACCGAAAATCAATCTGAATGATTAATATTTGTTTCTGTTTTTAAAGCAACTCTCGCATATTTAAATAATTAGAACATTTTAAGATTAATACTAACACACTTTTAATCATTAAAAAAGCAATATAAATCAATAGCTAATGAACAATTAAATCAGAATTACTTTTTTGCCATTGCTAGTAAACAAGTTCACAGACTAGGGAATTGATCTAATGTAATGGTGTATACGCTGCAAGAAAAAAAATAGTTTTATGTCTAAGTTTTATGACTAGAGAATTAAACGTTAGGACTTATTAAATGTTTATCTGTTTTTCAGGTTTCAGAGGACCTGAAAGACAGATAATTTAGAGTTTGAATACATACGTTAACATAAGGTCGTTAAAAAAATTTAAAGAGGGAAAGAATGTTTTGGAACTTGTTGGAGTTTGTTTTTTTGGGAGTCATGTTGGACACAAGGTCCAACTTGGTTGAATGTAAGAGACTTGCACAGCTAAACACAGCATATAAACACACAAAACAAACATTTAGTAATATTGAATTTGAGGGGGTTATCAGTCTCTAACCCTTTTGAGGAAGGCTCTTCTTGCTGGGTTTGCTGGTTCTTGTTACTTACAGCTCGGCTCAAATTCCTTTCTGGATGAAGAGCCATCAGCAGGGACAGACTATCCAATCAGAGGAAGCGTAAAAACTATGTCACTGTGTGGAGATGATTAAAACATGGATTCTTATATTTTTAAATGGAGAGTATTATGTAAAATCTATTTTTTAGCTCCCCTCCCATGTTCCTTACTGTCAGAGCTCCTCTAGACTAGCAACAGCAGAAATTAGCGAACACATGAGTCTGCTGAGCTCATCTTATAAACTACTTCTCAGTCCAGCACTCGTTAGAACGGTTTCAAATGACAATAAGGAGAAGCGTTGTGAAGGTGACATGTGAGAAGAGTAAGAGCTTCTTAAAGAGACAGAGACCAATTTCAAAGTGTAAAATATCTTTTAAGTATTTTTTTATATCTACAGAATTTTGTAACAACTGAAGGTAACATAGGTACTTGACTGTGCTACAAAGAGGCACTGTGTCCCTGAAAAATACATAATACCAACCCTTTAAGAAAAAATGTCTTTACTAGGGAACAACAGTGTCAACAATTTAGTACTCTGTCCAAAATAACTGTGGTGGCTTTTTGATTATTATATTATTCTACTGAATAAAATGACAGGTTCCAGGTGACAAATAACAAGCAAAAGATCAAATCTTTTTTGAATGTAACAGCCTTTAAATTTACAAAAATATTAATATTCAGAGATGCCTGGGTGTTGCCTGTGTGAAATAGGAGCTTATTTTAGCAAGACCTAGGAGTCTGGCATTTACGTTTTAAAGTGGCCTGGAGCAAAGAAGCTAATAAAGATAAAAGGTCAAATCTGAGATGTTTGTGTGCTCTCATCTCAATCTTTTTAATTTTCTTTGTTTTTAGGCTATATTACTGAAGGGTATCCTACAAATTGTCGAAGCCAACATGGACATGGAGCCTCTTCACTTCCTGACGTTTCCAATACTCCATGGGGTTTCAACCCCCGGAGGCTCATCGCCTGGCTCCAGGCAGAGCGGCGCCGCCGGAGGCAAAGCCGTCAGCCTGCTCTGGAAGGGGAAACTTTCTCCTGGTCGCAGGGAGGGGGAACCAGAGTACCGACCGAGCCACCTCTGGTCTTCCCCCTGGCACACAGCCCCTCTTCACCTACCTCTCGTGGGGCAGAACTGCTGGCCCCACATGGCCCCCGGTTTCAGTGCCTCAATGTGGCTGAGGGTGACGGAGCTGAAGGAGACGAGCGACGACAAAGGTTGAGATTCTTTACTGCTTGATCTACTTGAGAGATGGGCAGTTTCTAAGATTTGCTTTATTTTCCAGAAGAAAGCGTCCATCCTGCATCTGAGATCCATCATGCTTCACCTCAGACTGGAGCAAAGTCAGCAGAAGAAAACCTCGTTCATGTTCTCTCCATGGGCTCCAAGGCACTGATGCTTCAAGTGTGGGCAGACTTCTCCAAAGGCTCTCTCACCTTCAGGTGAGGATAAATTTTTTATGTGCAGACTAAGTTGCTATTTCTACTTTTTCTACTTTTTATCATAATGTCAATTTCAATGTTGGCATTTGGGCCTTTACTGCCTCTAAAAACAGGCTAAGCGCTTAAAGAAAACCATCCAGCTGTTTTTTGGCAATAGGTACTGCCCGTTATTTAGCAACCCCAGCAGAGTTGGGTGAGAGAAAGCAATAATGCGTGTATTGAAGATAACAATTTGGTGTAAGGGTTTGGAAAGATAAACCAGCTTAATAAGGGAAAATGTATATGTAAATATTAGTAACTGTTGACTGCCACTTTGACTTTGAGTTTTTATTTTTATTTTTTTTTCTTTGATGGTAGGACTGTAAAGTTTTCATGTGCTTAGGGGGTAGGAGTTAATAAGTTCTCACTTCTTCCTACCCCATTTCGACCATGATATCTTAACTGAGACAAAAACTGTATCTTTCTTCTTTTTTTATGCACTTCTTGTTGCTGTGCACTATCTTATTTTTATACTTGTATCATGTTCGAATGTTCGAGTTCTGCAGGTCACCTAGCAACCAAAGCAGAGTTCCAGAACGTTTGGTTAGCTGGTTTTACTACTGTATGTGCTGCACAATGGCTGCTGGAAAAACAAATTGTTTTATTGTTGACTTATTATCCAGAAACCACCTGCTGTATTCTTGTTGCTTGTGCAGGAGACTATAATAATGCTTTTCGAAGCTGTATAGTTGCATATTTACACATCTGTTTCCAGTCATTGTCATGTGTGAGTGTAGACATTTAGTTGGGGACATGGCCAGCAGCAGCTAATTTGGATTTAAAGTGACAAGAGGCCTTAAACAGCTGAAAGGAGTTCACGATAAACAGAACTGACCAGACTAAAATCTAATTATCGGAGAATGATTATGTGAAAAAATTTAATGAATATATTTTGTATAGACCATAAATGTATTCCAACCTGTTCAAGGAAGCATAATATGTTACCTTTAGGAAGAAAAATACACATTTGCATCATGGTAAATAAAACTATTACAATAAGAGAAAGATTGCAATGTTTGGAATAGAAAGTAGAATTATGTAAAAGAAAGAGGAAAGAAAGTAAATACTATGAAATACAAAGAAATAAATAAAAAAGTAAACATAATATTAAATAATGAAAATTTTTAACTACTATAACAGAGCGCATTATCAGGTTATTTTTATTAAATTTGGTCTCTAAAACTAAGATAAGATCTTCTGAATTTCTCATAGTCTACACAACGTTGCCACCATGGTTTAAATTGTTCAGTCTTGTGTATGAGAGAGGCTTTTATTTACCTCATTTTATATATGTCAAATGTTACATTCATGCTGTGATATAAGGTGTGTTTGTCCTTCTATAGCCATTTTTATGTTTCTTGCTCTTGATAGATATTAGATGTTTGTTTTTGAAACTTTTTGGGGTATATCACCAAAATTACATAAGTTGGTTTCTTGAAAATATTTTGTTTGGTATTATTTATCTCTTTCCATTAATCTTTAATGATCGGACCATCCCAAAAAAACATAATGTTTTACATTTTCATTTCCGCATTTTCTCAACAAGTAGGATTTATATCTTAGTGCCATTTCCGAGGATGTGTTATAAAGAATCTTATGAGCTTTTTCCATCCAAATTCTTGCTGTTGTAGTGATTTATTATATCTCCACTGGTATCTCCATCCAGGCTGCTGCTATTTCTAAGGTGTGCTGTTGCTAGGACATAAATGTCAATGCATTGTAATTCTTTGCTCTCTCAGAATTTGCATAGACCCGAACGACGACATAAAAGCCGGGCTGCTGGCGCAGGCCGAGTCGGGTGAGGGATTGTTCAGACGAGGGCAGTGGCAGCACCTTGGCCTCACGTACAGCCAGCAGCCAGAGGGCAAGAAGAACGTCCATGGCCGCGTTGTCGTGTGGGTTTGTGGCATCTGGTAAGAAAACCTGTTGGAAATATGCAGTGTTTTGGCTAAACAATCAATCAGATTAATCCTGGTGATTATTAAAATACTGGTCAACTGATTTAGGAATTGATTGTTAACTGGAGCTGAAAAAATAACAGTCAGAGCTCTGATTAAACCAAAACTGTATTAAAAAGATACACATTCTGAATTAAAAGGGAAAAAAACACATTTGTCTCTAAATATGTTCTACCCAAAACTACTTAATCTCGTATTAAGCATATTTTATTGTCAAATTATTAATCAAATAATGCAAAAAATAATTAAATTTTGGTTAATTCAAGGAGAATGGGCTGAGCTTTTAGCTTTTTTTTTATCTCCATATGCATAGTTTGCTACAAATGACAGGCGTACACTTAAAAAATAATTTGATGTTGCATTTTAAGCAATGAAATGTTTATTTTAATTAATTCCCTATGTGCATTTTTATGTATTTGAAATATTACATAAAATAGAATAGCTGGATTTATCCGATTAATCATTAAAACAATGGATTACTAAAGTAATTGTTAGTTGTAGCCATACTTCTGTCACTTCCTAAATATTAAAGTTGCTTTTTTATTTGTTTACTAAGGAAATGTGAAGTTTCTCTGGACTACACTCTCCCTCGCAAGTCCAGTTTATCATCTGATAGCAACAAAACCTTCTGCATGTTGGGCCATTGCACGGTGTCATCAGAGGAGCTGGGAAAGGACGCGGGACACTGGAGCATGGGCACTGTGCTTCTCTTTAATGGTAGGACTCCTGTTATATTTACAGCGCCTTCCCTCTAACAGGGATTGAGCTCTTTAAGAATATCAGCCCCGTGTGATCAACTCTCTGGAAACTTCAGGAGGTTTTTTTCCTCACTGACTCAGTAACAGCTGAATTAACACTGAGATTAAATTAAACACGGGCTGACATTCAAGGTTGCACTGGGTTTTATTTCGACATGTCAGAGTAAAGGGACCTTTTCCTTATCACAATTATACACTATTTTATGTTGATCTATCAAAAACAATCCCAAGAAAATACATAAAAGTTTGTGGTTGTAATTTGACATTTAGGTGTCAGATCTCAAGGAAATTATATACCCATAAATTATTACATGTCCTAAACCATAAACTCTTTAAACTTCACTTTAAAGTCGGAACTCACTGCTGCTCTCTAGTGGCGGAGTCAGGATTTACGTTAAAGAACGAGACTGAATTTGCCTAAAAACTGATGGTTTTATGCAAACTCTGTCTCTCCAGCATTGATTGAATTAAGTGTAGGAAGCACTTTCTTTGTGGTAAAAATAATAAGCACGATCTTATAAACATAAGGTGTTTTTAAGATCCCTCTTTTTGTCATGTACTTGCCTGTGTCAGGTTCGAGGATAGGATCTGAGGAGGCCTTCTTCCTCTACTCCAGTGGACCGGACCTCACGTCAATCATGCCCTGCAAATACGGCAAGTCGAGTGGCTCAATCTCCAAGTTTGTCTCTCAGGAAGGCCTCAGGTGTGAACACGTCAGAGAGATCCTGATGAAGAACAAGGACATTGACACATCAGCACTGGTTGTAAGTAAAGCATTTGGTGACACATAGTGTGTTCAATGCTGTCACATTTATTCATGCCAGATATAAAAGCATATTTTTTTAGAAGTGCTGGTGAAATGTTTCCTTTTGATTTTTTGAGATCAGTAATAACACACGACAGGAAGTTATTTTCACCCGCATGGAAAAATGATTACTGTTACGCCGCAGCTATTTAAGTGAGACTGAACATTAAATATTAATAGATTAGTTAATACAGTAGCTATGCAGCTTGTAATGACAAGTGTAAATGCTCCCTTAGCTGACTTTGTAGTTGGGATCTTAACTAATAAAAAGCAGATCGAATATCAGAAATGACCACAAACAGAAGAGATAGTTGTGATGGCATTTTCTGTTTCTTTACAGGAGAGCTTGGCGATAGTTTACGCCCCCAGCAGTCCAAAACTCTACACCATATACGAGCCTGTGATCAGGCTGAAAGGTCAGGCCAAGACGGTCGTCACCCAGCGGCCCTTCAGCTCCAAAGAGGTGCAGAGCATCTCACTGGACGCAAACGCCTTTAGATCTCTGCTTCCCTCCGAAACCCACGGCCTGCAGAGCGTCCTGCATAAGATCGGAGGGACGGGGAACTTTGTTTTCCTTTTTGCACAGGTAGAGCATCTAATTTATATGCATGCATACATGAATTAATAATTTAATGTGTTTTAAATTAAGAATTTTATTTTTACCCATTCATCACTGGTGTCCAAAGGGATTTTTGGGGACTTTTGCGGTTCAAGAATGGAACAAATTTCAACAAATGGTGCAGATTATTGACACTATTGTAAAAAAAACATTAAAAAATGCAGCCTTGCTTCTGTCGGGCTCCCCAGGGCAGCTGTGGCTACTAAACAGTAGCTTCATCTTCAGTATGTGAATGAGGCATTTGAGACGTAAAGGGCTTTATAAATAAAATTTAATAATATTATTATAACACAGTAAGTATGTTTGTGCTTGTTTTAATATCATAGTATGTAACACCCATTCAGTAAATATGGCTAAATATAGAAATTATTTTCATCGAACTTTTGTTATATTTTAAGTTTTCATTTATTTTTTTGGAGAATAGTCTTAAAACTATTTTTCAGACCAACAAAATAGGAAACATTTCACCCAAAAACATGTCCAATGTGTAGTTTTTCCTGAGAAGGTAAAGGTAGAAGAATTCACAATGAAATTATTTAGTATTTTAATTTTAACCTAACATTTTTTTTCTTCAAAAGGTTTGAACAACGCTGCCTATTTATCTTTTTACATGGTTATTGAACGAAATAAGCAAATAATTTGAATTAGGATGGCAATTTTTCAGTGAAATATTGTATTAAAATATGTTTTCTACATTAAACTTATGAAGCAGAGCAACTGGATTTTATTCTGACAATTTGAATCCATCATCCCGTTTTGCTTCTGTTATAGTGTGAAAACATTGTCTGTGTTTTAGCTTGTTGTATTTTTGTGCGTCCTTTTTGTTCAAAGTCTAATGTGACCTGGATTTTTTTTCCTTTTTCTTCTCTCCCTTGTCTCTGGGCTTTGCATCGTCCAGACGGTGGAGTTGAGTGACTGCGAGAAGACCCAGGCTCTGGCCCTGCGAGTGCTACTGTCTCTCTGCAAGCACAACCAACACCGCATCCATGAAATGGACTGTTACCATGGTTACTCCATGATCCATCAGGTCCTCATCAAGTCTAAATGCATTGTAGGATATCATATGCTGAAAGTGAGTCACACCCTGAACCCCTTTCTGTCCCTGTTCCTCTGTGCTGCATCTCTTTTTTGTTTTTTTGGGGTGTTTTTTTGTGAATATGATCCGGTGCGTCAGAGCGGCTCCTCTCTGAGCCGGTGTCGGTGACCCCACTGTTACTTGACCCTCTGGCTGTGTGTGTAACAGAGCCGTGCTGAAACCGACTCCGTCTGGTTTGATGAGACACTGACGTCCGCAGCTCCTCTGATTGCACGTCTCTCTTTAGGGTTTACACATCCTCACATCCTTTATTGTGTGTTGATTAGTGATGCTACGTTCTCGTAATTATTCCAGTTTGAAAGGAAACATGCTGCGCTACTGTTACGGTTTATTCCCACCGTTTTTTGTTATTCTATTCAAGCTGAAAATTAAATCTCTTTTATATCTTTTGATGCAACCTTTCAGCCTCATCACACGGTTTAATTAGTAGTGGGCAGAGGAGGGTAAAGTACTGAAACATTTTAACTCAAGTAAAAAAAAATACACTCAAGTATTTGATAAAAATGCTAATCAAGTAACTGATCAGATAATCAATAATTTCATGTGTAAAAATCACATAATCAGACATACTTAAATATAAAGTAAATTGGTATTTTAAACACCAAAATGATTCATATATGTAGCATAATTACAGAATAGCAAAATCAAGAAAAGAAAACATTTTTACAAATCAATTCCTTCCAGTTTAACAAAAACTGCAGGTGTCTGTGTAGGTATCTGGTCAATTTTTTATTAAAACAACCTTGTAGTTTCTTTTACTTTTTTAAAAGGAAGAGTAGCAATAATTCATAATAAAATTACTCAAGTAAAAGTTAGAAGTACGGAGTAGTAAAAATACCTTACTTACCTTTATTAGCCTATATTACCTGAAGCTCCCAGAGTCCTAAAGGACTGAAGATTTACGACCACCGCAGTGAGGCCGGTCACAGATCAGACTTTTATCAATCTTGACAAGGCTGCTCGGTGTGTAAATGTCATCCATTCAGATGCAGTCATGAGGTCCTCAATAATTTAATTGGAAATATATTGATTTTTTTCTTCCTGTCTTTGCTTCTGCATCAATCTGTTTCAGTGTGTGCCTGATGAGTATGAACACTGACTCGTCCCGTCTTTTTAGACTCTGCTGGACGGCTGTTGCAGTGGACCGGTCCTCATCCTGGGGGACGACGGCCAGTTTCGATTGGACCCAGAGTCTGTGGCTGTGGTTCAGGATATCAGGCTGCTCTCTGACATCCTGCTGGACTGGAAGATTTGGGCCAAGGCTGAGGTGAATGCACACATAGACATCAGTTTTGTCCTAAAGTCTAAAACTGATATTAATTAATATTTAGATTCCAAAGCAGGGGTCTGAAACCTGCATAAGTGGCTCTTTGGACCTTCAACAATGGCTCTTAATAACTATGACTAAAAGTGATAATGAACCAACTAGTGTTTTTGAATATAGATATAACAACAAATGCAGGTTTTTAACCATTTTTCATTTTTTTCTGCAACGTTACACTAAAACTACAAGTAATATGTTTTCTTGTTTGTAAAAAAAAAAAAAGTTCATCCTGTTGTGTTTATCGAATAACAAACTCAGGTTTTAGCTACTACAATAACTGCATTGAATTTCCACACTGAAACTAAAATACCAGAAATACTTTTTATATACCCATTTTTCTGCAAATATCAACATCCCATTGAATAAAAAACATCCATCTTCTTTGGGAAAAGTTCAATACTTTTCTTTATTTAATTACTCAAGTAAAAGTTAAAAGTACACTCTTAAAAATACATTACTGCAAAACGTTACTGAGGTCAATTTAATTTACTACCCAACTCTGCTAACATTTAAGGCTTTATGCTTGTAGCATTTATTACCTGAAGCTTCCAGAGTTATAAAGAACTGAAGATTTAGGGCCACTGCAGTGAGGCTGGTCACAGATCAGACTTTTATCAATTCTGACAAGGCTGCTCGGTGTGTAAATGTCATCCATTCAGCTGGAGTCATGAGGTCTTCAATAATTTAATTGGAAATATATTGATTTTTCATCCTGACTTTGCTTCTGCATCAATCTGTTTTTGTGAAAGTGAGTAAATGTAACTTACTACCCAACTCTGCTTATAAGGTTTTCTTTATTGCACGACACAGAACAATTTTGAATATTTCAGATTCAACATTCAGTGTTTAAACTGGTGAATTTCATATACTTTTTGACTATTTATTTCAAATATTTTTACTCAAGACTTATAAAGATGGAGGCTTTAATTTGATGGAGGCAAATTATTTTTCCCTTCATCATAAACCCTACGTTTGGGGTTAAATGCAGATAAATTGTGCCTAATAATGAAATCACAGTGTGTTTATAACTAACCCAATACTCTTGTTTTATTTGTTAGTATGGTGTGTGGGAAACACTGCTTGCCGCTTTAGAGATCCTCATCAGGGTTCACCATCCGCATCTGGTCTACAACATCCGCCAGTTCCTGAACGCTGAAGTCGTGCATCGCTTCCTGCTCACCTGCCAGGTGTTGCAGGTAATCCTGCCGAATAACGCAGCTCTGATGTCGCCTCCACTTCCTCTCTTTTGCTGTTACTAAGAATGTGTTTCTGTTAAGGAGCACCGGGACGACCATCTAACGTCCATCCCTCAGGAAGTGTCTTTGTCCTTCATCAAAATCATCCAGGAAGTGCTGGGCTCTCCTCCAGCCATGGATCTGCTGAAGCTTATCTGCAACTTCCTGCTGGCCGTTCACCCGCCCACCAACACCTACGTCTGTCACACTCCATCCAGCTTCTACTTCTCGCTGCACATCGGTAAGGAAGCGGTCCAGCTGAACGCAGCACCTTTAAAGGGGAAGTATCACGTAAAATTTACTTTGTTGAGGTTTATATGATGTTATAATCTTACTCCCTCCTCAAAAACATACCTGGAGTGGTGGTTTGATTATTTTATTCATGTTTGAGAAATCCTTTAATCACCATGGCAACCATTCAGCTGCGCAAAACGCCTGAGTGGACCTATCCCCACCTTCTAGACGCAGGTCCTCTTCTAAGCTGGTGTTTCTAAGCTTCTGCCTCACAGAGCACCCCTTTTTTACAAGCAAACTTTGCAGTACCGTGACTCCACAATACTTTGCACTGTCTGAAAAATTCCAACAGTTTCTGAAAGAGGAGACTTTGCTCTTTCCAGTCAATATGGGGTTATTATTGTAATTTCACTCCAGCCATTGCAGGAAGCATGTTTTTCTTCATTTTAATCTGATGAAACACTCTTTTAATAGACTGTAAATTGTAAATAACTGCTAGAATATTGAAATAAATTATGTAAAATTGCACTGTATGCCTGTAAAATACATGATACTGGCCCTTTAAATCATAGCCTTAGTGATTCAAAGCTCTGAGCTCTCTTTGATGTTTCTCAGACGGGAAGCTGTACCAGGAAAAGGTGCAGTCCATTATGTACTTGAGACGCTCCAACAGCGGAGGAAGGTCTGCCAGCAGCTCCGTCGTGTCTCTCTCCCCGACTGTTTTCGCTGACGGCCCCCATGAAGGTACATGTGCCGCTCACCTCACTGCTCTATAGCATTAAGTACAAATAATCAGTTTGTCCTACAGCTGGACAATACATTGATTCTACCGATTAATTAAATTTTTAGTTTTGAAAATATAATTTTTGGAAAATCTGGACTTCCGTCATTCAGAGGGATGTCAGCACTCTGAGTGGGGCAGCCATCTTGTTTGATAGTTGTGTTTTACAGCTTCTGTTCACTTGGATTTGGAAATCAGGTCAACTCTACAACAAAATATAAGGGCCAGACTAAGACATTTTTCTTTTATAATTGCAAGAATAAAGTTATAATATTAGGAGAATGATGAAGAAATGTTATGAGAAGTCCAACATAAAAAATTAACCAGACTTTTTTCTCTGCTTTTTTCTTCATAATTCTAAGACATTCTTGTGGTAAAATAATATCTTTGTTCCACAAATATTATGACTATATTCTTGTAAATAAACAAAAAATTTTGTAGCTTGATCCTAACACCCCATCGTACAACTCACTGAAGGAATGACTGAAATTAAAGCCACATTGCATCTGAGTTTGATAGTAGAGCACACACCTCCATGGGCAAGTTGCTGGTAGACAAATGAGAGTTGTAGCTTTCTTAGGCTTAAGTTAAAAAAAGTTATGCTTCACAGCCTTTGGGATCAGCTAAATCATTCATCAGTAAAGGTAAAAAAGAGAAAATACAAATTGTAGATTTTAGCATAATTGCTTCAGACATTTACACAGTTCGCCAAATTGTACTCTAGGCAACGTCTTTAAAAAAAGCAATAAAGCTTCTGCAGCAGCATATTTTGCTGACTAAAACACTGATGATGTTTACTCTTATATATTATGAACTAAACTGATGGTGCAGGTGCAGAAATCTCCCATATTTTCATGGAAATTCTGCAGACTGAAGAAACATCCAAGTACATAATTGATACCATTTGTGGTGCATTTTTGTATGATTGCATAGGAAACAGAAACCTTACCTACATTCACAGTGCAGTAGTCCAGCAAACGGTCTTAGAGATCCTGTAAACTGTCTGATAAATTAATTATGAGAAATAATAGGTTTAAATAAGCATGAGCAAAGATTTGACAACTTTTTACTGAAGTCTTACACAGCATACCTGAACAGGTGAACTGGTATCATTCCCAGGCCATCTACTAGCTCCTTCGCCTGAACACGGAGGTGATGATCAGTCCTTACGACCTCCCAGCGCGGCTCCGTCTCCGTACTGCTCGCCTCTGGTGGCGCCTCGCGTCGGCCACAGCAGCTCGGGCAATGCGGCCGAAGGCAACGACGTCTCCCTGGCCTCCCAGCAGGCTCTCGGCAGCACGGAGACTCTCAAGAAAGTCGGAGGTGACGAGCAGCTCCTGAGCAGCTGCGAGTCTGCCAAGACGATCTGCGACTCCAAGGACGCAGCGGATGGCGGCGCACCACGGACGCCGTCCATCAGCGTGGAGGAGGACCGGGACGAGGCGGCAGAAGTCGACAGTCTGGCGGAGGGCAGCGTGGGAGTGGTGGAGTCCGAGGACTGGGCCAGCGAGGAGGCACCGCGTCGCCCGACAGCCTGAAGGGCATCCAGTCCTTCCAGAGGAGCCACAGCAACCTGACCAGTCTAGGTCTGGCCTTCCCGTTCCCAAATGGTTCGCTGGCGGTCGCCCGCTGGCCCAGTGCAGCCGATCGGGCTTCGATGCCTGAAGATTGGGAAAGCTACACGTACTCGCCCGGCTCCGACAGAACGCACAGCAAGACGGAGGCCAATGACAGGTCAATACAGCAAAAATAACCCTCTGGTTTAATAAAGTCAGTACTATAACAGGTTTTATCTCTCAGGTCCAGTACGGAGGACTGCTTGGTGCTGATCTGCTGTGGACTCTATGATCTCCTGAGGGGCGTCCTGCTGCTGCTGCCCGACCTAATGCTGGAGGAAGTCATGGACAAGCTGATCCAGCCAGAGGCGCTCATGGCATTGGTCAATCATCCCTCACCGCTCATCCAGCAAGGCGTCATGAAGGTGGGTCCAAATCTGCTTCCTGTTGTTTGGATTATTATGGTTTAATGTAGGGATGCACCAGTGATCTTTTTTCTACTACCATTACAGAAACATACAGTGAGGTTAGGTATCAGCCAATACCGATCCGACACAGAAAAACAGTCCGGAATTGACTAAAAAATGTTTGCTTTGAAACACCAACATAAATGTACTGAATTATATTTGTTAAGTCTGCAGCAGTACAGCACATTTAAATGCACCAATAACTCCACAACTTTGGTCAAACATGTAAATCCAACTTTAATTTGATCAGTCAGAGCAATTAGGACTAGAACAGCCGATGTAAAACAAATAATAAAGGAGCTGAAACTGACAAAAACAATAGGTTAACATGGTCAAACATGTAAAAATGAACTGGAACAAACTTTCTTTCAAATGGTTCAGCGAGTGCGAGATTGAGCGGCTAAAGTCTTTCCTCTGCCTACATCCCCCAGAATGCAGTGTGGTTGGGAATCAGAATTCAATGAATATCCTTTAATGATCATATTGATCATGTGTGCATCACAATATATAGTTATTGATTTATTGTTCAGCCATAGTGGAAGGATAATTCATCATTATCCAACCGTCCATGGCTTGTTTTTGTGACTCTCCTGGCTCATCTTTGCAACTCTACATTGTTGACCGCAGTGCAAGGCCGTGTAACTCGCTGCCTCCGCTGGAGAGATTAATGCGATAAGGTGTTGGCATTGATAGCCGTAGTTTCAAGACAATTTTCTTTTCCCTCTTTATTGCTTCCAGCTCCTAGACGCCTATTTCAGCAGAGCTCTCAAAGAACAGAAGGAGAAGTTTCTGAAGAACCACGGCTTCTCGCTGCTGGCCAACCAGCTGTACATCCACCAGGGCAGCCAGGGGCTGCTGGAGTGCTTCCTGGAGATGCTGTTTGGGCGACCCATGGGCCTAGAGGAAGAGTGAGTCAACAGAACCCCTAAGCATGACACTACCACCACCCTGCTTGACTGCAGCATTCGTTTAAGTTTAAAAGCGTCACCTTTGCTCCTCCAAACACATTTCTTTTTACTATCAAATACCTCAATCGGGACCGTTTTCTTCAGAAGATGGTAGTGTTGATTATAACCATGAATGCACCGATCGACTTTTTTCACTTCCGATACTGATATTGTTATCTGAGGTTTGGTATCGGCCAATACAGAGAAAACCTCCTGAAATGACTGAAAACATAAATGTACTGAATTACAAGTTTGTTTGATAACTCTGCACCAATACAGTTCAGTTTCTATTTTCTTCTAATTCATGTAAACCATGTTGAACTGCATTGTTGCTGAAAATGTGCTGTATAAATAAAGCCTTTTCTTGCAATTAGGAATTCTAAATATAATGTAAAATAAATAATAAAGCATAGAATTTAACAGCATAGATGCTTTGGCCACTGATACCAGATCTAGAATATTTTTCAATGTCGGCATGGATGCAGAAATTAATATCGGCTCAGTGTGTCTCTTATTATAACATCACAAAGGACTTTTTTCACCCAGTTCTTGCTTTTGAAATGTATTTTTTGTGGAATAATCAATATAAAAATAAGACTGCAGACATGATTATCCACTCAGTCACCACATTGATCACTCTCACTGGAGCTGTATGTTTGTGAATCCCGCCTCTTATTTTCCTCCCTTGTTTCCTTCGCCACAGTCTTGACCTGGAGGAAATGGAAAATATCTCACCTTTCAGAAGGCGCTGCATCATCCCGGTGTTGGGTCTTATAGAGAACTCCCTTTATGAGAACTCCTTGGTGCACAACATCCTTTGTATGCTGCTGCAGCTCGTCAATGCCTGCCCCAAGCTGGCAGACATCCTGCTGGACCACGGGCTGCTCTACGTGCTCTTCAACACTCTTTCTACACTGAACGGCATGGAGAATGGGTGAGGCAGCCAGAATAGATGAGAAGTTGTAACACGGCATTAAATCATTAATCCTCTTTCTGCTGCTCTGCGTTGCATGACTTTGTGTGCTTTTTTTTTTTGTTTCCACTTTCCACCTCGCCATTCTGCAGTATCCCCCTGAATGATTACAAGCTCCTGGTGTGTGACATCCAGCAGATGCTAGTCGCTGTGACTATCCACTCCTGCAGCTCCTCGGGGTCCCAGTACTTCCGCATCATCGAAGACCTCATTACCCTGCTGGGTTTCATGCAAACCAGCAAGATAAGACGCACCCAGGGTGAGGGATGTGTTTCTAGCATTCAGCTCACAGCCAGACAGCAAGCCGGGCTTCTCATCTGCTGCGTTCTGATGTGGAGGACAGAGCCGAGCCGCCGGGTCCTGCTGCAGCAAGAAACTAAAATAACCTCCGAGAGAAGACGTGAAAAAGTAGAAAAGATCTCATTTTGCTGCTGATAAATTGACTGTCTGGGAATATCTCTTCCCTGTCAATTTTACCCTTAAAATAAGATTTTTAACTTTTGTGACTAATGACATTTTTTATTATTTTGACAATTAATGCATTTATCAGCTAAATAAATTGGGACTTTTGGAAGATTTTTTTTATTTTTTAGTAGAAAATATTAGAAATACATTAGTTCCTTTTATTTAATCTTGAAAACAAACATTTTTCTGCCTAAAATGAAATAACAGCAATTCTTTAGTGTAGACTTAATCATTTAGAGCAAAAACATCAAAATGTGCAAACTTCAGCCTTTTCTACTCAACTTAACATCAATATGGAGAAGCTGAAAAAGAAGATTAATGAGCCAAAAAAGATGATGAAGATTTAGTCATTTATTTTTGGACAGAATTTAAAACTATGCCACTTGAGTTTTGGGTCAAACATATTTACAAATAGAATTTTTATAGTCTCTTAACTTCTAAATGCATTTATTTTTGTACAGTTTTGGTCTGAGTTGTTCTTTCTTTTTAGTCTATGTACTCGAGTAGTACATTTTTTGATTATTATTTCAATAATCGACTAAACTGATTGTTTCAGACTCATTTTAAAACTGAATGTAGTTACTTGTACTCTCCTTAACTGTAATCTCCATTTTGATGCAGTCTTTTTTGTCTGTCGTTTTTGTATATTTTGATAACCGTTTGAACCCTGAAGTCATAAAATGAAGGTGTTTTTTAAAACCTCATGGAGCAACCCTTTTAAAATAAACATGTTCAATCTGTGCCTTCAGAAATGGCTGTGGCCTTGCAGTTCAGAGTCCTCCAGTCGGCCATCGAGTTCATAAAGACCACGGCCAACCAGGAGCCTTCGAAGCTGAGCAGTGCTGTTAACACGCTGACCTCTCCGCATCACGCCATCTATCAGAAGCGTAAGAGCATAGCAGGTGAACGCGGCAGACTTGATGCGTGTTTTTAAAGGGGTTTTTTTGTCTGCCGTTTTGTTGATCCTCGTGTCATCCTGCTCTTAAGGTTCCGTTGCCATGAAAGACTCCATTATCCCCCGCATCCCCAGACAGCACTACTGCTCCTATGGCCAAATCCCAATGCCCTCCCCCTTCAGCTTCCTGTCCCAGGACTCCCCTCTCACCTCCCCCACCGGCACGCCGGCGTACATGCTCCACTGTGATGCAGGTAGCTGGGACTCTGACCCACAGTGGAGACGGTCCAGCATCTCTCCCGTGTTTGCCGTGAACTCTGATCCTTTCCCTCGCTTTAGGGTTTAACGTTGCCCGGCATCCTCAGCTGCTGCTGGTGCTTTCGAGTCGAATGCTTACACGAGTCGGTGTCAAGCATTTCAATAGACATCACTGCAAAAACACTGAATTTTTGGTTTAGTTTCTTGTGCAAATATCACAAAAAAACTTACATGCAACTTTCCACAAATTGTAACTTCTAATATGGGGAAATGTCAGATTATTTTACTCATAACTGGTACTTTTTCACCAATGTTAAGGAATTATTGACTTAAAAAGCTCATGTTTGTTTTCATCTTATTTCAAGTATACTAAGACATTTACATTAGAAACTAAATAAAAAATAATTGGTAGTATTTTGTGTTTTTGCAGTATAATCATCCTCTCTTTGAAAGAGCCTTCTCTGGAAACTTATTCAGCGCTTCACAAACGTCTTAACACTTTCAAATGTGTTTTTTTTTTTTTTTTTTTTACATTTTCTCCTATTGCAAACACAAACATAAATTTTTTAAAATTGGGAATTCATGTCACAAATCGTTGGTCTGCAACCGTTGGCTCTTTGGACTTTCCACAATGTCGTCTTATCTCTATAAGAAAGATATTATATCTGTGTTTATATCTGTTATAAATATGGATATAACAAATAATTGAAGTTTTTAACCATTTTTAATTTTTTCTATCAATGTATTCAATTTTCACAAAAAAATTACATTAAAATATAAGAAATATATCCTTAGATCTGTTTTTCCATGCACTAAATGTGCTTTTTTAAAAAGGCATTCTCTTTTATTTTTATCTTTATTTTAAATCCTAAAAATATAAATAAAACACTGATTCTTTAAAAATTAGAAGAAATTTCCTAAAATAGATTTTATTTATTTATTTATTTATTTATTTATTTATTTATTTATTTATTTTATTTTCAAAAAGTCATGTGACAATTGCAAGTAAATGAACAAAATTTTTGTTTAAGTTGTAACGGTTGCAGCAACACAACCTAGTGCATAATTGTGTAGTGCAAATAAAAATCTGGAATGTGTGGTGGGCTTCAACCTCGCTGATTTAACTACCTTTTATTTGCAAGAAAAATTTAATGTGTACGTTGTCCTCCACTTCACTATTTTGCATTACTTTATTTAACTTTTTATTTATCACATTTAACTAAATAAAAAATAAATTGAAGTTTTAGGTTGTAATGAGACGAAATGTGAACAAATCCAAGGTATCTGAATACTTCAGTGAAACTCTTTCTTTAGAGATTGTTGTATCCAAACTGAGCTCATTGCTGGTGTTGCCCCCTGCAGGCCGGCGCCGGTTCTCTCTGGCCCAGACGGACTCTCTCCTGATGCGGATGCGCTCCGTCGCCAGCGACGAGCTCCACCAGATGATGCAGAGGAGGATGAGCCAGGAAAACCCGATCCGTGCCAGCGAGACTGAGTTCGTCCAACGGCTGCAGAGGCTTGTGGTTCTGGCTGTCAACAGACTGATCTACTACGGTAAACTTTGTCTGATCCTCTGAGTTATCCCTTCTAATTGTCCCCGTCTGTCAGCTAATCCTGGTTTCCGTTCGAATGTTTCCCTCGTTTCAGACGTGACTGAGGATTTATTCGACCTGCTGAACATCCCGGACTCTCCGGAGCACCACATCTTCACGCCGGATCCGGGGGATCAAGCAAAACGACGAAAGCGGGTCTTGCTCCGTCCCGCACTCTCCAACTCCTTTTATCCTTCCACATGCCAGCAAGAAGAGTTTTCAGAAGGACATCCTGAAGCTCATGACGGACGGAATAAAAATCAGCCTGGTATGAAAAC
This sequence comes from Poecilia picta, assembly GCA_033032245.1. Taxonomy (NCBI): domain Eukaryota; kingdom Metazoa; phylum Chordata; class Actinopteri; order Cyprinodontiformes; family Poeciliidae; genus Poecilia; species Poecilia picta. Next base: position 9,210,866 of record CM065367.1, read on the forward strand.
TGTACTTTGTTACATTTTTCACTAAAGCATCTGTGCTTAAGTTACACTGCAAAACACAAAATCTTACTGAGTATTTTTTGTATAGTTTCAAATGCATTACATTAGTACACTTGAAATGGGACAAAACTAACTTACAAGTAATTTTTCAGAAAGAAATAGCTTGTTTTTGTAAAACTAATTTTTTAACATTGAAAAATTAGTAGTTTCACCTGCAAATTATTAAGCTTGTAACAAAATGTTTTTTCCATATTATAAGTCTGTATTTATACTTTTACTTAAAGAGGAACTATTATTTATTGGGTTTCTTCTGCTTCTAAAAACAGGTCAAGTCCTAAAAAACACCTGTCCATTTTTTGCCAATAAGTTAATGTTTGTTAGTGTGTAGAAAATGAGCCGTTTCAAAAACATCCCGATTATTAAGTCACAATTAACAACCCAAGTGGAGCTCCAGCATCTTTGGTCAGCTAGATTTACTGCTGTTTTTGCTGTACAATGGTTGCTGGAAAGCATAGGTGTTTAGTTGTTGACTTGCCATTCAGAAACCACTTGCTGGATTCTTGTTGGTTGTGCAGGAGGCTCTACTTCTGCTTTTCAAAGATGTACAGTTACATAATGTTTGCAGCCATTTTTACCTGCAACTTAGCAGACTAAAATCTGATTGTCTAAGTGTTATCTTAGACAACACTTAGATTGTCTAAGTGTTATCTTTTGTGTGCAAAAGTAATGAATGTTTTGTGTAGCCTAGAGACCTGTCTTAGCCTGTTCAAGCAAATCTAATAAGTCACTTTTAAGTATGGTTTTCCAGCACTTTCTCCACCACTGAGCCTTTTTTTTTTCTGTGTCAGAGATCTTGGGTATGTTCTGTCTACTAATTGTTTTTGTCGTGTGGACGCAGGGCAGCACGGGTCGTGGCGGAGCCCCAAACCATCAGTGGCGGCGGATCCTCTGGTCCTGCAGGGACACCTTCAGGGTGCAGATAGGCCGCCTCCTGGTGCACACACTCAGCCCTTCGCTTCCACTACAGGACAGAAAGGAGGCACTTGAGTTTGTGTTTGATCACAAGCATATAGATATCCTGAAGGAGAGCCTGAGCCCAGGACTAGAGGTGAATAAGAAACCCTCGCTTCTCCTGGATTATTCCTCTGAGCCGTCCGTTTACGTTGGGTTTTACCCTGAAACTCTGTTTCCCTCAGCATGGGCCGAAACTGAGCCTGTACCTGTTCGAAATGCTGCACGATCACAAAGACGAGCTGACGAAGGAGGAGCAAAGCGCCGTGGGTGTCTTCATGACCTCTCTGAAGCTTTGTGGCCATCGCTGCATCCCACTCAATGCGCCGCACAAACACGACCTGCTCAAGGCCATAAAGGAGGTAAAAGCTGTCATTGTGAAGGAGAAGACTGGAGAATGGAAATCACCGTCACTATTTCACCGTTACAAATCAGAAATATTAAAGCGATTCTGCTTTATTGATGCAGGAAAAGATGAAGTTTGAAGCAGAAGAGAAGACGAGCAAAGCTGCATGGGAAAAGAAAATGGCAAACACGCAGAAAACGTAAGTTGGGAATCTTTTTTTATATATACATTTATGTGTGTATATGTTTTTTACTTATTTGTTAAAACTGTCACCATGTTGTGATTGTATAATATGACACAAATAATCTTTGAAAAGAACGATCTCCTTTACCACCTCCTTGTTTTGCTACTGCTGTCTGAAGAAATGCACTGCTCCCGGTCAAAAACAACCAATCAAAACAAGGAGGAAGGTATTAGCGCTGTCAATCATCCTCATGAACTTGCTGCTAAATCTGCTAGTGAAAGAAAAACAACTCAGCATTACAGGAAAACCATTTATCCACCATTATCAGTTTCCATGCTAACTACTCTTAGCTATGCTGATAGCTATATCGTACCAGGGAGTAAAGGAGCGGCGGGCACAAGGGCTTGATTGACAGCACTAAGACCCTCCTCTGAGCCCTGATTGGTTGTTTCTAGATCATTTCTACTACTATACTGTCACTACAAAGTGGAAAATAATTTCTATAAATGTCACGTCTTGCAGCTTTAAACAGAAAAAAATGTTGGTGGATGTTTATTTTTAATTCTCTCTTATTCTTGCTCAGCCTAATTCAGAGGCTTGATGGGAAATCCAAAGATATTTCCAAGATTGCGGCTGATATTACCCAAAACGTGTCTCTGCGGCAAGGCATGGAGAGGAAGAAAGTCATCCAGCACATCAGGGGTTTGTACAAGACGGACCTGAGCGCCAGTCGCCACTGGCAGGAGCTGGTGCAGCAGCTCACACACGACCGGTGGGTGAACTAAACGGCTTCATTTGCTTCAGAAATATCAGTTACAAAAACCGAGCTGATTTTATGGTCGTATCATTTTAAAATAGCTGCCTTAAAAAGTCTGAAGTACAGAAAAGATAAAATGATTTATTGAAGAAAAATTTTTCACAACATAAAAATGTGACTATGACAAAAAAGATTGCTTAAGTAATTTTCACACTGAACATGTAGTCTAGTTCAAGATATATTATTTTGTTTTAAGATAATTAAACTGAACTGTTTTCTGTCTTTCTGGGTTCTCCCGGTGCAATAGTGTTTTCTCTCCAGGTACTCTTCTGCGTAGCAAAAACTGCCACCTGAGAGGTTTTAGGCAGAACAGGTTTACAAAGGATTTTTTTTTATCTTAAATGTCAAATAATTCTGGCTTAAACGGCTGCTCTGAATGTGTTGTTAATTGAGAAATTAGATTTTTCTTAAGTTTTAATCGATTCCTAAATTAGTTATTGATTAATCGTTTTCAATCCTGCTTTCAAATCTAATGGGACATCAATAAATACTGCAAAAAATTTTGACCAAATGAATTAAAACATTTGTATTTTGATGTCACAAAGTGTCCAAAAAAGACATGAACGTCTGAGCATTTAACTCTGAAGAAATCTGCAGTTTGGAAAGGAAAAATGTGCAGAAACTGCAGTGGTATCTCAGACTTTCTTAGAAGTAAAATCTGGGTTTACTTTGTGTTTCAGCGCCGTTTGGTACGACCAGACGTCTTACCCGACATCGTGGCAGCTGGATCCCACTGAAGGGCCGAACCGAGAACGGCGGCGGCTGCAGCGGTGCTACCTCACCATACCAAACAAATACCTGCTCAAAGACAGACGGAAACCTGAGGGTGAATAAACTCTGATTAAGTTCCTCTTCCAAAGGTTTTGCTGCATCATTTTTTCAAACATTGGATCTCTGTCCTGTGTTCAGAAACAGTGAAGCCTCCTCTGTCCTTCCTGTTTGAGGACAAAACTCACTCCTTCTTCTCCTCCACTGTTAAGGACAAAGCCACCAGCGAGTCCATCAGGTAAAGCTCACTGATTTCCTAAATGCTACGCTGCTCTCAGGTGTTAAAGAAATGTATTTTTGTTTTCAGGTTCACCAGACGATGCACCAGCGTCGCCCCGTCCAGAGAGACGGCGGGAGAGTTGCTGCTGGGTAAAACACTGACCGTCGCTAACAGCAGCTGCACACTTCAAAAAATCCTATCAAGTATTTTTGCTTCAGCTTCCAGTGCAAAATATCATAGTACATGTGAAATAAAATTGATCCACTGGCAGATTATTTACTTATAAAATGGCAAAGATGTCTTTATTTTAAGTATCTGCATTTCCATTATTAATGTGCACAAATCTTTGTCGAAAAAACACAATTTTGAGATTTCTGTCTCCATTAGCCCTTCCAGACCGAACAGATTGTTGACGGTTCAGTCAAGTTTGCAGCACTGTAATTCTTTGACACTTTGTGCTATCTGAAAAATTCCAACAGTTTCTGAAAGGCAAGACGTTGCGCTTTCCAGCCGATATCGGGTTATTACGGTAATTTCACCCCCACCGTAGCAGGGAGTTAAATTAATCTCAGTGGTGCTCTTTTAATAGATGGTTTGTGAAAATAACTTAGATATTGACAGTTCCAGTTGTTATGGATAAATGGGCAAATATATTTATTTCACAAGACTTTTAAAGAACAGCGTACAATTAAAGTAAGCAAAAATATCCAGGCAGAGATTTAAAATTTAGGCCTTAAATAGATAAATAAGAAATTAAATTAAAATCATGTGTGAAAAGTTATTTATAAGTTGGTTTTGTCTTATTTCAAGTGTACTAAGATGTCTGCAATGGAAAGTAGACAAAAAATAATTGCTAAGATTTGGTGGTTTTGCAGCGCAGGCACAGACATAACAAGTAAGCGTTCTCTGAATCCAACTCTTCTCTTCCTCACAGGAAAGTCTGGGATGTACTTTGTGGAGGACAACGCCGCTGATGCTCATGACAGCCAGGTAAACGGCTGAGTTAATGGATCGATGCTCGGCTGACTCGCTCATATCTAAACATGTTTCTTGTTTGAATAGATCCTTCAGGGCGAGACGGAGGCGCCGTCTTTCTCTTGGACGTATGAGGAAATCAAAGAGGTGCACAAGCGATGGTGGCAGCTGAGAGACAACGCGGTGGAGATATTTCTGACCAACGGCAGGACGTTGCTGTTAGCCTTCGACAGCACCAAGGTGACGAAGAAATTTTTAACATGAAATAAAACTCAAAGGGCTTTAGTCGAGAACATTTGCATTTCAAATAACAGAAGGATTTGTAATTTTTCTTGCATAATTCAAAACAAACAAGGCTGTGTTCACTTTTCTCCTTAACTAATAAATATAAATGAATGAATACTAATTTCACCTGTGTTTGTAGAGGTTTAATCTTTAAAATACAGAATCTCATTTACAAGAGAGACCTGCTTTGATAAAACAAAACAAAACAAAAATTTTTTACGAACACACCAACAAGACAAGTAGTAAGAAATTCGCCTAAAGTAAATAAGCTGTAAAAACAAGAGCAAGTTTCTCTTTTTGTCTTAAAAACTGTTTGTACTTCCTGGGTTTAGTTTCGGGATGACGTCTACCACAACATCCTGACCTCTGACCTTCCCAACCTGCTGGAGCACGGGAACATCTCGGCGCTCACCCAGCTGTGGAGCTCCGGTCAGATCACAAACTTCGAGTACCTGACCCACCTCAACAAACACGCGGGCCGCTCGTTCAACGACCTCATGCAGTACCCGGTGTTCCCCTTCATCCTCAGCGACTACGTCAGCGAAACCGTCGACCTGCAGGACGCAAACATCTACAGGTCGGCTTACGCCTTGCATAACGGCTAATGGAAAACCATTATCTTATATGTTTGTGTGGGTGTTGTGGATTTAATTAAATTCTTGTTGATTTAAAGACTTTCAGCTCATTTGTTCTTTGCTCACATTTTGATTTGCAGGAATTTAAACAAACCCATTGCAGTTCAGTCGAAAGAAAAAGAGGATCGATACGTTGATAACTACAGGGTAAGGCTTTGGCGTTTTCTTTTCTTCAGGGTTTGCTGGATGTTTTTGTGAGAAAGCGCGTCTATGTGTTTGTGTTTCCTGTGCAGTACCTGGAGGAAGAGTACAAAAAGGGGATTCGTGAGGACGACCCCATGCCTCCCGTCCAGCCTTACCACTACGGCTCCCACTACTCCAACAGCGGCACGGTTCTGCACTTCCTGGTCCGAATGCCGCCGTTCACCAAGATGTTCCTCGCCTACCAGGGTCAGTTTGGCTCTGAAGTTTTCTGAACTTTAAAGAGACACAAAACAGAGTTTTCAGCATTTTGGTTTTATAGTTCATGATTAATAAAAAATATATAATATATGTTCACAGTGGGGATTTTTAAAACTGTCAGGCTGTTTGTGATGTAAAAATGTGAAACCATCGCAACCAATTTATTTTTCCACCTTAAATATGACTTTTATCCTGAACAATTTATCTAAAAAAATACAAATTTGTTGCAGCAAGAAATATAGAAATTAAAAAAAGGATGCTAATTAAGACTTTACTGAAGCAACTCAAGTGAGCAGATTGATTCACTTGAGTTCTTTAGTTCAGTTTTATATATATATATATATATATGTTTTTTATCTGCACAACAAAAACAACACAATATTTTAATAAAATAAAGAAGCTAAAATTTGCTACAAGTCATTATAGCTCTGAAAAATAAAATATGGCTCTGTACTTTAAAAAAAAGAAAAAATCCCATTTATGAGTTGATTTCTGTATAATAAATAAACAAAGTCAGCTAAGAATGTGTGTTATAACAATATATTCATATTTACAGATGAAGAAAAATGAATAACTTAAATAAGTGAACAAATGATTTGTGAAAACATCTGGTTTAAAGTTTATAAATGGCCGAGCTGAAGTCCAGAACCAAAATAAGAGAAAGATCTGGAGAACTTTTGCAAAAATAATTAGCATCACCAAGTTAAAATGTGGATCTAGTTGAAATCAATTGAAGAAAACTGGACGATATAAATCTGAGGCGGTTCAAGTATTAAAGTGAAAGCATAATTGCAGAATACTGTCCTTCCTCTGGAAAAGAAGATTTTATCTTTGTGCTTCTCTCTGATGACGGACACTTTTTCTGTTTTTAGTTTTTTTAATCATCTCTTTCTCTCTCTCTCTTCTGATCTTCCTTTCATGCGATTGTAAATGTATTCAGGGAGCTGAGTGTTTAAGGTCATGAAAGGAGGTGTGTTCAAGCACCATCTTGAATGTTACATTTCATTTTCTTTGACCTCAATCAGATCAGAGCTTTGATATCCCGGACCGGACGTTTCACTCCATGAACACGACGTGGCGTCTGTCCTCCTACGAGTCCATGACTGACGTGAAGGAGCTCATCCCAGAGTTTTTCTACCTCCCAGAGTTCCTGGTCAACAGGGAAGGTGATTATTTTCCTTTCTTTATTGCCACTTTATTACCACAAAAGTTGTCATTTATGTCGTTAACTACACACGTTGCTTCTGGCGGTGCAGGTTTTGATTTTGGGGTTCGTCAGAATGGCGAGAGGGTGAATCACGTGAATTTACCACCGTGGGCTCGCAGCGACCCGCGCCTATTCATCCTGATCCACCGGCAGGCCCTGGAGTCGGAGCACGTCTCCCAGACGCTGTGCCAGTGGATCGACCTGGTGTTCGGGCTCAAGCAGAAGGGCAAAGCGGCGGTCCACGCCATCAACGTCTTCCACCCCGCCGTAAGGAACAAACGCACCACAAAATCCTACGATTGTTGGTCTGGTTTCTAGAGCAGAGGTCTTTAGACACTTAAATAAGACAAAACTAACATACGAGATACTTTTCAGCAAGATATGGGAGTTTATTTAAGTCAGTAATTTAAAAAATACTAGTAGAACTAGTATTTTTTTATCAATAAATGAATTGTTTACTTAACTCAAGCTCCTATATCGCAGGTGTCAAACTCAAGGCCTGGGGGCCAAATCTGACCTACTGTAGCTTTTTATGTTGCCCTCTAGACTCCGAACTGCATCAATAAGTCCTTCCAGATTTTCACAAATCTGCAAAATTCACACAAAACCAACAAGTCTTCACATTTTTTTTCTGATTTTACTGCAAATTTTCTTGAAATTGGTCAAAAACATTGAGTTTTTGACCAATTTTGCCTTACTTGATGTCACGTTACAGTCTGTGATTGATAAGGTGAGTGATTAAAAGTTACATTTAACATCATACATTAACACAAATATCAACATTTCTAAATTGGCACCACAAAATCTGTTATTTTGATTGCAAAAACCTCTAATACAATCATAAAATCCTGGAGGAACAGCTATTTATTGATACTTTAACAGTTTAATTGGTTTTATCAATACATTGTGGTACAACCGGCCCTCTAACAACTTTCAGATTTTTGATATGGCTCAAATTGAAAATGAGTTTGACTCCCCTGTCCTATATCTTGCTAAAACGTTACTTGTAAGTTAGTTCTGTCTAAAAACACTTGGTAATATTTAGAGTTTTTACAGTGCGTTCTGCTTGAGAATCCATTTATCATGTTGCCAATATGCGCGTCGTTCCTCCAGACTTATTTTGGCATGGACGTGTCAGCTGTGGAAGACCCGGTTCAGCGGCGGGCATTGGAGACGATGATCAAAACGTACGGCCAGACGCCCAGGCAGCTCTTCAGCGCCACTCACATCAGCAGAACCGCGCCGAAGCTGATGATGGAGGGAGAGCTCCCAGCAGCCATGGGGCTCCTGGTTCAGCTCGCCTTCAGGGAGACGCGGGAACACGTGAAGGAGATCGTCTGCCCGGTAAAGTTCCCGTAAATGCAAAACTGAGGAGCAAACGGAAAGTCATTCATCGCAAATGAAATCTGAAAAGTGTGGCGTACATTTGGATTTACTCAGATACCACTGTTTCAATTGAACCGATTGATTTTGGTCATCACTTACTCACTTATAGTTAAGTGAGTCCATCTTAATGTAATCTATTAAGTATTGATCAGTTTCAGTCGTGTTTGTGGGGGGAAGGGACCACAGCTGCCTCCGAATACTTTAGTCCCCTTTAAAAACACTTAAAATTGCCCATTTTAATAGTTCAAATATACATTAATATGCATTAATATTGGAAACCATGTTGTGAAGTAATACCTTTGTGTTGGTTTTAGAGTTTGAAAGCAAATTACTTTTTTCTCTTAATTTCAATACATTTGAGTAAAATTGTGACTTTTTTCTGCTGATATTATGAATTATTAATTCCATAAAGGGGACAATGCATATTAATCAAAATTAATACATCATACAAATATGCCGGATTTATTCAAAGAGGCAAATTATTACAGGTTAAATAAACATTTAACCACAATGAATCACATATAAATTGCATAACAACATACATAATCTATGGTTTATGAAAGATTTCAATATAGAGATAAAAGTGGTGTGATTTACAGTGAACATTTTATATAAAAATACTGACTATATTCCCATAATCAACAAAAATTCACAGCCTGTTTCTAATACTCCGTTGTACACAGAATGGTCGATCGTACAACTGCGTATTAAGGCCACCGCAGATAAAAAAAGCAGTAAATTTAAGCAAATAATTTTAAAAAATTGAGAGTAATCTCTTGAAGAAGCAAGGACGTTTATCTTGAAAAATCCTAAATGTATTAGACACAAACTCAGAAATTTTTAGATTTAATCTCAGAAAATTTCTTTTGAAAAAATGAAAATTTCTGAATTTCAAAAGGCTACAATTTTCAACTTTCGTAAATGCTCTGAACGTCAAAAATCGAAAATTTTGCACACTAAAGTCGACTTTCGAAGCACTTTCTGGGATGAAACTAAAAAAGTTCTGAGTTTTTTTCTAGAAAATTATCAACCTTTCAGAAATTTCTCAAGTTTTTCCTAAAAACTTTCTGAGATTAATCTCAAAGTTTTTTAGGTTTTTTGGGGGGAATTTCTAGTGCAAATGTCTTCTTGCACTTTTTTTTCTTTCTAAAATGACCCTAGTTCACCCTTGTACAATTTTTATTAAAGCTATTTTTTGAAAACATATTTCGTGATTTGTATTTTCTGTTTTCAGAAGAGAAAACAAGAAAAAAAAAAAAGAATTAAAAATGGATGAAAGGAACTTGAGATTTGGCGTTATCGCCCGCTCATAGTCAGTTGGTGTGAAGCCTTCCTCCTCCTGGTCTTCCTCAGAGCCCGCTGCCCTGGATCAAAGGTCTGAAGTGGGGCGAGTACGTCGGCTCGCCGTCTGCTCCGGATCCGGTGGTGTGCTTCAGTCAGCCGCACGGAGAGCGGTTCGGATCCCTGCTGGCCCTGCCGACCCGCGCCATCTGCGGTCTGTCCCGCAGCTTCTGCCTCATGATGATCTACAGCAAGGAGCAGGGTGAGGAAGAGTCGCGACGCGCGTCAGGACTCGAACCGCAGCATCCGCCTGACGCCTCGCTCTCTCTGCTCCTCAGGTGTGCGCAGCATGCACAGCACAGACATCCAGTGGTCGGCCATCTTGAGCTGGGGCTACGCCGACAACATCCTGAGGCTGAAGAGCAAGCAGAGCGAGCCGCCCATCAACTTCATTCAGTGCTCACAGCTCCACCAGGTAAAGAAAAACTCAGAAGAATCAGGATTACAGATTACATTTCATAGATTATATTATAAATTACATTTTATAACAACGATCCTCTGTTTTGTATTAGATAGCAAACCAATATAATGCATAGGAAGAGTATTTTTATCGGTTTTACTCGTCAATTGTTTACAACAGAATCAGACTTTTTTTTACAAAACGCTTTAAAGTAAATGATGGCAAATAGGAATGCAACATGAGATATATATTAGTTTCTTTAAAAATTACAAGTATGAGATCCAAAACATAAGACTAAGACTATACTTTAGTTATCATTAAAAACTATATAGAAATAATACGTAATATATGGATGTTTTACTCTTTTGTTGTTTTTAGAAATCAGTTCTGATCAACACAATCTGGGTTTTTGACATAAAAATTACAAAAACATTTAAAAATCTTAGTGAAAACTAAAATACAGAAAATAATGGCAAATAAAAATATGTAACATGAAATGTAATGTTTTTTTAAATATAGCATGCAAAGCTTATTTATTTATTATAAATTTTAAAAAATTATATAAATAATTTATGGATACTTTATCCTTTTTTACTGTTGTATTAAGTTTTGCAATGGATTCAACTTACTTTGATAAAATAATTAGTTATGTTACTATAATAAAAACTAAATATAATTAAATGGTTTGGTTTATATAAACTGGTGAGATTAAGTGAATTCCTAGTAGTTGATAACCATTAATAATGACCATTATTAATGGTAAATGTAACATTTATCACTGGGTTTTAAACCTACTCATCAAAATCAGTTGTTTTATTTTTTTTTTTTTCACACCGCTGACGAGCCGACAAACATGGAGGTTTCTCACTTCCTGTCTCCTCCAGGTGACCAGCTGCGCCTGGGTTCCCGATGGCTGCCAGCTATTTACGGGCAGCAAGTGCGGAGTCATCGCCGCCTACAGCAACCGCTTCACCAGCACCACAGTAGGTTTCCATGGCGATGTCCCCCACTAACCTTCCTCCTCCGCACAAACGCCCATCGCGTCCCCCATCCATCCCCCCTTCCTCTTTAGACGGCCTCTCTGTGCTCAAACGCTCGGCTTCATTAGTCACATCACTGCTGCCCTTGAAACACATTTCAGCGAGTTTCTAAGTGGGATTAGGGGTCCTGCAGTTCGCTCATCAGAGAGGCCTTCAGACTTGCATCAGCGCCCGATACTATGTGGAGTTTCCTGCCTCTGTGTGTCTGAAGGGCTTTTCAGCACTAGATCGCTTGCAGAGCCTTGTTGAATTTTGATTAATGGAGTCATTTTTCAGGAAAGAAGTAAAAAATATAAAAAGGTCCGATACTGATCTGAGTTACAGACGCTGCATGATCTGTTATCGTGTTAGAGAGTAGCTAACTCCGCCCCTGACAAATTTTAAAAAGTACCAGCAAACTGGGCGGAGCCAATCCACTAGTGTCGAATAAGATAAAACCCAGTCTTTCTCACACTGTGGACCTCGTCCATGGGCGCCCCCTGCTGTCCCCAGAGGTACTGCACGTAAACAACCGTTTATTTGCTGTGACGTCAGCTCAAAGTGCGATGCTACAGCTAGCTTGACAAAGGACTATGTTGAAAATAATGATGGAAAATTGGCTTAAAACTGGGTACTCAAAATAAAAGCTACAGCTACCAGTGGCAAGAAAACAACTCCAGGAATATGATATGATCAGAGGAAGCTGAGTCATAGCTGCTGAGTGTTGATGCGTAGTTATGTTGCAGTTTTTCAGAAAGGTGTGGCTCTGTGCTGCAAAACCACAAAATCTTACCAGGTATTTTTGGTTCAGTTTATAGTGCAAATATCTTATTACCCTTAAAACATCAAAACTAGCTTAAACGTAACTTTTAAGGAACTCACTGCTCGTTGTAATGGCATTACTCTTATCGGTGTTTTCCTTTTTTGTCAGCAAAGTTTCTGATTAACCAGACAAAGCTGTTAGAATTGTTGCTTTCTTTGACATCAGTGTCTGAAATGTCACTAAATTTATCGGTAAGTTGGCGACATTTTAATAACTATAGAATTCAACTACAGTGGCACTGCTTGACTCAAAGAGGGCAGCACTGAGGCACAGAACTAAACAAACTTACACGAAAATTTTAAAAGACATACATATGAAACTTTACATAACCTAATTAGATATTTATCTACAAAAAACTAAATTTAATTGTGGGTTAGTTACACTGTTTTTAATTTTACAGCCGTCAGAGATGGAGGTGGAGTCTCAGGTTCACCTGTACGGACACACAGGAGAAGTCACCAGCCTGTTTGTGTGCAAACCCTACAGCATCCTCATTAGTGTCAGCAACGACGGCACCTGCATCCTCTGGGACCTCAACAGGTCAGCGTGGGTTTAAAAGTTAAAACAAGCCTCAGTTCGTTTAGTTTCTGAACTCTTTCTTTTTATTTTTTTTATTCCAGACTCTGTTACGTTCAAAGCCTCACAGGTCATAAAAGTCCAGTGACGGCCGTCTCTGCGAGCGAAACCACGGGTGACATCGCTACAGTCTGCAACTCTGGTGAGACCCGATTGTTCAGCGACGTCAGTCTGTTGCTTCACAGATGAGTCTGGAATCGCTGCTTCGCTTCATTTTTATTTTAATTCATTTGGCACGCAGAGGGTGGAGGAAGCGACCTCCGCTTGTGGACGGTGAACGGAGACCTGATTGGTCACGTCCACTGCAGGGAGACCATCTGCTCCGTGGCCTTCTCCAACCAGCCGGAGGGCGTCTCCGTCAACGTCATCGCTGGCGGCCTGGAGAACGGCGTTGTCAGGTAATGATGGAGATCCATGTGGCGAAAATCTGTAAAAAAAAAAAAAAATTATAAATGCAGAAGGTTAATCCAGCAATCCAATTTTTCATTTGGAGTATTTATTAATTAACTTAATTTTTGCCTTGTGATGTTTAAATTTTTTGGGGGAGATCTGGATTATTTTGGGGTGATGTCAGCACATCAAAGGCAGCCATCTTGTTTCACGAGGGTTTTTAACACTTTCTGTATATTTGGACTTTGAATTCAGGTCAACTCTGACAAAATATAAGGATCATCCTGAGATCTTTTTTATTAAGGCATAATGTAACAAGAATACAGTTGAATTAATATCAGAATAAAGTCATGTGATAAAAAAATCGAAATAATATGAGAATACAGTCATAATATTACCAGAATAAAGTCATAATATTTGGAGAATAAAGAATTAACTATATAAGAACTCATTTTTTCCCATTAAATCAATTTTTCTTGTAATTTTAAGGCATTGTTCTGGTAAAATTCCATCTTTTTTCCGCTAATATTCTCGTAAATAAACAAAAATTCTGGTAGCCTGACAACTCAGATAAGGGAGGATTGAAATAAAAGGCATTTGTAATTTCTTTATTAGGAAAAAAGGTGAGTAAAATCAGATGGATGTACAATTGAATTGAAATTATTTTATTTGTATTTTTTTTGTAAAGTGCCTCAAGCTGACGCCTGTTGTGAATTGGTGCTATTTAAATAAATTGAATTGAATTTTCTTCCGTCCAGGTTGTGGAGCACTTGGGATTTGAAACCAGTCAGAGAAATCACCTTCCCCAAATCGAGCAAACCCATCATCAGGTAATTTAGCAGCACGACGATCTTCCATCTCCCGTTTCCTTCATAAATGCGTTGCTGATGCGCGTCTCGTCTCTCTTGGCGACCGCAGCCTGACCTACTCGTGCGACGGCCACCACCTCTACACGGCCAACAGCGAGGGGACGGTGATGGCGTGGTGCCGACGGGACCAGCAGCGCATGAAGCTGCCCATGTTCTACTCCTTCCTGAGCAGCTACGCGGCCGGCTGAGCGAGTCTGACGTTAACCGCTGTCCACTTCCCAGCGAGTTCGCCTTCCTCCTGCTCCTCCTCATCCTCCTCCCTCTGCTCCGGTCTGCACTGACGGGGAGGAAAGGACGCGCCAGCATGGCGTCCGCCTCTCCGAACCCGCCCTGACTTTTAAATGACTCCATCCCCAGCTGAGCAAACGCTACCACACCCAGCATTAAGAGAACAAGATGAAGCGAGCGTTATGTGTAAATAGGTTTATATTTATAAAGTGAAATACTGGAGGAGTGGACGGGTCTTCAGCTGCAACAGACACTTTTCCCGTTTTTTTTTAAACTGTTCTCCATTTTATTGTATTTTTTTTTGTCGTTCTGTTGTATCTGTTCCCGGGTACGCTGCTATTGTCTGAGCAAAGCCGGAACCAAAAAGTGTGAAGAACTCCCCTCGCCCCCCCTCCACCCCCCGCCGTCCCTCCGTGTCTCTCGCCTCGCCGCTGACAGATTCCTGCCAGAGCTGGAGCGTGTCGTGCTGACGCCGCGGTTTCCTCTCTTTGTGCCTGACACCGGGAGGCGTCCCGCTCTGCGTGAGGCGGCTGTCGGCGCCGCTCTGGTCTGAACAGCGGTGTCACGGCCCGGCCCGCCTCGCTCTGCGGCCCGGCTCAGAGGAGGAACCGCAGGGGAGACGGGATGCCATGAATTGCACCTTGTGCTGCCTGTTGTTCTGTGCTACTTCTGCATGCCAGGATGATGCTGACCTTAACTTTCTGAATGCAGAGATGACATTTCCAGTCATGAGCTCGCCGTCTTAACGCCTACCTGGGCTGCACATGTCTTCTTGGGTTTAGTAAACCTCATATTTATGTATTTATTTAAAACTGAAGCTCGTAGTCCATGTTTTTTTTTGGGGGGGGTTAGTTTTTTTTCTGGATTTAACTGTTAAAAAAAGCCACACTACAAAAACACAACAGCATTTTTGTCTGATTTCTACCTCAAATATCTTTTTCCATGTTATAGGTAAAATAATCTGCCAGTAGAACAAGAAGGCATTTACTGAAACGTTGAAAAGTTACTACGCTTGAAATAAGATAAAAATAATATATTTGCTCTAGAAACCAGATGGAAAAATACTTGGTAGGATTTTGTGTTTTTGCAGTGTACTTTCAGTCTTTTGCTCTGAAATGCAGAGAGCATTAAATGCTTACAGAGGAGAACCAGAATCTGATCTGATTCCAGACCCGGGCCGGCATGAGATTATCATGAGATGATGACCTGGAAGAGAAATATTGAGATTTTATGGGTTTTACAAGAACGTAGAACAAAAATAACGTGATTTATTTGAATTTTATTTAAAACAGAGAAGCTGCTGCTGCTAAAAGTAAGATATTGCACATTACTAGATGTGCAATATTCATCTTTAATCATGTTTTGCTTTATTTATAAAATGCATCCAATCTGAGCGATCTCACTTTCGGTTTACAAACTCTGAAAAACATTCAGTAGCTGAATAAAAATATAATGAATTAATACATAAATCCAGTAATCATGCTTTATAACTGTGACTAAACCTTTTCTTCTTTTCTTTTATACTTCGTCTTCCTTAAAATCCAAATTAAATAAATTTTTTACTAGCAGATGAGATCTTACAGCAGGAAATTGGAGTCTTAGCCAGAAAAATAAAACAACTAAGAATAAAGTCACTATAAGGTTACTGTTTTGGTAAAAATGCAGAATAAACCACCTGCTAAATTTAGTTTGATGTTTCAGAGTTAGTCAGGCTATCAGCTCCTGTAGATGTAACAGGCGTAGGAGGATCCTCTGTTTTCACTCCACGACTCTTTGTGTTTTCTGTAACATCTCCAGTTTCTTTGATCCTTTCAGTCAGCTGACCAGCAGTGTGCAGCAACAGGCAGGGGAGGGGTGGCTTTACTCTGCCATCTTTTTCAGATGGCTTTAAAACACAGTATGACTTAAAAAGTCATTGCAGTAATGTTTTTAAACCGTAACCTTGGTAGCGATAATTGGTCCTCGTTAGGCCCTTTTCAGCGTTAACGATGGGAGTTTCAGATGGAAGATGATGCTGAGGTTTTTCTCAGACTTTGTAAACACTACACTGATCAGTCCAGGGAAATGGAGGCCGGCCTTTTGACCTTTGAACCCACCAGAAGATCCACACGTCTTCGCTCTACATTCCCACCAGACTCGCTGCACTTACATGTTGGCTGTTTTTAAGCCAAATATTTGTCAGAAGCACTTTTTGTTTGTTTGTTTGGTTTGGTTGCCAGAGTAGCAAGAATAATCTGTGGTCTCAATGCGAGTAGGGGCTGTGATTCAATGCTGCACATAAATAAATACCTGGAAGCAATATCTCACTCACAAGAAATGTCTTATTTTATTTTATTATTTTTAGATCTTCTGAAAAACAACTCCTGCCTCTGTGTTGACTGCAGCATGAAGGAAAAATGCCTCACAGGTTGATTTGTCTTAGAGAAAGGGAAGTCGTCTTCATTAATCATCATTCCTTCGTCTTACTTTACCTGAGTGACTCTTGGGGAAAGTGTCACGTTGTTTTGCTTGTTTACCGTCTCGAACGCTTACCTACAAATCCTCCTCTGTCTTCTCCTTTGCATCAAAGAGTTTTGTTTTTCAGTTTCTAATTTGTTTTGTTACGTGAGAGGAAGTCAAATAAGGCTGCGTGTGACAAAAGAAAGTTTTATTTTTCCTGTTAATAACTTGAGCTATGCATAATTTAAGGTCAATGTCTTAGTTTGTATTGTGTGTTTTTTTTGTGTGCAGATTGGCATCATGGCCGTGTTGTTTTTCTTCTTTCTTTTTTGGTGTACATATGTGCGTGTCTCAATGGACAAACCAAGTGATAAATATTATAAATATATAAATACATATATATAAATATCTGAAGAAGTATGACGATACCTTGTTTTTATTGTGTCCATTTCTATTCATGAAGAACAAGAACGAGAAAATGAACTGATTTATTGACACTGCCTTTAAAAACGCTAAATAAATTCTGCTTTGAACAAAAAAAAAATGAACAAATCCAACCTTTAATTTAGTACTAGTAGTACTAGTTATGCAAAATTCAGATTTAAAACAATTTAGTATTTACATTTGGGTTTCTAGGTGTTTATTGTGTTGTTATTGTGAAGATTTTCTTAAAAGAATTAAGATTTATCATAGCAACAAACAATCTAAAATTGTGTATGCAATTTCCTGCCTACTGTTGGTTTCATGAGAACATCAATAAATATGAAAATATGATTAGATACAGGGCAATATTTTATGCATTTAGAGATTTGGTTGCAGTGATATTAAGTTACCTAAAAATAACCAAAAAGAAGTTGTAAATACTTTTGTAATCATCTTTTTAGCCAATATAATGATAAATTACACAAAATATCGTGATATGATTTGAAGAACGCATCGCCAGCTCCATGGATGGATATATATATATATATATCCATCCATTTTCTTTACACCCTTAGTGGGGTCAGGAGGGTTGCTGTTGCCAATCTCCAGCTAACATTCTGGGTGAGGGGTGGGGTCACCCTGGACAGGTCGCCAGTCTGTCGCAGGGCAACACAGAGACACCATGCACAGTCATGACAGTCATGTTTTTGGACTGTGGGAGGAAACCAGAGTACCCAGAGAAAACCCACGCATGCACAGGGAGAACATGCAAACTCCATGCAGAAAAACCGGGCCGGGAATCGAACCCAAGAACCTTCTTGCTGCAAGGCAACACTCTACAAACTGTGCCACTATATATATATAATATATATATATATATATATATATATATATATATATATATATATATATATATATATATATATTATATAAGTATATATATATATAATATATATTATATATATATATATATATAATTTTTAGCAAAAGTTATTAGGAGCCATTGGTTTGGAAAAGACAAAAGGATGGATAGCAATAAAAACTTGAGGTGATTCTATGACGTAGTGAAGGATTGAGATTGGGAAAATACACCAGGCACCATGTGTGGTGCAGTGGGCTGACTTAAAAGTTGATAACGATCCAAAATAAACTAAATCGACCTAAAAGTGTTTCATCAGACACAAAATCCGCTTTTTCTTTCTCAGCCTCCTGACCCCTCAGACTCGCATCCAGGTGAGCTGAAGAGAAGCAAAAAAAGACACCAATTAATAAGTACTCAGGTTAAATGTTGGATTTATTTTAAGGCTTGTTACTCATCTCTTACCAGCGGGGAGATATCAACAAATGCATGATTAAAAACCTAGTTATTAATCCATGTGAAGAGATCCGTCGTTAAAACTGGGTGAGGCCCGTCAGCTGCTGCCGGGAGGACCCGGTGATGTCAAAGCTGATGTAAAAAACGAAACCGGGAAGCCTGCAGATCTCTGCCGCCTTCTGGAGCGGCAAATCAGGGAGGGGGGAGGGGGGGGGGGGACAACAAACCCGTCCGCTTCTAATTAGAGTAGCAGGCGGTGCGTTTAGGGCCAGTTTGTCCACTGGAAACGCTCCTGGTCCGCGGATCTCGCAGCCTGTGCATCACAGATCTCTCTCCGTCACACCGAGGTTTCCCTCCTTCCGCCGCATGCGTAACATCTCTCCGCGTCCAGCCGCGGAGCGCGCCGACACCTGACCGCTCGGATCGCATCGGAACCCGCTCGGATTTTCCTCCTTCAGATCAGAAGCGAGAGGCTGGGATTTCCTCCTGTCGTTTCATTTTTTATATATATATTATTCCAACACATCCTCTTCTTCTCCTTATTCTGTGTGTGTGTGTGTGTGTGTTGGGTGGAGTCAACCCGGAATTCTCCAAATTGGAAAAAGCATTGGCACGTCTCAGGTAGGAAGCCTGTTTTAATGTCTGCTTGTAGTCGGAGCATTTTAGTCCTTAAATCCAAGATCTCTGAGTCTGATTCGTGGCGCGGGGCTTTTCAGGTCCAAGCAGGGCCGCAGTTCTGTTTCTGCCTCTCCTTGGAAATAAGGAGAGGCGCCCCGCGTCTCGTTTTGACAGATTTGACTCTACAATCTGCATCGGTGCGTTTGAATAAAACGACACACGGGCGATCAGAGGCTGAAATCCAGCCGGATGAAGCCTCACGATGCGCGGATTGATGTGTGTGTGTGTGGGGGGGGGATCTGTAGGCCTGGTAGCTTCGTGCGAGGGTGTGTGATTAGAATTGATCACAAATACCAACACACACACACACACACACAAAAACGAACAAACAAAAAAAAGGCGATGCATTAGAAATGAAACACTCCATCTTCCATCTGCTTTATTATCTCTGACTTGTCTCGGTTTGATACGATGGAAGTGAAGCAGAAATAAAGGCAGGATGCATCCGGCTGCACCACACATTGGTGGAAGGCTTCGTGTCTTCATCCTTATGAAACACATCTGTGGTTTGGTGCCTCCTCCTCCTCTTGCTGCTGCTGCCAAACTGGGCCAAATCAGCGCTGAGGGGGTCAAAACCAGAGCAAGTCTTGGTCACTGCTTGTCAAAAGTGGCGACTGGAGGTGAACAGAGTCACCCAAACATTGTACTCAAGTAACTACTGCAGCATATTTTTACCCAAGTAAAAGTAAAAAAGGAGCCATCCAAGAAATAAAATAAGAGTTCAAACTTGTGTACCTAGAGTAATTGATCATTTGGGTGTTTTAAAGACCAAGTGGAAAGTAATTTTTGTAAATAACATAATTATATGAAACCAGAGACAAAGAGATGAAAAAACTGTATTTTCTTTTCCTTTTTAATTCCTTCTGTCTTGTTTTATGTGTCTGGACTGTCTGTTTAGAACAGCCCTCAGCTTTTAGAAACAAACTATTTATAGAGCTGACAATAAATCTAATCTAATTTAACCTAATTACAAAATAACAAAATGAGGCAAACATCTTTTCCAAAGCAATTTCTTTCAATACAATCTGTCTGGTGAATGTTTGGCTAAAACAAGTTTGTTCTTCATTCAGTGAAGTTACTCATAGTGGGAAGAGGATCCAGAAAGTTTACTCAAGTAAAAGTAGCAGTACTTCATAATAAAGTTACTCAAGCAAAAGTAAAAAGTGCAGCATAAAATTACTCCTAAAACAAATTCTTTCTCCAAAAAGTTAATCAAGTAAATTTAATTCTGATTCACACTCTTTGATAAATAAATTAAAAAAAGGCTTTTTCTGATTTTAGGCCGAGGAATCAGATTGTTTTCTAAAGTTTTTCAAATGATGTTGCATTTGCTCGTATTACTGTTTCATCCAGTGTCTATTCTTCTTTACAAAACAACTCAAGCTATTAGTCATATTGGACAAATACAGCCAGTGAACATCAGTTTTTAAAATTAGTCAGAGCTGAGCTCCATCACGTCTGGATGCTGTATGGTGCTGTACAATGGCCGTTGGAAACAACAAGTGTTTAGCTGCTGACTTACCATTCAGAAATCACTTACTGGATTCTTCTTGGTTGTGCCCGAGGCTCCACTTCTGGTTTTCAAAGATGTGGGTGTTCATCAGTTTGCAGCCATTTTTATGTGTGGCGTTGAGCTGGGAGTCATGGCAGAAGTGAGAAGACTGAAATTTCATTATCTAAGAATGATTTTGTGCAAAAAAAAATGTAATGAACATGTTTTTGTAGACCGCAGACAGATTCTAACCTGTTTACGGAAGCATAGAAGGTAATCTTTAAGAAAAAGCTGGACAGATTCCCTCCAATTGAGGCAGGATTGGAAACGTTATACGTTTAAATACTTTAAATACTTTAAATAAGTAGCAAATACTTAAAATTTAGCTGCTCAAAAATAAACTGCACTGCACAAAATCTCCTTTCCAAGATGAATAAACAGGTTTGTAGGAACGGACTGCTGGAGATGTGGCAGAAAGTTTCCTGCTCACTTTCTTTTCTACCTCTGCTGTCTGTCACAGGCACAAAATGAAGGACAGCATCGCCAACAACAGCACAGCCAGCATCTCCCAAGCCAGGAAAGCAGTGGAGCAGCTGAAGATGGAGGCCTGCATGGACAGGATAAAGGTACACTGGTTGTGTTTGGGTTCAGATTCAGCATTTGTGCAGGTTTTTCTCTTCTTGGTTCAGATGCATGAAAGTCCTCTTGCACACTGAGTGTTAAAAATGATCTAGTTTTGTATCTGATACTAATTGTAAGCATACTCAGGTGAAAAAAAAGCATACTTTAGAATACTCAATTTTAACATACTATACTATTTTGGAACAACTAATTTTGTCCTTAGTATACGTTAGTGGTATTTAAATAGTACTAAATTACAACTTATACTATATAGTATACTTTAGTATACTGTATGTACTTTTTTTGGAACAACTTCAAGTGTACTTAGAGTGTACTTAAAGTATACTTTTAAAGCTTTATTATTATATTTTGATATAATTATTAATATAATTATTATATTTTGAGTGTAATAATTGTCTCAGAATTATATTATAAATATATATTTCATATACTTCAAATATATTTTAAATATAATATTAATATTTTAGTACACTTAATTACACTTAATTTTTATTTTTGATTTCTTGCTATTGATAATAAACTGCAATTTTAATTACTCGTGAAAGTCTTTATTCATACTTTCCTATTTTGTAAATGACATTCATGACTACACTGAAGTACTTACATTGTTTTAGGTTAAAATTACATGTAAAGATTAATTACACAAAATACCCAAGGTAATTCAAATATTTTTTTTTATTACAGACATTTTAAAATTGTCCAATTTTACTCACAACTTTATGAACTTTACATAAGTTATCAGTTTATACATCAAAAGTGAACACAATGAACATAAAAATTTAAGTGTGACAATAAAACATGAAAGTGAGGATCAACGACAGAACATTACCGTTCACTGCACCTTACAGAAACCTACGAAAAAGAACACTAGAGCAATTAAATAGAGAATAAGCAAGAAATACTTATCATTTAAATAAAGTAAACAAAGTAAATGACATCACACAGGAACGACACTCAGCTAAATAAAGAATAAATGGACAGGAAGTACTTTATATTTAAAGAAAACATTAGAAAGTACACAAAGTTAACAGCAGCAGTAGCTCTACAAATAACTTTGACCAGGAGAAGTTCGGAAAAGTTACTCTAATACCTGATTATTTAAGCTAAATATTTGTCTTGCACTCAATTAAATACATTTTTAATGAGATGTTTGCACTATTCACCATCTGTCAGGTTAAAATTGTTGGAACTTGCAGAACAACAACAAACTGTTTTATTCTTTACTCTGCTCCACTTTTGCTTAATTTAACATCAATTAGCCACTTTAATCATACATTTGATTCACTAAGAGACACTTTTGACTTATTGTAACACTCTAGGTTATTCTTTTGTTGATTCCACATTCATTGTATTATTTGTCATTCTAGTATATAATGAAGGTGCTGAAGGAAAATTTGGTTGGGTTTAAATTATTAACTGGACCAATATGGAGAGAGGTTGCCTTGAAAAAAATGGCTGCAGTGTTGCTAATGAAAGCGTAAGCTTGCTCTCTGACTGAAGGTAAACATTAATATTGGTTGCCAGGTGGGGACGTTTTCATATCTAATTGCAGACACATCCTGCGCACATATGTCGATTTGTTTACACGTCTGAAGCTGTGGGTTGCTCCTCAGTTGGTTGGTCTGCAGACGCTGATGCCTACAAGTTTCCAGATTGCATGATGACAAGATTCACACTGTTCAATTGTACCTGCCATATGGAGAGCGGAAAGAGCAAAGACCTGTGAGTCTCAGTCTTCTCCATGTTTGGATTTCCATAAAATGAAGCACGAGTATCGAGGACGACGATGATTTTAGGTTTTAGTGGCAAGCTACTTTTAGCTCAGACTTTATCAGGATCTATAATTTGCAGTATTCTTCCCATAAGTATTTATTTATGGGGGAATTTTACTGCCAGAAGTCAAGTGCGGATTTTTTTCAGTTTTCATCAAAGAGAATTTCATCTTTTTGCTCTCAAAACTTCTGCTCTATTTCAAATATTCTCTATTCTCCTTGGGCGCAAACTTTCTCTCTGCACAGAACAAATTTGTGCTTACAAACCTCTCTGCTGGAGTACCGTCTCCTAGCAACCATTCCAGCCAATAGAATTGCCAGTGTTCCACTGGGTGCGCTTGATAAATTTCCTGGTTGTGTTTCTGTGGCTACAACAGATAGCTGCATATCGTCTTCTGACAATTTAAGTTTTCTGCTCCTGTGGCTGTCAGGAAATAATGACATTTACAAAAGAACAATTGTTTCTTTATGTCAATTTAACTGTTTTTCATCTGGGCAAAACTTAAAGAAGGGTTTTTGGCCACATCGTTTGGTGCAATTATTTGTCGTGTAAACACAAAACTGATATCGTATCTGTGCTCTCTCTATAGTCAGTATCTACTAAGCCCATCTTAAACACCTGTTCCGCTTTTTACTGATACCATTTTAGACCACATTTCATGTGGCAAAGAATGTTTTCGCCTGTCAACAACATGACTAACAAGACCTAAATCACTTCCTCTAAAGCAGATAAAGGTTTTTATTAAATAACTCGTGCCACGTTACATTTTCTTTAGGTTAAATAGTCAGTTCCCATCTTCATTTTCTTTTTGTATCCATTTTGCTTCGTACATGTAAATATTATGAGCTTTGTTTATTTAAATATGAAGGTCTGCAATAATACAAATGATTACATTTTCTTCATATGTTATCCAGAATTTGTATGTGCTTTATGCTGAAAAGTTGGAGCTTTTATTCTTTACAGCCAACTGAAATTCTTCAACTTCAAATTAATTATACTAGTAGTAAAAACAAGATGAGTATTGAAGTGTGAAGAACCCTTAAAAAGTGGTTACAGGAATGTACTATAGGTATACTGTTGAACATTGCATATGTCTTTGTAAATGTGTAATTTGAGATGAATAGTTTTATGATTTGTAAACATGTTGGGCAGATTCAGCTATTTTTGGTGTTATTTGCAAAGTTACACAGTCAGAAATTAACAGCAATAATTTGATTTATTTAACCTTTCATAGAGGAAAAAATGTCAGAGTTGAAAACTAGCTAAACATTTAGCTAAATAAATATTTAGTGAGAAAGGTTATATAATTAGTTATTGACAACAAACAAAACTGACAGTATGAACAGAAAATGTTATTTTTTTCTACTTTCTCCACTTTTTGGTCCATGAGATCATGAATAAACATGAGAAAAATAGAAAATATTATTAAATTATGTTACAGGGTGACGTTTTTTAAGCCAAGAAACCAGTTTAAAATGGGAATGTTTTCCAAGAACAATACATTTGTATCATGTAGACAGTCATACAGTTACCTATAAAAAGAGTAATAAATAGTTGTTGTTTTTTGTTATCACAATAGTATTAAAAATATTAAATCATACCTATGCTGACAATATTGAAATTGAAATGTTTTCCAAGCTACATCCAGCATCGTTTTTTTTTTTTTTTTTTTTTTTTTTTGCTTATGTTGGCTTATGTTGGGACCATTTTGGGTTCTCCTCATTTTGTATTTTCAAAGTTAAAACTTCCCACATAAAGCAAAAACACATGAATGCTTATTATGCAGTAGTGGCTTTTTTATTTCCCTCTTTAAAATTAAGGTCAGTCTCATAACTGTGACATTTGAAATTCTGGTTTATTAGATAAAAGGTCTTAACATGTGTTATAAAGAGCTTGTTGTGCAGCTGAAATGACCGTGTCATCATGTCGCTCAGAAGCTCCTCATGTGCTCCGGGAATCTTTTCCTCTCTTCCCCGAGGCTGACGGTGCAAACCTTCAATTTTCCCAGTTGAGCCGGGACGCATCCACAACTGTTTAAAAAAACAACAACAATATGAGTAGATATGAGGAATAGAGGTGAACCTTTGCTAGACTTGTGTGCCGAAGTGAAAATGAAGTGTTGATTAGATGATGACGTGACTGTCGCCTGCTGGCTTGATGAACCAGCTGCTTGTTTTATCGTATTTTCACACATTGTGTTCGTGCCTGAAGTGACTTACTGAATGAATTTACACAACTGTGGTGAAGCTATTGCGTTGTAGCTGAAAAACACATTGGTGAACCAAATTTAACAATGTTTTGTCCATTTCTGTGAAAGAAATACTATTTGACTAGATCTAGTTTTTATTCCGAATTCCTGTTTCTGTTGTACCTTAAATGTACTAAAATGAAAAAAACTTCAAAGTGAAATTTTATCACAGGTCAACTAAGTTGGTTGTTGACCTGTGATGTAGACAGGTTACGTTAAAGCTGCAGTATGTAACTTTTATAAAAAATTATGTTTTTCACATCATTAACACACAAGAGTAAAGTGTGTTAATGATGGAGAAACAACATTTTGATACAGAAAAATTATTTATCCGTCGTCCTCTGTTGTCATGGTAACTAGCCTGAACAGTGGTTTTGGTGTGGGGAACCAGCTGTAACATAGCAGAGAGCGACAAGGGTACACAAGAGTGATTGACAGCACCAAGACCCTCGTCCTAACACAAATATGTAACAAAAACATATATTTCTATGACAAAAGTGTCATACTGCGGTTTTAATAAATCTGTTTACATAACCTTCAACCTGCAGGAACATATCACCACTATTGTCTTCTCACTTGAGTTTCTTCAACAAAACCCTCAATTTTTGCGTCTTTGTTCATCTGTAAAAATATCAAAATTACAGATTTTTACAGCGAGCATTTTGGCGATCTCTTAAACTTAATTAAGAGATCTGATGAGAGGAGGTCGGTATCAGAGGAAGGAGTAGGGATCACCACTTTCTCATTAATTGCTCAGCCAGCCAAAGGAATGTGATCAGTGCTAATTAGAAGGACTCTCCCGCCATCATGGGGCTGAAGTGTAATTACAATCAGTCTGGGCCTAATGACACCCTCAGTGCAGTACCACATTTCGTCCTGTGGGGCTCCTGCTCTCTGCAGTTTATACAGTATAATTACTGCATTTACGTAGTTTCATTATGAAAATAATTGGGTTGGGTTTTTCTTGGAGACGACTTTGTGAAAGTTCCACTTTGTGAAGGACTGAGCAGAGGTTTTTCAGAAAGTAGACAGACAGCGACTTCGGCTTTATAGCTCTAGCTTAGAAATTCTTTATTGTCACTTTAAGCAATTGTACCCTTCGCTGACACAAATATAACTTGTGATTTCTGAGCTTTTTTTAGCTGCAGAGAAGTTGCAAACAGATCGCAGGTGTAGCATTGCAGACAAAAATAAAATAAAGCAGATCATCTGGAAGAAACTAGCGACGGTACTGTAGTTAGAGCAAAAAAAAAAACAGAAGTGTGCAGATTATTAGCCATGCGTGATGATGATACAACTCTTGCAATCTGCTTCTTTGCAGTGAAATCTGTTTGGCTACCCAGTGGTAATTTGACGCCAGCAGCTCTGTTCAAATCATTGGGACGATGAGACCCTCACTGGTGGGCCGAGTCGCTTCCATAGTGGTTTTTAAAACTGTAAAAACTCCTGGTAACGTTGCAGGTTTTTAAGTGTTATACATTTGGCACAGTCATATCTGTAACATATATCCCATAAAAACAAACATTTGTGAGTTTCCAAGAACATGCCTAGAAAGTTTTCAGTTTTGAAAAATGTAATAAACACAGAAAAAAAACACTTTTGAATTTCACGTAAACTCCTTCCTACTCCTAAAAACTGTACCGTCAAAAAGTTAAACGTTTTCATGCAACTTTTTTAGGTTGAATGAGTCTGTTTGAAGAACACTTTGCTTTCCGTTTTATAAAAAAAAAGTATTGAGCTGTTTAAGTTCATAGTTCTGGAATAAATGTGGTATCACTTCTGGACCAGATCACTGAAGAGCAATTCAAAAACCAAAGTAAGAGCGCGTCCACTGATCGAAGCAAGGCGAACTGGTAAAACATTTACGGTCTATGAGCATGGAGATACAAAAAATCAATCATTAAATAGATACAGAAACACTTCTTGTTTTCTTAAATGTCTAGCTTTGCTTAAACAATGAACTTATTTCTAAAGTAAACATCCCCTCTGCTACTTCTAGTAAATCCATCTTTTATTAAGCAGGATTTAAGCATGAATCATGTCTGACTTCTCATTAACCAGCTTTAATCTCATCCCAGAAATTCTTCATAAACAAACATCCATCATATTTAATATGTTTCCGTCAACATTTAGAGCTGGAAGATAAACAAAGGCAGAGAAAACCGGGATCTTCTGACTTTGTTCTGGATCTTATTTAGCTCATCTAGTTATGACTTTGTGTACAGATGCAGGTTTTTAGTTTTTCAGAAAATAATACCAGCACACAAACAGATTTTTTTGCTGTAAGATTGTTGTATTTTGCATGACAGAAACCTTAGGTTTGTTTCTTTCATTTCAACTCTATATGTTGCAAAACTTCTTCTAATCGCTCAGGTTTGAGAACATCTCATCCACAGTTGTCTTACGGGATTTTTATAATGTAGTTCTGAAATCAGTTTTACTTTTTCTCCCATGAAGTCATTTTTTGGAAGATTTAGATGCGTGTTTGTTTTCAAAATAATGCTGAAAAATACATTTATTTTTGATATTTAGATACTAGAAGGTTTTAGGTCAAAACTAAACAGAATAAAGAGAAAAAATAAACATGTGTCACAGTCACATGTTTACCATATAAAAAAAAGATCCTATTTGCTCCTTTAGTTTAGTTGGAGAAAACAGAAAAAGGAACAGGATTTATAACACTACTTCTTTTAATTTTATTTAGCCAAGTTTAATGAACTTAGAAAGCAGATTTAGCTGCACCAAAGTCTGCGATTGAGTAAAAGTCACTGGCCAGATCGGTTCCCCTTTGCTATGAAATTAAAGAAAATTTACTGAAAGACAATTACTTTGTGTGTTACATAATGTTTTATATCTAGTTTGTCCTGTTGATTTTATTCAAAAGTAAAAAGTCTCAATAGGTAAGTTTTCATCATTCCTGAATTCTAGTTGAGGGCCGCACAAAATCAATCCGGGGGCCTCAAATGGCCCCCACGCCGCACTTTTGAACACCCTACCTTGACAAATTACCCGTCGTATACTAAAAGTAAATGCGTCTCTTTAAACCAGCGTTTTTAAGTGAGAAGATATGTCTGACATATAATTATTCCTGCACATTTCAAGGAAACATCAACAATGACTGCATTGATTTCTGAAGTCGTAACAGTTGCTGATCATATTTTTGGCTTTGTGCTGGATCGTTGTCGAAGCGAGTGCTTCACATGGCCGGATGCTGAGCGTTGTGTGATGTATTCTCTCCCCTGAGAGCAGCAGTGGGTGAGGTGAAGTGGCAGGCGGGAGATCAGATGGCTCTCTGCTCCGTGCGGATCCCCGGGCCCCGGCCGTCCCTCCGCTGCAGCTGCTCCTCTGCTCTCCATTCGCCGCCCGCCTCCCCTCCTGTAACTCCCACTCGGCTCCCTAGTGGAAGCCTGAGCTCGCATACAGTCTGGCTGTACTGTAAAAAGATCAGGGCTGCAGCTAACGATTAGCTTATTAAACGATTATGATGACAATTAATCGATTAATGGGATAAAGAATAAAGGCACATTTTACAGGTTTTTCCTTTAAAAGAGCTATAGTGTGTAACTTTTATAAAACTGTCACCATGTCGTGACTGTTTGTTATGAGAAATAATAGTTGGTTCTGGATCTGTCTGATTTTTTTTTTTTCAATCAGATCTGTTGCAGTAATCAATGCGACTAACGATGGATGAGTTTCTCTAGATCTCCTTTAGTCCTGGAAATGTTCTTCAGGTCGTAGAAGGCTGACTTTGTAACCGTCTTTATGTGACTCTGAAGGTTCAGTTCTGTTTTTCAATATAGTTAAGTTTTATTTTGTTGTGACTTTTTGGTTGTCTAATTCAGTTAATTTTAATGAGTTTTTAAAGTGTATTAGTTGAATATTGTTTTGATTCCTGTTAGTTTTTATTAGTTATAGTAGCAGGTTTTAGTTTTTTCATACTTTGGTTAACATTTATTCAACAAACTGACTGGTATTTTCTGTCACCAGGAGGAATATGAAATGCTGTAATTTGCCGACAGCTGACGTAAAATGTTTATGTGTTCAGTTCAAAATAAGTAGATTAATTAAATCTGTAATTTCAGTATGTTTTAGTTAGTTTAATAAACACACAATATACAGTAGTTCCAGTTAGTTGTAGTTTTCTCCATTAATTACCGTTTTTATTTATTTCCATTAACATTGAGGATGTTCCAGATCCGTAAAAGTAGCTCTTTCATCAGTCTAGCTTTATTATTTATTTTACATTATATTTTGAATTTCTAACTTCTAACTAACCATTTGAAAGACGGTTTGTTGCAGTTTATTTAAAAATTTTTCTGGATTTTCTACCCAGTGATATAAAAAACAAAAAAAAATTTAACTAGAAATTCACCAGACACACACCTGCAGTATTGGCTAAAGATTCATACATTTCTTATTGAAATTTTGGAAAAATTTTCTTTTGCCTGATATTATTTTTTTTTATATGAATTATCGTCATTTTGGTCCTTAAAATACTAAAATTTCCATTTTAGTAATGGTCCATTTATACTTTGGTCCTTCTGATGATGACATTTTTAAATATTAAATGACTGATATTTTGGCTGCACAGTGGTGCAGTTGGTAGAGCTGTTGACTTGCAGCAAGAAGGCTCTGGGTTCAATTCCCGGCCCTGGTCCCTCTGCATGGAGTTTGCATGTTCTCCCTGTGCATGCATGGGTTCTCTCCAGGTACTCCAGTTTCCTCCCACATTCTAAAAACATGACTGTCAGGTTAATTGGCCTTTCCAAATTGCCCCTAGGTGTGAGTGTGTGTGCATGGTTGTTTGTCCTGTGTGTCTCTGTGTTGCCCTGCAACAGACTGGTGACCTGTCCAGGGTGACCCCACCTCTTGTCTGGAATAGCTGTTTACTATTGAGTCATTTCTTGGATGACCACTTTTACTTTTACTTGAGTAAAAATACATTGAAGCAGTGCTCAGGGTATTCTAATCATCTTTTGTATCAGCTGATACTAAACCTCAGAGATCTGTTTTTGTATCAAAAGTGAAATAAGTGGATAATTTTAACTGACTGCTTGACAGTTAAAAAGTCAAATAGAAGATGGATTCCTGTAAATATGGATGGAAACATTTTGATGAACATCTTGTTCCCTTTACATCAACACCACAGGTCTCCAAAGCAGCTGCAGACCTGATGGCGTACTGCGACGCCCACACACGCGAGGACCCCCTCATCGTTCCCGTCCCCGCCTCTGAGAACCCGTTCCGGGAGAAGAAGTTCTTCTGCACCATCCTCTGATGAGCCGCCGTCGCCGCTACGAGTGCAGGCTTGGCGTTGCCTGGCTTCTCTGTCTTCACCACACCTGAAGCTATTGGCCATCAAAGGCGTTGAGTTGAGTTTTGCCTGGTGGACACTCTGTTGTTGCTGGTCAGCTCTGTCTTAGTGGCTGAGGGTTTTGGGAGAGTCAGCCACCGAACTGGCAACCCAGTGAGCGTTACCATGTCTTGTTAAATAGGTTTGTTATTGCTTTGTTGTTAGAGAACAGCCTTGCTCAGTGCTTAATGAGATGAAAGATGTGTTTTTTTCCTTTTTCTTTTTAAATTTTCTTGTGCTAGTTCGTAACTTGCCTCAGGAAACAGAAAATTTGCCCAGTGTTGAAACTTCTACATCATATTTTCTCATTTTACTTTATCCACAGCAAAGTTAACAAAGTTTTTAATTAATTTTCTAAAGAGTGGTGCAGTTTGATTTTACAGCAAGACTGAAATTTAAGTTGATGCCTCCTTGTAATCTGACAGGAGAGACTCAGAAAGTTAGTTTTCTTTTTTGGAGCCTCAAGTTGGAAAAAAGCAAATTCAAATATAATTTAAACTCGAGATTTGACTTGGACTCATGAACTGGGACTCAAGTCTGATTGGGATTCTTTATAATCAGAGGTTAAAACAAGCTATGACTACAGTTCTGACACATAATGCATCATATTTGCATAATATTCCTATGAAAACATTAACTTGATTTGTTAGCTCTGGTAGACCTTCACTCTAGCAACTTCCTGATTATCAAAATAAATGCATTTCCATTATTTTTATTCAAAAATATCAAAATACTTTCTTATCTACTCTTTCCACAGTGCCTCAGGCATAATGTTGTAAATTATACCTTACCTTGGAGCATATTTACCTTTTAGACTTTACAAAACGGTTTTAAATTATTCAAATTGAGGTGGAGAAAAACTTGTAAACCCTACATAGTTCAGAATAGAGTTAAGGATTACAAAACTTTAATGCAGGGATTGACAAAATAAAAGCATATGGTTTTATTCATTCACAAAGTCAAAAATTTTAAAGACGAGAGACTTGACGAACAGTCTTCTTTTGACGATGTGAGACCTGATGTAGACATAAACTCTGAAAACTTGACTTAAACTCAAACCAAATCTGTTAGACTTGGTTTGATTGGGAAGCTAAATCGCAACATTTGTTACATTTTTAGCTTTCATACTCTACTGACTGAGTCAAACGGGTCCAAACCCTTTGAAGAAACTGTTCCCCATCTCACCTATAGTGGCGCTGCACCAAGAACCTCTGAAGGAAATGACATGAAAACCTCTGAAGAAGACATTGTACGTAACCTCCTTTTTCACGAAATATGAACAAAAAATGGAGTAGTGTCAGATTTTAGCGGTTGTAAGGTAAGGTAAGGTAATACTATTAATCCCATAGGGAAATTAAGGTTGTCTGTTGCTCACACATTAATTCACGTCCACACAGCATTAAAAAATCGTACAACTGGAAACAATATGTATATTGTGTACAAGATACACAATATACATACATTAAAAAGTGGTCTAGTAAAGGAGCTTAAATACATTAAAATGCTAATTACTCCGTCTCCGTCCCTTAGCCCTCCCAGAAATCACAGCATTGTGAAGCCTAAGGGCCCGTGGGACAAAGGAGTTTTTAAACCTCTCAGTTGAACATCCCAGTGAGAGAAACCTGCCACTGCAGGAGCTTCTCTTGTTGGAGAAAACAGTATGCAGGGGGTGCTTGTGTTCTCCAGGACTAAACTGAGTTTAGACAGTGTCCTCTGTTGCACCACTGTCTCCACAGACTCCAGGCTCACATCAACCACAGAAGTGCAGATGAGGCGATTCAATATCTGCCCCCCCAACAAACAATTGCATGAAATATAACAGTAGACGCAATGGACTTGTACAGGAGCTTAGAGCACACACTGAAGCAGGCCAGTCTCCTCAAGAAGTACATTCTACTCTGTGCTTTCTTGTACACATTGTCCATTGTCTGTATTGGAAAACCAGTTCAGCTTATTGTCCAATTGTAGGCCCAAGTATTTATATGTGCTGACCACCTCTACCTCAATGCTATCAATGATGGTATTGCTGAAGCAAGAGGGGCACCCTACAAAAATCAAGGATTTCTCTTTTGTCCTTCGTAAAAGAACACGAGTCATTTCTCCAGATAGCGCTAAACATTCAGGTTTGTTTTGGTTGTATTTACCCAGAATGCATTGCACTACAACCTTCTTCCTGCTCTTTGAGTGGTTTCCAGTCCTCTTGCATTCAAACAGCAAAGAGCTCACTTTAATCAAACCGCTGCCAAGCTTTTTAGGTGGACCAGAGTTCTTTGTTTTTTTGACAGCATCAGAGTTTGATGACTTATTCACGCTTCCATAAACGAACCAGACCTTGTTCGAGCTAGCGGACTAAACAGAGTGGCTATTACAGAGTCTCTCTTTAAAGGCTTTAGGCTTCACTTAGTTTTGCGCTTAAAATACTAAGAAGAGTTGAGTAACTTTAACAATCTTTAACTCGTAACAAAGCGATAACGTTACACGGCTCGGTTACAAGCCAGTGAAATGCACCCGGGTGTTGATATTGTATATCTAAGTTCATCATCATAATAATGACCACTCAGGTGCTTCTCCAGCTGAATAAATATATTAAACATCATGTGCTTGATGAAAAAATTACTTTAGTTTTTAATTGAAACGACATCTGTACTTCACCCGTCAGGATTCGCCGAAAGCACAAAGAAACAAATTCCTGTAATAAATCATTTAATTTGCACTGAAAATAAGAGAGCGGAGGCTGCAAATCAATTCTGATGCAAGTAATTATATTAAGTCAATTTATAAAAGGGCGCAATGACAATAATCAGGTGGCTTTTTCAAGGTTATCACAACAAACACAAATTATTCATTTGCTTTGGTGTTCTCTTCGATTCACTTCCAGTTTATTTCATCCCCTACAAATAAGAGACGTTATGAGGTCATGTAGCTCCCAACTGGAGGATTATCTTTCAATTTGCAGGAGGAGTTTTCCTCCCCATTTATTTTTTGGGCCTGTTTCCTGAGACTCGTTACTTTTATTTATTTATTTTTTGCCTGTCCGATAGAGTGAATGGCACGGCCTTTGACATTAATGCCAGACCAGAGGCCTGCATGTTTCCCCACTCCTCCTCTTTTTGACAGCTTCCTCTCTTTCCGAGGGACTGTCGGTCTTTTAGAGTGTACAGTATGTTACAGTGCCAATTTCTGTGAGAGCAGCGTGATTCTCACCCTGCAGGCCCTGCAGCCCTTTCTTTCCCTTTTGTTCGTTTCTGCAGAGGAAGCACACTGTCGAAACGTTTCCTTTACATGGTAGTTGAATAGCATTTGCTAATTTTTACAATAACTTGTTATGATCGTTAATATTATTGTTATTATCAGTAGTAATATTGAATATTTGTTGCACAGCACTGACAGGTACATGACGTGTAGTGCTACTCTAAGCTTGTATGAAGAAACAATTGTTTATAAATCATTGCAATTATTGATACTATCTCTGTATTTTTTAAGAACAACAATAAGGGTTGTTTACATGATATGATCCCTTTAGCGGTTCAGGCCTTTTTTTCTTGCCTCATTTCTGTAAAATTGAGAGAAATTTCCTCCCTCCGGTTACTTGAATTTTACCTTCAAAATACGAATCACACCCTGATGCAGGTTGTGTTAATGTTTTATTTCATATGAAGATGGTGCCAAATCTACAACAAAGATTAAAACATCTAAAGATGAAAAATGCATGGATTTGTTTCTGTCTGCAACAGGGAGGACTGTTATAATATAAAATGTTGCACCGTCATTGACTTTTATTGGTGTTTCAGCACCAGATGTAATTATTGGCACCTCTGGTAAAAGATAATGTAGAAAGCATTGAAATCCAATAATGTTTTAAAAACAGAAGCTTTATCTCACACTGAATATTTGGGAAACTTTCAATCTTTAATTTTAGTACAAAAGAAAATCATATTTTCATTCACATAATACAGATTGTTCAGATTATGCTGCAGGACTCTTATTGGATGAAGAATAAATGGCCAGAAAGTTCAAATGTTTTGGATCACTACTCCATAAGATGAAGCATTTTTTGCTTTTTCTATAGCAGAAAATGCTCTGCACTGCAATAACACAAAGCAATTTTGGTCAGTTTCTAGTGCAAATATCTTAGTTCACTTAATATAAGACATAACTAACTTTTCAGCAAGACATAGGAGCTTGTTTTAAGTTAATAGTTCCTTAATATTGATTAATTACTAGTTGTATTGGAAGATAAATTAACTTATAATAAGACATCTTCCCATGTTATGAATGAAATAATCTGTCGATGGAATTAGTACTTTTTCATTAATATTAAGAAGTTATTGACTTAAAATAAGCTCCTTTTTCTTACTGAAAGGGTTGCTTGTAAGTTAGTTTTGTCTTATTATTTCAGGTGTATTAAAATATGTGCACTAGAAACCAACCAAAAATACTTTTGTGTTTTTGCAGTGTGCAACATGAAGCCAACCAGCTTCTTCATAAGGTATGCCTGGAAAAATAAAAATAAAGCCAATAAATAAAGATAGCAAACCACTTTCAGTTTTAATGCAGATTTTATTTTTTATGTTTCTTAGTATTTTGAGGAGCTGATATTGCAATGCACTCTCAGAAGAAACGCAGGGCCGATTTGTAAAAAAACATACCCACAGTATTATACAACCTCTACTATACTTCACACTAGGTACGAAGTTTATTTTTTTATTATTGCCCTTTTCTATAGACCACATTTAAAAAAATCTTGGCCTATTTGGACCAAATCACATGTCTTCAGTTAAATTTGCAGAAGCATTTGAAAATTCCATGTTTACATTTATGATGGTAGGAAAGAATACTTTTTTTTTAATGACACGGCATGTGGATAACCTCGTCTTATTCTTACAGAAACTTGCTTATCCCAAGATGCCACTATTTTCTACACATTCACCTCACTTAAATGCCATGTTTTCTTGTTTTTACCATTTTGAAGAGTGGTTGGCAAAGAGGAATTTGCTTTATTTTTTCATACCACATTCTTGAAAAATTTGATAAACTTTGAAAAGGAAATATTTGTTATTTGGTAATTATGCACCATACAAGCAATTTTTTTAAGGAACTAAAATCAAAAAGTTGGATGTTTCTAAATTCTTTAGTGGGATTAAAAAATGCTGCAATATGGGCTGAATTTTCTTTAAGGATATTTAAGCATCTTTACCAGCGGTGCCAATAAGTGCGGCTGGTGCTGTACTCTGCACAGTATGATCACACTGGAGCCTGGATGTGTCAATAAAACGCGCAGCTGTATGAATGGTAATATGGAGGAAAAGCATTTAAATTGAAGGCTTTGTAAAACCCTTTGAAGAATCAAATGAATTAAAGAAAAACGGTAACCCATTTGTGTCTCTCCGCTTCATGTCTCGCCTCTTTGAGGTTTCCAGCCAGCGTCTGATCACACTGGGAGCATTAAAGGCCAAATGGTTGAGTCTCACAGAGGAAACACGCTGCTGCTGTTGTGCAGTGGAGACCTCCTGTGGCTGAGCGGAGCCACAGGCCATCTGGATGCTCTCTACATCTGTTGTGACACTTTTAAAATATATATATATGATTCGTTTAGACCTCAGTTAGTTTCCCCGAAGAAAACACACAGAGGAGAAGACAATGCATGCAGAGCCCTTATTTGCATGAAGCATACATATAATAATACCTTTTTTTATTATTATGTTTGTTTTGTAGCTGTTGTTTTTGTGTCCATTCATTCGCAGCCTCAGCTTATTTGAATAGAATAAACTCTTTCTGCTAGTTTTGTTCATGTTACACCTCTTTCCACCTTCCTCAAAAAGTTATATTTATTTGGATATTCACTTTAAAAGTCAAAACATTGTCATGAATTTATTGCATAGTACTAAACTTACAACTTTATTAATTTTTATGACTATGTTCTTTTCTGTTTATTATTAATGAATCCACCTGCCTTAGTATTGAAATATTTGTTGTTGTTGTTTTATTATTTTGTTTTGTTTATTTTTACTTATTGTTTTGTCATTTACTGTTTCATATTTGTTATTTTAATTACTGTTTCCTGTTATTACTTGAATTTCTGATGAGCTGATATCCTCCACAAGGAATGTTAGGTCATTGCCAACACAGCTGGCTGTTCATTGAGCGCTGCATGATAACATAACATTTTAGGTGGTAGGAAAAAATTTGGAAAAGCATCAGGGATAATGGTGCTTTCCCACCGCTAAGGATCTTTATACAGACATGTCACCCTGTGGAAAACTGTCTCAATATAGAATAGAATAGAATAGAATAGAATAGAATAGAATAGAATAGAATAGAATAGAATTTGTACACGTTTCTCCAATTTAAAATCAGTAAAGGTTTGTTGAAAGATTAAATAAAATAATCAAATAAAATGGACTCAAATAACAACTTTCACACAAAGTCAATTTTCCTAGAACATTTTTTATATTTATCTCAAAAT
The DNA here is from genome assembly GCA_033032245.1 of Poecilia picta. Classification (NCBI taxonomy): domain Eukaryota; kingdom Metazoa; phylum Chordata; class Actinopteri; order Cyprinodontiformes; family Poeciliidae; genus Poecilia; species Poecilia picta. Next base: position 9,247,574 of record CM065367.1, read on the forward strand.
TTCAGCATTTTTTTTTCAAGGAAATGTTTCACTTTCCAAACTCAAAAATGTCGATTTTTTCTATTAATGTTTTTAGATTAATCTATAAAATTATTCTGAGTTCGTTGCCAGAAATTTTCATCCTCTTTTTATTTTGTCTATATTCTTACAGTGGCTCTACATTGGCGTCTATAAAACATCAGTTTTATGCTGTTAAACTGAATTGCTCAAATAAATAAACCTCCACTGTACTCTCTCTCTCATTGAGATGCACCTGTGCATCACAGAAAAAGAACCTGGATGCTGCAGCAGATTACGCTTGATGAAAACAGATAATTGCATGTGAGGGTTTTTGCATGATGATGCAAATCCTGGCATCTCTCATCGATTTCTCTCCTCTAATCTGAACGGATCAAGCTGTGGAGAAAAACATGAGCAGCTATGAAGGAGGATTGTGAAGCCTTGGGACTGGCTGTGCTGCAGAGTGTCATCCATATATTTCTTTTAAATCAAAGGCAGCAGAAATACATTTTCTCTGTTGGCGCCTGACAATGAATGATGAGGTCCTGAATGAATACAATGTGTTCTGTGTGCAGCTGTTCACCGTTAGTAATATCTGATCAATCCACACCCACACAGTCATGATGAAAGGGAATTTGGGTGCCGTTTCTCCAAACCAATAGTAATGTTTGTTGATGGATAATCCAAACTTAAGTAAAAATACTCATAAATATTAAATTCAGATGACTAATTTACCTCAAAGTGCAATGTTGTCTGAGTTTTTCCTTGCAGTCGACTGTGTCCCCAGACTGTTGGTTTTCTGAAACAGGGAGAAATATATATCCTGTGTGCCAAAAATAAATGTGAAATTCAAGAAATAGACTTGGTATTATGGGTAACATGAGTCTCAGCTGGGACTGGAATGAATAAAGAGAAATTTATAGAGAAAACAGCGAATCCTGGATGCTTGGAGCGCTGCAGAGTCGAGGGGAAAAGGGAGAAAACACACACACAGATACTCACACAAGCTGAAACAGTGATGAGACCTTTGTGCATGCATATGGTGCAGTTTATGAATAAAATGTGAAGTGAAAGTAAAAGACAGGGGACCAAAGTTGGATGCCACAGTAAAGTGGGGTGAAATCCTGACAGCGATACAAGAAGCCTATCAAGAAGCCTCTCTTCAACTGCAAGAAAAGGAAATAAATCACTGGACTGAAGCTGCAAGGACAAAAACTAACTAAAAATCCGTTGCTATTGAAGTAAAATAATCTCTAACTGAAAATTTAGAAAGTTTCTATTCTTAATTTGCATATTCAAATCAACTTTTACCAAGAAATGGTTTCTCTTCTCTTCTCTTTTCTTCTCTTCTCTTCTTTCTTTTTCTTTTATTTTAAATCAAATCACTGTTTCCAATCTAAATGACATCCTTAACAATTGCTATAAATATGCAACAAGACATTCATTAAATATTTTTGAATTAATATCTTTTAATCTGATCAGAGTCGCATCTGTTAAAACTGAACATGACACAGGCACATTTTTCTTACAACCACTTTTCAAAATGGGAAAGACAGGAGAACATGATATTCAAGTACAATATTTTAAAATTACAAGATAATTTATAGATGCATTGATTGTGGGATTAAAGGGGCAGTATTGTATAAAATTGACTATATATAACTGACTGTATAATTGACTACATAAAATTGAGCAATCCAGGTATGTTTTTGATGACACTGACATTATTAGACGATGCAAAGCTCAAAAAAGTCAGTGTCATCAAAAACATACCTGGATTGCTGCTTTGATTTTTTTAAGCATGTTTTATAAATGTTTTAATGTCCATATGGGCATTAAAAAATTTGGACATTAAAACAAATCAATGTTCAATTTGAATTTTTGCACTTGCTTGATTTTATGTTATATTTGAAATATATAGAATTTTTACAACTGAATGTAACCTAGTTACTTGATTGTACTATATAGTGATTGCACTATTGGTTTCAATAGTGACATTATGTCACTATAGTGACATAATGTCACTATATAGTAGTGACATAATTCCCTCAAGTTTGTCTGTTCCGGACGCAAAACGTTTTATTCAGTTACGTGATTTGAAAAACATCTCCTCTGAGGCTCTGTCCTCTGACCTTCACTCTCTGTCTGCTATTACTCACCTATCAGTAAGTGATTCTGTGGACCATTACAATCAATCTCTCCAGGACCTTTTGGAGCTCCGTGCTCCTCTTAAGTCAAGGCTGGTGTCTTTCTCCCGCTCACCCCTTGGTTTACTAATGAGTTGCGGAATATGAAAACCGCTGGTCGCGCCATCGAGAGACGTGTAAAAAAATCAGGTCTCTCTGTTCATAAACAGGCATACAGGGAACATCAGAAAGCGTATGCTTTTTCCCTCAGACAAGCGCGATCTCAGTACTATTCCAGCATTATCAATAGTTGTCCGGGAAGCTCTAAACAGCTTTTTTCTACATCACCTCCTTAATCCCCACAAACAAATCTACGCTGAAAATATGACTCAACAATGCAATCTGTTTCTATCATTTTTCAAAAACAAAGTAAACACGATCAGATCTCAGTTTTCTGGTATCTCTGATCCCCGACTGGCCTCTACTTCTGTGTCTTTTGGGCTGAACAGCTTTGATGATGTTGCTCAAAGCGAGGTAGAGACCTTCCTTAAGGGTATGAAGCCCTCTTTTTGTGCACTTGATCCTTTTCCCTCCTCACTTATAAAATCAAATCGGACTGCGATAAGCCCATTAATTACTCAAATTATAAATAAATCACTGAAATCCGGTCATGTCCCTCTGTCTCTTCAAACTGCCATCATCAAACCCCTCCTAAAAAAACCCACTCTGGGTCCTGAATCCTTTTCCAACTATCGTCCTATTTCACATCTTCCTTTTCTCTCTAAAGTGCTGGAAAAGGCAGTTGCTTCACAACTCCAACGCCACATTCAAAGAAACTCTCTGTACGACAAATTTCAATCTGGGTTCCGTCCTGCTCATAGTACTGAGACCGCCCTGCTAAGAGTAACAAATGATGTTCTCATGGCTGCTGATACTGGATGCACTTCCATTCTTGTCCTCCTTGATCTCACTGCTGCATTTGACACCGTGGACCATAACATTCTCCTACGTCGTCTGCATGTGGAAGTCGGTCTCGGTGAATCTGTCCTGGATTGGTTTCAATCTTTTCTTTCTAATAGGCTGGAATGTGTCTGCCTTGGCAACTCCAAGTCCCAGACCGTTAGTGTGTCCTGCGGCGTCCCGCAGGGGTCAGTTCTAGGGCCTATGCTTTTCTCTCTTTACTTGTTGCCTTTAGGTAAAATCATCAATCGGCATAACATTTCATTTCACTGTTATGCGGACGATTTGCAACTGTACATTACAACGGGATCACCTCCTACTTCACCTCCGCTTACTGCACTAACGTCCTGCCTGGAGGAGATCAAGACTTGGATGAACCAGAACTTTCTTCAGTTGAACTTTTCCAAAACCGAGGCCATACTGATCGTAACGCCTCACCAGGTTCAATCCTCGACTCTGACTAGTATTTCATTCTCTGGACAAGACATTCCCATTTCCTCCGTTGTTACAAACCTTGGAGTTCGAATGGACTCTCACCTCACATTTGAAAATCACATTAAGCACCTGTTTAAAACCTGTTTTTTTCATCTTCGCAATATTTCCAAACTTCGTTCATCTCTCTCCCGCTCGGATGCTGAGAGCCTCATCCATGCCTTTGTCTCCTCCAGACTCGACTACTGTAACTCGCTGTTCATTGGAGTCCACTGAAAACACCTTCAGAGACTTCAGTACATTCAAAACAGTGCTGCCAGGATCCTAGTGAGAGCTTGAAAATTCGACTACATCACACCTACTCTTCACGAGCTTCACTGGCTTCCTGTTACCTATAGGATTCAATATAAAATTGCACTTATCACCTACTGTATTACTGTCTATATGGAACCTCACCGGATTACCTGAAGGACCTCCTTACTTCACATTCACCTTCTAGACCCCTACGATCCCAAGCCTGCAATCTTCTCCACCTTCCTCGATCAAAACTAAGGACTATGGGTGATCGAGCCTTTGCGGTGGCGGCTCCTCGTCTATGGAACTCTCTCCCTGACTATTTGAGAGCCCCGCAATTATTGTCTGATTTTAAAACTGGCTTGAAAACTTTCCTTTTTAGACAAGCCTACCCCACTTTTAAATGACAGTTGTTTGTTTTTGTTTGTTTTTGATAGCTGATTTTATGTTTTTAGATGCACCATGTAGCACTTTGAGATTTTTATTAATGAAAAGTGCATTATAAATTAAATTGATTATTATTATTATTATTATGTACCTAGAAAATATATAATACTGCCGCTTTAACTCCTCTTCACCAAAAGGATTAGTGATGACACAGTACTGTAATTCTGCCACACTTTGAGCTATCTGAGAAATTCTAATGGTTTCTAAAAGAGGAGACATTGCTCTTTCCAGCCAATATTGGGTTATTACGGTAATTTCAACCCAGCTGTAGCAGGGAGTGAAATCAATATGAGGGGCAGGCACTCAGATTGCAAAAATAACTTGCAAGATATTGAAAGTTCCAGTTGTTATGGATAAATTTGCAAATATCTTTACTCAAAGGACTTTTAAAGAACTTCGTACACTTAAAATAAACAAAAATATTCAGGTGGGGATTTGAAAATTAGGTCTTAAAGGGTTAAGTAAAACATAAAATGACAAAATTTTGAGGATGAAGTATATGTTTTTCCTAGTACATATTTGCAATATTTTCTGTTTTGTTTTTGTTTTGTCTTCTGTTATTCATGCAGCCCTCATCCCACTGGTTAATGCTGCCCTGGGCAACTGCCCATGTTGGTCACCTAGTAGGTCATCACTAAAAGCCTCCAGCAGTTTCAGGTGCTGCAGCAGATACACAGCAGGTACACAGAGGACACCCTTATTGATTTGCTCTGTGCTGTTGCCTGCTGCTGGATGTATGCACTAAAAGAGAATGAAATAACATATATATATGTTTTCACCTCTTGCACCTTGGAAACATAGTGGAAAAAACAAAAAAAAAATCTATCATTGCATGCTGAAACACACAAACCCACTACAAACATCAAGCTTTAAGAAAGCTTTCTAAACTACCAAAATGTTATGCATCATACACGCAAAGATAATTTTTTTCTGATGTACAGGTGATGTAGAGGGACTGCATAAAATTTGGCTGCACCGCCTCACTTTTAAAAGTGGAGGAACTTCTGGTGCGTTTTCAGAGATAAGTAAGGGTCAGATTGACTTTATGTCTGACACAATATTAAGCTCAAACTCTTTTCTATGTCCTCAGTTTATGAATAACAGAGGAGAAAATAACAATACATATTTACCAGGGATGTCAATAAATGCTGTTTAAATTGCTAAGAAAGCAAAGAGTTATTCTGAGAAAAACATTTCTGGAAAAATAATTGTGTTTGCAAAATAAGGGCGTATATAGAATAAACTTAAATTCATTTTATGTTACTAACAACCACCATCTATTATTTTGAAGCAGTTTCTCATTGATTTTACCCTATTATATTGTTATTCATCAATAGAAAAGGTGTTAAGTTTTTTTAATCTGCCATTTATGCAACACCAAATTTTATACAAATCAATAAAAATAAAATCTGCAGTAGCAAAGCTTTTCTTAAGGCTGCAGCCTCCCTCCTCTGTATGAAAAACACTAATGCTTTCAGAGTCAGAGGAAATCATCTTCATGCGTCCATCTCCATGCACAGAGGATTCTGCTTAAATGATTTATGGCTTGCACGAATAAAAGGGTTTGATAAAGTTCTCCTCTAAACCTAAATCTAAAACATGTCACTGTGGGTTTTTCCAAGATTAAAATGATTCATATTCTAATTTTGTATTCTGTTCACAGTGTTTTTCTGTTTTCATTAGATTCTCGCAGAGCAAACTGAAGGGTAAAGAATGGAAGCTGAATTAAGGAAACTGAAAGAAATTAAAGTGTTTTTTATGCTATAAACACAAGAAGGCTGACTATAGTGCTTTAATTTATGAGATATCAAACTACCTATTTACTGTTGTTAATCAGAAAAAGATGGGATAGTAACAACAACAATTATGATAATTTTTTAAACTGAATTATTAAGTTCTGATTAATCCCAGAGGGAAACTTAATGATGTTGTAAGTCATATTATCCTGAAGAAGCCTCTGACTAAAGATACTCTTCTTCATGAGATTGCGCCACTATCTCACAAAGAAGATGCTCAAGGTTATCTATTATGTTCACCTTTTATATGGTACGATTCTAAAATTGTATTTTATTTTAGATGGCTAGCCTTCCAGATTTTAAAATTTATCTCAGAAATTACTAAGTAGAGAAGATTAATTTCAAAAAAATTTTTTTCTAGAGAATATCTTGAATTAATCTCAATTTATTTTTCTAGCCAAGTTTTGACTTTTCTAATGGAGAAATTTCCAAGGTTTTTGGGGAAAGTTTCTGAGATTAACCTAAGAATTTTGATGGAAACTTACTTTTTTTTCTACCTACAATGCTCTTAGTATTCTGACGTAAGCTGAAGATTTATTACTTTAATTTAATATATTTTACTTTACTTTTATTTCATTTAATATTTCATGTAATGATTATTTGTCCCAAAACTTAAATTCAAAAATCAAAAAACTCAAAACTCAAAGGTCATCAAAACAAAAGGTGAATCAAACTCAAATAGTCACTTGATGCACCGTGGATTCTGGTATACGCAGCAAAAAAAGGATCAAAGTCAAAATATAATTCTTTGGTTTTATTTTACCGTTCAGGCAAAAAGATGCAGGCTTCAGCTCTGATTCCTGTACCTGTTCTCTGACTGATGTGACCGATTCTAAAGGCTGATTAAATACCTTGTGACCACCCACAATCATAATAAGCTACCTAAGACCCACCTATTTATACTGTGAAATACCCACATCCCAACCTGCAATTAATTAACTAATTAAGTGAATTCCTAATCAAAGAACTTATTCTAAAATAAATTAAACTAAAATTCTAATGATAAATTAACTAGGAAATAAACAAAAAATAAGAATAAACTAAACAATTTAAATTCTAAGATTTAACCAAAAAAATGGGAAAATATCTCCTACATTTCATATAATATTTTATTTTATCTCATTTCTTTGACTAGCTTCCTAGCTAAACACTCCAACTCCACTTCCCAGAATGCACCACGGCAGAATTCGCCGCCTCCCATTGGTCCGGCTCCCTGAGCAGCGGAGGCGGGACTAGAGGTAGCGCTGGGAGCCCGGCGGAGATCTGCGGAGCTGAAATGAAGCGCACACACGGAGCGGCTCACACCACGCAGCGCCGTGCGGCTCAGGAAGAGGCTCCACTCCGCTCCAGCTCAAGCCTGCTGCGGCTGAAGGAAGGGCTCCGTCCATGCGGAGGCTAGCGCTCTTCCTGCTGCCCTGTGCTGTCGCCGTCCTGGTGCACTTGTGGTTGGCACAACGACCCTCCTTCTCCTTCTTCTTCACCCCGCTGGAGAACAGCACACGCTCGGGTACTTTTAATTTTTAGCCTCCCTATCCGGGCTTTATCTCTGCTAAGCCTCGGAACTTTTTTACGTGATAGCAGCTGGCTAACTTTGCCTCCTACCGCCCCGGTGTGTTATTCAGTTTGTGTGTGAACAGGTAGTTAATGGCTCAGCTGCGTAATAATGTGTGCTATTCTGTGCGTTTTGTGGATAAATAATGGGAATAATCCAGTTCAGTAGTGCTGGGCGTTGCTGGGACAGTCAGGGAGCGCAGCATCTCAGCCTTTTATCCCCAGACTGTAGATAAAGACCCACTTTAGACCCCGGATTGTGTGTAATCTGGATCTTTATGCTGTCTTTACGCGGATTACCACTTATAGAATCATGAGCAACCTTCTTTGGCACTTGAGTATAAATGAAGCTGCTCTAGATGGATAATGAATAAATGATTTAATGTAATTGAACAAACTACCAGAACAAAAACGTAAATCTCTGTTGTCTCTGCCTGCTTATATAAATATTTATAATTTGTCTATTTAATAATTTGTGCTTTGTTTTGGCTGTATTGTGTTCTAATCCTAGTACTTGTTTATGCATTTGCCTTTACTATTGTAACAAAGGTAATAAATTTTTATATTATTTATTTATTTATTGTTTTTTCCAAAGAATTTAGACATGAAAATGTGCCTTGATATGCATTAGTAAATTTGGTGACTATCATATAAAAACATAGGTTATTAATGAATGCTAAGTTTGAGGATATAGCACATTAAAAATTTAACAAATTTAAATTATTTCATAAAAGCATGTCTTAAATATGTACCTGTATTTTGCAAAAATGATTACATTAGAAATTAGCAATGATAAAACTAAGCTTGCATATGAAGTTACTGCCATTTATTACCCTGCTTGATACTTGTTTTTTAAAATTAATTAATTAATTTATTTTTGTGCGTCCTTGGTTATTTTTACAATCCACTTCCTGTTATATTTGTTTTTTAATAAAGCTAGGTTTCCAGATCACTTTGTTTTTGTTTTATTTCATTTTGTTTTAATTATTTGTGTTTAGTTAGCCATCATGCCATTTATATTTAATGTTATTACACTTTTCTACCCACCTCAGTAACCAGATCAGCTTGCAACAACAAAGAAATGACTGTTCAGCTCAATTTTGTGAAAACTGGAAACTCAAAATACAGATTTCATAGCGTTTTCTGAGATCTGAGCTGAGAATTCTGATATGTTGTGTTATTTATTTATTTTCTAAGGAGTATAGCTTATAAAAGAGTGAATACGCTCTGCAGGATCTTTGATAGAGGCAGTCGCTTTCATTCTGACAGAAAATGAAGGAATTCCCAATATATCCTCAGGCCCATGCATTTATTTAGTTGCTGTTTGTTCTATGGACGATGCATTATGATCAATAGAAATGAATGAATGAATGTTATTAATCTTTAAACTTCAAACCGAACCTGTAAATATCTGTACATTTTCGATGCAGATGAGCGCTTGCCTTTCTTTGACGTTTTGGTGGGAGTTCTGTCCGCAAGGCACCATCATGACCTCCGGCAAGCGATAAGAGACACGTGGCTGGGCTACATTACAGATCACCCGCACTTCCAGCACAGGTTTGTGAGCCGATGCTCCAACTTCATCGCTCTCTCTCTCTCTCTCTCTGTTTTTTTTTATACTTTCACTCTGAACTTGTATAGTGGAAATAAAGCCTCCAGCCGGCAACAGATGCCTGACTGTGGAATCCATCCTTTTATCTCCGCCTGACCAGTGGCCAATGTTGTTCTCTCTTTTCATTCTTCTCGTTCGGCGATCTGGGCACCGATAAGGTGTGGATGGCCTTTAAGCAACCCCCCGCGTAACCATAGTAACGGAGGGTGGAGAGAGAAAGATGGACAGGCTTTTGAGATGTTTGTAGCTGGATGATGTTGCATGAAACAACAAAAAATGAATCTAAAATATTATTATTATTTTTAAAGGAACTGTGCTGCTGTGGTGTTTCTGCTCGTTCTTCCAGAGTGGCGGTGAAGTTCATCGTGGGTCGACATGGCTGTCCCATCCCGGACGAGGACAGGCAGGATCCGTACTCTTGCTCCCTCCTGAACTTCAGCGAGCCAGGTGAGAGTAAAAGGTCGAGATCTGCGGACTGCAGTGCCGGGTTACGCCCTCTTGCCTGCAACGCGCTGTCAGAAGCAGCGGAGGCAAAACAACGGCAGAGTAGTTGGGAGAATGAAAAGAATGAGTATTCAGGAAAAAAAAGAGGTGAAAAAGCGTTATTCATGCTCACCCACAGCTCAAGGACAACTTTATTTTCTCCATCCAAGGCTTTTGCAGAAATGACTGACTGACTAAGTCTGCTGCAGATGAAACAAGAAGCGGCTCACTAATATGAAAAGTGAAGCTTATAAAATGAAGCTAGGCGCTTATTAATAAAACATCGCCCCTCCTCCACTTACTGCTGTGCACTGCTGCTCAGCTGGCCCACAAAAGGCTACTGCACTTCACTTACAAAATAGACAAATTACCTTCCAAAACCTGGAACAGTCAATAGATATAGATAACAGCATTTTAGTTACTGTAATCCATACTGTAGATTGTGAGAATAATGTAAATTTTCTGCTTGACGTTTTGTTATTTAGCTACAATAAATGACTTCAAGTTTCATAAACTGAATAATCTCACAATTTACCACCTCAAGATTTCTCTGAACAGTGAACTCTAGCTTTGATTGAGCTCAGTTTATCACATAAAATTAAATAAGAGCATTTTTAAAATATTTTTTTTGCTTTTATTCAGAGGTAAATCTGAAATAAACACTTTAACTAAAGATTCAAAAGAATCAATGAGAACTGACTTCTAACACCAGCAGCATTTATTATTAATCACACTAAACTTTGATTACTAATATCTAATCTCTACTGATTTAATTAAGCAAAAGAAACAAACAAAGATACTATATTAAACTCCACTGCCACAGATTAAAGCAAAGTTTGAGATTTTATCCACACACAAAAGTCACGTATGTTGATGTGTTAAACAAACATCAGTTAGTTACTTTTTGGTAGAAAAACAGAGAAGAGAAAAATGATAAAACATGCAGATTATGAGAATTATTAAAATATATTATGTGATTAATTGAAGGGAGAGTGAGTTCAAATTGTTGGAATTACATTCCTTAGACTCAAAAACTTCAACAAGATATTATTTTGGACATACCATCTCATAGCTCTGATTTTTTACACATTCAAAGATCCAGATATTCTCTCATTAACTGAATAATAACACAAGTTCACACTCAAGGTTTAGCATATTAACAAACACTATGTAAAGTACTTTTTCTACTATTTCTGGATCATTTCAAAGCCTCTAAATGAGTAAATTCATATATTAGAAACTTTTTAAACTTAGCTAATGCATACCAAATGGATATATTTGTCACATTTTTGGGATTTGGACGCCACCTGCATCAAATTAGAAGTTATCTGCAAGGACATTTTTAATAAACCTGGATAAAAGGCAATTAATTTAAGTGAAATATCAGATGCACAAAAAAAAAAATGCTTAAAAATGTCACCACATTAAATCATCCATCCATCCATCCTTTTTTACACCCTTGTCAGCTAATGTTCTGGGCAAGAGGCGGGGTCACCCTGGACAGGTCACCAGTCTGTTGCAGGACAACACAGTCACACAGAACAAGCAACCATGCACACACACTCACACCTAGGGGCAATTTGGAGAGGCCAGCTATCCTGACAGTCATGTTTTTGGACTCTGGGAGGAAACCGGAGTACCCAGAGAAAACCTACACATACACAGGGAGAACATGCAAACTCCATGCAGAGAGGCCAGGGCTGGGAATCGAACCCAGAACCTTCTTGCAGCAAGGCAACAGCTCTACCAACTGCTCCACTGTGCAGCCCACAGTAAATCAGTGATGTTTTATTCATTTATTTTATCAAGGTTATCCCTCCAGCTGTGCTCAGATGCGCCATCTATGCTGTAATTGGACAGAATCAATTGTCAGATTGGACGTCTGCAGTGATTGTTACCATCTCTCACCTTCACAGAGCCGGTCCAGCTCCGTGTTTTCTGCTCGGCACGAAAACATAATTACTGCTCATCAGAATGGACTTTTTTTTCAGACGACAGCCTTTAAGGTCAGAGCAGCGTTTTATTTTCCCTCGCTCACCACCGCCGTGTTAATGGCCACACGCATTGACGTGATTTGCCTCTGAATTGCAGGCTGCTTCAGTGTGAGGTGCTCAGTGTAATTGGAAGAGAAAAGAGAGACAGCGGCTGCTTTTAAAGACAGTTAGCCGCTGGACTCTGGATTCAGGTCAAAGCACAAGTTAATTTGTTGCTGAAACGTGTTTATTTGTGCAGCATTTGTCTCAGGGACTACAATGAGGTGAATGTTAATTAGCCCCTTAAAACTTTGCTCTAGTTTTTTGAAATGAGCTTGTACTTTGCACGTAGTTCCTCCTGATATTCAGCTCGGGTAAATAATTACTCTGACCTACCAGCCTTTCAAGTTATATAGCAAAAGAACAAAATACTGTATTTTAAATGCTTAATTTTGTTAGAAAACATTTTTTATAGTAAGGTAAAGCAGTTTTCATGGCTCCTTTGAAAAGAAACCTGTTTCATAGCTTGGTGTATCAATGAGAAGTGCATAATAATGCTAATTATTTTCAAAACAAATGCTATTCTCTGCAGTTTGGAATAAACATGACGTTTCAGATTTTTTTTCCAGGTTTGGAAACGAATGGAAAAAGAATAGAATAGAAATGGCATTTATTGCTGTGCAAAGGGGAAATTCAGGGTTAACAGCAGCAACAGATATAAAGCTTCACAAAAAAAACCCAAAGTGTTAAAAGCAAGTTGTAAAAAAACAAGATTTACAAGAGAAAAAATAAAGTATGGAAATGTTAAAAGGGGGAGGACATTATTTAAAATCAACTATTTTATTTACAGATACTTCATAATCAATTTTTATGGTTTATACGTGTACATATGCTGTTCATATGTACTACACATATGTACTACACAGAAGTACATCAGTTTGTAAACTACATTTTAATTCAAAGTGCGCTATAAATAAAACGGGTTTGGTCTTTGAAGATCTGTGAGATAGACGAGCAGGATTACTATGTGAGAGTCAGCCTATTGTGTAACACTCTCTTCATGCATTTCCCCTCTGTCACCACCGTTTAATTCAGGATGACTGTGCAGACGCTCTCTCCTCTGTCACACCAGGTGGATGTTGAGCGAACTTAGCGTTTGTTGCTTTTGCTGCTGCAGCTCTGTTGGCTCAGATGACATGAACCAGCGTGTCACTTAAAAAGCATTAACTTTTGCTGATTTTTACTGCACAAATTCTCAACAAACATCATCCCAACACACTCCCTCAAATTAATTTACAATACAGAATTGAAGTCTGTATAGTTACTTATCGTAGAGTAGCAGGAAGAAAAAGCAGATCTATATGGTTCTACATTTTTGCTTCTTTAGAAATGCAGTAATAGTTTGGAAAGCCTTCAAATATCTGAACAAACTAACCTGCGCTCATTTTCTAAACAAACCATCAAAGCTGATGTTACTAAATACGCAGCGGGCTAATGCTAATAACACTACAGGAGACGAATGATTCTCCAGCTGAATTGCTTCGAAACAAAAACGGATTCAGAAGTGTCTAGTTGCCAAATCTAATTTAAATAAAATTACTGCAAATGATAATTAAGCTTTATTACTAATGTTACAGCCAATCTACAAATCACAAACAGGGGTTTGCAAGCCGGAGCTCCATTTGTTTTGAAAAGCTTGCACAGGCCAAGCTTTTGTATTTAATCAGCACAGAAACATCACCTACATCTTCAGAAGCTGCAGTTCAATTCCACTCTGTCAGGGAGAAAAACATTTGGTTTGATAAACCGCTGCTCGCTCCCTGTGATTCCTCACCTCTAATTGCCTTTATTTTGGATGGAGCAGTGAAACTGGTGCAGATTGCATCTAAAGTGAAAACCCTGCTTCTCTTTAACAGCCTTGATCTTTCCATTGATCTCCCGAATAATAAACTTCTCTTTTTGTAATTAAGAAGCCACGCTGGTGAGCAGGAGCTCACTTTGAAGCAAGCAATCCAGAAAACCAGCTCCTCAGAGAGCTGCTAGTGTTGCTTTAAAGAGTGGGTTTTTTTTCTCTTCCTTTAAAGGCACTGAGTGTTTATCACAGGAAAAAACACTGTGTGCATGTTAGTAATAAATATTAAATGTGTTTTCCCGACCACCTGTGAGGCAGTGTCGGGTCAGGATGCGGAGATGGAGATCGTGACGGTGGCCGACCCCTCGCTGCTTGTCGCCGCCGACGTGTCGGCCATCGCTCTGGACTTTAAAGTCCTGCACCCGGTGGTGATCACCCGACTCGGGGTGTTTTCCAGCGAGACGCGACCGGAGCCGCACGGCAACGTGACGGTGAAGCTTCTGCAGCTGGACCAGGAGGTGATGGCGCGCTTTTATCTGTGAGGCTCGGTAGAAACTGAGCTTGGGGGCAGCTGGAGGACTCGGCTGACCTCGCTTTTAAAGAACTGATGCTTTCGTGTTTTGTTGTGGATCGCTCTTGATTCTTTAATAACTCCAGTTTTTCTTTTCTCTCTGCAGGAGGCTGTGGTCACAGCCCGCTTCAGCTCCATCAGCATGGGGACCGTGGTGAACTGGGTGTGGTACAAACCAGTGGAGCAGTTCATCTTGCCCAAGGTCAGTTTCTCCACTCAGGGAGCCGCACTTCAACCAGAGAAGAAAACCCTCAGGCTTGAGTCAAAAACATGGATTTTTTTCACAGATAGCTCATGTCTTTTTTTTTTTTCAGTTGAAATTTTATGTTAAATAATATCTGTATATTTGATGTGAACAAAAATAATCCTGCGTGTTGTCAGGATTATATGGTATTTTTTCCACTCTTTTTTCAATATATGTGTATTAATAAATACCAGTAAATTAAAAAAATGTTTAATGCAGTAACTGTGAGCATTTTAGTGATTGAAATCATGCTTTATGTGTATTTCAAGAGCAGCCATATAGTTATCTAAAGCAGTAATAAATAGTTCTTACTGTCACTTTTCATTATCACAATATTACCACTAAATATTGTAATAAAACTTTAAGTCCGCTCCTATTTTTAATTCAAGTCTGAAGCAGTACTGCTTTGCATGCTGTAACATTTTAAACATTTTGTTTAACTCATTCCTCATTGAGAATGTCACTTTTTTTCACATGGCGGTGAAACCTCAAGAATGGAGGATCTAATTTTTACACTAACCTTTAATGTAGTTTTGTTTGGAAAAATCTGAATCATACTAGATAACAAAGGCTTTGACCTTTAAAAAACACAAATTTGTGATATTTTATGCACTACTAGACCAACACAAAGTAGAATTGTTGAATAAATACTTTGCAGGACTATTTCTTGCTGCAGTTATTTTTCAGAGTTACAGCTGCATGTCATTTTGCGGTATTTCTCCACCAGCTTTGCATTTCTAGAGATGATGGAAACATCCAAACAGCAGGCAAACCAAACCCAAGTCTTTTTTTTTTGATTCCCAAGGAAGCACATTTTACAGGACATATATCCACAATAACATAATGACAATTTCAGTACTTAAGAAGAAAAGAAAAGTAGGCTTCTGCATCTTGATAAATAAAGCAGCTGTTATAAATCTGTTTTCCAGAGAAAGTCTACAACATTCAAAGTTCAAAATAGAAAAATGTCAGAGAAAAGAAAAAAAAAGTAAATAGTAGATAAAAATGAACAAACTAAGAATTATATATATATATATATGTATTTTTTAATGTCTGTCTAAACAGACAGCTTTCCTGTTCTGGCAGAGCCCATGACTGCATGTCGATGAATTTCTTTTAACTGTTTTTTCTTGAACCTAAGAGTTATTCAAGTAACTGATTCACACTGAATAAAAATTAGAATCAAAACCTGACCTGATTGAGAAAAATGGGTGTCATTTTTGGATTTAGTGGCTCAAAATAGTCATAATTCAGTTGAAAAAACAAACAGACAAGATTGTAACCCAGTGTAACGGTTCAAAAGGCAACTAAAAACAGGTGAGTTTTAGTCTTGATATAAAGAAACTCAGTATTTCGGCTTGTTTGCAGTTTTCTGGAAGTTTGTTCCAGATTTGTGGTGCAAAGAAGCTGAATGCTGCTTCTGCAATGTGTAAAAGTTAAATCATTTGTTTTATTTAAATCATTGTAAAACCTGAACATCATCATGCACCTGAATTAATTAGTTTTTGTGTAGGGTTTTGAGGGGACGCTGGTTTGGGAGAGTCAAGACTCTGCTCCGCTCACCACCATCAACTCCTCGTCTGTGGAACTCAATGATGGTGGCGGTGTCCTCAAGATCTCCTCTGTAAGTTTTTACGTCTCAAAGAAAGCCGCACCGGGAGAGATTTTTACATATTTCAGAGTATTAAACCGTTGTTTTGGAAATGCAGATTGCAGAAGGCGTCTTGCCTCACAGAAGTGCTCTTGGATTTCCTGGTTTGGCTGGAGGATTCACATTTACCATCTATGGTTAGTCCTGCGACGGCGTTGATTCAGCTGCACTTTTCATGAAAAGTGTTCAATCAGTATCCCTCCCAGAGCCATCTGTTTTGAAAAAGATAATCCCAATCTAAAAGATCCAAAAGACATCCCTCATTCTGGCAGGTTAAGAGATACCTGAAAGCTCCTGCGCTTTTGCCAAATGGACACCTGTTGTTGTTGTTGGATTAATGATTGTTACTCGTATGTGCTTACATCTGTTTGTCTGAGAATGAATTCGTAGCCATTTCGTGTGGAAAAAAGTTAAATTAATCTTTCAGCATCTCTGAAAACAGACCTAATGATCCATTTTGAAACATGCTGCAGCTTTATCATTGTTTTGACAGCCAGTAATTAGCTATCATCTCTCAAGAATGCGCTTTTGTTGAAAATCTAGCAGAATAAAGCCTTGCAGCATCTAAAAACTCTTGTCTTCTTCTATCGTTTTGCTCCCGATTATCTCCATGTGGGTACCTGGATGTCAGATGAAGACGGATTGTCCGGGCTCCTGCGAGGCCGCGCTGCCAGGATGGAGAAGCACGCCTCAGGTTTGAGGCGGGAGGACGCCGCTCTGCAGGAGGAAAGCCTCAGGCATGGCGATGTGGTGTTCGTAGACGTGGTGGACACCTACAGGAATGTGCCTTCCAAGTTGCTTCAGTTCTATAAATGGTATGCCAAGTGCTAATGACTCGATTCTCTGTCTCCAAATTGCCTGAGCCCTCGGAGGAAATCAGCAACCTGAAATGAAAGCGTGCCATCACCTCAAAACGTCTTTGTGCTAAAATTACGGCTGCAATCAGTCAGTCGGAGAAGCTTCGCCGTTGTGAGTCATCAGATAGCAGAATGTACTCCCTGAGCGGTAGCGGGCTTTAAATTGACAGCTGCAGTGGCTCTAGAAAGTGTACACATTCCTGTTTTTGAGATGCGATAAAACAGGAGTACAATAAATAATCCCAAACAGGCTAACTAAAATCAACAAATCTGCAACAGCCTTAAAATGAATGGTTGTTTAAGCATCTTCTGATTCCTCAGCATGGAGATATCTTGCTGAAGCCTGCAGATCCTCTGCAAAGTAACAGTGCTACAGCTTTATTTCAGATTAATCAGATTGACTCTAATTGATGCAAGGAAGTACTAAATCTGCAGCAGGTTATGCAACATTTTAATTTTTTTCTCTCTTAATTTCTGATCCCTGCTAGCAGCCATTAAACTCTCCTACAAACAATTATATCTGGATTTTCCATTCAGTCATTTATTCGACTCTATACATCGTTATATACTGTACGTTG